>OV277872.1:13633198-14248448 GCA_922989275.2 Gari tellinella
CTAACTTATGTCTGCCCCAAATCATATGGTTTTACTACTCATTAAGAATTGTCTCAAAGAGACGATTCTAATGAGTAGTGACACTCTAGGGTTTAATGCAGAAATTAAGATTTAAGCTTTTGAAATACTCACCTTATCTAGAGCTATGAAGGTAGTTTAAATGTCTCTGAATCGGATCTAGATCTTTAATGTGACTTAAAAGATTCTGGACAATATCTAACCCTTTACCCCATGCTGCCTATTTCTAGATTTGAAGATAGGTGACCACTTAAAGCTCAGGTTGAAAGTAAAGCAGAATGTTCTTTAACCCATTATCCCATAGCCTGTTTCTAGTTTTGAACACAGGTGACTACTTAAAGCAGGTTGAAAGTAAAGCAGAATGCTCCTTATAGCACATTCTGCTTTACTTTCAGCCTGCTTTAAGCTATAATCTGCTAGAATATAGAAAATATTTTTATGTTGAATATTAAAACTCTACTATCAATGAACATGTATCATATTACCAATACCTATAACATTGGCAATTAAAAATTATTAAGCAAAATATTTCCCCAGGAAAAAGTTCAAACTCTGCACTTGAGACTCTTATCAGACAGAGTCTATAAGAAAATAGAGCACGCCCTGACCAGACAGCTCCTTCAAGAGTTGTCTTATCTTGGTTTACACTGTTTTCAAAAAGTGTTGGTGGTATACGCTTATTCATATGACGGGTGAAGTTGTTTCTTATCATCATCAAACAATGTACCCATGAAGAGTACACTTGTCCTATGCAAACAGTTTAGACCCTGATGAGAGGGCGCATACTGGAGCTGTCTACTCTGAGGGTTAATACTGTTTGTCGTTTTGCAATATATTGTTAAAATCAATCACAAATAGTCAAAATGGACTTTTCCATTAACACATTCACCCCTGAATTTTTAATGGACAATTCCAATTTGAAAATAATTCTAGTCCATTTTGACTTTTTTGACAAACAGTGACAAAATGACAAACAGTATAAAGAGCCCTCTGATCAGGGTCTATACTGTTTGCATGTAATCCTCTCAGGTACAGTGGAGAATGTGTTATTCTTTCCCAATAAACGTGTTTACGCTAAAACTATTATTTGCAGTGCAAACAGTTTGGAGCCAGATCAGACGCCAGGCTCCAAACTGTTTGCCACCAAGATAAACAAGAATTATCAGAATTGTCCAAAAGTTGTTCTTTTCTACGTTTTAGGGCTTTGCGTTTGCGTACGTTTGCGTTTAAACGGGAAAGAATAACAGATTCTCCACTGTACACTGTTTATAAATGAAGAGTATACCAGTACTCATCGCTAGGGTTGAATGTGATAAACTGAGTTTCAGGGGTGAGTGAGTGAGTGTAACATTTATCTTTTCATTTATTTCAGTGAAAGCCCTTATGGCGAAGGCGTCTGTAGAGTTGCTTCCCTTGGATTGGGAAGTGTTGAAGGCTGATGGCCCAGCTGTTGCCAGTCATGTTGGCTGTATTGTGGGTAACAACATGTTCATCCATGGAGGTGTGGCCAAATATGGTGACAGTATGCCCTCCAATAAACTCTTCTGTCTCAACCTGTCCAGTACCTCTTGGAGTGAAATCCAGAAGCCCGGTTCCCCGTCCCTGAGTCATCATGCATGTGTAACCTTGGAGAACCGGTATATGGTTCTGATTGGAGGATGGAATGGTCGACAGAGAATTTCTAGCATACACATATTTGACTGTCAGGAGCAGAGATGGATTCCGGCAGTGGATCATGGCTTCCCTGAAGGTGCTGGATTGAGCTCACACGCTGCCTGTGTGCTCGTGACCGGAGACATTCTGATAATTGGTCGAGAGGGGAGTTTACGCATTCAGCGTAAACATGGGAATGTATATCTGCTGACAGGAAGTGTTTTAAGTGGGAAGTTTACATACAAGAAGATGACAAACGCTACAGCATCACGGTCAGGCCATACAGTTAATACAGTGGGCAATGTATTATATCTTACAGGAGGGCGAGATGATCAGCTGGTTGAGTCTCACTCAGGTTATAAAGCGTGTGAAAGTATTGGGAGTTTAAACTCCAAGTTTACAGATATTATAGGACAGTGTAAACCAATGACCAAACCGCCATCAGGACGCAAAAATCACATATCTGTAGTGGGCAATGGTTGCTTTATGATTCACGGAGGGGAAACGTTTGATGGCCGCTCCAGAGAGCCTGTTGGAGAAATGTTTCTAGTGACTGTAAAACATCATTTAACGTATTATAAGATAGGAACTAGTGTTGTAGGTAGGGCATGCCATGTGTGCCTTAGTACTGGTGATAGAATTATCATGCATGGGGGTATAGCAGGAAGAAATGTTGTACATGGAGACTGTTATGAGCTGAAAATCAAAAAGTGAAAATACAGAGAGGTTAATACATGTATGTACACTCACTACTACTGTACACAGGGACTGTACCACTGCAGGGCTCTAGATAATAGAGAGTAAACTGAACAAATCCAACATTTTCTCACTCATTTAAGCATAAAATCTTATGGCGTTTTTTTTTCTTCTCACCAAATCCTATGGTGTTACCACTCATTAGAATCGTCTCGAAGCCAGTTTCTAGTTTTGAAGACAGGTGACCACTTAAAGCAGGTTGAAAGTAAAGCAGAATGCGCCTTTAGGCGCATTCTGCTTTGCTTTCAGCCTGCTTTAAGCTAAAATATTCTAGAATATAGAAAGTATTTCTCATTGAGCATATTCATGACTATATAATGTTGAACTGTTTTCTCCAGAGAGCCTGTTGGAGAAATGTTTCTAGTGACTGTGAAACCTCATTTAACGTATTATAAGATAGGAACTAGTGTTGTAGGTAGGGCATATCATGTGTGCGTTAGTACTGGTGATAGAAATATCATGCATGGGGGTATTGCAGGAAGGAATATTGTACAAGGGGACTGTTATGAGCTGAAAATCAAAAAGTGAAAATACGGAGAGGTTACTGTGTACTGTATAAAGGGACTGTAAATAAGCATACTGTACGATAAATTCGGATAAAAAATATAAATAAGATATGAAATCAATCAAACAGTGCCTTTTCAAAATGATCCCAATTTTATCAAAAATATTGTTTATAAAATAAATAAGGGGGGTGGGGGGAGTCAACTGAACAAATCTAACGTTTTTTTCAACATTTCAGCACCAAATCCTATGGTGTTACTACTCATTAAAATCTCAAAGAGACAATTCTAATGAGTAGTGACACCATAGGGTTTAATGCAGAAATAAAGATTTTAGTTTTTGAAACACTGCCCTTATCTGGAGCCCTGTCTGTTCTGCATTTAGCAGTCACAAAAGCATGGTTGTGTACATTGAATAATTTGATAGTCAAACTTGCATTAAACCTAAAGGAGCATTCTGTTTTACGTTTAACCTGCTTTAAACTTCTATCTGGAAAAATACTTGAATTGCTATCCATGATTCATTTCCAAAAGTTCTTAGCTAAGGCCAAATTATTTTAGTGTAAGGATAATTAAAGGTGTTAAAAGGCATATTCATGGAATAATGTGTTAAGAGTGTTAGTCAAGTTTTGAGTGGCAGTTTAACCAAGGATGTGTCATTTGTTGTATATTTCTTCTGTTATCTGTGCCAATTATTCTTGTGAATGTTATTGAATGTAATGTTAACCCGGTTATTATTTAAGAAATTTTGCATGGTTCATGTTATTTGTTATACAAATATACATTAAAGGCTATTTTAAACAACAAGTATTTAGGATTTGTGGTGATCTTTAAGGGCTAGTGGCTGCTTAATGCAGGACAAAAGTAATGCAGAAAGCTCCTATAGGAGCTTCCCACACTACTTTAATCCTGCAATTAAGTTGCCATTTGTGTTAAAGACTAACAGGAAAACATATATTGAGTTGTGCTCACTGCTGTATGTTTAATTGTTTATTCATGAAAGTGATATGACAATAACTACAACAACTAGGGTTTAGAGTATTTTTCTTTATTCATGTTGCAAATAGAAACCAGCACTGCGTTCATTAGCATAAATCCTCAACAACCTCTCACCGTGTGTACAGCCTTTCTTGGGGTAATCCATAGTTGGAGGTGACAGATTCGAGAGATATACAGTGCTCCCTCTCTACAACAACACCCAATGGGAGACGTTGATTGTGTGTGTTGTTCGGAGCGAGTCGTTATAGAGAGGGAAAATTAAGACTTGTGTCACATTTACAAACAGCTTGAATCCAGATCAGACACCGCGTTAGGCGGCTACTGATCTGGATTCAATCTGTTTGCCACTCGTCATTGCATTATATTTCTCCTGTCAAAATGTCTACTTACATGTAACTTTGAGAAAAACAGCAGACAACACATTTAAGCAGACGATATTGCAGCAGTGAAAGCGTTAGACATAATTATCCTGTTAACTGGAAAGCTACAAGGATTGCTGTAAGGAGGGAGTCACTGTTGGGAGGGCCGTTGTAGCGAGGGAACACTGTAGCTTATGACATTGAAGACACCTGAACCAGCGGGTCGACTCTAGCAAAAGTAGTCACTGCCAGCGTTTTTGCTAATGAAAGCAAGACTGGTCGGGAATGAAAATAAGTAATGTCCTTTTGGGAAAGAAAAGAATTAGCATACAGTGTAGACCCTGCTCAGTCTGATTAGGATCTACCCTGTTTGCCATTCAGTTTTCACCTATTAAACATATTACTACAGTAAAATCTCTCTATAACGGCCACTAAATTGAGTTGATAATTATGTGGTTACGACAGGTGATTGCTTAGATTAAGGTGACAGTAAAACAGAAAGTTCCTTAAGGAGCTTTCTGTTTCACTGTTACATTGCTTCATTAAAGGTGTAACCTGTCTTTTATTCAATCAATTAACTGTCATTTTAGTGGTTGTAATAGCAAGGTTTTACTGTATGTGATGGAAGCAATTTGATCAAATTATATTATTATAGCCGTTATACTAAGGCACATTCTGCTTTACTTTCAGTCCGCTGTTAGCTATCATCTGCTAGGATATAGAAAATATTTCTTGTGGTGTATATTCATTACTGTATAAATTAAAATTAGTTTTTTTCGGTGGAGGATTAAATTATAGGCCCAACAATGCATAGTTATGGGGTAATGGGTTAAGCAAGTTCAGTGTAGGTATTTAAACAATGGTGTTCAGTGTTTTGTTGTTTGTTACCTGTCATATATACATATATTAAATAGTTTATAGTAAAGCTTTTTCATTACTTTTCTATAAACCCCATCATCTCAGGGCTCCAGATAAGAGGTAGTTATTTCAACAAATCCAACAATTCTCACTCTTTTTAGCACCAAATCCTATGGTGTCACTACTCATTAGAATCGTCTCTTCGAGACGATTCTAATGAGTAGTGACACCATAGGGTTTAATTCAGAAAAAAACATTTTAGTTTTTGAAAAACTACCCTTATCTGGTGCTCTGCATCTTGATAAACACATTGAACCCTAGCAACGAGTAAACTCACCATTTACAAACAGTATACAGTAAAACCTCTCTATTACGAGCACTGAAAAGAAGGCTAATTGACTGCATAAAAGACTGTTGTTTTTCATAAAGTCATATACAGTAAAACCTCTCTATTACGACCACTAAATTATGTTAATTATTAGGGTGTTTACGATAGGTGACCGCTTAAAGCAAGGTGACAGTGAAACAGAAAGCTCCTGTAGGAGCTTTCTGTTTCACTGTCACCTTGCTTTAAGCTGTCACCTGTCTATTAAACAATTAATTAGCCTTCGTTTTAGTGGTCGTAATAGCGAGGTTTTACTGTATTGGTTATTTTGACAGAACAAAAACATAATAGCAATAGACAAACAGCTTGAATCCAGATCAGAATTCAAGCTGTTTGCAAATGTAAGTTTATTTCCCTCCCTATAACAACTCGCTCCAAACAACACACACAATCTTTGTCTATCATTGGGTGTCGTTGTAGAGATTTAAGCTAAGCACTAAAGAAGGACCACAAAAAAAACAATATAGCTAGACATGATATAGAAAATGTTTATTTTAATGTAACAATGTAACATTTCCAGCTCCTGTATTATGATAATGTAAAATCTATACAAAGAAAGATCTGTTTGTAACAATGCATAAAACCCACAAGAAAATTATCAATCCTGATTATATAGCAACTACAACTAAATTTAACCCCACATTTGAATAATTTTAACACCCACATTTGAACAACTAAACTCTTTGCATGCTTTTTGTTTAGTTTAATCCATTGACTTTTGTCTTTGCATGCTGTTTTTATGTCCCCAGCACTGAAGCTACAAATCAAAAGCACAATGGCAGGTACACAATTTCAGATGGTGCTCATTTAACCCTTTCCCCCCTAGAAGCGCCTTTTAGCGAATATGATTTATTCCTCCGCTGAAGAAAATAGTTCCAATTTAATCAGTCATGAATATATATTATAGGGAATGTTTTCTATATCCTGGCACATGATAGCTTCAAGCAGGCTGAAAGTAAAGCAGAATGCGCCCTAAGGCGCATTCTGCTTTACTTTCAACCTGCTTTAAGAAGGCACCTATCTTCAATTCTAAAAATAGGCTATCAGGTAAAGGGTTAAGAGACTGAAAAATAGTTTGGTTTAAAAACGTTTCTGTAAAAGGATATCAGCACCTATATATACACTTAAATATTAAACCAGTGCATTTCAAAGAAACAAGGCTGCCATTTCTCCTGAATTTCCCAAAATCTTCCGCATGCTGCTTTACTTTCAACCTGTTTCAAGTAAACACACTTGAAAAATCCTAACTTCGTGTCAGGTGAGCTAAAATGCCAAGATTCAGTAAACTTTCTTATAGATCTTTTATACTGATCATATTCTTTAATGCCAGATGCACAATAATGACACAAATTTGCTATAATTGGAGTATTTTCAGTTGTTTTCAGTCTCTTTAACCCATTCCCCAATAGGTTAGAGCCTTTTAGCGAATATGATTTGTTCCTCCGCTAAAGAAAATAGTTCCAATTCAATCAGTCATGAATATATATTATAGGGATTTGTTTTCTATATTGTAGCACATAATAGCTTAAAGCAGGCGGAAAGTAAAGCAGAATGCGCCTTAGGGCGCATTCTGCTTTACTTTCACCCTGCTTTAAGTAGCCACCTATCTTCAATTCTAGAAATAGACTATCAGGTAACGGGTTAACAATTCCTTTACAATCAATGTATTTTATGGATCATCAGAGTAATTTCTGCAGCCAAAGTAACAGACCGACGGTCAGACAAACGGGCAGAGGGATTCCAGCATACCCCAGCAAATAAATTTGTTATGATACAGGAAGTTTTCAAATACTAAAAGACATGAATCTGTAATGAAGCTCATAATATATTTGAAAATAAACTAGAACAGAGCAAAAATGTCATGGTGTATACTAAATAGCATGATTAGATCACATCTATAACTTAACTAGAAAATAGTTGTAAATGCCGGACAGGGCTGGAGATAAGAGAGAGCTGAACAAATCCAGCATTTTCCCACTCATAATAGCACCAACTCCTATGGTGTTACAACTCATTAGAATAGTCTCAACGAAACAATTCTAATAAGTAGCAACACCATAAGGTTTAATGCAGAAATAAAGATTTAGTTTTTGAAATACTCCCCTTATCTGGAGCTCTATCATCATGATGCCCCTGATAAACACAAAGTCTAACCAAGGAAATATAGTAAATTTCAAAGTCTAACCAATATGCTGTATGGACGGCCCCCTTGGAATGGACAAACACTCAATGCCCCTTGGCTACCCTTGCGAGGACATAAATATCAGATCAAACTACACAGGTAACTGTCAGTTAAATTAAAACGTGATAGTTTGTTAACCCTTTCCCCAACTAATAAATACAACTTTTCATGTCTGTTAAAGGTAAAGGCTTTGTTTATTATAGTGTCACCCTTATTGAAAGGGCCAGCCAGTTTTGACTTGCGAGAAACCTTTCCTTTTTGCGCTCACAGTACCTCCCGAATCCCTTCTCTTATTGCCGGGTGCCTGGCAGAGATGGGCCTACGGTAACCATTCAGCCAGCCACATCAGTCCTAAACCTGTATCCGGCTCCGGGATTCACACCTTCAACCTCCTGCTTCCAAGGCGGAGGCCCTAACCACTAGGCCACGGTTGCGGTATCTGTATCTTTTCCTCATAGAAATGCCTTTAACCATTACCCCATAAATACACTTTCTTGCCTTTAATTTAATTCTCCACTGAAGAAAATAGTTCCACCTTATACAGTTGTGAATATGCACCATAAAAAATATACTCTCTATCCTAGCAGATGGTAGCTTAAAGCACATTCTGCTTTACATTCAACTTGCTTAAAATTGTTACCTGTCATTAAAACTAGAAATAGGCCATACATTAATGGATTAACCCTTTGAACCCTAGTTTGAACAATGTACGTGTGAATAGTACACTTATCCTGTGCAAACAGTGAAGACCCAGATCAGAGGGCTCCGAAAGGAGCCCTCTGATCAGGGTCTTCACTGTTTGTCATAATGCCAAACATTGACAAAAACAACCCTTAAAAGTCAGAAATGGACTAGACTAAAATGAAAACTGGAATTGTCCATTTAAAGTTTCAGGGAGGAATGAGTTAACATGCATACACCCAGGCCTGATAATTGAGCAAAAGGAAACATTTGCTAAATCTAGACACGTGTCTGCTTAAAGCAGGCTGAATTAAAGCAGAAATCTCTTGAAGGAACACCCTGCTTTTATTAAGCAACCATCTGCTCTACACAATGAAAATAAGTGTAGTAACCTTGTACTCCCTAGATACAAATTTTATGCCTTTAATTTATTCATCTAGATCTACTTAAGAAAGTAGTTTCAGTTCATACAGTCATGAATATGCATCATAAGAAATAGTTTCTATATCCTAGCAGATGGTAGCTTAAAGCAAAAAAAGTAAAGCGGAATGCACCTTCAGATGCATTCTGCTTACTTTCAACCTGCTTTAAGAGGTTACCTATCTTCAAAACTAGAAACATACTATTGATTAAACAATGAAAGCATGTGTAGTAAATATTGGAAAAAAGATATGATTTAAAGCAAACAGAAGTTCCCTCTGGATGCTATAGCAGGATCAGTTGCACTTATCCACGTAAGCACTTTCTTATTTCAGCACTTTCAATTCACAAAAGATCAGCTTTTAGCATTAACCCTTTGAACCCTAGTCCCGCTTATAGGCGTCCTTTTCAAACAGTGTACATGTGAATAGTACACTTGTCCTGTGCAAACAGTGAAGACCCAGATCAGAGGGCTCCGAAAGGAGCCCTCTGATCAGGGTCTTCACTGTTTGTCATAATGCCAAACATTGACAAAAACAACCCTTAAAAGTCAGAAATGGACTATACTAAAATGGAAACTGGAATTTTCCATTTAAAGTTTCAGGGAGGAAAGAGTTAACACATTCAACACTAGCTAAAGTATACTCATCACTTACAAACAGTGTACCAGTGAAGAGTACACTAGTCCTCTGCAAACAGTGTGGGCCTAAAGGAGCCCTCTGATCAGGGTCTACACTGTTTGTATACGACAAGTGTACTTTTGATAGGTATACTGTTTGCTAATGACAAGTATACTTGTTGCGAGGGTTGAATAAACTCCCAAAAGTCCCAAAAGACGGTGTATTTCAGGGTAGGTAACTCTGCTGCCATTCCCCATGTTACACAGCGAGTCAATTATCAGACGACAGCAGCCCCACATCCAGCCCGACTGACCAGCATATTGCTGATAAAAGTCCATGTGTCGAGCTCTATATCGTACACTTCAGCAGTTCGTAGTCGGCGACCTCCGTCAAAGCCACCCAGCAGATAAATCTTCATGTCGAAGAGTGCCACCCCAGGCCAGGCCCGAGATGTGTTCATTGGAGTCAACGTTGTCCACTGTCTTGTTAACACATTGAATCTACAAGATTAAAGACATTACTTGACCTAGCTTGTTTGGTGGTTAACTCATTATCCTCTGAAACTTCCAATGGAAAATTCCAGTTTGCAATAAAGGATGGTCCATTTTAGACTATTTAGGGTTGTTTTTTGTAATAAATTGAAAAATGACAAACAGTGAAGTCCCTGATCAGAGGGCTCCTGCAGGAGCCCACTGATCAGGGACTTCACTGTTTGCATAGGACAAGTGTACTCTTCACAGGTAAACATTTGGTAAACGACGCATATATGCGTCACTAGGGCTCAATGAGTTAATTACACCTAGTTGAGTAAAAAGTATGCAAACAAGACTGCACGTTCAAACCTGCTTTGAGAAAACACCTGTCTTACAATCTAGAAACAGGTTAACCCATTACCCCATAGACTGTTTCTAGTTTTGAAGACAGGTGACACTTAAAGCAGGTTGAAAGTAAAGCAGAATGCGCCTTATGGCGCATTCTGCTTTACTTTCAGCCTGCTTTAAGCTATTATCTGCTAGAATATAGAAAAAATTTCTTTTGATTCTTATTTGTAACAATATAAATTGGAAGTATTTTCTTCAGTAGAGGAATAAGTTAAAGGCGTAAAAAGGCATTTTTATGGAGTAATGGGTTAATATGTAGTAAAGGATTAACACTTTCCTCCATAGCCAAAAGCACTTATCTCATAAATTCGATACAACTGTGTTTAAAACAGGTGGCTACTTGAAGCAAGACACAAGAAAAACAGAAAGCTAATTTAGGAGCTTTCTGTTATACTTTCAACTTGCTTTCAGCTATCACCAGTATTCAAAACCATCAATAAATATTCATTTTGGTGCTAATGCAGAGGATGGTGTAAAGGCATGCTATAGCGCTTACAGGGCTTCAGATAAGAGAGAGTAAACTGAACAAATTCAACATTTTATCACTGATTTCAGCACCAAATCCTATGGTGGGACTACTCATTTGAATTGTCTTGAAGAAACGATTCTAATGAATAGTTAAACCATAGGGTTTAAAGGGACTCGCAACCGGATGGTGTACTTGTCAAAATAAAATAAAATACTCAAATAAAAGCAAATTTTTGGCATTATTTGGCTTCTGACATTAAAAAAATATGATCAGTCCAAAAACAGTTTCAAGAATCGTCACCGAATCTTAGATTTTTAGATATTTTCCATCGTTTTTCTATACCGACTAGTAGATGGTATAGTTGTTGTTGTTGCTTCTCTACACGGGCTCAGACATAAACACGAGCCGAATTACGAAGTTGTATGCACTTTCGATCGCTACACATTGAAATACGTTAAATCGATCCGAGATAAACGGATAGTTCCGTGGTCCATTGGTCTAAGCGGTTTCCCCATTTTTGCCTTCTGTCCGCCAATGCCGGGCCCCGGGTTCGAATCCCACCAGAGACCAGTATTTTTTTTTATTGAAATACATTTTTTTAAACAGAATTTCTTATCCTAAACTAATTCTTTACCATTTATATAAGCGTTTGACACATATTTACAAATTACTATTTTTAATGCACCATCTGGTTGCGAGTCGCTTTAATGCAGATATAAAGATTTTAAATTTTGAAATCCTCCTCTTATCAGGAGCCCTGTTTAAAGGGCAATAACTCAGCTTTACCTTTCTACTAAGTCATAATACTGATCAGTATGCCTGTGCCGTCCTCCAAAGGCGTAGATATTCTGGTCTACAGCAGCTAGGGTCAACCCTGACCTCGCCTTGTCCATCTCCGAGGTAAATGTCCACTCCTCTGTGGCTGGATCATAACACTCCATACTGGCTCGGTCCATGTGCAAGGTACGATCATAGCCACCTTCATAACAACAAGAATGAATGAACAATAACAAGAATGAATGAACAATAACAAGAATGAAAATGAATGAACAATAACAAGAATGAATGAACAATGTTTTACAGCCCATCGACATGAATGGCCATTTAGATAACAACAAGAATTCAGCACAATCAACCATATACTCCATAGATACATATACGCCTTTTTACGCATTCATAAACTTTAAACTTTTATTTCTTTTACATTGATTATAAAACAAGCTACAATAACATTGCTCAAATGGCGGCGTATTTGGTCATTTCTGTGGAAGGAAACCAGAGAGCCCAGAGAAAACCCATGTGTCTGTATGGCCAGTGACCCTCTCACATACTGCACCGACCCAGGATCGAACTTCAGACTGCATTGGTAAGAAGAGAGTGCCCTATCCAGACATCATATACGCATTTAATGAATTCTGCCACTGAAGAAAATAGCGGCAGTATTTTATACAGTCATGAATGTGCAACAAAAGAAAAATATTATATAACCTATTAGACGTTAGCTTAAAGAAGGCTGAAAGTAAAGCAGAATGTGCCTTAAGGCACATTCTGCTTTACTGTCAACCTGCTTTAAGAGGTTACCTATTTTCAATACTAGAAACAGGCTATGGAGTAATGGGTTGAATGCTTCATTAGGATAAAGAGAAGCAAAAACAAAACTGAGATCTATTGCAATAAGAAGACATTTTAACCCATAACTCCATAAATATGCCTTTTTACGCCTTTAATTTATTCCTCCACTAAACAAAATAGTTCCACTTGATACAGTCATGGCTGCACCAAAAGAAATGTTTCCTATATCCTAGCAGATGGCAGCTTAAAGCCAAATTCCCTCCTAGCTTTAAGCAGGTTGAAATTAAAGCAGAATGTCCCTTAACCAATTACCCCATAAATACGACTATCTACTTCTTTCATTTCTTCCTCCACTGAAGAAAATTGTTCCAATTTATATAATCACAAATACGTATAATAATAAAAATGTTCTATATTCTAGTTGGTGGTAGCTTAAAGCAGGCCGAAAGTAAAGCAGAATGTGCTTTAAGGCACATTCTGCTTTACTTTCAACCTGCTTTAAGTGGTTACCTATATTTAATACTTGAAACAGGCAATAGGGTAATGGGTTAAGGCACATTCTGCTTTACGTTCTGTTTCAACCTGCTTCATGTAGTCACCTGTCTTTAAATCTACAGATAGGCTATGGAGTAAAGATTTAAACTCTCATGCAAAGGCAGGGCACGACAAATCCTGTGCCCGGAGCCCGGCGGGCAACCAAATGTTTAGCTTGGGCAACCATATTTTTCAAACTGCTGCCCGGCGGGCAACCCTTTAATTCCATTTTAAGATGCCCGGATTATTTCACTTTTGGAAAATTTCAATATGTCAGAATAATGCCGTGCGAGTCATCTACTAGTTGCATTTCGTAACAGTAAGACATTGTGTCTACTACTGTCTAGCGGTACTGCATCTACATGGACTGAAGTATCAGACTAAAGCCATAAATATTGAAAGTGTGCAACAAATTTGCTGATTAATTAAGACCCCTGTGGACACTTATCTTTGTCTGTAGGGTGGAACGGTTACAAAGGATTCTTGTGGATTAGCGATAACACACCCCAATTAGCAGTTCACGCTTGATCAAACACCATGCTGAGCTTGTCATTTTGTGTAAACAATCTTGTGGATACATTCGGCATACTTCTAAATTTTTCGCAGAAGAATTTTATAAACACAGACTGGTACACTTAGTTAACTTTTTGTGAACCAGTCATTAAATTCAGCGATAACACCTGGGGAGCTCCGAATGATATGAAAGATGAATATAGGATTTCCTATAAAAATGAAAGTACAATGAAACACTGTTAAATAAGATTAAACATTGTGCTGGCAATAAATATGTGTTACCAGCGATGTTCAAGTCTTAATAATAACTTTCAAAGGTAGGTGCAGTAATTATGGACTTTAACATAGATCTAGTTTTGTTCGCAAATGAAATGTTGGACTTGGGTTTTCTTCCTCGAAGTTTTTAAAGTAAAAAACTTGTTTGGTGAATTTTCCGAAAGCAAATAATAATGATAAAAAAACGGATCCGATCACTCGAGAGTGTAATAATATGGGCAGAAAAACGTGAACTTTTATTTTGTTTTTAAGTGTAGTTACTTCAGTCAAACTGAAAGCCACTTGCAGAAAATGTGGATATGAATAAACCATGAGCCCCTGCCCCCGTGCGGGATGTAAGAACGCAGAAAACTTGCATCTTAGTTCTCCTATGAAATCCCCTGATACTGTCAATTAATAAATTTAAAGGGTGAGACTGAGATAGATTTTTAAAATTACAATGCTACTGCTACAGCTGTTGAAAGAAAAGGTGTGAGAGATATATAGAGATGTTAAGAAATAGTAACTAAATTTCAAATTTAAGAATGAAAAAACATGAATAATATAAACCAAAAAAAATGTGACAGCCTATCAGTATCAGGAGATGATGATCTGTATTATCTATGTCTATGTATTATCCAATGCTAATAATTTCACCTGCCTGATGAGATCCAGGGAGAGGTGTTGCATATTTCCTTTTGAGTATTCTAAAAGCTGTGAATTAAGGGTTTTAATTAAAAAGGTTAATCTGGTACATCTATGAAGGGTTTGAATTAAACGGGTTAATTTGGGACATCTTTTGTGTGATAAATTCAGGGCAACCAGAAAATAATTTTGGTTGCCCTGTGGGCAACCAGCTTTTCATGAAATTTGTCGTGCCCTGGCAAAGGACTTGGATTGGTGGGGTATCTGACTCACTGCTCCTGGATTGACACTCTAATGCTTTACCATGGGTGAAAGTTGGCAAAAACGAAAATACTGAAAACTATGCTGGGGGCTTGGGGGCCGCTAGGGCCCCCAGTGGGTCCAGGGGACCAGAGGCCCAGAGGCCCCCGGAAGCTCCTGGGTTTTAAGCATTTTGAAAGTCCGAAACTGTTGGAAAATTGTTAGAAAATGACAAACTATGGAAAAATATAAAAATAATTTTCTTGGTCATAAGCATTAAGGTTTTCCAAGGATTGAAAAATAAGTCTTAATTTTGATTTTATTTAACAAAAGATGGAAATTGCTTTCAGCAAACTGTTATACTCCAAAGTAAATGATAAGCACTTTGCTTTTACAATTATCATTGTAAGGCCACAAAAATATGTTTCTAGTTAGGTCCATGTATGAGTTAGATTCAAGGGAGAAAAATATGAGATGGTACTTGTAGGTTTTCTATCATTATACTGTTTTATAAAGCTGTATGTATAAGATTTTGTATCACTGACACTTAAAAATTATGACATGTATTGCTAGATCCAATACAAAACATTTAAAACACAATCTATTTCCAGTCAAGCATTACCATAAAAACTGACTCTGGTTGTATAAGCTTTTGCAAGGGTACTGTACATATCCCGTTCAGAAGGTTCTGATGGGAACATTCTGATCTTAGTCTACACTGTTCGTACAGGATAGATGTACAAATAATTCATAACTGGCCCTTGCTTTCAGTTAACAGTATTCAAATAAATCATTGTTGTCAGTACTTTTCAGTTGAATATAGTTAAATTATCGTACAGATACTAAAAGCCATTGTCACAGAAATCACCCAGTTCTGTCTGATCCTGTTTTGACACCTATATTTCATTTATACAGACCAGTGCATAGGTGCAGGATTATATATATGAAGGGGCAGGGGCTGACCACATACCCCCGCCTCATAAAATGATTTTTTTTAAAATGGCATGGGACTTGGGTTACCCTATAAATATATTTAAGAAATATTTTTTCCTTATTATGTGTACAGGCCATTCTAAAGTTTGAAGGCATGACATTTGAGAGGGGTGGGGATAGGCATTTCACTTATCCTAATGAAAATACCTCCCTCTCTCTGCTCGAAGGATTTACTCATAAAGTAAATAACTTACCTCTGTGCCATGTCTACTCTATTTGATTGATAAATGGTTTCTTGATAAACGATTTCTAACCGTGATCTGTGTGTGCATTTATTTTAGCTCTCATTTTCATGTTCAATTTGCTTTCAGAAAGTTAAAACTAAGTGACACAAAATTTAAAGCAGTAGGCTATGATGGTAGAGGGAGCCTTCCCATAGTTGATGGAACAAGAGGCCTCCCTAAAAAATGATTTTAGTGTAGTGGTTCAATTTTATACATTTTGATTTTTCTAAACTGTTTCAAAGCTGTGATGCTAGACTGAATTTTAATCTTGGGTTACCCAAATCAGATAAATATTTCTTTACTTAATGAATTAAATGGTCTACTGTCATTTACTTTAATGATAAGAATTCTATTAAAATACCTTTTCAATACTTTAAAGCATAGAAAACGGATTGGTTAACAGTCCAATAATATGTAATGTGAAAAATTAAAAAAGGTGACATTAATACTTCAGTAACTGAGTAAGCTACTTGTTTTATAATAAAATCGGATTTTCAGCCGAATTCCCTATTCAATCTTCTAATGTTGTTTAGTTCGAGTTTCATAAAAATAAACCATTATGCTGCATTTGACAGATGCGCCGGTATTTTAAATTCGCGAAAACTGGTGATAAAATGAGCTAATTGCATTTTGATGCACCAACGATAAAACACGAAGCGTTCCGCGTGATATAGTTTAGCGTCTGGTAATCGGATGATTCATAAAACAATGAGCGCCTAGTAAGACTCCGAAGAAAGAGATTTTAGATTTTCCAAAAGAAGTTTTTCGTACCGCTACGGAAAATTATCGGCAACAAGATCAAAATCAGACCCCTCATAAATTTGCTTACCTCGTTATTTTAAGGAAGCCTGTCATATTATTGAAATCAACTACGGAAATGTTTTGGTCAGAGACTGGTTTCCGTGTTTTCAACGCTGTCCGCGTGCGTGTAGCAATCTAATTCGGCAACCAGTCCAATTTGTTTTGGTTCACTCGGATTATGCCGTCACCGTTATAGTACGACGAACGATAGGGCCGAACGATAACATTGGCGAACATTGACACCGTAATTTCAACTTTATATTTGACAGCTCTCGAAATCACCTTCGATTTTGTCTTTTCAATCTTACTTGATAAAGACATCCTCTACCCCCCCCCCCCCCCCACCCCCCCCACCCCCCGAATTTCTCAACGGATTTACACGTTCTGGAAAAATGACCCTCGACAATTTCGGAAATACGGAATTCCGTCACAATACGGAAAACTTTCACCCATGCTTTACTACTAGACCCAGGGCTAAGAGGTAGTTTTTTCAACAAATCCCACATTTTCTCACTATTTCTAGCATCAAATCCTATGATGTTACTACTCATTAGAATCGTCTCGAAGAGACGATTCTAATGAGTAGTGACACCATAGGGTTTAATTCAGAAATAAAGATTTTAGATTTTGAAAAACTACCCTTATCTGGTGCTCTGTAGACCACAGTCTGTCAATAATCCCCGACAGAAACAGTTATTTTAACTCATTCATCTCTCAAACTTTTAATGGACAACTCCAATTTCCAATTAAGTCTAGTCCATTTTTATTCTAATTAGGTTTGATTTTAACAATATACATATATAACAAAACAAGAGGGCCTGAAGGCCCTGATATCGCTCACCTGTTGTACTGAAGCCTGATAGCTTTACCTTTCTGTTTCACCCATTTAATCTAAATCCATTCAAATTTGTAGTATAGCATGTAAACCATTTTTAGAATACAACCTCATAATTCTAGTATGGTAGAGTACATCAAGGGCAGATAACGAGAGTCTAAACAATACTGAAATGAAGCCTTTTCTAGCATTTCAAAGTATATCAATTGCAGAAAGCTATTGCCACAATGATTAGATTTCAACAATAATAACAATCCTTCGAGAACTTATAGCTATATACTTTGTGTGCAAGTATAATCAAAATCCATTTAAAACTGTAGTTGCTAGAGTGTAAACGCTGTTAGATATGGCATTTTCAGCTATTCAAGGGCAGATAACTCTTGATCTTTTGGTCCCATTTCATTCATATTCCCAATTATTCAAGCTCTTATGGTCATATACAATCTGTGCCAGTTTGAAAAAGACTGGATAAAAATTGTGGCCGATAGAGTGTAAACACCCGTAAATATGGCATTTTCAGCAATTCAAAGGTAGATAACTCTTGACCTATTTGTCCGATTCCAACCATATTCATACTCATCTGAACTCTTATGATCATATACGATCTGAGCAAGTTTGAAATAGATTGGATACAAATTGTGGCCTCTAGAGTGTAAACACTGTTAAATATGGCATTTCCAGCAATTCAAAGGTAGACAACTTATGATCTATTTATCTGATTTCCACCATAATTGAACTCATCTGAGCTCTTATGGTAATATACAATCTGGGCAAGTTTGAAAAAGACTGGATAAATATTGAGGCCTCTAGAGTGTAAACACCCTTAAATATGGCATTTTCAGCAATTCAAAGGTTGATAACTCCTGGCCAATTGGTCCGGTTTTAACCATAATCAAACTCAATCAAACTCATCCGAACTCTTATGGTAATATACAATCTGAGCAAGTTTGAGAAAGATTGGATAAATATTGTGGCCACTAGAGTGTAAACACTGAAATTGTTGACGCTGCACGACAGACGACGGACATTCAAGGATTGCAACAGCTCACCCTGAGCTAGCTCAGGTGAGCTAATGACAAACAGTGCTGACCCTGATCAGATGGCTCCTTCAGGAGCCCTCTGATCAGAGTCGGCACTGTTTACAAAGGACAAGTATACTCTTCAAACGTAAACTGTTTGTGACTGACAAGTATGCTCATCACTAGGGTTCATAATTGGGCCAGTCAATAAGTTCCTCCTTACCAGCTACATATATTTTCCCCTCACAGACTGTCACCCCAGCTCCTGCTCTTCGTTTCTTCATACTGGAGGCAAACGTCCACATGTCTGTCTTAGAGTCGTACTTCTCTACAATGTTGTAACCACACGCTCGATCTTCTCCACCTACAGATACAGACAAGACTGTGTTCAATAGAAGCTTATGCACCTGGAGACATCCTTGCCAATATATTTAATTCTGAATCTTTTCTAAGTCCAAAGAAGATCAAGGTCAAATTGAGATTGGAGGATATGGGTATATTGGGAATTTTTCAAGTCAACAAATGATCCTGATGGGACGCCGCGTTATGAGACGTCACATCTGGACCCAAACATGTTTGCAAAGGTAATTACTGTGGAAAATATCCACTGCTAGCATAGAAAGAGTTAAGTATCCAAGCATTCTAGTAAGCGGGGTTGATGTCAAAACAGTAAAATCTAGGTAACAGAGAAATAGCCCATTCTAAACATTCTAAGTCTAAAAGAGGTCCAGGCCAAATTAAGGTTGGGTGATATGGGTGGCTTGAGAATAGTCAATGGCAAAACCTGTATAAGCAATCCAGCATTCTATTTACATATGTAGCAGTACCGAGGCTAGAAGAAATGCTAAAATCTGGTTAACCCGGTATGCACAAACAGACTTACGCATAGATGGACCAGCAAAATCACAATATGCCGGGGCAATATGCTCCTGCATCTATAGATGTCCCTGGCATAAAAATAAGGATTTACTTACTGAATTCTTTTTTCCTTCATAGCTTTTCAGTGTAAAACCGGCAAGTACTTAAGGAACTTTCTGCTTTACTTAACCTTTCTCCCATAAATTGTTTTTAGAATGCTCCTTAACTTAAGAAACCCCTATATTTACCTATTGCATAGAGTTTCCCATTGACTGCAGCCACAGCCACAAAGGAGCGAGCTATCTTCATCTCAGGTTTAGGGATCCACTGTCTCTGTACAGGATCGTAACATTCCACACATCGCAGATATAATGTATTCTCCTGGGTGTCTACAAGTGCACATTCCCCACCCACAGTGTACAACATACCGTCCAACACTGCTGACCCAATGGCAGTACGGGCGATATTCATACTTGGCTGAAAATACAGATACAATCAACTCCTCTATATAATGACATTTGATATACATGTACTGGTAAAGGAATATTCAGCATCCAACATAATATGACTTGAAATAAAATCAGTATTATCATAATTCTGATTACAGTGAAACTTGCATTATGTGCCTATCTAAAGGAAGACATATTTGACATGTAAGTAGGTTGCTGCTTAATGGCATTAATGCATGATGAAAATAATACCGAAAGCTCATTTCTGAATTATTTTTTATCCTGCATCAAGCAACAACCAAATAAAGGCCGCAAGGGCATATTTTCACACTTATTCATTTGAGTGATGCTTAACACAGATTTGACTACTGTAGAAAATTGTTATTCAGGGCTCCAGATAAGGTGCGTATTTCAAAAACTAAAATCTTTATTTCTGCATTAAACCCTATGGTGTCACTACTCATTAGAATCGTCTCGAAGAGACGTTTCTAATGAGTAGTGACACCATATGATTTGGTGCTGAAATGAGTGAGAAAATGCGGAATTTGTTCAGTTTACTCCCCTTTATCTGGAGCCCTGGTTATTATTATCAAATTCAGTTTAATGTTTTAAAAATGTAAGGCAAAAAGACTGTTGCTGGGAAGAGGGTTCATTGCGCAAAGACAATTCAGGCTCCGAGGTTATAAAGCGTTTTAGTTGAGTCTGAGTGTGTTCCCAAGCATTTGATTAGTCAGATTTGAGCCTAGGCTCAAATCTGACCAATCAAATGCTTGGGAACGAGTTTAGACTCAAGTCTAAAGCTTTATAACTTGGGAGCCAGGACTCCAGGATCCAAGGTTATAGAAAGTTTTAGTCGAGTCTGAGATTGTTCTCATGCATCTGATTGGTCAGATTTAAGCTTTTGCTCAAATCTGACCAATCAAATGCTTTAGAACAATCTCAATAAAATAAAACTCTTTACAAGCTCTGGGCTAGATAATAATATATCGAGTGAAGCAATTATTTCAGCCATTTAGGGCTCAAGATAAAAGGGAATCAAACAAATCAGCTGAAACTAAAGCAGACTGCTCCTAATAAAAGCAAAACACTCTCACCATAGAGCTCCATGAATCTGACAGAAAGTCGTATCTTTGCATACTCTTCAGTTGGCAGTCATAGCTATTTCTACCACCGACAACATAAATACAAGGAGGGTGTGCTCTTGGCGTCAGCAGTTCTGGATTCTTTCTCTCATATTGACAGCGTATAGCAGTACTTATCACAGTTTGGCACTTTGGGCATGTTCGGAAGAAATCAGACTTAAGCACAACATTCTCTAACATAGGAAGCTCCAGTAAACCCAGTCTAATATGTTTTAACACATTGCACGCACTCTCTGTTCTTGATTTAGGATCATATTTAAGCCACGAGTACGCAGCCTCAAACACCTGAGACTCTGACATGACCTGCAGCTTGTCACTTCGAAGCAGATCTACTAAACGTTCTTCTGATAGCATTAAAAACTCCTCATTGTGGACGACTTCTTGAAAGTTCTGGTAGACAAACTGTTGTGCCGCATGCTCAAGATCACTGCACATGTACACATCAGCAAAGTATTGAATTCCTGAAATGAACAAAATATAATTTAACCAATTACTCCATAAATAGGCTTGTATGACCTCTAATTACTCTATCACTAAGGAAAATTGTCATTCGCTAGGAAAGTCTAGAGAAAATAAGTAATGGACAACATTTCAAGTTATCAGGTGGGAAACATTTAAACAGGGTATCTCACTTATTTGAACGGTGTTTGTCATTAAAATGTTCTGTTAAAGAAGCATTGGGGATTTTGCCAACAACCTGACAAGAAACTGCTTAAAGCAAGCTGAAAGTAAAGCACTTTTGAGTTTGCTTTAAACAACCACCTGTGCCAAACACTAGCACTGTAGCAGGGGAGGATAATAGGCATTGAAGAATCTCTTCCATAAATTATTAGAAACCATTTTTTTCATTTGTTATGATTTTACTTAGGGGAAGTTAGCCTTCAACAGTATTTCAGTCATATTGGGACATCCAGCAAATTTCAGTTGGAGAGACAACCCAGATGCCCTTTATAGTTACAGTGAAACCCCTCTAAACCGGACATGTTTGGGGACAACAAAAACATCCGGTTTAGAGGGGTTTCCGGTTTAGAGGGGTTTTAACCCATAGCTTGTTTCTAGTATGGAAGGTATAGCTGACCACATAAAGCAGGTTGAAAGTAAAGCCTTAAGGCGCATTCTGCTTTACTTTCAACCTGCTTTAAGTTATCATCTGCTAGAATATAGAAAATATTTCTGATGATATATGTTCATGAATGTATTTTCAACCGTAAAAATGGGTGGGCAACGGGACCACAGTTTTTGTCCGGTTTAGAGAGAATTCCGGTATTTAGAGGTTCCGGTTTAGAGGGGTTTTACTGTATACACTGTTAAACGTGTTTCAGGGACAAATCAGCAAGTCATCTGAAAGGCTTCCCCACACAGGGAAACCAAAATGTCTAGAATGGAATTTGAACCCAAAAAGTGAGAAGCTACGTGATTGTCAGTCACAGTGACTATCAAAGTATAACCACTCTGCCACGGAGGCCCCTCAATTTTTATTTAACTAAATGCTGGAGTAATTTAACTACATGTAGTAATAATCACTGCTTGCAATCTAAGAGTAGGTCTGGAAATGATGTTTGGTACACATGAATTTTACAGGGATAAATCCATGTAATGGGTCTGTTAATAACTCATTTATATCCAAGGCAAGAGGTCCTGTAGCTCAGTTAAGAGAGCACATCAACCCCCCTCCCCCCTCCACCTGTGACCCAGTATATGTATCAAAAGGAAATATTTTCTTTTTATAGCAGAACAATAGTAGCTTAAAGCAGGCTGAAGGTAAATCAGAATGCACCTTTAAGTACATTCTGCTTTATTATTTCATTTACGTCCATTTCTGCAAACTTTGGTTTAATTGGTGAGAGGGAAGCGGATACAAATGAACACAGATGATACCCTACTCTTTTTTAATTATAGATAGAGCCCACTGGTTCTTTTGTATGTCCAGTGTATAGCATGGGACCTTGGTTTAAAGTCTCATCAGAAGGACAGGGTCTGGCGTGGGATCAAACTCATGACCCCTGGACTGGCAGTCTTATGCATTACCACTAGACCATGATTCGCTAGTTTCTGCTTTATTTTCAACCTGCTTTAAGTGGTCACCTGTCTTCAATTATCAATATTAGAAATCGCCTATGGGGTAATGGGTTTAAAAGAGATGTTTATAACACTTATCGGGAAGTTATCCTGTAACTGAAAACCGTAAAAACTAATTAACACCTTTCTTTGTGGTAATATCAAACGATTTCAGGACGTTTCGCTACCTTGATTTTCGCTACCTTGACATGTTCGCTACCTTGATGCTTTCGCGGCTGGTCTTATCGTTACGTAGACTTTTTAGCCACCTAGTTTAATTTTCATCCTCTTATTTGCTACTACGCACATATAGGTCTAATGGATTGTTTTTACTAATCTTGATCCAAACTAAAGTACAGATATGGCTAGTGTTGTATAATCGGTCCGAAAACCATAATCGATTATAAACGATTATTGGACCAATATTGGTAGCCATAATCGTTTCAACATAAACATTTATATAAGTGATACTCATGTTTTCATTGGTATTTTATATATCTACATAATTTTGCAAACAATGCACCCATATGAAGCCAAATAAAAAACAAAGCATTAATTTGATAAAACAGTTAAATTAATGTCCTATTTTTATTTGCAAATTAATTGAGCTTGCTTTGTACTAATTGTATACCACTTCTTTTACTATAGGTAAATTTTGTGCGCTGAACCGTGACTGAGCTTTTCTATTTATAGAAGATGCAACCATTCCATGTTATGGGTAAGTTAGGGTTCAAACCTTAACTTGATATGTAAAATAAGAGTTTGAGACCTATATGCCATCGTGGTCGAGGTAGTAGAGTAGTGTTTTACTGGGTATGGTCATGAGTTCGATACCCAGTGATTCCTTTCTTTTTTCTTTTTTTTTCGGGTTGGGAAAGGCATTTTTATACTACACATGACGATAACCACAAGGAACATTTAGTAAGTATCCAGTGTTTAAATAATGTACATTGTATATTATTCAATTTCTTATTACATTTAGTTATAACCACATTGTTCAAACTAAAGATGCTACGACAGACAAAACCATCGCGTCAATAGTCTAAATTTCCATAGCACGGAAGCTTGTAGAAAATATCTACGAGCCTGTATGAAGGAGAAGCAGAAGCGATATGAATTTCCATTGGATCTAATCCGAATCCCACATAACTTATATGGGGTAACCCTAAGTACCTAACACATTGAACCCTAACGACAAGTATAATCGTCGTTTAGAAAGAGTATACTCCACTTGTCCCATGAAAACAGTGAACACCCAGATCAGAGTGCACCTTAAGCAGCACTTTGGTCAGGGCAACACTGTTTATCATTTTCCAATTGTTAACTAGACTTAATTGGAAATTTGAATTGCCGATTGTCATTTCAGTGATAAATGAATTAATGCAATTGTTTTCTAAAAGTGAGAAACTGCCATGGACACATAGGGTAACATTTTACATACATTTTAAACTTCACAACTTCACAAATGACACATTTCGCATAATATGTTGAACAGTTCAAATAAGTAATTGTTTGAAAACTTATGCTCTAATATATAATAATATTTTTTGAAAAAAAAGCAAATCCTACTGGGAATCGAACCCACAGCCTTTTACACTATAGCAAGTATCCTAACCCGCTACCAATTACTCTAACTCGATTATTGATTTAGTTTCAATACAAAAGGCATTATATCCTTAGTATACCATGAAAGGTAGGTAACTCCTGAACAAATTCATGGTTTGTGATGCGTTTTACCTATACGGGTGGACTCGTCCTAAAGGTCACAGCTCACGGGTCAAAATCGGACTATACCTGTAATTACTATTGCCATGACAGTTCATCTGGATAAACATTGTTTGAATAATCTCTTGGTTGGAAATCAACTGTTTCATTTATATATTTGGTGCAAGTAAGTAAAACAATTTATCAAAATTATTTCAAGAACTAATATTATTATTAACGAACACAACTTTTTCAGATTAACGTTTACAGTCAAAGCTTACTTAACCATACTTTGAGGATACATAGTGAACACGTGAAAGGCAGATTATTGCTTAATGTGAGTTGGAAGTAATGCAGAACACTCCCATAGAAGCGTTCTGCATTACTTCCAACCTGCATTAAGCTACAACTTGTCTTTTATATGCACTATGCTTCTTCATAACTTTATCATAAATAATCGAGTATAATCGATTATGGCAAATCGTGATCGATTATCGTCGATTATGGCCTTTTTCGATCGATGATCGATTATAATCGATCATCGCTACAACACTAGATATGGCAGATGTTTTATTTATTAATCTGAATCCACACTAACAGACAGAAATGAAACAAGAGGGCCATGGCCCTTAATTCGCTCACCTGAGGTCATTGTGCCTTAGCGTAATAGACAAGACAACATTTTAATATAGCTGTAAATGGAATTATCTTCCAGACAAAAAACCCATGACAAATTGGAATAACTTAAAAAAATATTGTTGGCAGAGTTATGGCCCTTATCCATGACACTTCTTCTTATCAAGCTACATGTATTTCCATATGATTATTTATTGCCCATTCTGCTTTACTTTCAACCTGCTTTAAGTTATCATCTACTAAGATATAGATACCATTTCTTACATCTTAAATTTTTATGACTGTATAAAGAGGAATTATTCTCTTTAGAGGAGGAATAAATTAAATGCGTAAAAAGGCATATGTATGGGGTAATGGGTTAACATCAGTAGAACTGGAGTTATCTCAAAGACAAGAAAATATGACACTGGGAAATAACTCAAAAATGACATTGACCTTTGCAGAACATGACCTAAGTTATAAAGTTTCTAACTTTAACAAAGTTATGGCTAAGATTAAAGTTGTGGACTGACAGACAAACAAATTGACAAACAGACAAAAAAAAGCAGACAGACAAAAACAATATGCCCCCAACTGCAGGGGCATAAAAAATGTAGCAGACAACTCCATATGCTACTGTTATAGTGAACCTCAGCTGACCTGAGTTCAGTTATGTAACTCTGCCAGTAGGAAATGTAGCTAGGGTCTAACTCTTATAATGCTGAATTGCTGTCTGCTATACATATATTGAATGTGAATTATGACCTAGATATTCAACTGACCAGAACCATTTGAACAAAATAGGTAAAGGACATTTAGAAGTGTCACCATGCCAAATATCAAAGCTCTGGTCATATCAGTGTCAGAGAAGAAGACATTTGAAATTTTCACTATATAACTCTATGTAAAACTGTGACCCCCGGGGCGGGGCCAATTTTGACCCCAGGGGCATAATTTGAACAAACTTGATAGAGGACCTGTAGGTGATGCTATGTGCCAAATATCTAAGCTCTGGCCCTTGTAGTTTTTTACAAGAAGATTTTTTAAGATTTCCTTATTTTTTCACTTTGGTTGCCATGGCAACCAGAGTTCTGCATTGTTTTTAATTCTTTGAACAAATCTGAAAGAGCTTGACCCAAGGAACATTTCTGTAAAGTTTGGTTGAAATCTGTTCAGCGGTATAGGAGGAGATGTCATTTGAAGTAATTGTTAACGACGACGCACGACGGACACAGAGCCATCCCAATAGCTCACCTTGAGCCTTTGGCTCAGGTGAGCTAAAAAAGACAAACTATTTACACAGACGTCACGCGTCCAAATAAGAGATTCTTATTAATTAATCTCGGTACAAACCAGTGGAATCACCATATAAGTGATTTTTTGATAATCTGGATCCAACATAAAGGACAGAAATAAAATTTCAATTTTGACAAAATTATATTGAAAATATTCATTAATCTGGATCCAAACCAGTGTAATCACCACATAAGTGATTTTAGGTAATGAGCTAGAATCAACCTACAGACATTATAATTACAATTTTGACGAAACATTTACGCAGAGGCCACACGTCCACAAGAGAAATTTTTATTTATAAATGTGGATCAAAACCAATGCAAGATTCATATAAGAGATTTCTTTTATTTAATAATCTGGATCCAAACATGTGTGCTCGGAGAAGCGCCTTTCACAGAAATTGACAAAGTTCTGCTTATTTAATTTTTAACTGCAAATTACAGATCATTACATTAATTCATAATCTTAGATACTCATATATTACGTTAAATTTAAAGTACTTAGGGTAAATAAACAATTATAATTTAGTTCCAAGGTAGTGAAAATGTACGGGTAGCGAAACGTCCAGGGTAAAAACACTGTGGGTAGCGAACTGACAGGCGCAAAAGCAACAGGGTAGCGAAATGTCCAGTAACCATATCAAACAATAAATTAATTTCTTGTCGTCTGGTGAACTTATTAGTTATTACAATCAATTTGTGTTGAAACCAATCTTTAAATTTGTATGTTTTGGGTCATAATCGTCTGTTATTACCTAAACAGTTTGATGCAGTGAGCTGAAGCTGTAAGAACTGAGCACTCAACATTCTCAGTTGCTGTAACCCAAACAAAGAAGCACCCTGTAGAATACTCTGTACATTGCTGACAGTTATCTCAATAGTACTACTGTACATAAAGTCCAACAGACTCTGCATGGTCTGTGCATCAATGTCCCGTATCTCCACGACATCCTGGTCAGTCTCCAACATGCCGTTCGTAAACATTGCCTTTAAATAAGGACTCGAACCTGCCAAAACAATCTTGTGCGCAGGAAATTTTCTACCTTCTACACATATTGTCACGTCACACAATATGCCATTCTGTCGAAGTTCATGCATACATTGAAATGCATTTTTGTAATGAGATTGAATTGAACAAGTTCTTGATTCAATCATATTGACAATGTTTTTGTGTTGAAATACAACTTATTTTATATGTGAATATTGTCTACTGACAACACACAGAGACTCAAAATTCCTTACGAAGTCACTAAATACACTGTCAATTGTGTACATGTTTATAACACCAGATTAAAATCCGACTTTTTAATATCCCGTCCTTGTTTACGTCAATTTTTGTTGATTGCTTTACTCGTAAATAGTTACTCAGAAATCCGTCCACACGTTTCATGGTCTTGGTGAATTGGCATACGTCAGCTGCAACGTTTGGTCCATGTTTACTTATTGCAATTGCATAATTCTTATCTAATTGAAAATTGACATTTCTTCGCAAAACTTTGTCAAACAGGAACTACATTAACAACTCTATAATTGCCTCCCTCTATTGGCATAGGTAAAACATTCACGAATGTGCAGTTTGTGCGGTTCCAAATAAAATCGGCCGGGCCGCATGGGATCGTTAGATATACTTAAGGTGGTTCGCGAGTCTGCGTATTCTCTGTCAACCCACAGAATTATATACTTTTGTATAATTCCGTGGTCAAGCTTCATTGAAAGTCAAACCTTGATTAAATTGAACTATACCAAATGGAGAGTGAAAAATTGTTAAAATAAAAACAAATTACAGCACCATTTTTTTCTGACAAGACCTTTTGTCGACAAAAGTTCCATTTTAATAAACGGGATTTTTTTTTATATAAAATAATATAACTCAATAATTTCTATAGTTTCAATAAACTGTACTCAGTCTGTGGAAAACGTCAAACAGAACACAATTTGGAAATGGTATCATCTTCAGTCTTGGCATGCAGTCATTATCACTTAGTTAATGGGGGTCATTAATTAGATATGCACAGTGCCCTCCTCCAGGCACCATCTGTATTAGAATGTTATCTGAACATAGTTTATAAATGAAAGAAAGAACTCAAAACTATTTGAAATATAAATGTTATTTTGATAGACAAAACCATCAGTTAATCCAAGAACAATTAAATAATAATAATAGCATATTTATTTAAGTCATTGACCCTAAAATATGCCTTGCTACTGAAGATTATAGTTCAACTTTATACTGTCATGAATATGCACCATTAGAAATATATTCAATATCCTAGGATATGGTAGCTTGAAGCAGACTGAAAGTTAAGCCTTTAGGCGCATTCTGCTTTACTTTCAACCTGCTTTAAGTGGTCACAAGTCTCCAAAATTAGAAACAGGCTATGGGGTAATGGGTTAAAAGTAAGATCAGTAACAACTCATGTGCATGTAGTCCTAGTATGGTATTAATCTGGAGAAACTAAAATGGTTAAAGTTAAAATGTCGGCTTATAATGCAGGATATATGTACATGTAATTCAAGAAAAAAGGAATACAGCATATTTGCAATATGTTGTCACCACATCTTAAAGACTGTCCATCTAAGTTCTAAATAGTCATTTAACTTTTTACCAAGTTTTGAAGACAGGCTTAAAGCAGGTTGAAAGTAAAGCAGAATGCGCATTAATCACACATGTTGCTTTACTTTCTGTTTGCTTTAAACTGCCATCTGACAGAATATAGAAAATGTTTCTAATGATACATATCCATAACAATATATTGAAATTATTTTCTTCAAGGCAGGAATAAAGAATTACGGGCGTTGAGGCTGTACGTACAAGACAGCATTGATAAGAATAATGAGAAAGTTAATAAAGTTTCCGACAGGGTTGATACTCTGGAATTCGCACTTGGTACGACACAGGACCAACTTGCGCAGCTGCATAAAGACAAGATGCATATGCAAGACAATTTATTATACCTACAGTCGCAATCCATGCGTAATAACCTTATGTTTGCGAATATTGAAGAAGAGGAGCGCGAGACACCGGTCCAAACGGAACAGTTGGTGCGTGATTTCATGCACGCCAAACTAAAACTTGCACAGGATGTCATTAAAGAGATCAAATTTGAGCGTGTACATAGGGTTGGTCAAAAACTGAATGCTACAAGAAATCCTAGAAAAATCGTCGCAAAATGTTCGCTGTTCAAAGATCGCGAGACCGTACGTAACCAGGGAAGGAAACTAGCCGGTACCAACTACTCCATGTACGAGCAGTACCCACCTGAAATCGCACAGTGGCGGAAGAGCTTACTACCAAAACTCAAAGAAGCTCGAAGGCAGGGAAAATCAGCATGGCTGAGTTATGATACTCTATATATTGATGGAAGGCCAGTGCGTGATCAGGGAATGAACAGTTAGGGATGCGTAGGGGCTGAGCTGAAAGTTTTGTCATGGAACATTCATGGGCTAGGCAGTGATAAGTTGAGCGATTGTGACTTACTACGTGTATTAGAGCAGTATGATATTATATTTCTTTTTGAGACATGGGCAAACAAATCGTCAAAGATTAACATTAAAGGTTACAAGAGTTTCAATTTTCCTAGACAGTTTCAGAATCGACGGGCGAGACGTTGTAGTGGCGGTACAGTTGTTTTCATAAAATAATCATTGGTTAAGGGTGTTACAGTTGCTAAAAACCATTTGGACACGGTGATATGGTTGAAATTAGATAAGCAGTTTTTTAATTTTGAAAATGATGTTTATTTAGCAGGAATTTATATTTGGGTTGAGAATTCACCAGCTTATGATGTACATGACATTGATTTGTTTCAACTTATACAGAATGACATTAACTGTTACGAGTCCGCAGGTAGTGTACTGCTGTGTGGTGACTGGAATGCACGTGTTGGCAATGGATCTCGACCGGACTACACTGTTTGCGATTCCAACTCTGATATTATTGATTATGATGACTATACCCCTGATGTACCGTTATCTCGTGTTTCCATGGATAAAGGTTGCAATTCGCACGGGCTAAAGCTGTTAGACTTATGCAAGTCTAGCGGCTTTAGGCTTGCGAATGGCAGGCTGTTTAAAGATAATTCGATAGGTGATTACACTTATACTAGCATAAACGGTAGCAGTGTTATTGATTACTTATTGTTACGGAATAGTGATTTCGGTATCTTGTGTAATTTTGAAATAGGTAAATTTAATGAATGGTCTGACCATGCGCCTGTGTGTTTTGGGTTAAGGTGTAATACGGCGCTAAACAATGAATGTGTTGGAAAGGGAAATGTGTTTAATTTTGTTAAATGGGACCCGGATTTGAAAGACGACTTTAGGCGTCGACTTATTGCACAGTTACCTGTATTAAATAGAATTACTGATGACATGGTGTTAAATGGCAAAGAGAGTGTTAATAAAGGCATTAATGACTTTACACAGATATTAAATGAAGTAGCTAGTCCATTGTTTTTAAAAACGCATGTATAAATCTCGATCGAATAGTTATATAAAGTCCTTTATTAAAAAGGCAGACTGGTTTGATAGTGAATGTTTAGAAGCTAAGCGTATTTATCAACAGTATTTGCATGTTTTTGATAAATGTAAGAATGATGCAAACAGAATATCAATGTTGGATAAGAAAAAGATATACAAGAACTTGATTAAAAAAAAGAAAAGACGTTTTGAACTTAATAAAATGACAGAGGTCGAAAGATTGAGACATAGAAAGCCGAGGGACTTTTGGCGGCATTTTAGTAAGCGAAATGATGAAAGCAGTGCACGGGACATATCGCTAGATGAATTTTTTGAATACTTTTCCAAACTAAATGATGATTTGCCAAATCCACATGATAGTGATTCAGAAGATTTCTTTGTGAATAATGATTTTGATTCACAAAATGTGTCTTTTGAGGAGCTTGATTCTCCGATTACACAATCTGAAATTGAAGCTGTTGTTAGAAAATTGAAAAGGAACAAGGCATATGCCGGTGATCAACTTATTAACGAGTATTTTTTGGAATCTTTTGATATTCTGTCTGCTCATTTAGTTGACATATTTAATTGTATATTTGAATCGGGTGTTTTCCCAGAGAAATGGTGTGAGGGTATTATTGTACCGTTATTTAAGAAGGGTGATAAAAGTAACGTTAATAACTACAGGGGCATTTCGTTGGTGAGCTGTTTCTCAAAGATTTTCACAGGCGTTTTAAACAATCGCATTTCATCTTGGGCTGAAAACAATGATATTCTGACAGACGCCCAATTTGGGTTTAGAAAGGGCCGCTCAACAACAGACGCTATATTTGTGTTGAATGCAACAATTCAAAAAATATTGCGTAATAAGGGGAAATTATTTTGCGCCTTTGTTGATTTGAAAAAGGCATTTGACAGTGTGTATCACCATGGTCTTTGGCTGAAATTGTTTAGGGTAGGTATTAAGGGTAAAATGTTACGGATCATTAAAGAAATGTATTCAATAGTTAAAATGTGTATTAAGCATTGTGATGATTATTCATCCTTCTACGAATGTGCGATTGGTTTAAAGCAAGGGGAGGTAATATCACCGACAATGTTTGCTCTTTATCTTAATGACCTTGAGCTGTTTCTTTCAGACAGAATAAGTAGCGGACTGACTCTTGATCAAATAAACCTTATTTTGCTTTTATTTGCGGATGATATGGTGATATTGGGGTCTGATCCAAGCGAATTGCAGAATAGTTTAGATAATTTGGAAAGGTATTGTGACAGATGGGGGTTAGAGGTCAATGTGAAGAAAACAAAGATAATGGTTTTCAGAAATAGGGGCAGAGTACCGATGGAATATGTTTGGAAATATAAAGGTCAAACAATAGAAATTGTAGATGATTTTACTTATTTAGGCGTTGTTTTTAGTTATACTGGCACATTTAACAGTTATATAAGTACATTAACAGGTAAGGGATTAAAAGCCCTTAATACATTGGTTGTAAACGTTAAAAAGTATTGCTTTAAACCAAAGACTTTTTGTCAGCTTTTCGATGCCTTCGTAGGATCCATCTTGAATTACTCATGTGAAGTGTGGGGCTGCACAAAAAGTAAACAATTGGAGAATCTGCATTTAAAATTTTGTAAGAGATTATTAGGTGTTAGAGCTTCTACACGTAACATGTGTATTTACGGTGAGTTAGGTAGGTTTCCATTGTATATCAATAGGTATAGCAGAGTAATTAAGTACTGGTGCAAACTTGTTCTAAGTGAAAATATTATTCTTCAAACATTGTTGAGTGAAATGGGTGATGATCTTAACAAGGGTAAAACCAACTGGTTAAGTGATGTTAAAAAACTTTTAGATGATTATGGTTTTTCCTATGTTTGGCTAAATCAATATACGGTGGATTTAAGTAAGTTTCATGTTGTTTTTAAAGCCAGAGTAGTGGACGTATTTAAACAGTCTTGGTGTGCTTCTATCCAAGAGTCTAACGTTTTATATACATACAAATTTTTCAAAGAAACTTTTGAACACGAACATTATCTTACTGTTTTACCAAAGAAGTACATGTATATTTTAGCTAAGTTGAGATTATCATCCCATAATTTAAGAATTGAATCCGGGCGTTACGGTGCAGGTAGAACTGAAAGAGAGGAAAGGTATTGTGTGTTTTGTTACAAGCATGACATAGAAGACGAGTTTCATTTTGTTTTAGTATGTACTCTGTATACTGACTTAAGAAAAAAATATCTAAAACGTTATTTTTACCAAAACCCAAGTGCTTATAAGTATGTAGAGTTGATGAAATCAAATAGTTCCAAAACCTTACTAAATCTATCAAGGTATATCTATGAAGCTTTTGATATGAGGAAAGCTGCACTGAACTACCTTGATTGATTTGTATACGAGTCAGTGTTTTATTATCTAATCATTTACCAAAAATGATCATTTAATATCTTTTTTTTTTCATGAAAATAGCAGGTCAACCTCAAATTCTAAATTTTCGAAAATAAATCTACTATCATTTGAAATACTTTTTTATTATTATTATTATTATTATTATTATTATTATTATATGCATGTTTGTTTGGCCACTTTGGCCATCTGTAAATATGTTAACGTGTATGTTAATATGTTAAGAGTAACGAGGAATTTGTTAATTCAAGTTACTGATTGAATAAAGAATTATTATTATTATTATTTTTATTATTATTATTAAATATTTTTAATTTTTGAAAATGAGTATCTATGTAGTAAAGAGTTATTGTTATACGTTTGACTATGTATAAAGTGGAGAAAAGCTGGTCAAAAGCTGTTTGAGTACAAATGTAGTAACAACACTGGATATGGTGAGACATAAGGTCCTTAGACCCAGAACCTATTAACTCTTTGCATGCTGGGTATTTTTCCGTCTGCAACAAGTGTCGTCTGCTACCTTTCTGAAAATAGATTTTTCTAAATATCTCTTTAACCCTTTCCCGCATATAAGCGACTTTTAGCGAATTTAATATATTCCTCCGCCGAAGAAAATAGTTCCAGTTTATACTCTCATGAACAATTAACATTACACATATTATATTGCCTAGCAGATTTTAGCTTAAAGCAGGCTGAAAGGCACATTCTGCTTTACTTTCAACCTACTTTAAGTGGTCACCTGTCTTCAAAACTAGAAACAGGCTATGAGGTAAAGGGTTAAAACAAGCACAGAGCGTCCAATAGTTTGGATCATGATGAGTTGTCGTATTATGCAGCATCTCATCAGGATCCAAACTTTTTGCAAAGATTATCAAGTGTTTACAGATAGCATGCTAAGAGTTAATTGTGTAGATTTTCATTAAACATCAGATGACACAATTCGCTCAATGAGATTTCATTTTAAATCTAGTTTTTTTAAAAATATAATAAAAGCAACACATTCAACCCTATCAACGATTGTATTCGTCATTTGCAAAAAGGCATACATGTGAAAAGAAACCATGTCATCAATGCAAACACAGTGTAGACTCTGGTCAGAGGGTTAAGATCTTCACTGTTAGTCATTTTGAAATACATTGTAAAAATCAAATACTGTAAAACATCTCTGTTACAAATGTACGACTAATAAAGTGTGTTGATAGGTACTTAATGCAGGTTGTTGCTTAAAGCAAAGTGAGCTTTCTGTTTTACTATCACATTTATCTAAGCTATCACCTGTCTTTTTAGCTCACCAGAGCACGAAGTGCTCAAGATGAGCTTTTGTGATACCTCTGTTGTCCGTCGTCCGTCTGTCCGTCCGTCTGCGAGCCCATGTGGCTCTTGTATAAAAGTATTAGCCTTCTATTTAGTGGTTGCAATAGAGAGGTTTTACTGTAGTCAAAATGGACCAGGCTTAATTTGAAAATGGACATAATGTTTTCATGAGCAAGTGAGTTACTAGTATATCCTTTATCTAATCCAGCTGAGCCTATCTTAATGACAATTGCAAACAGCTTGAATCTTGAGCAGATGCCAAGCTAATTGGCCTCTGATCTGGATCAGTACTGTTTGAAACTCAAACTTTGTGTTGCTTAAGTTGAAAAGACATGTCTTAGCAATCCATTTACATGTATATCAAAGATGTTTGATTCTTTATGTCTACCGTGCCCTATGATATGACAACTCATATAGAAATCTTCTCTTCAAGATCATTCTAATAGGTAGTGACATCGTAGGGTTTAGGGAAGACCTGGTGTCGACGTGAGCATTTTCTACTTGAATTTGAAACTATGCAAACAGTTTTTAAGTTTAGACCAAGGCCATAAGTTCCTAATAGGGCCCCTCTGATCAGGATTTTTACTGTTTGCCATATTTAAATAAAAATGTAACAAACGCATTGAAACCTAGTACCACGTATTTACACAATTTATAGACTGTATATCTGTGATGAGTACATATGTCCTGTGCAAACAGTGTGGACCCAGATCTGAGGGCTCCTAATAGGGATACTCTGATCGGGGTCTTCCCTGTTTGTCATGTTGAAATCAATTGTAACACACCCATTGAAACATCGTGTCACATATATACATCATTTACACTGTATCTGTGAAGATTACACTTGCCCTCTGCAAACAATGTAGACACAGATCAGAGGGGTCCTTCTAGGGGCCCTCTGATTAGGGTTTCACTTTTTATCATGGTGCAATAAAACAAATCCATTGAAACCTACCTTCACAAATATACATTATTTACAAACTTTGCATCTGTCAAGAGTATGTTTGTCTTATGCAGACAGTATAGACCAAGATCAAAAACTAAAACAGATATTTCCCTTAGGATTGCTTGCATTTCCCGCAGACCCAATGTGAAGGGAATTTATTATAGGGCTTATCAGTAGAGTCAAATGGTCAAGCTTAGGTTAATTGCCAGTTTTATTACCCAACAGATAATCAAGGCATGACTGCATGTGGAGATTCTGTCCAGGAATAGAAGATGAATACCATGATCAATTCTGTAGGTTGTCCTAGGACTGTACTGTCAATTTAAGATATTGTCCAAACAAAAATATTCCATGAAATATTTTCTGGAAAAGTCAATGTTTCAAAAAAGTCAAATTCTGAAAAAAGTCACTAAATTTCAAATTTACAAAAAATCTAGCTGTTTAACATACACTAATTTTTGACCTTTTATATAGATATTTCTTAATTCTACTAGTCATAAAAAATAACGAAGATCTATAGCAGACTGTACTTTTCATTCATGAATTCCAGAAATTTAGACAAAATGTTGACACAAACCGAGTTACCTCTTTGAATTCAACTTTAACATGCCGTCAGCTCTAAATAATACCATGAGTCAAACCTGTAATAATGGACCATTGAACATGGTAGCCTGTAGATCTTTAAAGACAGCTGACTACTTAATGCATGACAAAAAATGCATAAAAGCTCCTTTATGATCTATATTTTGGCATTACTTTTGTCATGTGTTAAGCTGTCATCTGTAATACAAGTTTGACTGTATTGTACTGTACTGTACTGTACTGTACTGTATTTGTATTTGTATTTGTATCTGTATTCGTATTCGTATTCGTATTCGTATTCGTATTGTATTGTATTGTATTTAAGGTGGTTCGCGGGTCAGCTTATTCTGTGTCAGAATTCTTTGAAACCTTGATTAAATTGAAATATACCATATGGAGAGTGAAAAATCGTTAATATAAAAAAAAGTTACAGTGCCGTTTTTTCGAGAAAAGCTCCTTTTTTAATAAACAGGAATAATTTCTTTATAAAATGATATAACTCAATAATTTCAGTACATTCAAGTAAACTGTACATAGACTATAAGATAGTGGACAAACAAAAGTATTTCATAACATATTTTCTGGAAATATCAATATTTTAAAAAAGTCAAATTTTGAAAATCTCAAATTACAAAAAATCTAGCTGTTTAACATACACTAATTTTACTCTTATTAGATAGATATAACTTAATTCTACTAGTCACAAAAATTAAATGAAAATCTACAGTGGAATTTGCATTTTATACATGATTTCCTGAAATTCTGACAAAATGTTAACACAAAACGAGTAACCTCCCTTGAGTTCAATTTTAAAATGCCGTCAGCTCTAAATTATACCTTAAGTCAAACCTGTAATAAGGGACCATTGAATACGGTAGCCTGTAGATCTTTAAAGGCACGCGGCTGTTTAATGCATAACAAAAGTAATGCATAAAAGCTCCTTTAGGATCTTTCTTTTAGCATTACCTTTGTCCTTTGTTAAGCTGCCATCTGTCATATAGGCTATAATCCTCACAAATTTAGCTGTTACATGACTATACTTGCATCTGATATTATTCTTATTACGTGACTAAACATAGCCTGTCCTTTGATCACTGCGTTATGGATTGACTAGTCACTAAAATCGGACAATTTGTTAAAAAAAAGTTTTGAAGCGAGTGGGAATCGAACCTAGAACATTTGGATTGCAAGTCAATCACCGTATCAACTGCGCTAACAGAGAAGACACTGAATCAGTTCAAACTTTTCTTTATAATATAAGCACGTGCCGCAAAGATCAGGTGAAAGTCATCAGCATTTCCGGAACTCGAAATGCGGCCCGCCCGCTGTCGAACCACCTTAAGAAATAATAAATTTATACCAGTGTTTTATCGTGCAATCGAACACTGGTAGGAGTTGAGATGCGTAGCAATTTAATCACGAGGCCTTTATTTGTGTCATATTGTATTATATCGTATCGTATCGTATCGTTTAAATTGTATTTGTATTGTTTTTGTATTTGTATTGTATTGTATTGTATTGTATTGTATTGTATTGTATTGTATTGTATTGTATTGTATTGTATTGTATTGTATAGTATTGTACCTATCGTATTGTATCGTATTGTATCGTTTGTGTCGTACTCAGTTTATCGTATAGTATCGTATTGTATTTTATTGTTGTATTGTATTGTATTGTTGTATTGTATTGTAATGTATATTGTCACACGTCACTAGAGACCATGGATTAAGAACACGGTTTGGTTGGGTACTACACTACATGTATATGTACAGCAGAGTCTCTAAAATGCGAAACCGCTCCGGATCGAGAACACTGCTCGATTTCCGGTTTAGAGAGGTTTTACAGAAATTTAAACAATTTCAATGGTCAGTCGGTGGTTGCCTTATCCATAATATCTACTATAGAAAGTGCAGAAAGCTCCTTTAGGAATACTTTGCATTACTATTGTCCTGCATTAAGCAGTCATCTGTTTATAAGCCAGGTGTTCATAGCATTCCGGTTTAGGGGATCCTGTTGCGGAGAATTCCGGTTAACGGAGTCCGGTTTTCGGAGATTACACTTTACTAAGATTAGTTAATAAATTCAACCCTAGCGACGAATACACTAGCTATCAACAAACAGTGTACCTGTGAATAATACACTTGTCCTATACAAACAGTGTAGACTCTGATCAGATGTTTCCTGCAGGAGCCCTCTGATCAGGGTCTGTTTGTCATTTGAAATATACATGTACATGTATTGTTAAAATCAACATAAATGGGTAAAAATGGAACTATACTACATGTAAACTGGAATTATTAGTCTCAGCAGTGAACGTGTTAACTATTTCCCGGCCAATCACGAACTAACTAGTATATTTTGATAGCTAAATTTTTTAGACCCATATAAAAAACACAGTCTCTTCTATAATGTCGTCTGCTCAAACGTTTTGGCGGCTTTTATTTAAAATAACGGAACGGCTTTTACCGTGATAAACATTGATAAGAGTATCAAACAGTTGGATCTGATCAGAATCCAACCTGCTTGCAAATGCCAGTTCAGACGTAATGTAAAGAAACATAAAATTAAACTTTATGAAAATAGTTTGAATCCAGACCAGAGACCTAGTTACTCGGCTTCTGACATGGATTCATATTGTCCTGAATGAAACCATGCTGTACTTGACGGCCTTTAACCCATTACCTCATAAATAAGCCCTTAAATACGCCCTTAAATTATTCCTCCAATGAAGAAATAGTTCCGCATTATACAATTATGATTATGTATCATAAGAAATAGTTTCTGTATTCTAGCAGATGGCACAGATGACAAATTGCAGATCTGGGTCTATCTACATATCAGATTTGACCTTGTATTATATTATTTTGTAAATATGTATGTTTTGTATTATGACGAGAAACTGTATAGTTTAAGTCAAATAAACGTTCTTCTTCTTCTTAACTCTTTGAACCCTAGTCACGCATATATATGCGTCATTTGCAAACAAATTACCTGTAAGGAGTACACTTGTCATGTACAATCAGTGCAGACCCTGATCGGAGGTCTCCTTAAGGGGCCCTCTGATCAGGGTCAATTAAAAAAAGTATTTTATGCCGAATTTCAACTTAAGAAACATTGATGTGAGTATCAAAAAAGGTTGGGTCCTGATCAGACACCTTGTTACGCAGTGTCTGATCAGGATCCAAACTGTTTGCAATAGTTGGTGCAAACATACTTGGCAGTGAAAGTATTAACCCCATACACTGCCTTACTCGGAGTACAATAATACCATGCACACAGTATGGATCCAGATCAGACGCCGCGTAATGCGGCGTCTGATCTATATCCAAACTATTCGATACTCAGCTCAATATATATTATGTCAAAATACCTAAAAATTAAATTTGAGAAATAAAAGCAGACGACAATTGTTTAAAATTGATGACGTCATGGCAGTGAAGGGATTAATCACTTCTGTTATAAAAAAGGTTGTAAAATATGACGACGATGATATTCGGATATTCCCAGTCAAAGACTGCTAAGTCCTTATGCTTGAATAAGACGATCGGCTATTAACCCTTTCTCTCTCAATGGCGCTTTAAAACGTGTTTGCAAACAGTTTGGATCCTGATCAGACGCCGCGTAACGCGGCGTCTGATCAGTGTCCAAACTGTTTGACACTCGTTTTGAATTTCTTCAGTCATGCTGCCTTATTTTTTAACTTTGAAACGACATTGCAAAAAAAATAAATGAAGCAGACGGCAATGAAACGGTAAACGGGTAAACATCTCATGAACAATTTTGCAGTGAAAGGGTTAAGCCGGTCGACATAGTATTTAAAATAGACGGGATGAAAGAGAATCAATTAGTATATACTCATTGATTGGAGACAAAACTATGCCAATTGACGCATGCATGTAGCCTTATATGTAGCTTTACATGTGCACTCAGAAAACAAATACATTAAATACACCGTGTTTTCAAAAAACACGTGTTGGTGCTTTTAAAGTGTACCCGGATTAACGTAGCACTGAGTGATTGTCTGTCTATTCGCCTGTTTGTCCGTGCGTACGCGATTATCAGGAATAATGGCCACTACAAAAGGTGTGATGCGAAGACCCGACAGCGAAGGAGCCATGGATGTTTACTTCCAGAATTTCTATATGAACGTACAAGTAAGTGAAGTACATCGCTCCCTCTCTACAGCGGCCCTCCCAACAACGACGCCCTCCGAACAGCGACTCTTGTCGCTGTTCCCCAAACAAAACATTTATGTCCAACCTTTTCACTGCTGCAATATCGTCTGCTTAAAATTGTCGGCTGCTGTTTTTCTGAAAGTTTCATAATGGACATTTTGACAGAAAAAAATTAATAACGAGTGACAAACAGCTTGACGGCGGCGTCTGATCTGGATTCAAGCTGTTTGCAAATGTTAGCTAATTTCCCTCCCTATAACGACTCCCTCCGAACAACGCACACAATATGTGTCTCCCATTGGGTGTCGTTGTAGAGCGGGAGCGCTGCATTTCGTAAATGAAGCGTTATAGAGAATCGAGTGACACAAACAATGAACACTCAGATCAGCCACCGCGTCTGCAATGCGGCGAATGATCTGGATCTACACTTTTTGTTAGTTTTCAGAGGATCTATTTGATCCGAATCATTAATTATTGTCCTGAATATATAGGAACCTAGTTTCTAACAATGGGCTATGTGGCTCTATATTGTTTCATATTTAGAGAGACATATTTTTTTCTCGCTATGCGATTCAAATCCACAGAGCTCCAAATAAAGGGAGTATTTCAAAAACTAAAATCTTTATTTGTGCATTTTTAATAATTGGCACACGCCGTTTTCATAAAAACTATTTACGATATTGTTTTCAAACTTGATATACATTATCAGTATCATGTAGGGGCATTGTTCTCCCCAATTTCACAACTCTTTAAAAAAAATTGACTAAATTATGACCATTTTTATCTTGAAACTGTGTCCATTAACTAGGACATTTTTATGAGACATGTCATTTTCATAAAAATTATTTATGATATCGTCTTCAAACTTGTAACACGCAATAAGTGTTATATGGGGACACTGTTGTCCAAGTTCCATAACGCTTACACAAAGATTATCAGAATTATGCCCTTTTAACTTGATTATTATTAATAGTACATGTAGTATCATTTGTATGCTGATGTTTCCTGCATTGCAGGACTACACGTGGCTTATGGCTTGTTCAAATAAAAGTTGAAACAGGGCTGCCATAAGTTGACATAAAAAATCCAAAGATTTCCAAATTTGCATTTTTCAAGTGCGATTTTACGAATCGTACCTTTACCCCCATCGCTTGTGTCTAGTTTTGTTGACACTTGGCTGCTTAAAGCAGACTGGAAGTAAAGCAGAATGCGCCTTAAGGCGCATTCTGCTTTACTTTCAGTCTGCTTTAAGCTACCATGTACTAGAAAAAATCCGAAGATTTGGGAAAAATCCGGAGAAATGGCAGCCCTGAGTTATTCATCATTTTACAGTACTGAACCTTATTAAATTAAATTGATAATCGCAAGCGAATTGCCACCGAATTGCCATCGAATCGCGCGCTTCAAAAAACAAATCCTACGTTTGAATAGTTTAGCGCGAATTTTCCGAAGCGGTTGTGACAAAAATGGAATCGAAAACAATAACGAAGGGATATTTGCAAACATTTGTGAGATACACCATTCAAAAAAACTTACCCGAGGGTAAAGTTTGTACTTTGAATCGCAAGCGAATTGGCATCGAATTGCCATCGAATTGCAAGCGAATCGCAAAAATTGTTAATTTAATAAGATTCAGTGTATTGGGCTCTAGGCAATTTATTCACATGCTACAGTCCGTCACAATATGTTTTTATGCAAAACGTTTGAAAAATTGAGATGACATCAATTGAGTAGTACGCATATCAGTGATATCACGACGTCGAGTTAATTACAGGCGGAGTGAGACCAAGCCCCGTGCTTATAAAGCGTTTGAGTTGAGTCTGATTTCGATATAAGGCTTTTGATAATGCTCAACAAAAATGCTCAGCAAATACTCAAATCTGACCAATCAGTTTGAGTTGAGTCTGATTTCGATATAAAGCTTTTGATAATGCTCAGCAAAAATGCTCAGCAAATACTCAAATCTGACCAATCAAAAGTCTGAGAACGAGTTCAGACTCAACTCAAACGCTTTATAAGCAGTTACATAAGAAGCCGGTTATGCACTGTTTTAGGCTCAAATCGGCAACTGTATAGAACCACTGACCCTCCACAAGCCAGCTGGAAGGCTTCCCTACATGGCTTTACTCGTATCAAATGGAAGAGTCGAAAAAGCAAATGTCAAAACCTTTTCATTTTAACTCTTTTAATAAACAACGTTTTCCCACACATGCTTATTTTTTTAAATTTTCTGCACACTGCGGCTTAACCCCTTCACTGCCTTACCCCGAGCACAACATATTTTTGCAAACAGTTTGGTTCCTGATCAGACGCCGCGTTACGCGGCGTCTGATTAGGATCCAAACTGTTTGACACTCATTTCAATATTTCTTCAGTCATAATAACAAAATTTAAAATTCATGAAATAAATGCAGACGACAATTTTTTAAAATTGATGACGTCACGGCAGGGAAGGGGTTAAATTGTGATAACTGTTTCAAACAGTTTGGATCCGTAAGAGATGCCGAATAACACGACATCTCACATGAGTCCAAACTGTTCGACACTCTGTTAACTTTTTTTGTTAAGAAAAGAAACCCACACAAATAATTAACTTTAACAATTGTTTAAGAAAGTAATTTTAGAAGATATTTATAAAGCAATTAGCGCGCTAAAGGTGAAATGAATGATGCTAAGCACAGATTAATTGTATAACATTTATAGAATTATATAACCATTTGGCTGCCGTAACGTCATCGATTTGATACACATATCGTCTGCTTTTATATCTGAAAAAATATATATTCCATGCATTTTTATTCTACAGAAACATCGATAAGAGTACCAAACAGTTCGAATTGTGATCAGACGCCGCGTAACGCGGCGTCTGATCACGATTCGAACTGTTTGTAAATGATTATTGTACTCGGGATAAGGCAGTGAAGGGGTTAACCTTGATCCTGTCGTTATATCGCTTTCTTTATAACTGCTATCTGTAAAATGGTGTGATATTAAGATGTATGCAGTTTTTAGACTGGGGAATTTTAAAGACGAGAGTCAAACAGTTTTGATCCAGATCAGACGCTGCTTGTCTTATTTGAATAAAAACTGCTTTGAAATACCAGGAAAGTCGCTATTGACAGGCAAATGATTAACTATATAATAAACTGTTGACCCGGAGTCAAGTGTGAGCGGTAGAATTTGAATATAATCATTACACAGCATTACTGCACATATCACGATATCCGTCACGTAACAAGATCAATATAGGCTGAATTATCCCTATTTGTGACATAACAATGTGTTTAGTCTTTAGTTTTATTCTTATACAGAAGAGAACTGTATACAGTGGAGAAAACGTTATTCTTTCCCAATTAACGCGTTTACGCTAAATCTATTATTTCCATTGCAAACAGTTTGGAGCCAGTATGATCAGGCTCCAAATTGTTTGCCACTTAATTTAAAATGAGTCGTCAAAATTGTCAAAAAGTTGTCATTTTACCCATTTTAATGCAATGCGTTTGCGTTTCAACGGGAAAGAATAACGTTTTCTCCACTGTACATTTTGGTATACAAGACCAACGCTCTACCGATTGCGCTAAGCGGACAACTATAACAAACTTTCAAGTCGAGAAGGTCATTAACCCTTCCCCCATAGAAGCGCCTTTTAGCGCATTCAGTTTATTCCTACGCTGAAGAAAATAGTTCCAATTAAAACAGTCAGGAATATGTATCATAAGGAATATTTTATTTATTCTAGGAGATGGTAGCTTAAAGCAGGCTGAAAGTAAAGCAGAATGCGCCTGAAGGCGCATTCTGCTTTACTTTCAACCTGCTTTAAGTAGTCATCTATTTTCAAAACCAGAAACAAGCTATGGGGTTAAAGATATCACATGACCAAGCTTGGGTGGTAACACCTACCCCCGTATATAGTTTGAGTCAAAGCATGCAGAGCATGCACTAACAGTGGTAGCGTCTAGGCAAAGAATCATTCAGGCGTCTCAAGTGAGGCCCGCACCTAATATTTTATAGCTTGGTTAGTAAAACCCATAGAAAAACCTATTGATATCTATTATGTAAGAGCCTCTATTCAAAGCTGAGCCATTGCCTGAATACTTTTCTCATGCTGTATACCGGTATATACCTGTATTTTGACACCAACTAAAGAATGGGGGGGGGTTTGAATCAATGAAAGGACTTGCTGGATGTCTTTAAGGGTTAACTCTGTAGTACTAAAGCTGGGAGACTGATTTCCGGACAATAACGTTTGCTCTAATGCTGCGATCATGTTCTTTGTTGGTGTACTGCTTATATCAGGGCTGTCATAACTTGATCATGAACATTCCTAACAATTCCAAATGCTCCATTTTTCAAGCGCAATTTTAAGAATTGTACCTTTATCCTACAGCCTGTTTCTAGTTTTGAAGACGTGTGGCCTGCTTTAAACAACAATCTGCTAGGATAAAATATATATGCTATTTGTCTGCTATAACGGTTTGAACCCTAGTCACGCATATAAGCGTCCTTTGCAAACAGTATACCTGTGAGGAGTAAACTTGTCCTATGCAAACAGTGTAGACTTAAGGAATCCTCGGATCAGGGTCTACAATGTTTGTCATTGTGAAATGTATTGTTAAAATCAACCCTAAAAAGTAAAAAATGGACAGGACTAAATTTAAACCTAGAATTGTCCATATGAGGTTTCAGGGAGAAAAGGGTTAAGTAAAACCGTCTGTTTTACTACTGTCTTCAGCACTATTATTTCAAACTTTGATTTAAAAATACCGAAAACTAAATGGTGTATTTATAGAAAAAAAGAAAACGCTTAAATAAAAGCAAACCTGTGGCATTCTCGTGCATATGGCATGAAAAAAAATATGACCGGTTTAAAGCCGCATTGTGTTTTTGAGAAACCTGCATAAAACGGTTTAGTTGTTTGGGGCCCCATTTGAACTACGTGGGACGTGAGTAGTTACTGACGTGATTCTTTCACAAAAACCGGCTTTATCTAAGAAATTCGCTTTTTAAATTTTATTTATAATATTTTGGTGCAGCACAAATTAAAAAGCCTCCCTTGTGAATGGAAAGAAGGACAACTCTGTAAATACAGGGCTCCAGATAACGGAAGTATTTCGAAAACTAAAATTATTTATTTCTGCTTTTAAACCCAATGGTGTCATACTCATTAAAATTGTCCCGAAGAGACGGTTTAATCAGTAGTAACACCATAGCATTCGGTGCTGAAATGAGTGAGAAAATGTTAGATAAGTTCAGCTTACTCCCGCTTAAACATGTGTACTGGAGCATCTGGTTAACCCTTATTCTGCTGCACAGACGTCTGCTTTGACATTGTCGTCTGCAAAATTTGTTCAGTTTAGATTATTAAACAAACCTTAAGACGAGTGTCAAACAGTTTGGATCCAGATGAGACGCCGCGTTACGCGGCGTCTTTCTAGATTCAAACAGTTTGTAAACGCCGTAAAATTACGACCAGTAGGCACAGGGTTAAACACTATGAGGTTCAGTCAAAACGTGTGTATTATTATTCACTGGGGGTAAGCGATTAATTTTTTTTACGGAGAATCTATACATTGAGCTTGCTGAAAATGACTGTTTCAGCCTTGTCCGCTCTCTAACTCAAACACTTCTTTTGGGACCTTCACCAAACTTGCTACAAATGTTTATTAGTATAGAATCTAGGTCAGGTCCAATAACTAGCAAAATCGCATGAGGCATGTCTGAGTTATTGCCCTTAAATAATTGAAAAATGAAATTTTTAGTCATTCAAGGGCAATAACTCCAACATGCCTTGTGCGATTTTAGTAGTTAAGATGACTGACCTAGATTTTAAATTAATAAACATTTTCAACAAGTTTCGTGAATATCTGATATAAACTGTATGTGTTAGAAAGCAAAAAGTGCTGAAACATTCATTTATAATACTTAAAGGGCAAAAACTCAGACATGCCACATGCGATTTTTGTAATAATCAAACTAGACCTAAATCTTATATAATTAAATATTTTCAGCAAGTTTAGTGAAAAAAAACTGATAAAAACTGTATGTGTTAGGGTGCAAAAATGACTGAAACAGTCATTTTTTATTAATAAAAAGGCAATAACTCAGATATACCTTATGCGATTTTAGTAGTAATTACACTTAACCTTGATTTTATATCAATAAACATTTTCAGCAAGTTTGGCGAATATCCAATAAAACGTATTTGTGTTAGAGAGCAAAACTTGCTGAAAGCAGTCATTTTTTAATACATAAAGGGCAAAAACTCAGATATGCCACATGCGATTTTAGTAATAATCAACTTATACCTAAATTTTATATGAATAAATATTTTCAGCATGTTTGGTGAATATCCGATAAAAACTGTTTGTTTTAGAGTGCAAAAATGACTGAAACAGTCATTTTTTTATTAATAAACAGGCAATAACTCAAAAAGTCCTTATGCGATTTTAGTAGTAATCAAACTAAACCTTGATTTTATATCAATGAACATGTTCAGCAAGTTTGTGGAAGATCGGATAAAAAATAGTTGAGTTAGAGAGCGGACAAAAAAATGTGATAGTCTAACTGACTGATGGATGGACGGGCGGAGGTAGATACGGTTGCCCCCAGTGAAGTTGAATTCGGCTGTATCACGTGATACTAAGCCGTGTGGTAATGTTTATGACAGACGTTCTATTTTCGGTTTGTTATGATTTTAAATCGGCCTTTTTGGTGATTTATGTCCGTCTTCATCATTTCATAGATCAGTTTGGCCCATAAGAATGTTCAAACATTATAATTAACCGTTGTTGTATTTCAGACATTAAGAAAAGGTCTGAAAAACACAATGGGACTTTAAAAAATCACCGAATCTAAGTGTTTTTAATATTTCCCCTCGTTTTTTCTACTTCGACAATGGACGGAAGCTATCTGTTTATTTGATGGTTTCAAATCTTTGATTTAAATCCGCCTGTAGTCAGCGTCGAGTTTCCAAATCTCTGACTCAGTGCTCATTCGCTAAAGTTATATTGCTAAAAAGGCGAAAAATCGATTAATTAAAAAAAAGCTTTATTAGAAAAAACAGTGAAATATTTAAAATAATAAACTTCTAGAGAATAAACATATATCTCTGAACTAAATATAATGATCACAAAATTAGAATAACCTACTTTTACTTTCTTTTGTGTACAAACGGTAACCGGCCCTTGGTCATTTCCCTAGGTTGTTTCGTCCTAGGTCGTTTCGGCTTATTTTAGGCGTAGCTCGTTTCGTTTCATTTGGTTGGTCGTTTTCGGTCTAACATTTCCTCAACCTATATTTATATCTAACCCATAAACTCGGTCCTGCGTTAACATGCTGTGCAAACAGTGTAAACCCTGATCTGATATTTCAAAAATCAAATATATTAATTAATGATGCTATTGATGTAATAAATATTCATTTAAGTGGTAAAATTCTGAGTTTGAATCCAGATCAAAACTGCAGAAATACGGCATTTACAAGTAGTTGCACCCAGACCAGATGCCAGAGTTATTCAGCATCTGGTCTGCTTCTAATCTGAATGAAAACTGATAGACGCTGGGGTGAAAGAGATCTTATTTATGAATGTTCAATTATGCTTGAAAAAATATTCACATGTTTCATGAAATCATTTACAAAATAGGGTTTAGGCCAAATCCGGTTTTCAGTCTCTTTACAGTATTGTCCAATGTTTCAAGAAATAATTTTTCTCAGATTTTTTTACTGTTAGTAAATTCCTGGGGCCCGTTTCATAAAACTTCGTACGACAAAATCGGTCGTAAGTCAAAAAATTAAGATATTCTTAATGTCTGATTTCTCTATCTTATCCTGTCTTGTGACATACGATTCCAAAGAGATATCACAAGACAGGATAATGGATTAGATGGAGAAATAAATAATTATTGAGACTTTTGTTATCTGGCTTACGACAACATTTGTCGTACGAAGCTTTATGAAACGGACCCTGGTTCCCCAACCCCATATCTCTGTAGTTCAGTTTGAAACCACCACCAGTGTTGTCAAGAACTTTGATTAAACTTTGTTCCTTATATTTCGCATGTACACAGACCGTCAGATAAGAATGGCTAAATGTGGTCGAATTGTACCGTTTGCCCATGCCTGTTCGGTGGATCTTGATGGTAGGGATTGCCCCTGATCTCTTTGAAACCGACTGGCTTGGGGTTTGCGGTATAATTCAGGGACAGCTTCTTATCTTGATGTTTTATAAAGTAAGGGTGTAATTTCAGCCATGGAACATGTAGGTCCCGCGGGTGTTGGGTGGAGAGGGTAGATGACTGCTACCCTAAGGCTGTGTTCATTCTGTATATGTTATGGGTCTTAGTTTTAGTTCTGGGGTTGTACCGTTGATCAGTGCCTGTCTGGTGGATCTTTGATGGTAGGGATATGGCTCTGATCTCTTTTGAAACCAGCTGGCGGGGTCTGTGGTATAATTCTTGGACAGCTTTCACCATTTTTAATCATGTCATTGATCTTCTATAGAGTTTTTAGTTATGGTCGCATGCTATTTTTCCTAGTTATGTTACATTAGATGGCCTGCATTGGGCGCTCTGCTATTATTTCTATTGGTCGGCAATCTTTAGCCGGTTGGTTCATTGCTGATTGATGGGGGTAGCGTGATTGCCGTCTATGGGGCTGTCTTTTGTATGTTTATTCTTATTTATTTTAGATCTAATTATTATTTGTGTTTTGCCGATGGCCTGCATTGGGCGCTGTACCATTATTTATATCAGTCGGCAATACTTAGCCGGTCGGTTCATTGCTGATTGATGGGGGTAATGTAATCGCCGTTTTGGGGGACTGTCTTTTATATGTTTATTCATGTTTTATTTCAGATCTAATTGTAGTTATTTTGTCTTTTCTCGATTTATAGGTACATATGTGTTATTTCATGTAAAGCGCTTTTGAACGAACAATCCCTGTGTGAAAAGAGCGCTATATAAATCTGGTATAATAATAATAATAATTAGAGTGTAGGCTTATATTTTGGGACATATCTCTTTTCTTTTATATGTATTTTTTAAACATAAATCCTATTCTAAAACTAATCTTTATGTGTTCATATAGGCGTCTGACATCCATTTACAATGTTATTAATGGACTAATTACAGTAATTAGAGAGAGACAGTGATAGAGAGAGCCACAGAGACAGACAGACATACATACAGAGAGACATAGAGAGACAGACAGACATACAGGCAGAGACACGGGGAGAGACAGAGACAGACAGAGAGAAAGACCGACAGACACAGAGAGACCGACATATAGACATACAGAGATAGAGAGAGACAGAGAGAAAGACAGAGGGACAGACATAGAGGGAGGATACAGAAAACACGGATGCGATGTCCTACTCTTATTATAGACAGAGTTATCTGGTTCTTTTGGATGTCCAGTGTACACCAGTGTGCAAATATGTAGTGCAGGCCCTGTCCAAAGGGCTCCTGTGATCTGAGTCTACACAGCCTGCAAATGGCAATTGTACTCTTTATATTTACTCTGTTGATATATAGGACGGGTATAGTGACTATATATAGTCGTCAAATGGAATCAATGAGTCAAACCAATGGTATCAGCAGGAAGCTAGGTTTGCTGTATGGAACCTTCGAAATGTCGCGTGACTGTCGTCTGAATAGTCTGTAGTCTGCGATAATTCTCACAATTTGTCTAGATTTATTCATGAACTCTTTGAGGAAAAATTCCCCAGAATATCGAAACAGTTTGAATCCAGATGAGACGCCGAGTCACTCGTCGTCTCATCTGGATCCAAACTGTTTTGAATTGTAGCCACAAATTCTCCCATAGCTTGAAGAAAATTAAATCTTTAACCGCTAATGACGCCACCTATTGTATATGCAAACAGTTTGAACCCAGATCAGACGCCGAGTAACTCGGCCACTGATCAGGATCCAAACTATTGAAACTCGTATCATTATTTTTCAGTAAACAAACTGAACAAAATTGAATTTGACATAAAATTGCAGACGACAATTTCGAAGCAGACGATAATATGGCGGTGAAAGTTTTTTTTGACAGGTCAGTACCTATCTACCGAGGTGAACAGCGAACATAGTAACAAATAGGAAAGTTATAACGACTATCAGACATCGTGACGCAAGCTTACATGCAAATAACAGATTAACTATTTTCGCGCCAAATTTTATCCTCTGCTTTTACCCCTCCAATTCCCTTTATATCGCATGCTTTAAAAATGTGCATAAACTATCGTTTCAAAGTAAGATTAATTAAAAGACGTTTGACCAAAGAAACAATTGATCGATACTAATGACAAACAGTTTGGATCCTGATCAGACGCCGCGTCACGCGGCGTCTGATCAGGATCCGAACAGTTTGCAAACTTGGAATTAGTAGTTTATGGTGTGGTGAAAGTGTTAACCTTTAATATACTGTATAATATACCCGCAAATGCAATATTCCTCTATACTTTCGAATGTAAATTTTTTTGTTTGTTTTTTATATTTTTATGGAGTTTTTGTTACAAGGATAAACATCAATCAAAGTCTGTAACAATTTGGTTCCGTGCAAGACGCTGAATAACCGAGCTACTATTCGTTTGATCTGGATCTAATTTGTTTACACGCAATGGTTTAGCCTCTCGTGCACGATACCGTTAAAATTTAATTTCTTTTAATCCTTTTTAATGCCAAATGGGTTTTAACTGGAATGTGCGTGTATTTTGGATCCAACTCAATCCAAGCACTGAGTAGCACTGCTCCTGGTCCTTTAGACACTCGTATCTAATTATCTTCAGTTTAAAAAAAACACGTAAATTTCAAATTTGAGAACGATGCAGACGTCAATTTTAAAGCAGACTATATTGAAGCAATGAAGCGGGTTAACCCTTTCGCTGTCATGACGTCATCAATTCTAAGCAGTTGTCGTCTGCTTTTATTTCTCAATTTTATTTTTGAGGTATTTTGACTTAAGACTTTTTGAGATGCATGTCAAACAGTTTGGATCCTGATCAGACGCCGCGTCACGCGGCGTCTGATCAGGATCCAAACTGTTTGCAAATAACTATGGTACTCGGGGTAAGGCAGTGAAGGGGGTTAAACCCAGTGCAGCTGGCGGAACTGCCCCGTCCGACGCCTGGGTAAGCCGTCTAAACACAGGCGCGTCGTCTGTTATTGTGGGGCTATACGCTATAGAGTTATACAAATTGAGTGTTTTAATCTTCTGCACGTGCTATATAATTGTCGCCTGCGAAATTTGTCGTCTGCAAAAATAGCAGGGTTGGTTAATCTGCATATTCTTTTAACTAATTATAATTAGGATGTCAAACAGTGTGGATTCAGATGAGACGCCGAGTTACTCGGTGTCTCATCTGCATCTACACTGTTTGGATTTGTTATTACAGTTTCCCCCTGTAGCGATCAGAAGGTTAATCTTTGTAAGCTACATAGAGTAATTTACGATTTAAATTTGCAGACGAAAACTGGCTGGTTAAAGGTTAAATTAATTACACGAATAAAACTGTAAGTGTACATGGAAATACGTAATTCGTTTAGTCTGAAGCTCATGTGATTGCTTTACGACAAGTAACGCTCTTTAAAACCGGTGTTCATATAACAGAGACGTCGTAAAAAGTCGTATCAGGGGATACTCGTAAAACTGGCGTAACGGAGACACCGTAAAAAGTCGTTGCGTAAAACTGGTGTGACAGGAAACATTGTGAAAGAGTCGTAAACAGGAGATAAAATGGAGTTTACTGACCAATGGGAAAAGGGTGTTGCAGAAGCTGGACATGGCAAGGTAATTGTATACACGTGACAACCCGATGGGTAAATTGCGAAAATGAATTACAATTGGACCTCGATAACTCGAACTCACAGTTTTAAAAAATTTCTTCATCAATACGCATTTTCTCATTTCATTTATTCACCCGCTGAAGAAATAGTTCCAATTTATACTGCCATGCATATGTACATGTATCCTGATGGCGCATTCTGCTTTGCTTTCAACCTGGTTTATGGAGTAAAGGGTTAACTATAGCCGACGTCATTCATACCTGACGGCCTATTTTATCCCATTTTAAATTGTATGTAGTATAGCGAAGTTTACCTCTATAAGTCATGATACCTCAAAGTTAAATTTGAGAAGTAAAAACGGACCACTGTTTGAAGTTGATGACGTCATGGCAATGAAGATGATTCCATGGCAGTAAATGCATGTAAAGATGCCGTTCTACTTTTTGATCTTATTTTGGTGATATCAACTTTTCGAAGAGGGAATATCTCTCACTAAATAGCCGATATCATTACATGTAAATAGAGGTGACATAACCTATTCAAATACTAGTAAGTAATAGATCTATTTCGAATAAGTGACAACACTTATAAAACGAATATGTACATCTAGTATCACTTATTCGAATGGGCGACATCACATATACATTTCATAAGTGATATCACCTATTCGAATAAGTAATGTCATTTATTCAAATAAACCGTCACATACATGTATATGTATATTAATCGAAGTACATTTGTTTACTTTTATAGACTTTCATTTGAGAGTACTGGTTAGGTTTTAAACTGAAATACAGAGGAATTAAAGGAAAACAGGAGGTAAATAGTGGAAAATCTGAAAAAAACAATACTTCTTTTTAAATGTCTTTGATAGTAGGATTTGTCCCTGTTTGTACAAAGGTTAAGGTAAAGGTTAATGCTTTGTTTATTATAGTTTATAATTATATTGTCGTACGTCAGATTCTGAATTTCCCCAAATTATGATTTATCTATCAATCTAATACTGTCGTGTGATATCTCTGTGGAATCGTCTTGAACATACGATTCCACAGAGATGTCACAAGACAGGGTTAGATGGAGAAATCGGAAATGAGATGTATTTTAAAGTTTTGACTTACGATCGTTTTTGTCGTACGACGTTTCGTAAGACGGTGTCCATGGTCTTTAAATTTCATTAAACAATCTCAAAGAAGCTTTTTTGACAACTGCGGAATAGTCAGCCATAGGTGTCGCCGTATTTCAAAGCAGCATGCTACTTTCTTGGTGCAGACATTACTCATACGCAAAACAAAGTTAAAGTAGATTCTACTTATTTAACAATGTTCATATTTACTTCAGAATGTAATGTTCATTCATTAGAAGTTTATTATTTCAAATCGGTCATTTGTTTCATCTAATACAGCTCTCAAAATTAATCGAATTTTCATATTAAAGGAACTGATAATACCAAAATATATACCCAATTATATTATTGAGTGTTGTTTTCTTGAGTTGATAAAGACTGGGTAAAAGTTTTGAACTCAGTGCAGACTATAGATGGTTCCAAGATTTGAAACCATCAATTAGTGATTTCAAAAGTTAAAAAAAGAAAAACGGCTCCCTAAAAATGAAGTGAATTAAACGTAGAGGTAAATTTGGCAATGGGAGAAACGGAACACAGCTTTTCATGTTGTTGGTTTTTTTATTATTATTATTTATTTTGAATAGTCGAGTATCAATCCGTTTGTAGCCTATTTAGACGCCGTGTAAATCGGTGTCTGATCTGGTTTAAACTGTTTGCGGTTGAATACTCTAATGGGATGCAAAGGACATACTACTGTTTTATCCACTGTCGATTTATACCATTACATTCCCAGTGTCCTCATAGGGTCAATGCCAGCGGTCAGTAAACAAGTTCAATGTCATTTTAAATCAATAGCCGCCATTGCAATGACGCCTCCTGCATTTACGCACAGTTTAGATCAAGATCAGACGCCAAGTAGTTTGACGCTTGATTAGGTTGTTAATTTTTTTTACACTTATGTTAATATAACTGCAGTTAAATACAGGATCAACCTTTTAGAAAAAAGCAGATGACAAAATTTAAGCAGACGATAATAAGAAAACCTAATCCGCGTCTGTATTATGAAAGATTAAATGATTTGCACTTTAATCCATTCCTTACTATATCGCTATATACATTAAACATCTGCTTCAAAATGGTATTCCCACGACAGTTTGTATCTTAATCCATGTCCCCATGTAGCATATTTCTGGTTTTGAAGACATATAATCTCTTAAAGCATATTGAAAGCATAGGCAGCCGTATAGACCTATATAAGCAATTAAGTTGAAATTTTGTATACATATACATATATGTATAACTAAAAAGTGCTTATAGGTCGATACGGTTGTCTGTGTATAATGAAAATAGTACTTAAAGGTCGATAACCAAAAAAAGGTGAAATGTCGATATACGGTTGCCTATAATTGAAAGTATAGCAGAATGCACCTTAAGGCGTATTCTGCTTTATTTTCAGCACTATTTGCTTGGCTGTAAGAACTAATCTTATGGCACATGTTCATGACTGTATAAAGTGGAACTATTTTCTATATAGGAGGCATACATTCAAGGCTTGAAAAGGGCGTATTAATGGGGTAATGAGTTAAGAAGGATAATCGATGTAAACCAAGACGAGCGGTCTGGAACTAAGCTAATTTTCAAAAGCCAAATTGGGCTAGGCATGTCAAGGTTTTACGAATCTGTAGAAACTTGTATAGAAAACCGTCATACAACTGCTTAGAACAAGGGTCCAAGGTAATAAACTTGGGGTCAGTTCCAAATTTATCTCATGCACACGTTTTAGTTATATTTCTCCTTTATCCTGCCTTTAAAGAAACTGAAACCAAAGTGTAAATAGATGCCAGGCGCCTATATATACATGTACACATACAAAAATAGTCATACTAATTTAGGACAAAGATTTCTGTTAGAAATTACATTTCAAGGAAAACTATAAGTTTGATGGGGATTTGAATCCATGCGAAGATGCTCAAAAACAAGATATGCTCTAGAATGTGTACACTCTTACCCACGGAGCATTATGCACATTTGTGGTTGTTGTTATTGTTTTTTAAGAAAGAGCTACGTTCGCTAAAAGCAATGTAATGATGTATCATCTAACTCCTTGAAGCTCTGGTCATAATTAGCTCATTGTTTCACGGGACATTCTTATCTAAAATTCTTTCTTTTTTATCCTATTTGAAATGTAGAAAAAGCGATGGAATACTAGATCTACAAAAAGAAAAAAGAATCGGTGTTTTTATAGGACGATCAATTATTTTTAATGCGGTATGCACGATAATGTCCCACATTTGCTTTTACAATGTATTTGAGTATTTTCTTTATGCTTTTGCAAAAACACTATTCAGTTTTAAGTCTCTTTAAATTAGATATTTAATATAACTAAACAGCATACATTCCACACTGAGGGTATATGTCATTATCTCAACAGACGCTGTTTTAGGCATTGCGAGAAAATGAAAAGGAACCCTATACCCATTAGCCCCTGGAACTTCAAATGTAAAACCCAAATCGCCAGCCAAGTTTCATCTATTTTGACTATTCAGGATTGTTTTACAGTTGATTGTATAATGGCAAACAGTGCAGATGCTGATCAGAAGGCTGATTCACATTACAAGTACACGTACTCTTTACATGTACAGCGGAACCCCTCCAAACCGGAACCTCTAAATACCGGAATTCTCTTTAAATCGGACAAAAGCTTTGGTCCCTTTTCCAACCCTTCTTTATTTTTACCCATTACACCATAGCTACGTCTTTTTATGTCTTTGGTTTATTCCTACATTGAAGAAAATAATTTATACATTCTAGCAGATGATAGCTTAAAACAGGTTGAAAGTAAAGCAGAATGCGCCTTAACGCGCACTCTGCTTTACTTTCAACCTGCTTTAAGTGGTCAGCTATCTTCCACACTAGAAACATATTATGGGCTTATGGGTTATACCCCCTCTGAAACGGAAACCAATCTAAACCGGAAATTTGTGTTGTCCCCACACTTGTCCGGTTTAGAGCGGTTCCACTGTACACCGTTTGAAAAGGACGAGTATACGCGTCGCTAGTGTTGAAAGGATAAATCATCATTTACACATACCCAACTATACAGAAGAGAAGATGTTGCTCCTTCCGGTTTAACTCTTTCCTCCCTGAAACTTTAAATGGACAATTCCAGTTTCCATCTAAGTCTAGTCCATTTCTGACTTTAAAGGGTTGTTTTTGTCAATGTTTGGCATTGTGACAAACAGTGAAGACCCTGATCAGAGGGCTCCTTTCGGAGCCCTCTGATCTGGGTCTTCACTGTTTGTATAGGACATGTGTACTATTCACATGTACACTGTTTGAAAAGCACGCCTATATGCGGGACTAGGGTTCAAAGAGTTAAACACAAACGAAACGTAAACAACATTGGCATTATTTCTAGATAGATGATAGTTTGGCAGAGAAAGGGGGCAGTGGATATATATACGTGTATTAGAATACAGTCAATATACAGTCAATATACTCACGGGATTTAAAAACTATGCATGGTTAAAATTTATTATTTTATTATTTCAAATGTACACGTTTTCAATAATGATCGATGTTTAAAATAACACTATAACACAGTCAGTTTTGATCTGGTTTGTTATTCCTATTATATGTAATGCTATTCCCGCTGCACAGTTTTTAAATTCCGTGAGTATAGTTCATTCGATACCTAAGGGTTGTTTGGTCTAAATTATCATTTTCTTTTTGTTTTCAATCGATATTTGAAATTGCCATCAACAAACAGTGTAGACCCTGATCAGAGTCAACATTGTTTGCCTATGTATACCATATGTGCGATCGTGGACACAAATGGGTTAACTCATTTTCCCCTGAAACTTCCAATGGAAAATTCCAGTTTGCAATAAAGGATGGTCCATTTTAGACTATTTAGGGTTGTTTTTTGTAATAAATTGAAAAATGACAAACAGTGAAGTCCCTGATCAGAGGGCTCCTGCAGGAGCCCTCTGATCAGGGACTTCACTGTTTGCATAGGACAAGTGTACTCTTCACAGGTACACATTTGGTAAACGACGCAAATATGCGTCACTAGGGCTCAATGAGTTAATAAAACTGAATTGCTTTAGATTCTAGTCAGCTACATGTACAAAGTTAACCATTTGTCACCCACCCGTTCCCCTGCTTTCCCGTTCCTTCCTGAAACTTTCAACGAACAATTCCAGTTTTCAATTTAGTGCTTTTAAGTTAAAACATAATCCATTTAAGAAATAGTCTATATTCTACCGTTGTGAAGCGGCTATTTAACAACGGTTGGGAGTTGTAATGCGCAGGAATTGGCCACGAAGGCTGAAGGCCTGAGTGGTCAATTCCTGCGCATCACAACGACCAACCGTTGTTAAATAGCCGATTTACTACGGTAAAACATAGATTATTTCGAATCTGACATTACAAATAAGGATCTAACCGGATCTACACTGGTTCCTTTTTTAGCTCGCTTGTACGTAGTATATGACGAGCTATTGCAATACCCCCGGTGTAGTCGTCGTCGTCGTCGTTGTTGTCGTTGTCGTTGTCGTCGGCGTCGTCGTGAACGGCGTAAACAATTTTAAGAAAATGTCTATAACTTCTATGTCCCTTGAGGTATTGCTTTCATAGTTGGTATGTGTGTGTATATGGACAAGACCTTTCCATGCACAGAAAATATTTGACCCCTGTGACCTTGACCTTGAACTTAGGGCCTGCGTTTAGGTTTCGAAATCTTCGTTTAGGTTTTGAAAATGCCTTTAACTTCTATATCCCTTAAGGTATTGCTTCCATAGTCGGTATGTGTGTTTATATAGACAAGACCTTTCCATGCTCAGAACAATTTAGAACCCTGTGACCTTGACCTTGAACTTAGGGCCTGTGATTAGGTTTCGAAATCTGCGTTTAGGTTTCAAAAAATGCCTGTAACTTCTATGTCCCTTGAGGTATTGCTTCCATAGTTGGTATGTGTGTGTATATGGACAAGACCGTTCCATGCACAGAAAAAGTTGGACCCCTGTGACCTTGAACTTGAACTTAGGGCCTGCGTTTAGGTTTCGAAATCTGTGTTAAGGTTTAGAAAAATGCCTTTAACTTCTATGTCCCTTGAGGTATTGCTTTCATAGTTGGTATGTATGTGTATATGGACAAGACCTTTACATGCAAGAAAAATGTTGACCCCTGTGACCTTGACCTTGAACTTAGGGCCTGTGTTTAGGTTTCGAAATCTGTGTTTAGGTTGAGAAAAATGCCTTTAACTACTATGTCCTTTGAGGTATTGCTTTCATAGTTGGTATGTATGTGTATATGGACAAGACCTTTCGATGCACAGAAAAATTTAGACCCCTGTGACCTTGACCTTGGACTAAGGGCCTGTGTTTAGGTTTCGAAATCTGCGTTTAGGTTTCGAAAAAATGCCTTTAACTTCTATATCCTTTGAGGCATTGCTTTCATAGTTGGTATGTGTGTGTATATGGACAAGACCTTTCCATGCACAGATAAATTTGGACCCTTGTGACCTTGACCTTGAACTTAGGGCCTGTGTTTAGGTTTTGAAAAATGCCTTTTACTTCTATGTCCCTTGAGGTATTGTTTTCATAGTTGGTTTATGTGTGTATATGGACAAGACCTTTCCAGGCACAGCAAAATTTAGACCTCTGTGACCTTGACTTTGAACTTAGGGCCCATGTTTAGTTTTCGAAATCTGTGTTTTGGTTTCTCAAAATTTTTATTACTCCTATGTCCATTGAAATATTCCTTTCATATTCAGTTTGCATGTGTATATGGACAACATCTTTCCTTGCATGCAAAATGTTTTAGCCCTCTGACCTTGACCTTGAACTTAGGACCCGCGTTTAGGTTTCAAAGTCTGCGTTTAGGTTTCTCAAAATTTCTTTAACTCATATATCAGTTGAGATATTTCTTTCATATTTGGCATGCATGTGTATATGGACACGACCTTTCCATGCATGCACAAAAACTAGCCCAGTGTCCTTGACCTTGAACTAAGGTCGCGAAAGGTTTTAGGTTTCGAAATCTGCGTTTAGGTTTCAAAAATGCTTATAATTCCTATGTCCCTTGAGGTGTTATTTTCATATTTGATTTGCCAGTGTATATGGACAAGACCTTTCCATGCAGCAAAAAGGTTGACCTCTGTGACCTTGAGTGTGCTTTTAAGTTTCTAAAGGTGCCGGTGGCGAGCTTTGTTGTCTCTCTAACAACTCTTGTTAGTAATAAAGGGGAACAATAATATCGGACTATTTTCACAACGAGTATCTACATGTAGTAGGAACGCCCTTCTATTGTTGTTCCATTCTACCCATTCCAAAAACGTCATACCTATAAAAGCGGCATGTTTCTAGCTTTGTTCCGAACAAAGGTGATCACTAACTAAAAGCAGGTTGAACGTAAAGCTGAATATGCCTTAAGGTGCATTCTGCTCTAATGTTTGCCTGCTTTAAGCTACCATATGCTAGGAAATATTACGCCACATGTCTTTCATTGGAGGAACTGTGTTTTAACGCAGGGCGGGCACAGGAAGAGCCTGCATAACGGACTATTTTCACAGCGTTGTTAATCGTTCTAGATATACCATGGTGACTTTGTTCTTTGTTTATGAAGACGAATTCTCGGGTCATGATAGAATTCATAATATATATACAATTTTTATAAACAATACATGGTTATTCAATAGATGATAACAAAAGCTAACGCTTATTTGGTGCTTCTCCTAATTTAATCTAGTATATTTGACTATTTCGTTTTTTGCCAATATATTGCAGTATGACAATCGATCAGACGTACCCGGTACAGTGAAGAATCTGTTATTCTTTCCCGTTAAAACGCAAACGTACGCAAACGCAAAGCACTAAAACGTAGAAAAGAACAACTTTTGCACAATTCTGATAGTTCATGTTTATCTTGGTGGCAAACAGTATGGAGCCTGATCAGACGCCGGGTTACCCGGCGTCTGATCTGGCTCCAAACTGTTTGTAAAAGAAAAAATAGTTTTCGCGTAAACGCGTTTATCGGGAAAGAATAACAGATTCTCCACTGTAATTCGGATCCAATATGGTTGTAAAAATTGAAAGAGAACTGTGTGTGACTTCATTTAGACACAAGTAAATGAGAAAGAGTAAATGAAAATGTTTATATGGAAGGTTCGTGTTTTATTTTGTTCTGTTTCAGTCAGCCAAACGTATTAGAAAAGTGTATTGCTTCTTTAAGCATGCTGAACGTCTATATGGAGTAATGGGTTAAATGTTAGTTTGACTGTTCATCTACTTGCTGTAGAACTTTCGGCGTCTCTCTGACGTGGGACAAGAGGTACGTGCATGATTAAATATAACCGTTTCAGCTGTGTTCAAACCTCTAATGGGAGGTCGTTATAGTTCTTACAGACATGTTCTGTTATCATGCAGTGAGATTAACGGGCAGCCTAACCCTTTACCTATAGTCTGTTCTGGTCGTGAGGACAGGGGCCCGTTCCGTTCACTGTCCGGAACACGTTCCAGAATCTGTTCTAGAACAGGTCTCAATGGAACACAATTGTTCTATTTAGAACAGGAAGTTGAAAATTCAAAATTGCGTTGAATAAAATTATGATTGCAGTTAAACTAGGGCTGTTATTGTTTTCTTCATATCCCGTCAAGAGAATATTTTTAAATCAAAGAGCAGCACTAGATTAATACCACTGGCTAACTGTCTTAAAATAGTCACCATTTTCATCATCATTGTACTGAAGAACATTGATGCACTAGTCAATTTGTAACGCTTATATAGCCACGTCTTTGTCGAAGCACAGATTCTCTGTCATGGTCTTTTGTAAGGAAAACATTAAAAGCATTTAACGTTGGTTATTCCATACAGACATGGTTGGATGTATTTTATAAAGATGCTAAATCAACTGTAACTCAATGTGGATTCCTTTCAGACTTTTTCAGAATAGGAAGAGGCTGCAAACAAGGGGATCCTTTATCATGTTATATCTTTATTTTATGTGCAGAAATTCTTTCTATTAAAATACGATCAAATCCAAACATTAGAGGTATAAAAATAAATCAAACAGAATATAAACTCTCCCAATTTGCAGACGACACAAGTATAATATTGGATGGTTCAAGTGAATCTCTTAATGAAACTCTGGACACACTCTCGAAGTTTTCAGAAATATCGGGTTTAAAAGTTAATTTTGATAAAACAAAAGTGGTATGGATTGGCAAGAAAAAATATAGTTCCGATACAATTAAAACTAAATGGAAACTAACATGGAACCAACACTTTTCAAATGCTAGGTATCAATTTTATGTAGATTTAGATAAAAATGATACATCTGAATTATAGTTCAAAACTTATTGAAATCGAAGACACCATAAAAAATTGGAATAAAAGAATATTAACTCCAATAGGCAAACTAACAGTTATTAAAAGTTTGTTAATTGCAAAATTAAATCATTTGTTTCTTGCATTACCAAAACAAATGATAAACAAGTTAAATAATATATTTTTACCTACATTTGGTGCGGGTGTAATAAAATAAAGCAATCAATTATAGTAAAAGACTATAAAGAAGGAGGTTTAAAAATGATAAATATGCGAGCTTTAATCGATTCACTTAAGATCACATGGATCAGAAGGCTAATTTTAAATAATGGCGGATGGATTGACATAATAAAAAATAGCATTGACCTAAACAAAATGCTTAACTGTGGGAAACATTTCTATGAATCATTAGCAAATAAGTGTAGTAATATATTTTGGGCTGAAACATTTATAGCATTTTCAAAAGTATTCACTGATCACATTATAGAAAAAACGAAATTCAAAATTATCCATTGTTTTATAACCATATGCTTTTGGTTGGGCAAAAAAGTTTTTTTTTGAAGTCATGGTTTAATGCAGGGTTACATTGTATTGGAGACCTAGTAAATGAATATGGATCTATCATGAACTTTAATGAATTTATAAATAAATATAGTTTATCTACCAATTCTTTAATCTACAATGGAATTAAACTTGCAATTGAAAAGGGGCTTGAAAAGTTAAAACTACAAAAGAGAAATTTAAAGTCCATACAGAAACCAGCTTTCCCACCTTACATAAAAATACTTTTTAAAGATTCTAAAGGTTCAAAAGCAATGTACGAGTGTTTAAATAGAAACAACGATATCCCGACCTGACTTCAAACATTGGGTAAAATATTAGGAAAGAAAATTTCTAACAATGATTGGAAATATATATTTCATATGCCTTTTTAAATAACTAATGATACAGATATACAATGGTTCCAGTTTAGAGTAATACATCGGATACTAGGCACAAACTCATACCTATTCAAAATGAAATATGCTGATAGCCCTTTGTGTACGTTTTGTAACATAGAGATAGAAACTGTCGAACATTTGTTTTGGCGGTGCCCTATCAGCCAAACACTAATAAAAAGCACACTCTTTTCCATTCATAACACTTTTCACACTCTATATATTGAAAAATGCTCTTTGGTTTTAGACAAAATGCAGATAATGTAAAAAATCTTATTCTAATATTTTTTAAAATGTATATTTTCCAGTGCAAATATAATAAATATAAACCTACAACACAAGGTCTAAGGAGCTACCTATCTTTAAAGCACACTTTATTCAAGTCAATAGCAGTTCAAAACAATTCTGAAGACAATTTTTATAAACAATGGGAGCAGTTTACAATTTTGTAGAAAAACACATATTAACATATTGTGTTTTTTCTTTTGTTTGTTTTTATTTCTCAAATGTATGCACCTATATACATATGTCTTAAAGTACAAAGGTGTTGATAAATATGGTTAATATAAATACATCTTAATATTAATAAATGTGAAAATAAAGAAAACCCAACAAAAAACAATTAATTAGTGAACCTGGCTTAGGGTAATTTTTTTTTTTTTTTTTTTTTTTATATGTAAATTATTTTTATTATTAATCCTACTTTTTGTACCAGAAATGTAAAAAAAAAAAAAAAAAAAAGAGTTTTGTCAGTGCCATAGATATTCGTTATCACATGTTTTGTAAGGTGTGGCGGTGGATAGCTTTACCATCAGTTGCTATATTTTCTGTGTTTTCTTTTGTTGTAAACATTTGTATTTCAACTGTAATTAATAGCTAATGACGTGTAAAAACACTGACAAAATCAATATTCTCGTTTGGGATTGTATAGTTTTGCAATGCCATATTGATAAAATTAAACTACAAAGGGAGGTAATCAGTGTACTCTCCTTGCCTACTCGACGACTTTTTTTTTTAAAAATGTATATATACTCGCTTATCTCCCTTGTCAACGAAAACTTATATTCAGGCCGAAATGAAAATATCAATCTATACATTACAATGTCAATTCCGTCAGCAAAGTTATATGGCGGGCAATGTGGTTCGCGGCGTCTGATCAGGATCCATACTGTTTGACACTCGTAATGATATTTTTTTCAGTCAAATCAATCCTAATTTTGACTTGAAAAACATATTTCAGACGACATTATCATTGCAGACGATATTTTGGCGGTAAAAAGGTTAAAACAGACGACAACATTTGGCAGTGAAAGGGTTAAGTATTGACTGATGAAATACTGATAAGAGTGACAACCAATTTAGATCTGAATCTTACTTGTTTGCAATGCCGACTTTAGTCCAACATGTGGGTCAAAGGATTAAGAGTCCTGTATATTAATTAGTACAACCTTTTTGTACATATACTCTTTACATATATATCAGATATTAAACCGCTTATATTAATTGGATTATAATGATAATCATTCTATTGATAAACATTTTCTTAACTTTACTCTTTTCTATTAATCTAGAATTTATCGATTCCTTTGTCTATGTTGCTGCATCGTTGGCCAAATTTATTTCTAACAAGATTAAATGCATAATTCTATTTCCCGATTAGTTTTGAACAGGTCAGTTTGACTTGAGTGAGGTAACCTTGATCTACATTTTCTTTACAAAAGCTCTATTCTAACTTTAATACTAGTAACTGAAGCTGACGTATGACGAAGTTAAGATGCATTTCGACAATCCGCGCACACTGAAGTCGAACATACCCGTATTTTAAAGTTCACTACATTAAACTATGTTGAACTCTGATATACGGGTATGTTCGACGTAAGTAAGCCAACATCATCGAAATTCGTGATATACTCCATATGTTTATTAGATATTGTCAAGATTGCATGTATTCCAACCATCTTCTATTGCAAATTGACACTCTTCTTAAACCCTGATCAAGAGACGCTCCTACAAGAACATCACGGCCTCTACTACTACTACTACTACTATTAGATATTGTTAAGATTGCATTATTTCAGCCCATCTCCTGCTAAAATTGGTGAATATTAACGTTTTTTGAAAACTGGGTAGACCCATATCAGACAGCTCCCGAAGAATCTGTCTGACCATGGCCTGTTCAGTTTTCATTTAGGGTCCGTCTGACGTGAGTCTACGCTTTTTCCTGAAGAAAATACACTGCTCCCTCTCTACAACGACACCCAATGGGAGACACAGATTGTGTACGTTGTTCGGAGGGAGTCGCTGTAGGGAGGGAATCGGCTTACATTTGCAAACAGCTTAAATCCAGATCAGACGCCGCGTTACGCGGCGTCTGATCTGGATTCAAGCTGTTTGTCACTCGTCATTAAGTTTTTTTTCTGTAAAAATGTCCAATATGTAACTTTGAGAAAAACGACAATTTTAAGTAGACGGTATTGCAGCCATGAAAAGGTTGGACATAAATGTCTTGTTTTGGGAACCGCGGCAAGGGTCGTTGTAAAGAGGGAGTCGTTGTTGGGAGGGCCGTTGTAGGGAGGGAGTGCTGTACTCCTTTTTTTATCAGCCAATGTAATGCACGCCGTGTTGTTCATGTAGTGAAGGTAATACATGTTCTTAGTGGGCAAACTTTTATATTATGAATACATGTACCGAGCTCCCTCCCTACAACGGCCCTACCAACCACGACTCCTCCTTACAACCCTTGTCTCAGTTCCCAAAACAAGACAATTATGTGTAACAAACTATAGCTGTTGCAATAAAGTCTGCTTAAAATTGTCGTCTGCGGTTTTCCCCAAAGTAACATAATGGTAATTTTGACAGGAAATACTTAATGACGAGTGACAAACAGCTTGAAGCCAGATCAGACGCCGCGTTATGCGGCGACTGATCTGGATTCAAGCTGTTTGCGAATGTAAGCCAATTTCCCTCCCTATAACGACTCCCTCCGACGCACACAAGTTTTGTCTCCAATTGGTTGTTATTGTAGAGAGGAAGCGCTGTATATAGCGGGGGATGGTTAACAGAGAGTATGTATTGATATACAGAAAATGCATGAGATCGTTGTCAAGCTTGTCATTGGTCAGATTTGGGCAGAATGCTCAAATCTGACCAATCGAAAGCTTAAAACGATCTTAGACTCAACTTTTAGAACGGGGCAAGTTATATACGTACGCATGGACACTGCTCCCTCTCTACAACAGTATCCAATGGGAGACACATATTTTGTGCGTTGTTCGGAGGGAGTAGTTATAGGGGGACATTTTTTGACTTGGCTTACATTTGCAAACAGCTTCAATCCAGCGTTACGCAGCGTCTGATCTGGATTCAAGCTGTTTGCAAATGTAAGCCAATTTCCCTCCCTATATCGACTCCCTCCGAATAACGCACATAATTTGTGTCTCCCATTTGGTGTCGTTGTAGTGAGGGAGCGCTGTGACTTCAAATACTCAGTCACTAACTAACTCACTCACTCACTTAGTTTGCACACTGTATATATTTGCCAAAGCTGGGGAAAGAAGAGAAATGATTGGCCCATAAAACCAGTGGTTTATAACAAATTAGATTAATAAACAGATTAATTAAGTCGACCGTTATGAGGAGAATTTGTTGACACAAATACCCAGGCACAGTTAGAGTTCTTGGTGGCATATAAAAACACTAGAGCCGTGTTGATATCGAGGAGCCTGATAGCTTTCTAGTGCAAGTTTACTAGAATTTGAGAGTGGATTTTTAGTTTTTGACAAATTTGAAAATAGTGTCTATTTCACGGATTCTAGTGGATTTCTATTCTAATATTCCTAGAAGTAATAGATTTTGGGAGATAAAATTGAAATTGGACTTTTACATGTGACTTGATCGTGTTGTTGTAATTGGTACTGTTAAATGCTCTCTATTACGACCACTAAAAGAATATTAATGATTATTAAGAGGCATGTGCCAGCTTAAAACAAGATGAAAGTAAAGCATAAAGGAGCTTTCCGCTTTATTTTAATCTTGCTTTAAGCAATCACCGGCCTTAAACACCAAATATTAAATCTCAAATAATAGTTGTAATAGAGAGGTTTTACTGTAGATGCACAAGACATAAACTCGCCATTTTTACTGAGCTTCCCAGAACTGTGTTTGGGTTGCAGTTTATTGAATGCACAGTTTCTATAGCTTTAGATATTAAATAACTCAAAGTGATAGAAGTTTAAAGTTGTAAACATTGACGGACATATATAAATATCTCAGTCATGGCTACCAACCCACCTCCAGTAGTGCGTAGACAATCTTCTAAAACCCTGATCAAGAGACGCTCCTCCAAGAACATTACAGCCTCTAATGTGTATGATAAAAAGGGCCAAGATAGACGAAGATCATCCGTAATGATAGAATACTATAGGGACAACTACATGGGGGTTGAGGTAATTACTAAAATATACTAAAGCCAAGATCGCAAATTGACTTGTCCTAGAAACTAAACCACAATAAAAGAAAAATATTGTATAATTTGCAAAGGTGTTGACAATAACATAGCCTGATGAATATCATAGGGGAGCATTTAGTTTTACTTTTAAATGGCATATTTCTACACCGTTTACACGCACTGCCTCATCCGTATACATTCCCTCTTCATGCTGCAAAATGATTTGGAATGTATTATTAAAACGTGTTCCAAAATTCACGATTATTCCGTTATATAGGTTCCTTACATATATTTACACTTTTTAGGCCAAACCAGGGGCCCGTTTTATAAACCTTCGTACGATAAATGTTGTCGTAGGTCAGATTATAAAAGTGTCAATTATTATTTATTTCTCAATCTAACCCTGTCATGTGACATCTCTTTGTAATCGTCTTGAACGTAAATGTATTTTAAAGTTTTGACTTACGACCTTTTTTTGTCGTACGAAGATTTATGAAACGGACACCTGGTTTTTAAGTCTCTTGAAGCTGTTTGAACACGATGTAAAAAGTTTTGTCTGCAACATTTATCTTCTGTTGCTGTTTTAAAATAGGGTTTCTCAAATCGTCATTTCAAAGTCAAACAGTTTGGATACTTGACGTGACACCGAGTTATTCGACGTCTAATCAGGATCCAGTCTGTTTGGCACAAGGGTCCTATTTTGAGAAGTGATTTTAGAAATCAATTTTTAGAACAGTAATATCCGTTAAACGTATGTTAACTATGTTTATGATATGCCTTCTTATTATATCGAGCGTTTCCGGGTGTATCTGCAGAGTAAAATACAAGAGTCTGTATCAGCCAACTTGTTTCCGCCACTTTGTATTTTTACTCCAACCTCGTTTTCGATTTAGCGTGCCGTCATTTACTTACACCTACAAGTTCCACGTTATTCTTTGTGGCATACAATAATTCTTGTTCTGCTTCAAATAACTAATGTTTTCTGGATATAAAATGATTTAACAACTTTAAGTTGTTTTGATGTGCATTTAAAGCATATAATAAACACATCATCAGTTGGCAGTGCGCTACATTGTGTTGTATTCAGCTCTCGACGTTTTTGGCGGAAACAACCGATCAGACTTGTGCCAAGGCGCTCGTCAGATCGGCTATTTCAACCTAAAGGTCTCGAGCTGAATACATAGCACTGTATCGCACTGTCAACTGGTAATGTGTATGTATTTACGTATGTGTTTCATTCGGTGTTTAACACAGTTGGTTAGTCTACATGAGTTTTGTAGCTTATTTGCAGCCTGATTTAAGCAGCCATCTTTCATGGTGTAAGCAATGTTTCTTATGACTTCTTATTAAGGTCATACTATAAACATGAAATGGTATTAGTATATAGTTACAATGAGGAATAATTCGATGATGTAGAAGAAGTTTCTTTGACGTACATGATTTCAAGGATTTGTGATTAATTTAGGCAAGTTGCTTCTTAATGTAGGACAATATTATACGGATTGCACTTATGGGAATTTCTGCTGCATTGTTTTCAGCTATATGTTAGAAACCCGTATTACTCCAACTTCTTCCGACACAAATTTGAATATGTTTGCAAGGGATGTTAAAGCGTGTTTGTTGAATTCTGTTAAACATTTTGTATAAAAATCATTAAATTAGAAATTAGTTTTATCTTGTATAGAAATGTTAGCATTTACATATCAAAGTCTCTAAGGCATTCTTAACAACATTTAATAAAATAGATCTATAACTTAAATTAAGGGTTTGTTTCTTTCCAATATATTGCAAACTTACCCTCTGAATTGGGTCTTCGATTTTTGCATATGACGCATATGCTCTTCACAGATACAGAACGCGTACAGGCGTCTCTAGGATTAAAACCTTCACTGCCATGACGTCACCGATTTTAAACAATTGACGCCTGCTTTCAAAATTAAAAGTAAGACATATTTGAAATAAGAAATATAGGATTTAGTATAAAACAGTTTAGATTCTGATCAGACGGGTGTAATCAGGATTCAAACTGTTTTCAAAGATGATAAGGACATATGTGTGTAGTTTTTGTAATAAATTACCAGAGACAATTCTTCATCTATTTTATAAACGCGAAAAAACACCCTACTTTTTTAAAACAAGTTGAATGCCTGTTGTCCAATCAATTTCATTATTTGAATAAAATATTGTTTAAACCAAAACAAGTTGAATGAGTCTTAAAATTGTCAATGTCAACTTACACTTACATGAAGTCCATCCTATTTGGAGGGAAATGTGAAAAGTTAAATTTATTATATTTAAACTTGGTCACTCCGATCGCAATCCTTTTGATTACATTAATCTTTTAAACCCTAGCCAGCGTAATAAACAATTTATTGCCCGTTTCAAATCTTTGTTTATTCTTACAATTAAAATTAGTCGTGTAAATAGGTTTGCAGGTCAGATTAAATGTCGACGTCGCTTGAACTTTACTCGACTATATGTGATCCTAAAGTAGGGGTATTTGTTTCGTAGAACAAATCTTCTTAATTGTTAACCCTTTTAACGTCAGTGACGCCAAAAGGTGCTTTGCAAATAGTTTGGGTACTGATCAGACGCCGCGTAACGCGGCGTCTGATCAGGATCAAAACTGTTTAAATATCATTTCGAAATTTCGTCAGTCACACCGCTTTAATTTGAAATGATATTGCACGCAAGACTATAGAAGCAGACGACATTATTGCATGGAAGGGGTAAAAACCTCATGATATATTTTGCGAGGAAAGGGTGTTAAACACTAACGCGATTAATTTCGTAATAAATAATATAATCACATTAGTTGAATATGCAAGTACTTGTATTAAACTAATGCTCTGAGGTTCAGTTAGAACTCAACAAGCCGACAGTCCGTTACGTTACTTTTAGTGTCCGAGTCTATTCAACTGTAAAACGAAAAGTGGATGCTTTAGTAAAAGTTATCGTTTCCAAAGGATTCTGATTTAGATTGATATTGTACATTCTGATACATTTCAATTTAGTGAAATAAGAGGAAATATATCGAACATAGATTGCGGACATACACATCTGTGGCGATAGGCAAATTATATCTTGTATCTTGCAAAATAATAGAAATATACGCTAAACTGGTGGTAATGAAAATCCATTGGTTTTGGTGTTGTTACTAATACTGTGACTAGAAACTGAAATTGGTTTTCAGATAGTTTTGACAAAACTGAAAAAGTTTTTTACAGGTCACGTGGTAACTATATTGTGATCATTGAATAACACATAATATAACATACACATTTGATTCTAAACTTCCTTCCCTGTTAACCCTTTACCTGATAGCCTATTTCTAGAATTGAAGAAAGGGGACTACTTAAAGCAGGTTGAAAGTAAAGCAGAATGCGCCCTAAGGCGCATTCTGCTTTACTTTCAGCCTGCTTTAAGCTGTAATGTGCTAAAATATAGAAAATATCCCCTTTAATATATATTCAAGACTGATTGAATTGGAACTATTTTCTTTTGCGGAGGAACAAATCATATTCGCTAAAAGGCGCTTCTATGGGGTAAAGGGTTAAGATTGCAATTCAAAGGCGCCAGTGCTGTAATAGTTTACATCCTATAATTCGAAGTGTTGGCAATTGAATTGTTTATAATTGACTGGCGGTGTATATATCATGGCCACTAGTACGCCCCCTGTTGTGCGGAGACAGTCGTCTAAGGCCCTCATTAAGAGGCTATCCTCCAGGAGCATCATTACTGCAGCTAACGTACATGAGAAGAAGGGCCTCCAAAGACGACCATCTTCTGTTACGATAGAATATTATAGGGACAACTATATGAACGTAGAGGTAATTGTTACACGTGTGACTTATACAAGCACTTATAGTGGACGATAATCAAAGCTTTTCCCGATAGCTTGTTTTCTGTATTGAAGACTTAATTTTTATAGATGCTTAAAACGGACTGAACGTAAAGCATAATTACTCCCGATTGGACACACTGTTTTACTCTCAGCCTGTTTGAAGCTACACTTTGCTTGGATATTAAGTTTGAACTGTTACCAATGGTGCATGTTCATGGCCGTATAAAAGGAATGCAGGAATAAATGAGAGGCGTAAAGGGCTATTTATGGAGTAATGGTTTAAGCAGTGTTTTTTAAGAAGATGAATTAAGACAAATGAATGCTGAATACGAAAGTAAAGCAGAAAATTTCTAAATTTCAATATTCCTTTATTACACTTAGTTCATGATTTACATGAATACATGAGGAAAAACATAATATATAAAGAAGCTTTCTTCTTCACATTGTCCTGTTATAACTGCCATACTCTGGTGTTCTGCCGAGTTGTCGTTGAACCTCTTTAACACTTTCATAATCAAATCGTTCAGGAGATTTTTACCCATTCACCGTTTCATTGTCGTCTGCTTCAATTTTGTTGTCTGCAATGTCGTTTCACAGTTAAAAAATAAGGCAATATGACTGAAAACAATTCAAAACGATTGTCAAACAGTTTGGATCCTGATCAGACGCCGCGTTATGCGGCGTCTGTTCAGGATCCGAACTGTTTGCAAACGCGCTTTTAAGCGTCATTGAGGGCGAAATGGTTAAGGCAGATGGCGTGATTGCAATGAATTGGTTAATAAAATATACAGTTAACATTGTGTGGTGCTGTCATAATGCATCTATTACATCATGTTCAAGAATAAATAACTTATAAGATGGCAGTACGAATATGTGCATTTATTTACTGTTAAAGATACTTGATACTGGATTAGTTTAAACAAATACAAGCTAACATCGTTTTCTTTTCAATAAAGCCGATCATATTCGCCCCAGGTCCAATGGTTCTACAGATTTTTAAATGAGTCTGAGACCGTTCTCAAGCTTTTGATTGGCCAGACTTGAACATTCTGCTCAAAATCTTACCTATCAAAGTCTTTGGAACGATCTTAGACTTATCTCAGGCGCTTTATAACCACGAGACCAGGAGATTTCGGTGCTCTGAATCAATAGTGTACCGATTATCAGAATTTCAAAACCGATTTCGAATCGGTCAATGCCAATCGAAAACACATATCGTGATTTTCAATGACATCTCTAACATTAAGTATAGTTTGAATGTATTCGACTTGTCATTAACGAATATTGTAGCGGTCAATGGACATGGTATTCTTAGTCTTCGCCGGTTATGTACAGTGGATCAGGCTCGAAACTGTTTGCCCCTAAGATACACATAATTCGTCAGAAATGTCCAAAAGTTGTACTTTGCTAAGTTTTAGTGCTTTGCGTTTGTGTTTCGTTTGCGTTAAAACGGGAAAGAATAACAGATTCTCCACTGTAGCTGTTTTCAATTACCTTGCCATATAGGCAGCCATGCTCCGTCTTCAGAGGAAAATGGCGCCTTTATAAACAGTTTTGATTCTGATCAGACGCCGCGTATGCTGCGTCTTTTCAGGACCAAAACTAACACTCGCTCGTTTCCTTAGCCATACTGCCTTAGTCTAACTTTGAAACAATTTTGCAGACAACATTATTGAAGCTGACGCCAATATGCCGGTACATGTAAAGAGGTATAAACACCTCACATAAACATGTTGTTCCTTATTATCATTGACGATGCCCCATGTGTATTTGTCATGTGCAGATGAAAACAATACAGATTGGAAGCGGTTATTCTTTCCCAATAAACGCGTTATAAATGTCAATTGCAAACAGTTTAGTGGCCGAGACTTCTCACTGTTTGCCACTCTTTTTATTTGCAAGCATCTGTGACTATCTAGTACCTACAGTTCATTGCATGACGTTTAGTGATTCGTTTTCTATAAAGGGGAAAGAACAATGCTTTTCCAACTATATATGCCGAAACAGCGACGAATACATGTATACTGGCATGGGCGTCTTATAAACATAATTAATTATTCAAATGAAAGTTGATACTTGTCTTAAATACTTATGTTGATAATTTCTATTTGCCCTTTTTCTGTGTCAACACCGTACTTTTAATCGGACACGTGAAATACTATAGATAATCGACATCCGGGTTGTTTAGTCATGTTCACAAGTTAGTGCTGTATAACCTGCTAATTGGATTACCCATAATAGATACATGTACAGTGGAGAATCTGTTATTCTTTCCCAATAAACGCGTTTACGCTAAAACTATTATTTCCATTGCAAACAGTTTGGAGCCAGATCAGACGCCGGGTAACCCGGCGTCTGATCAGGCTCCAAACTGTTTGCAACCCAGACTAACATGAATATTCAAAATTGCCAACAAGTTGTCATTTTCGTCATTTTATTGTAATGCGTTTGCGTTTCGTTTGCGTTCAAACGGGAAAGAATAACGTCTTCTCCACTGTACAATACTTGAACTATGCGAACATTAAGTATAAGATCTATAAGATACAGATGGTGCTGAATGCATTATACAAATAACGCAGAAAGGTACCATAGGAGCTTTCTGCATTATTGTGATCATGCATTCAACATACATCTAGTTTTAGAAATCTCCACAGTTTGTCGATGAATGGTTACTGAATACAAGTGTAAGTGTACGTGTAAATACTAAATAGCAATTAAGCAGCCTTAATGTAACGAGTTAATTGATTTCTACAAGGTTGATCAAACAAGGCGACGTTAACAATTAGTTAACACGAGCAACGGAATCGATTAGGAATACCTGGCCATGGGTGGATCGGTGATTACAGTGCTCCCTCCCCACAGCGGCCCTCTGAACAACAATTCCTTCCTTACAACGACGCTTGCTGCAGTTCCCAAGACAATTATGTCAAAAGCTTTCACTGCTGCAATATCGTCTGCTTAAAATTGTTGCCTGCTGTTTTTTCTTACATAATTGACATTTTGACAAATAAAATATAAAAACGAGTGACAAACAGCTTGAATCCAGATCAGACGCCGCGTTACGCGGCGTCTGATCTGGATTCAAGCTGTTTACAAATGTAAGCCAATTTCCACCCTAGAACGACTCCCTCCAAACAACGCACACCATTTTTGTCTCCCATTGGGTGTACTTGTAGAGAGGGAGCATAAGTCGTGTCAGCTCTTATTTTATTACATTTTCAAGTCAGTTTGCCTTTTATAACACTAATCCCTTCTCTGACATTATATTACAACCCAATATATTGACTGCCACAACATCGTCCGCTCGCAAACTTATCGCCTGCTTTTATTTCTAAAATTTAGAAATTCAAGCAATTTGACTTAACTCACTCACTCACTCACTCACTCATGTCGAGCCGCCTGCTTCCTCCGACGTCCTCGGATAGACATGTACCACCAAACTTCTTTGTTAAGCATACATTCTGCAATTTCCTCTGTATTGCTCATTCTGATGTCCTCCAAAAAAAACGTCTATATAAGTCTTTCTTTGTCCACTCCTTTCACGAGTGCCCTGTCTTGGCTGCCAAAGGACAAGGTGGCTAGTTGGAAGTTCTAGATGTCTGTAGCAGTGTCCAGCACACTTCAATCTTCTGTGCCTTATCTTCTCTGCGAGTTTTGGGCGATTTCCATATAGCACCTTGTTTGTTACACAATCTCTCCGACTGAGCTGATGGTCCACGTGCAGCATCCTGGTATATATGTGTCATCTATGGTTTTTGTTAATTACGCAGTCATGGCTCATACCTCACAGCCGAAGATGAGATTTTGACTTAAAAGCGTTTGAAGTATATACACGAGTGTCAAAAACATTGGGTCCTGATCAGATGTGGCCTGTGGCCTTCTTCAGAGATAAAAAATAAACAAAAAATGTATATTCATAACTATCGAAATAATATATGAGAACCATTTAGTCTGTGAAAACCTTCTTTTTCCCTCGAAGCTGTCACAATGTTGTCACTATCTTTAAAAATAAATCCGCCATTGTTTTCACAGAAGACAAAGTTTTTAACCCTTCTCCTGCCGTTTAATTGTCTGCGTTGAAATTGTCGTCTGCAAATAAAAATGTTTGCATATTTTTATTGACAAATCCTTAAGACGAATGTCAAACAGTTTTATGTGGCGTCTGATCTGGATCCAAACTGTTTACAAATATCAGTCAAGTCGCAATCTGCAGGCAAAAGGGTTATACTCCGGGTTAATTACACCGCCCACTGGAATTGGTACTGTTTTATTGTTGCTGTCGTCTGCTTCTTTTTCTGGCTGAGTATCTACTAGTATACCACTAAAAGTTTGCTAAGCAGCATGGGTATACACCTTCATAGGTACCAATGCATTGGCCCTATCACTTTCTAACCATATAACTTCCTACATTTTATTCAATTTCATCGACATTTGCCGAAATTATTGCCAAGGGTTCATTTTACTGAATCTGATAACGTTTACTCTTGTTAAGGTTCTGTAGTCAAAAATTGAAAGGACTTGTCAAAGTGTGAAGTTTCTGAGATTTCATTAAAAATGTCATATTCATTTATTTCTTCATTTGAATGTTTACATAGGTGTTATTCCTTGGTAAAACAATGCTTTACCCTTCATTGATCTGTACCTATTATTGAATTGTAAAGCATGTTTGTTAACTCATTATCCCCTGAAACTTCCAATGGACAATTCCAGTTTACAATAAAAGCTGGTCCATTTTTGACTATTTATGGTTGTTTTTTAATATTATATTACAAAATGACAAACAGTGAAGTCCCTGATTAGAGGGCTCCTGCAGGAGCCCTCTAATCAGTGACTTTAATGTTTGCATAGGACAAGTGTACTCTTCACTGGTACACTTTTAATAGAGGACGCATACATGCGTCACTAGGGCTCAATGAGTTAACTCAAACACAATTTGTAACTTTTGCACTTTTCTATGAAAAGGTATTTTATTGGTTGGTTTTTTTACCAATATACCTGCATCGGTAATTTACATAATTATGTAAGTCACATTCGAACCTATAAGATGGACTTCTAGCTGCAATTCCTACACATTTAGTTGACATTGAATAAAACTGTGGAAAGTTATCAAGTGAAACAATGAAAGGGTCGATGCATCAGTTCCTATGAAGGTGTATACAATTGAAGCTTAGCAACTTTGAGTCTAGTATATTAACCCTACGATCGATTTGTCTACTTTAGTTCTTATTAAAATTATTTTAAAATGAAGAAAACAACCACGGTCTAGTCAAGTGTAATCAAGGTTGTTAGTTTGATGCCCCGACGAACCAAATCCTTCGAATGATTCGAATGAGATTTTAAAACGAGGTCCCATGTATCAGTGATATAACTCGAGGCATGCGAAAGAACTGGGCCCGTTTCATAATACTTCGTGCGACAGATTATAAAAGTCTCAATTATTATTTATTTCTCCATCTAAACCTGTATTGTAAAAATCTCTTTAGAATCGTCTTAAAAAGACGATTCCAAAGAGATGTCATAAGACAGGATTAGATAGACAAACCAGAAATTAAATATATTTTAAAGTTTTGACTTACGACCGTTTTTGTGGTACGAAGTTTTATGAAACGGGCCTAGATGACTCTGTCGAAAAAAGAGTAGATGGTCGCTCTGGCTTTTCTGCACCCGCTTTTTAGCCTAGACCTTTATCAGCGGGCTCCTGCATGAGCCCTCTGATCAGGGTCTGCATTGTTCGTCATTTTGCAATATAGTGCTTCCTCTCTACAACAACACAAAATGAGAGACAAGGAGTGTGTTTTTCGGAAGGAGTTGTAATAGGGATGAAAATTTGGTTACATTTGAAAACAGCTTGAATCCAGATCAGACGCCGCGTAACGCTGCGTCTGACCTGGATTCAAACTGTTTGTCACTCGCCTTTATGTTTCTTCTATGAAAATGTCCAATACGTAATGGACAGATGGCAATTTTAAGCAAGCAATATTTTTGCAGGGAACGTGTTAGACATAATTGTCTTGTTTGGTAAAATCGGCAAGCGTTGTTGTAAGGAGGGAAGCGTTGTTCGGAGGGCCGTTGTACAAATGTATAGAGGGAACACTGTATACACATGTATTGTTAAAATTTAAAGACTGGACCTGACGTTATTGGAAACGGGAGTTGTTCCTATGAAAGGTCATATGGGTGAATGAGTTAACCCAAACGTCAGGGATCCTCTTCCACACCTTCTGAATACCCTTTAAATCTCCGTTGGTAAAATGTGGAAAGTTGCATTTTATCAAATTTCGTACGATTTTTTTTATCTGAATGGCAAAACAGTTTGGAGCCTGATCAGACGCCGGGGTAACCCGGCGTCTGATCTGACTCCAAATTGTTTGCAATGGACATAAAATTGCAGCATAAACATGTATATTGTGAAAGAATAGCGTCAATGCTGTGTAAAGCTACGAGGCCAACGTTACAAAATAAGTAAAACCAGTTCTATTTTTGACATAGTTATAATACAAGTCTAGATCAATGTCGACTTAAGAAGAACATGTTCATTGTGCTAGTAAAATATAATCCTATTAAATATTTATAAAGCTACATGTTATTACATATATAGTTAGGCTTCAAACAAATGATTTAAACCGCCCAAACCACAAATCCACTTATCTAATATATCAATTATAATTTTATTATATCTGCAATAACTGTCTGAGCTGTTTTACTAGTCTGTAATAAAAGTGGCAGTTTAAAAATTTAAGTGCAATTAAACGAAATATATTGATGAGAATTTCATCACACTAACTGTATGAGCTGTTTTATTAGTCTTTAGTTAAAGTAACAGTCTATTAATGAAACAAAACGAAATATATTGATAAGCAATTCATTTCGTTTCGATAACAGTCTGCACTGTTCTATTAGTCTTTCATAAAAGTGGCAATTTATAATGAAATAGAACGAAATATATTAATAACCATTTCATCACAATAACCTACTGAGCTGTTTTATTAGTCTTAACCCATTACCACATAGCCTGTTTCTAGTAGTTAAGATATGTGACCTATTAAAGCAGGTTGAAAGTAAAGCAGAATGCGCCCTAGGGCGCATTCTGCTTTACTTTCAGCCTGCTTTAAGTTACTATCTACTAGGATATCGAAAATATTTATTATGGTACATGTTCATGACAGTATAAAATGGAACTATTTTCTTTGGCGGATGAATAAAATGAATGCGCTAAAAGTCGCTTCTATAAGGGAAAGGGTTAAATAAAAGTGGTATTTAATCATGATGTAGAGCGAAATATAATAGAAATAATTTTATTACATTAACTGTCATGACTGTTTTATTAGACTTGAACAAAAGTGACAGTTTATAATAATATAAACATAATATGTTAGTACACGTAATATTTCAATGCAATAACTGTCTGGGCTGTTTTATTAGTCATGGACAAACGTGACAGATATAGAACAAAACATAACAGAACATAAGGGACAATTAATAATGGTATAGAACAAGATATATTAGTACATGTAATCATTTCAATGCAATAACTTTCTGAGATGTTTTATTCGTCTGCTATATAGTGGCAGTATGTAATGATACAGAACGAAATATAATATAGTAATTATTCCATTACAACAACTGCATGGGCTGTTTAATTGGTCAGTAATAATAGTGGCAGTTTATAATAATATAGAACATAAAATATTAAAAGTCACTTCATTACAACTCATGTCTAGGCTGTTTCATCCGCCTTTGATAAAAGTGGCAGTTTATAATGAAATAGAACGAAATATATTGATAACCATTTCATTACAATAACTCAGCTGTAAAATCTTAGTGAAGATTTACATGTATAGTGCCATAGAACGAAATATAATGATAATTATTTCAATATGATAAATATCTTAACTGTTTTATCAGTTATAATAAAAGTTGTAGTCAGTTATTATATTAGAACGAAATACAATGTATACAAATAATCATCCCATTGCAACAACTATCAATAGTGAAAGTTTATAAATATATGCAACGACATAATATTAATAACAGTTTCATTACAATAATTGTCTGAGCTGTAATATTGATCTTTAATCAAAGTCGTAGTTTATGATGATATGGAACGAAATATGTTTGTACACGTAATCATTTCAATGCAATAACTGTATGAGCTGTTAAATTAGTCTTGACCAAAAGTGACAATTTATAATGATATAGATCAAAATATATCAGTACTTGTAATCATTTTCATGCAATAATTGACTGAGCGGTTATATTAGTCATGGACAAAAGTGACAGTATATGATGGCAAAGATATCTGAATATATCAGTACATGTAATCATTTTAATGCAATAATTGACTGAGCGGTTATATTAGTCATGGACAAAAGTGACAGTATATGATGGCAAAGATAAAAAATATATCAGTCTTTAATAAAAGTGGTAGTTTATAATGGAATAGAGCAAAACATATTGATAATCATTTCATTACAATAACTATCTGAGCTATAAAATTAGTCTTAACCCTTTACCTGATAGCATTGTTTCTAGTATTGAAGATATGTGACTACTTAAAGCAGGTTGAAAGTAAAGCAGAATGCGCCCTAAGGCGCATTCTGCTTTACTTTCAGCCTGCTTTAAGCTATCAACTGCTAGAATAAGGAAAGTATTAAATATGACACATATTCATTACGGTATAATTTGGAACTATTTTCTTCAGCGGATGAATAAAATGAATGTGCTAAAAGTCGCTTCTATAAGGGAAAGGGTTAAAGAAACGTGACAGTTTATAATTATGTAAAACGAATTATATCTATATGCATTCCATTGCAATAACTATCTGAGCTGTTATATATTCAGATTATAATCATAGAAAACAAAATAGAGCAGAAAGCTATTACTGAAGAGCAATGTGCCTTTTAAAGGCAACCCTTTGGCAGGGTGCACCATATTATACAATGTCCAGACTCCAAAGAGTATCATAGGGAATGCGTGAGATTAAAACAATTTTCAGTTATGAGGCCCGACTGAATATTTTACTAAATATACAAATACAAGAACACATACTTATCATTACACAATTGTCCATGTAAATAGCCAACCTAACTGTAAAGGATTAACCTTCCCGATAGAAGCGCTTTTTAGCGCATTCAGTTTATTCGTCCACTGAGAAAATAGTTCCAATTTGTACAGACATGAACACGCACCATAAGAAATATATTGTATATCCTAGCATATGGTAGCTTAAAGGAGGCTGAGAGTAAAGCAGAATGCGCCTTAAGGCGCATTCTGCTTTACTTTCAACAACCTGCTTTAAAGGACTAGAAAAAGGCTATGGGGTAACGGGTACATGTAGTAACACACACAGAGAAGCCATGTACTTTGATACATGTAATTTGTTAATGCATTATCATTCGCTACTGTGCCACTTTTGTAAATGTTTGATAGAAAAATGACGCGGAGGTTACAATATATACAGATATCTGTTTTAATAAAACATTTGTGTTTTAAACCTTCCTAGCTATGACAGCTAATATTGTAGACCGAAATGACAGCGCGTTTAGACGTTTAACTATGAAATATTCGTGTTTAACCTGTCTAGATATGACAGCCAATATTGTAGACCAAAATGACAATGCGTTGTTCATCTGGAACTATAATGTTTGCCTTTTTTCCATATTGGGCAGCAGTGAACTCATGGGATAACGTTTCGATGGGAAAAGCACCAATTGCTCCTATAACCCATTGATCTCTGAAATTTTATATGTTAGTTTTACCCATTGTTCTTATAATGTATTGAAAAAATGACATTGCAGAACCTGGTCAGAGCGTCCCAGTAGGAGCCATATCATCTGGGTATGCAATGTCTGCATGGACCAAGTGTAATCTTCACCGGTACATTGTTTGTAAATGACGTCTATACGCGTCACTCATGTTTATGATTTATACTCAAATGATTACTGTTGTTTATCAGTATATCTAAATACGACTGATTACGTGGACAAATTGTTGTTGTTATTCTATTAGATTAGAAGAGTTTTTGTGAAAGGCGGAATAAAAGATTGCAAAATGACGCATGTCTGTAACACTTTAACGTCTGGTACCTTTATCCTGCCATTAGCCTCTCGAGTTCTATTTACAAACATTTTAGAAGAAAAGAAACCTAAAGACGAGTATCAAACAGTTTGGATCCAGATCAGACGCCGCATTACGCGGCGTCTGATCAGGGTCCAAACTGTTTGTCACACGTGTGTAAGTTTCTATTCAGTTACAAAACCAATAAAAACAAAATAGAATTGCGAAATTGTGCATACGACAATCTTATTGCAGGCAAGAGTGTCATACGACAACGGTTAATTCAAAGTGACAGGCATAAGTAGGGGTAATGACGTTGAGAGGTCAAAGTTGCAAGGTTGTCGTGCAATAGATAGCGAGGTCTCTGCACGGATCAATGTCGTTATCAGTTAGCTGCAGTATGTACAGTTCATGTGCATACACGTAAAAATAACATACTAAATATACCTGTCTTATCATTGGTGAAATTGGTTAATGAAGTTTGCGCAATTTTACCGTACAAATTAGGTGTCAAATTCCTCTCCCATCAAACGTAAATAACTTATCTCCGTCATTGGCAATAAAGAAATAAACTGTTGACAAATTAAGGTCTGCTTAAAATGTCTTTCTTCAAGTGTCGAATTTAGGCATTTTGACTAAATGTATATACAGTGTACAGTTGTCAAAGAGTTTTGATTCTTATTAGACGTAATAGTTAATCGGCCTCCTATTTGAATTTAACTTTTTCACTGCTAGGCTTTATTGTCTGTTTTAACCCTTTTTGATGCCAAAAATCCTCTATATTGATATTGTCGTCTGCAATATTTGTTGCAGTTAGATTTAGGGCTTTTTTTACTGAAGAAATATCGATACGAGTGTCAAACAGTTTGCATCCTGATCAGACGCGGTGTCTTTTCAGGACCCAGAATGTTTTCAAAGTCGTCCTTTGGCGACATTGGCAGTGAAGGAGTTAAAGTGAATGCAAGTTCCAGTGTAGTGACACAAGGCCGTGAAGAAGTTAATCTTAACTTAAGTGTCTCTATTACCCTAAAGAAGTTTTTTAGGGAATGTCATGTAATGGGAGTGTACAGTGGAGAATGTGTTATTCTTTCCCAAAAAACGCGTTTACGCTAAAACTGTTATTTCCATTGCAAACAGTTTGGAGCCAGATCAGACGCCGGGTAACCCGGCGTCTGATCAGGCTCCAAACTGTTTGCCACCAAGATAAACATGAAATATCAGAATTGTCCAAAAGTTGTTCTTTTCTACGTTTTAGCGCTTTGCGTTTGCGTACGTTCGCGTTTAAACGGGAAAGAATAACAGATTCTCCACTGTACTTAAAATACGTACTATGATAGTAAGAATACAAATCTCATGTAGGGGTTTTCTGTATTATTTGTATTAAGTTTTAAGTTGCCACTTGCCTTTCAGTCAATACAGCACTAACAACGAATAAAGAAGAATAAACATGTGAAGAGTGCACTTGTCCTATGCATACAATATAGACCCACATCAGAGGGCTTCTATCGGAACCCTCTGATCAGGGTATTCACTGATTGTCATTTTTCAATAAAGTGTAAAGTTCAAACAACTCGAAATTGTCAACAATGGGCTTAACTTTATTGGAAACTGGAATTGCCTATTTCAAGTTTATGGGGTGGATCAGTTTAGGCAGTCAATTATTATTCGTTTGTGCGGTTGTACAATGTACATGTAACGGCGGATCTCTAATCTAACATTTATTTTGCTGGAAACCAGTGTTCATTGTATGTACTTTTTACAAACGGTTCAGACTCTAATCAAAGATTCCTCTGATCAGGATCTGCGCGGTTTGTTTCACTTTTATATTTCTGAAATGTATTTTAATTAATATATCTAAAATCGACATTAAATAGACATGTTTTTAAAGAAAGTGCAAGTGTCCATGAAAATATCTGCATTGAAAATGGTTTATATTCAATCAAGAATAGCAAAGTAGAAACGAGAAAAAATCTTAAATACTTATGACTCCTTTTGATCTTTCTAATATGGATATATTTAACCCATATCTCGTTGTGTTATCGCCTGCTTTATAATTATGGCCTGCAAAGGTATACTTTTTTACATAAACTGGCGAAATATGAATGACGAATGCCAAACAGTTCAGTTCCTGATTAGACGCCGATATAATCTTACGTCAGATCTTGATCCAAACTGTCTGTTTGTAAATGTTTTTTTCATGTATCGATCAGCTTATTTAACCCCTTCAATACCATGTCCTCATTTGCTTAAGCCAATTGTCGTCTGCTTTAATTTATTAAATTTAATTTTAGGTACTTTGGCTTAAGAAATATCGAAATGGGTGTCAGTCAGTTTGTATCTTGATCAGACGTCGCGTTACGCGGCGTCTGATCGAGATACAAACTGTTTGCAAATAACTATTTGATTCGGGGTAGATCTAGCGTCGAAGGGGTTAAGGAAATATGAATGCGTTGAAATAATAAGGGTATCAATATAGCACTACTGACCTTGAAATTCTAGACTACTTTTCGCTGTTAAAACATACAGGAGAACCTGTGTACAGCGGCCAGTCAGTCCAAAAAGGTCGTGAAGTTTTAATTTGGGCAGCAGAATACCTGTATAAGACAAAAGTAATTCAGTAACCATGAGATTTCTGTATTACGTTTGGTTTGTATAAAACAGAAATAGGATTTCAATGAACGAGATATTTATTAATTGAGTGAACATTTACATATGATTGTGATCGTATAAATACATTATAATTTATTTTTTAATAACACAATAGCTGATAGAGCGTATACGATATTGAACTATCTCCATGTATAAGTATATAGGTTTTAGAGCTTTTACCTAGCTACAGTGGAGAAGACGTTATTCTTTTCCAAATAAATGCGTTTACGCCAAAACTATTATTTCCAGTGCAAACAGTTTGGAGCCATATCAAACGCCGGGTAAACCGGCGTCTGATCAGGCTCCAACCTTTTTGTCATTCAGATAAGTATAAATACATGTAGTCAGAAATGTCAACAAGTTTTCATTTTCTAAATTTTTATAGCAATGCGTTTGCGTTTCGTTTCGTTTAACGGGAAAGAATAACGTCTTCTCCGTAGATATATAGGTTTTAGAGTAATAACCTAGCTAAGTGTACTCAGGGTCGGTGGTTGTTTTTGGATTTTAAGTGGTTTTGACGTTGCAATCATTCAAACGACACCCACAAAAGAAAACAGTAATCTTTTCGGGTAATTATGCGTTTCCTTTGTTGATAGTTAGTGTTAAAAGTGTTGACATTGGTTTTGCACCGCGGTAAATTCACTGCTATTTCAGTATACAGTCACTCCATTGTGATCGTGCAACGGAACTATTGACAGGTGGCTGCATAAAACAATATGGAAGTAAAGTGGGAAACTCCTACAGGAACTTTCTGCTTTACTTTGACTATGTTTTATGCAAGTCCCATGCTTTAAAAACAGGAAAAACAAATGTTCGTCTTCATACAAAATTATACACAAATCTATAAATAGTTTTGTGTTTTATTATTTCACTGCACAATGTATGGCGACTATTAAATCATTTGAAACTCGGTGTCTGATCAGGTTCCAAACTGTTTGACACTCATATATATGTTCATTTGTCAAAAAAGTAATATCAAATACATTTCATAAAAGAGCAAAGTTTTGAAGAAGATGATAAGTATGGCCGTGAGAGAGTGAAATGGATATATTAGAGGGACTTTACTCTACAGTCAATCTTTATTAAACGATAAGTCAGCCAAGTAGCATGGACACCTTTTCAGACAAATTTTGACTACTTAATGCAGGATAGAAATAATGCAGAAAGCTCCTATAGGAGCTTTCTGCATTATTTCTATCATGCATTAAGTAAACACATTTCTTTAAATACTATATATGGGTCTTCTATTATTTCTATCCTGCATTAAGTAAACATTTTAAATACTACATGTACATGTATTTATGGGTCTTCTATAGCGTGTTCGTTTAATGCAATATTGACTGTATGATAATTTGTACTTACCATATGTCCTTCGGTTGTGTCGTCTCTATCTAGTCAATATTTGAAGAGTCTCGGAGTGACCGCCAGGGTGCACTGTCGTAGGGGGTGATATTGGAGATATGACAAGTGGATGGAACAAATACATTAGATAACGTCACAATATTAGGATATAATATTTACTGATATTACCCTAATGTGAGGGTGATAACAGGAGCCGTGAGGACAGCTCAAAAGAAAATTGCAAAGGGTTGTTTAAACTGGAAAGGGTTTTTATAAACCCGGATTTTAAATTTGAAAAGAAGGAGTTAATTACATAAATGGAAGAGTAGTTTAAGCCTAAGACAAGATATATTATATATCAACCACTAGATCATTGGATTGAGTTGTATACATATATATATCATAAAATAGTGTACGTGTGTGTGTTATCAGAATTGGGAATACTATTGGTTGAGATTTTGACAAATTTGGGTAGATCAGTTTTACTACATACCAGTTTTTGTCTAAAAAGAGTTAGCGATAGTTTGAATGCCATAGACTATTTTCTAGTGAAAAATGGCATCGAAGAAAACGAAAACAGTTCATTTCAAAGGTGGTCATAAGCCGCATCACAAGAAGAAAAAACATTCAACACACAAGGGGCTCCCTGAGATGCCTGAAATTGTTACTGATGATCATTCCTCAGACACTGGACCCAGTAACTTTCTTCAGCCACCAGAGTCGGAGTCCAGCAGCTTACTACACCCGGACTACGACACGGCCGCCAACGTGTATGACCATGTAGGGAGGGGACGACGGCGCTCGTCTGTAATGATAGAGTATTATAGGGATAACTATATGGGCATACAGGAGGTAATTAGTTCACTTAACCCCCTTAACTGGCGTGAAGTCATTTGCTTTAAAGAATTGTTGTCTGCTTTTATTTCTCAGATTTAAATTTTAAGGTAAATTGGCTGAGTAGACGGTGTGTCAAACCATAGAATTATACACTGAATGTATAATTCCGTGGTCAAACAATTACGAGTCTGGTCAGACCCCGTGTTATGCAGTGTTTGATTTCGATCCAATTTCTTTGCAAATAACCATTGTACTTGGGTAAGGCAATGCAATGGTCAATTACCGGTATATAACTTTAACGATGTTTGTATCCTCAGCACCTTTCCTCAACTTAAACAATTGTAGGCTGAAAAATCATCATATGAGTTTATGACATAATTGACATGGTTTGTATAGTGCAGTTGGGTAGGGATTTCCTCATCTTGGACATGTGTAAGATAGAGAAACATTATCTGAGTTTAACACATATATAAAAGTGTTTTGTACAATACCAACTTTCTCAATCAACCAACTAGAAAACAGATAGGATTTTTAAAGGCAGATAGTTCCTTAATGCAGGACAAAAGTAAAATATAGAAAACGGAAAGTATTGGCACTATTTTTCAGTTTCGTAAATCACGCACCAACAAACTTGACTTAAAATGCGGACAACAATTTTTCAGGCATTCAATATTTCAATGTATAAAGAGTTAAAGACTATATCCCGGTATATATTCACATTAACCATTCAATGCATATCATCCGTAATAGTAGATATAAGCAAACAGTGTATACCTTGATGATACGGCGCAATGATATCATATTTTATATGAACAGACGATGCAATCGTTTTAGACCGTCCTTGTATATCTATAATGAAATATTTCAGCAAGCCCATACATAGGGAAAGTTCATTACAATATGCAAGTATACATGGGTTAAAAAGATCAAACGATACTAAACATATTCAAGGTTCTCTTTTCCCAATATGGTTTTCATTATTATTGAATACTTTACATTTTGGTAATGCCCCGTTTTAATCACAACGCAAAACATGACTGCTTTAACATAAGTGTACCCTCGATAATCCTTCCCTCCCTGAAACTTCACATGAACATGTCCAACTGGCAATTTAGTCTAGACCATTGTTTACTATTTACAGTATTTAGAGGGTATTGCAAGATAACAATTAGTGCTGAGCTTGATCAGAGGATTCCTGACCAGTGTATTTCGATTTTTAAAGCGAGTTTGAGCGATCGTGTTCTACTTTAACTAACAAGAAGTTCCAGTGTATCTACGTGTAGTAGTTTTAATTCAGTTAATTCTGTTGATAATGATAATAAACAGGTAACATTGACCAATAAGTAGCGGTCAAAGGGTGAAGTATATCACACTGTAATTCAGATATTTACGGCCATTGATTGTATTGATTGAACTTTTAAAAACATTAACGCATTGAACCCTAGCTACGAGCATACTCGTCATTTACAAACACTTTACCTGTAGAGAGTAGTATAAGTCTTATGCGAACAGTGTAGACCCTGATCAGAGGGATCGGGAGCCCTCTGATCAGTGTCTGCAATGTTTGTCATTATGCAATTTATTACCGAATATAGATCTAGTCCTAAATAGTCATAAATGGATTAGACTAAATCGGAAACTTGGATTGTCTTTTAAATTTTCTGGAGTAAATGAGTTAACTTAGGCCAAATAAAAAAGTACCTGTGTTTCCTATTACATACCCCAAAAAAATTGGGACGGTAGGTCGGAATTTTTTATTTTTTTTTTAAACCATAGAAATATACATCTAATCTTCTGATGGAGTAGTTTATATAGTTATATTAATATGAACATTTGTGAAAGTATTTTATTGTGCAGAGTCCTGTGGTTATTCATAGAAAAAAACTCTTATAAATATCCAAGCAAATTGTTATTCCATTGGTAGAATGGTAGGTCCCATTACCACAATTACCTTTAAAACTGGTGTCATTATTATTCAATATTGGTGAACCAAAACAGCAAAGTAGTGACATATATTATAGATGCAGTTAATAATGTTTTGAAATGTGTTGCATGCATGTCAAATGAGTCAATGAAATGTAGTGTCTGCATGTTGATAAGGTCAATGGTTAATTCAATAGCAGATCATATGTACAAAGAACGTACTTTATGACAGATTTAGAGCAAATTTGACTTAGATATTTGCTAACTCTTATTTAACAATCAATTTTGTAAAACAGTTAAGTGGAGAATAGCCTCTATTACACGCTCCGCAAGAAACGACTGTCACAAGCTCCGCAAAAATGACCGACATTCGCCGATACATTTTTCGAAAAATAAAAAAAAGTTTAGGGTCGGAGGGAAAAACTAGGGTCGGTCGGGTTACGGGAAACACGGGTATTTTTTATTTTGCCTTAGTAAATAAGCCGAGCTGACGTTGTAAGTTAACATTTTTTGTCTGTCCAGCTGTTTTTATACATAACAATTAGAGGTATGGTTTGTGGAAGTGTTGCATCTAGTGGTACTGGTCACTTGTGTTGTAGATTATCTTGCAATGCCGGTGTAACGAAGTATTTTGACCCCCATCGAAAAGTGACCCCCCGGTCAAAATTCGACGTCGTAGAATGACCTCCCATCGTCGAATTATGACCCCCCATCGTCGAATTATGACCCCCCTGTCGAAATATGACCCCCCTTCAAAAATCCTTGATATTTTGTTTAAAGTCAGTTTTGCATATGTTAAAGTTGTTTTAAACCTAAGTTTTGAGTGAATAAATTATATTGATTGAATTGTAAGTGTGTCTGCCTATCAATGGACAACCTTATGGGTATCGAACCCAGAACCGTTTACCCTTTTACAAGTATACATTTACGATCTACCAATTACTCTTGTTCGATTATTGATTTAATTTCGACGTAGCAGGCTGAGTAAACCCCAATCACACATGCACCACGTCTCCGAGAAAGCGTATGATCAGAATTTACAATACGCTCGTATTGACATTCATTCCAAGAAATCTTCCTATCTTGCCGCGGTTTCTTTGGTTTTACCAACTACCCCACAGCCTTTTTCTAGCTTTAAAGACAGATGACCACTTAGAGCAGGTTAAAAGTAAAGCAGATTGCGCATTCTGCTTTACTTCAGCCTGCTTTAATGTACACTTTGCTAGGATATAGAAACTATTTTCTTATGGTATATATCCATCACTGTATAAAGTTGATCTTTTATCTCCAGTAGAGGAATAAAAAGATCAAAGGCGTAAAATTCGTATTTATTAGGTAATGCCTTAACATATTTTCATAGAGGATGTTTTGATTTGTCGGAACTTATCCCTTTTGTCAAGAAATAAGAAGAATGCAGGTCGGTTGTTTTGAGTGGGCTTTTGTGTCTTTTGTCAACACTTGCTATGTTGTGCGTTTATAGTTTACCATGTTGAGTGTAAAGTTAATTGCATTTACTAAACAACAAGCAAACAAACAAACAAACAAGCAAACAAAAAGCGATCAAAATCGGAAGCTGCGTTATGTTGCCTCATTGCACATAACACCATTCAGTGTCGTAGAAAGACTCCGGTCAATATTCTAGCTCGTATTTTGACACCACGGCCATTATTCGATATCATAGTTTGACTCGCCGGTCATTATTCGATGTCGTAGAATGACCCCCGGTCATTATTCGATGTCGTAGAATGACTCCCCGGTCATTATTCGATGTCGTAGAATGACCCCGGTCATTATTCGATGTCGTAGAATGACCCCCTGATATCATTCTATTTCATAGAATGCCACCCTGCCCCGATATGGCAATTACCCTATTTGATGTCAAAATAAGACCCATTGTCATTTTTCAATGTCGTAGAATTACCCCGCCATGGTTGCGATCAGCTCCCTGAGGGTAAATTCATATCAGATTGCTAATTACCTAAATCATTGGATGCTTCTATGTTGTACAATATACTGTCAATAATCTAATCAATTTTCATAGTCACATGCCGCAATGTTTCTGTTGCGACACATTTTTAGATGATGAATGTCATTGGAACCGATGTAAATATTACAAATACATGTTCTTTAAAAGGGGGATACATATTTGTACTCGTTCACGTAACGTTTATTGGTATAGAGTACCACTGATGGACTGTAAACTACGCTCAATAAAGTGTCACATATCTTCAAGAATAGAAACAGGCTAAGGAGTAAAGGGTTAAATAATCAGGTATGACATAATGCATCTAACAGACAATGTATTTGAAACTTTAATGATGTTATGTCCAACAGTAACATTTATACATTTTGTCTTGGTAATTAGCAGTAATTCAATTAAGAAGTATACAGGCAAAAAAGACATGCCATTTCATATAACAGGTTTAATATGTAGAAAGCACTTCAAAGAGCTTTGTACAAAACTTTTGGTCTGTATTTACCCTTTGCTCCATAGGCAAGCTTGCAAATTAGCTACGTTTAACTGTGATTAAGGCAGGACAATGCATACAGCAATATGAATTTTATGCAGAAAGCTCATGTATGCTTTCTGCTTTACACTCATTTTGTTGTTAGCTGACGCCTGTAATTAAAACTATTATTGGATTTTATTATCTTAATCTTATTTGCAGATGTAGGTGCAGGCGGCCTGAGGCGCTACTGTGGAGGAAAGGGTTAAGGGCTCACTTGCTTACAAAAGTATACTTCCTTACCCAGTGGGCACTATAAAAAGGCAGTGACTTTTCAAACTGTAAACTTGCATCCATGTATTCTTAAGTTTAGAATCTTTGATTATTTAGTTGACAGAGAACTTGTAAATGATAACCTATCAGATATATATGATATGCTTATTAGTTATTTTTCAGTAATGTTTTTGACTGTTATCAAAATATAATGTGTGATGTAATGCATTACTTTGCCAACGTACTTGTAATTTAATACATTACAAATGTAAACGTAATAATAATTGTAATATAATACACTCTTTAGCAATGTAATTGGTGACACTTGTAATGTAATGTATAACTTTCTCAAGTAATTCACACCATGCCTGTTCCCGCCCCACCGGCCTGCATACTCCATGACTGAATTACTACCTTAAATTATTTATAAATAAGCCACCGCAGCCACCTTGTTTCCCTACCATCAGTATATCCAACAGATAGGCACAAGGTTAACGTAACCCATCGGGAACATCATTTAGCCTAGTATACTGTACGTTTCCATGGCGCGCTTATCATAAGTCTGAATTTTGACTTGTTTATCATCTAAATTGTATATATCTTTTAACTTATTCACACCTGAAACTTCAAGTGGACAATGCAATTTTTTTCTAGTTATGTCAAGCCAACTTTTGACTAGCTAGAGTTGTTTTATACAATATATTTCAAAACCAAAACTGACATATATTGCAAACATAGCAGAGAGCTCCTTTGGGATTAGTCTGATCTGGGTCTACACGGTTTACAAAGGACAAATGTACTATTGCTAGGTAGACTGTTTGTAAATGACTAATATACTCGTCGCAAGGGTCCAATGGGTTAAACTGTGTCTGTTAATTGCTAAAGAGGGGTGGGGTCATTTTTCGATGGGGGTCGATATATTTCAGGAGGGGTCAAAACACTTCATGAGGGGAGTCATAGTACTATGACCGGGGGGTCAAATTTCGACGTCGAATGATGACCGGGGGGTCATTGTACGATATCGAAAAATGACCGGGGGTCATTCTACGTCGTCGAATTTTGACCGGGGGGTCATTTTTCGATGGGGGTCAAAATACTTCGTTACACCGGCTCTCCTTGGGGGATATGGGACCCTTCTTACGAAACATCGTACGACAAAAACGGGCATAAGTCAAAACTTTAAAATACATCTAATATACAATGTATCTGATTTCTCAATCTTGTGACATCTCTTTCGAATCTTCTTTTTCATGCAATTCAAAAGGGATGTCACAAGACAGGATTAAAATATAGAAATAAATTATAATTTGGAATTTTAAAATCTGATTCACGACATTATATATCGTTCGGCGTTTCGTGCAATGATGCTAATTTGAAACTGACGATAAGATAATGCCCTCCAAGCATTGGGAATGTTACAATGACATCCCAATAAACAATGTGCCGACTTTGACCAAAGTTGCAAGGAATGAGATAATGCATAATTACATGACTTTGACTGGACGTAAAACCTTCTTAGAAACAACAACAACAATGAGGCTGTTGTTGTAGAAAATCAAGGTTTAAGTTCCTTCAGGCTCTTAACCCTTTCACTCTCAATGACGCTTGAAAGCGCGTTTGCAAACAGATTGGATGCTGATCAGACGCCGCGTAACGCGGCGTCTGATCAGAATTCAAACTGTTTGACACTAGTACCGATGTGTTTTAAGTCATACTACATTGAATCTTACTTTGAAACGAAACGATCTTGCAACAACACAATTGAAGCAGGCGACAATGAAACGGTGAAGGGGTAAAAAACTCACGGACAATCTGGTAGTGAAAGGGTTAATGGCGCGTCATCTTCTCCTCTTAAGCGGACGTTCGACAACGACTCTCTGTAGTCGTGACGTGCCGCCGGTTTGATGTAATGACCAACCAGCAGTTAGTCTAATTGGGATTGAGCAAATAAAAATGCTACATGTACCCTAGGCTTTTCAAAATATATTATATTGAACACACCAATCCATCGACAAAATGTATACTTTTTAGAGAAGTGAACACGTTTAAACTCAACATAACAATTTAGATTTAACCTCACATATTCATTCTTTCTCTTCTCATGTGTCCCTCAACGATATCAAATTGCCTATAATTGATGTTTACCCCCTTCACTGCCTTACCCAGAGTGCAATGGTTATTTGCAAACAGTCTGTATCCGCTGATCAGACGCGTAACGCGGCGTATGACCAAGATCCAAACTGTTTGACACTCAATTTAATATTTCTCAACTACAAATACCTAACATTTAAACTTGGGAAAGAAAAGCAGACAGCAATGGTTTAAAATCGGTGACGTCATGGCAGTGAAGGGTTGAACCAATTAGACATTAGGCACTGAATAAATGTCACCCGGTTCAAAATTCTAGTTAACACTCTGAACCCTAGTCCCGCATATAGGCGTCCTTTTCAAATACACATGTGAAAAGTGCACTTGTCCTATGCAAACAGTAAATACCCAGATCAGAGGGCTTTTTAAGGAGCCCTCTGATCAGGGTATACACTGTTTGTCATTTTGACAAATATTGTAAAAATCAACCCTAAAAAGTAAAAAATGGACTACCCTTAATTGAAAACTGGAATTGTCCATTTGAAGTTTCAGGGAGGAAAGGGTTAAATGACATTCTAAAATAGACTGGTACATGTATAGCTGCGCATATTCCCAGAAATGAAGTCCAAGTGACGAATAGTCTAGATCTTTATCAGACGCTGTGCTATTTGGCGTATACTTTGAAAAAAAATTTTTTAAAAGCATATAAAATAAAGAAACCCTGGTTGTTTGAAACTTAAACTAGGATTTACCCACTTTACCGATTATAATGTGCTTGAAACATTTCGTCAATTGTTTTGACGTTAAAGTACAATAAAGAAGACGTTATTCTTTCCCGATAAACATGTGTGAGCTAAACGATCATTTTCCTGTAAACAATTTGGAGCCAGATCAGACGCCGGGTAACTTAGATTAAAATAAATCGTGATAATTTTAGCTTGATTGTTATTATTGCATACAAATGTATGCGTTCCGTTTGCGTTTAAATGAAAGAATAACGTCATCTATACACTTTACCGGATGATTTTGTAGCGAGGATTCCTATTGACTATATGAGACTAATATCAGGCAAATCTGCCCAATCACATATCATGAGCCAAACTTTTCTCTGCATTCTTTTATCACTCGTGACTTTGCATAAAATGCTTAGGTGGAATTTGGGTACAGTGGAGAAAACGTTATTCTTTCCCAATAAACGCGTTTACGCTAAAACTATTATTTGCAGTGCAAACAGTTTGGAGCCAGATCAGACGCCGGGTAACCCGGCGTCTGATCAGGCTCCGAACTGTTTGCCACCAAGATAAACATGAATTATTAGAATTGTCTAAAAGTTGTACTTTTCTACGTTTTAGTGTTTTGCGTTTGCGTACGTTTGCGTTTAAACGGGAAAGAATAACAGATTCTCCACTGTAGTATTGTTTACAAAGTACAGTGGAGAAGATGTTAATCTTTCCTAATAAACGCTTATGCTAAAACTATTATTTCCATTGCAAACAGTTTAGAGCTTGATCAGACGCCGGGTAACCCGGCGTCTGATCAGGCTCCAAACTGTTTGCCACCCATATCAACATGAATAGTCAGATTTGTCGAAAACTTGTAATTTTTTACGTTTTATTGCGACGCGTTTGCGTTTCGTTTGCGTTTAAACGAGAAAGAAGAACGTTTTCTCCACTATACATGTACACGTGCTTTATTTAATCTTTTAAACTGTAGAGGTGACCCGTTATTTATGAATTATGTAGGAAACCATAAGAAAGGAATTTGGCATGTTAAACTTGTGCTTAAACTATTGAACCTTAATGAGGAGTATATGCACTCCTTTATAAACAGTGCACCTGTGAATAGTACACTCGTCCCGTGCAAACAGTGCAGAGCCTGATCGGAGGACTCGTACAGGAGCCCTTTGATCAGACCGGGTATACATGTACACTGTTTGTCGTTTTCGAGTATATTGTTAAAATTATTTCGTCGGTAGGAGTTGATAAAAGATGTTCACATGGTGTTTTACCATATTCAACCCTAGCGACGAGTATGATCGTCATTAACAAACAGTGTACTTGTGAAGAGTAAACTCGATCTATGTAAACAGTGTAGACCCTGATCAGAGAGTTCGTGAAACCCTTTAATCAGGGTCTGCATTATTTGTCATTTTAAAATATATTTTTACATTCCGCCCTAAATAGGAAATAATGGACGAGACATTCTCGGAGAATGGAATATTCCTATGCAAACAGTGTAGACCTTGCTCAGAGGGCTCCTGTAGGAGCCCTCTGATCAAGGTCTGCACTGTTTGTCATTTTGTAACATATTGCGATAAACGCCCGTAAATGTTGAAAAATGATTTAGACTTAATTAGAGTTGGGACTTTTCCATTTAAAGTTTCAAGAATGAATGAGTTAAAATACGAAAAAAGATCAAGAGTCTTTAACTAACTGCACGAATAATGGTTATTATTATTTGACGGTCGGTGTTATGTTTATGGTTAAGAAGTTTAATCGCTTTTCAATAAGACTGTAAACGGTTTGTTTACATATATTATTTGTGAAGTGTTTACTTATCCCTTTCCGCCATAACCTTTTGTGCGAATCACTTGTATCCAACTATGAATATTCCTTTCCAGGGCTGTCATAAGTTGATAAAAAAAATTCATAAGATTTCAAAATTATCAATTTTGCAAGCGCGATCTTCTGAATTATACCTTTTACCCCTAGTCTGTTTCTAGTTTTAAAGACACGTGATGCTTAAAGCAGGTTGAAAGTAAAGCAGAATGCGCCTTAAGACGCATTCTGCTTTACTTTCAGCCTGCTTTAAGCTTCCATCCGTTGGAATAAAAATCCGAAGATTTCGGAAAAATCCGGAGAAATTTTAATGTCAAGGCCGATAACACTGACGTCACTGACGTTTGCAAACAGTTTGGATCCTGATCAGACGCCGCGTAACGCGGCGTCTGATCAGGACTCAAACTGTTTGACACTCTTGTCGATATTTTTTAAGTCAAACAACCTTAAATCTAACTTTGAAACGTGTCTTGCAGACAACAATACTGAAGCAGACGACAATAAAGCGGTGAAGGGGTAAAAATCTCCCGAATAATTTGATCATCAATGGGTTAAACATGTATCAGTGAAAGCGTCAATGGAGGTGGATTCTTGCAGCAAGGTGAAATTTGTTTTCTAAAAAGAACTGTAAACAACAGACGTTAACTTTCAACCCACTGACCATACATATGACCTTTTTAAGCCTTAAACTGACCCCTCTACTTAAGAAAATGGTTCCATTTAATTCAGTCATGAATAATTATGTTTTACAAGAAACATTGTCTATATTATAGTAGATGGTCGTTTAAAGCAGGATGAAAGTAAAGCAGAATGCGCCTTATGGCGCATTCTGCTTTACTTTCAACCTGCTTTCAGTGTTCACCTGCCTTCAATACTAGAACAAGAACAAGCTATGTGGTAATGGGTTAAGAAAACTATATTCTCACAGTGAGGGTGTCAAAATAAACAGTGTGCCATTAAACTAACCTATAGTAAACCATGACATAATCGGCCTAGGAACAGTATAGTCCACTTCATATTACAGTGTTCCCTCTCTACAACGACACCCAATGAGAGACACATATCATGTGTGTTGTTCGGAGGGAGTCGTTATAGGGAGGGAACATTAAGACTTGGCTTACATTTGCAAACAGCTTGAATCCAGATCAGACGCCGCGTAACGCGGCGTCTGATATGGATTCAAGCTGTTTGTCATTCGTCATTATATTTATTCTATCAAAATCTCCACTTATATGTAACTTTGAGAAAAAAACAGCAGACGGCAATTTTAGCAGACGATATTGCAGCAGTAAAATCGTTAGACATAACTGTCCCGTTTAGGGTCGTTGTAAGGAGGGGGTCATTGTAGAGAGGGAACACTGCAAACCCCATATTGGTGGCGAAAAGCACGTCTTCCTTCGATAACATACTATTCCTTTTTTGTGATCGTGAATCCACAACTTTATTGCATTTGTTCTACCATCGACACTTGTTCTGACATAATATCGCCTCCTTCAAACATTATCTGTTTACATTAGTGAATAAGATAATCTTGAATCTTCAAAAACAAAAAAGTCAATTCTACTAATGAAACTAGCGCGTTTGCAAACAGTTTGGATCCTGATCAGACGCGGCGTCTGACGCGGCGTCTGACCAGGATCCAAACTGTTTGACACTGTTTTGATATTTCTTCAGTCATACTGCCTTTTTTTAAACTTTGAAACGACATTGCAGACAACAAAATTGAAGCCGACGCCAATGAAACGGTGTAGGGGTAAAACAAAATCACGGAAAAGTTAGCAGTAAAAGGGTTAAGCTGCTATCAAGTGAATACGGGTTTGATATGGACAGAAGGACATAGGTATAGGAATGCTCTTATCACCTGCTTGAGATAGATTTACCGTTGCCTTGGACTTGAATAAAGGGATTTATTTGGGGATTTGAAGTACAGTGATTAAACTATTGATTGTCCCCTTTCTATCCTGGATACCAGTACATGTAGATTTTGCAAACAGTGTAGACCTTGATCAGATGGCTCCGTAAGAAGCATTTTGATCATGGTATACACTGTTTGTTTTAATTTTCTTAAATAGTTTCTGAAAACAGTCCGAAAATTAGGTATAACCTTGTTATTTTTCAATCATTCAATAGTCCATATGAAAAGTTTAGTATGGAGAAGGTAAACCCATTCACTGCTATGACGTCATCAATGTTAAATAATTGTCGTCTGCTTTTATTTCTCAAATTAAATTTTTAGGTATTTTGACTTAAGAAAATATTGAAATGCATGTAAAACAGTTTGTATCCTGATCAGACGCCGCGTTACGCGGCGTCTGATCTGGATTCAAACTGTTTGCAAATAACTATTATACTCGTGTTAAGGCAGTGAAGGGGTTAAGTTAAATTTCGGAAGCTTCCTGCGCGAACCTGTGATTGTTTACTTTTGGAGTTCATGTCGGTGACGTGTTCCTGTTTGTTGAGGAGATATGGGACTTAGTGTGTTTTCGTGTTTGTGACTTATGTGCTGGGGAAATTCGGGACCTTGGCGACAATGTCTCTGAAAGAGGGGTTTGAGGTCAATGACATTTTCAAGTATTATTTCAGCAAATATGCATTATATTTTACGTGTATATTTACCCCCTCACTGCCTTACCATACATGCAATGGTTACTCGTAAACAATTTGAATCCTGGTCAGACGTCACGTAACGCGGCGCCTGGTCAAGATCCAAACTGTTTGACACTCCTTAACGGATACTACTTTAGTCAATTTAGCTACAATTAAATAATAATAAAAGCAGATGAAAATTGTGTAAAACAGAAAACGTCACTGCATGGAAAGTGTTAGATATTGTATCAAATGGTCTTTCTTTGAAGTAGCACGAATCTCCGTGAGATATGTGACTTCTTCATCCCTTTCTCCAATGCTTATTTTTATCTAAGGGGTGCATTGCCTAATTTTCATGTTCGTTTTGTTTTATATTGAAATTTATATAAGCAAACATTGTAGACTCTGATCAGACGCCGCATTATGCGGCGTCTGATCAGAGTCTACACTGTTTGCCTATGTCCTATTTATATGGGTATTTGGGCACAATTGGGTCAATGCAGGGCAAAGCAGTAAAACAGAAAGTAGCTGTCTGGTCTACTGTTTGGTCATGTTCAACAGCTACTTGTGTTAAAGAAAGATAATTCATGATCTTATAAATCACCTTGTTACGTTATACTGGCAGTAATTTGTTCAAACGACAGAACAAGACTAGGACATTATTGAAATCACAACAAAGATAGTTTCATGTATAACTGTTTTCTCCATAGTAAGATTAATTAAATATTTTGTTTGTATTTTCAGAAAGGTGAAGTGACAGACCAGCACCTACAAGGTTAGATATTTTATTTATTATCTAATCACAGATTCCTTTATATTTCTGTTGTAACATTTCCTCCATAATCTAAAGTGCAGATCACCTATTCCCAGCTGTGTTTTAGGCAGGTGACTGGGAGAAGACTAACATAGGCTTGCCTGTTGTCAAAAATAACAAGCCCCACCCTCCCCCAGTTTATGTGACTAAACGACAGGGCTGCCATAAGTTGATATAAAAAAAATCCTAAGATTTCCAAATTTGCATTTTTCAAGTGCGATTTTACGAATTGTACCTTTTCCCCATCGCCTGTTTCTAGTTTTGTTGACACGTAACTGCTAAAGCAGGTTGAAAGTCTTCTTTAAGCTACCATGAACTAGAAAAAAATCCGAAGATTTAGGAAAAATCCGGAGAAATGGAAGCCCTGAAACGGCAATAAAGAAGAGCTATCTTTAGAACAATCGTACTTTCGTTTTATAAAACAAGAACCATGCAAAAATAACGAATACTTACGAAACAAATATCGCATGAAATAAATATGGCTCATTTAGTCGATAAGAGTTCATGCTTGATAATGTATGTTCACAGAGTGTTCTAAAAACGAACTTATTTACAAAAAAGATATCGAATCTTTCAAGACTGTCTGTGAAAACCAAAATTGGCCTATAACATTTTTTGTAAATGGGTATCAAGCGCTAATATAACACGAAACTATTAGTTTAGGAATAGGTTTTGTGTTAAAAGGTACATATCAAAGATAAAAAGAACGAGTTCATTCGGGATTCGAATCCTGCGGAGAAGGAAGAACAATTTAAGATACATGTATGTCATAATACATAAATCTACATTTTAATCCTCGTGACTATAGCGTCATTATCTGACGGTCTAATTAATCTTATTTGTATGTTTTCTAAATATTTGGGGCCAAGTTTTAAAAAAAAAACCGACTACGCCCATAGTGCGAATAGAAAATGCGATGGGGAAAATCTGGAAAATAACTAAGTTTCGGGGATTTTTGGGGCATGTTTTTTACTGATGCCAAAACATGACAATGCCACAAATTTGATGCTATTTAAATTTGATATTATTTAAGTATTCTGCTCTTTGGCAGATACACTATTTGGTTCTATTGAAAGGGACTCGCAACCGGATGGTGTACTTGTGATAAAATAAAATAAAATACTTAAATAAAAGCAAATTTGTGGTATTATTTGGCTTCTGACATTAAAAAAATATGATCAGTCCAAAAAAAGTCTCAAGAATAGTCACCGAATCTTAGTTATTTTTAGATATTTTCCGTCGTTTTTCTATAGCGTCAGCTGACGGTATAGTTGTTGTTGTTGCTTCTCTACACGGGCTCACACATAAACACGAGCCGAATAAAGTACCATCAATCGCTACCAGTAAAGTATGTTAATTCGCTACCATATATAGAGAGAGCGCTGGTAGCCGAGGGGGTAAAGGCGTTTCCTCATTTTTCATGTTTGTCTCCGCATGGAGGGTCACGGGTTCGAATCCCACCAGAGCTTCTTTATTTTGTTTTTTGAAATGCATTTTTTAACAGAATTTATTATCCTAAACTAAATCTTACCCCTTTTTATATTAGCATTTGACATATATTTACAAATTACTATTTTTAATGCTAAATCCGGTTGCGAGCCTCTTTAAGAGTGCACATAACTTGGTGTTTTGGCACAAATGAACACGTTTTCCTTTTTTGACCTTTTTATTACAATATTATGTACTAGGTCAAGCTTCATTTTTTTTACCAAAACATGAATGGGACGGTTTTACTTATTTAAAAGCCCATGATATTGTTGCCAAAAGGCCAAGTGATTTGACCGCCCCGTCAAAAGTAAATAACTTATTCAGTCAGCTTTCCTTTCTGCTACTTTTATTTATGGGTTTGTTTTGTATAAAATCAGTTAGGGAAATTCAATAGTATCCACTCGATTTTGAAACTGTATATAAGCTTTTGAATATACTGTGCAGAAGAGGTTACTTGGTCCCGTTTGAACGCAAACGAAACGCTATCGCAGTGCAATGAAAAGTGGGTCATTGTATTTTTATCAAATTTGGTACGATTTACTTTTTCTAAGTGGCAAACAGTTTAGAGCTTGATCAGACACCGGATTATCCGGCGTCTGATCTCGCTCCAAATTGTTTGCAATAGACATAATATTTTGAGCATAAACGCGTTTATTGGGAAGGACACTGGTTTCCCCACTGTATGAAAATTCAATATTACCCACTCTGTTTTGAAACTGTAGATTAGCTTTTGAAATGTATATTTGCAAGTAGTTAATAACTTCCGGAGATCAAAGAATACACTGACACAGCCTATCCCACTTGGTTTTGTACAGTTGGTCATGATTGTGGGGAAAGGACATTATGTTATTCTTTACCACATTCTTTCTAGCACAAGGCAGGCATTTTGGGACACAAATTGAAACAGTTGATTCTGTTACAAAACGCGGAGAACATAACTGTACATACAATAGAGACTTGAGATGTTATTCTTTCCCAAACAAACGCTTTTATGATCAGGCTAAAACATTATATGTATTGCAAATAGTTTGGAGCCAGATCAGACACATATTTTCTTTTTTTCAATTCATGTTGTCTATATGTTTATGTAGTTCACCATTTATAGTAGCAAAAAGCCATACTGTCACGTTATAATGAAACTAAACGCTTTACAATAAAAATGTAACATTTGAAGCTTCATGAATGCACAAAGTGTCAAATGACCGCTATATATATAGATGAATGTAAGTTTTATGTTAATGTGACCGTTTAATGTAGGACAAAAGTAATATAGATACACTATATAACAACGTCCTGTACTTGTTCTGTATTATATAAACTCAGAGCCCTAGCGCCGAGAATATACGTTCTTTAAAACATTGTATATATGAAGAGTTCATCTGTCATATGCAAATAGTGCCGATCGAGATCAAAAGACTCCTAAAGAAACCCTTTGTATACACATTTTACACATGTGCCCTGTGCAAACAGTGTAGACCCAGGTCTGAGGGCTCCAAAAGGAACCCTCTGATCAGGATCTGCACCGCTTGTCATTTTTCAATACAGTGTTCTCTCCCTACAACGGTCCTTCCAACAACGACTCCCTCCTAACAACGACCCTTGCCACAGTTCCCTAAACAGGACAATCATGTCTAACGTTTTTACTACTGCGATATCGTCTGCTTAAAATTGTCATCTGCTGTTTTCTCTCAAAGTTACATAATTATATAAGTGAATATTTTGATAGAATAAATGTAATGACAAGTAACAAACAGCTTGAATCTAGATCAGACGCCGCGTGACGCGGCGTCTGATCTGGATTCAAGCTGTTTGCAAATGTAAGCCAAGCCATAATTTTCCCTCCCTTTAACGACTCCCTCCGAACAACACACATAATATGTGTCTCCCATTGGTTGTCGTTGTAAAGAGGGAGCACTGTTGTTTGCGAAAGCAATAGAAAATGTGCTAGACTTATTTTGAAGTTGGACTTGTCCATTTGAAGCCTCAAGGCTAAATAGGTTAAAGTACAATGAGATAATATTTTGTCATAGAACTTGTTTCTTTATACAATGCTCCCTCCCTACAACGACCCTCCCAACGGTTCCCTCCTCACAACAACGTTTTCCGCTCTTTCAAAAAGCAAGACAATTATATCCAACTTATTCACGGCTGCAATGTCGTCTGCTTAAAAGTGTCGTCTGCTGTTTCTTTCAAAGTTACATAATGGACATTTTGACAGAAACAAACTTAATGAGGAGTGACAAACATCTTGAACCCAGATCAGACGCCGCATCACGCGGCGTCTGATCTGGATTCAAGCTGTTTGCAAATGTTAGCAAATGTCCCTCCCTATAACGACTCCCTCGGAACAACGCACATATTGTTGTCTCCCGTCGGGTGTCTTTGTGGAGAGGGAGCGCTGTAGTGTGTCCACTGTAAACTCATTTTACTGTATCATTGATCTCATAAGTATTATCCAGTTGCAAGAGTTCGATTCACCAATACAAAACCCATCATCTGTGTGACAGTTAGTTAAATATAGGGTGCTGCTAATGAGACATTCAGTCGGAATCCTTTGATGTTTTGATAAATCAAGAGTATGATTTTCAATACAATAATGCCATGTTCGTCACTATGGTCATATAACTTTACTAAGCATCCGAAATGTATCTAGGTATTCATGACAAGTGATGGGTGTCTTTGAATTTGATGCAGAAAAATAAACCTTTGACATTATCTATGTGTGTACAGTAAAACAACGACCACTTTATTACGACCAATAAAATGTGTTAATTATCAGATGTTTAAGGCAGATGACTGCTTAAAGCAAGGCGAACGTAAAACAGACAGCTCCTTAAGGAGCTGTCTGTTTTACATTCACCTTTCTTTAAGCTATCACCCCATTTTATGCAGTCAATTTTACATCTTTTTAGAGGTCGTAATAGATAGGTTTTACTGTATATGTACTCATACATGTATAATGTCTGGGTGTACATCGGTTGCTAGCATATACAGTGGAGAAGAAGCTATTATTTCCCAATAAACGCTATAAATATCCAAAAAACAGTCGTGCCCATTGCAAACGTTTTGGAGCCTGATCAGACCTCGGGTCAGATAAAAAAACAAACAAACCTACAAACAGTTAAATTTTGCTACAACATGCAATACAACGTTTATTTTAGTATCAATTTATTGCTGGCATATGGCATATATGGATTTAGCATATAGAGCTAGTTTCCTCATTAATACTTTCCCAAAACAAATTGACAATTTACACACTCATTTATTAGATAGTAGTAGACAAACTGTAATTGATGATAATATCTTTGATAGATTACAAGATTCGCTAGTTGTAGTTGAAAATGACAGCGAAGATGATGGTGTTTATATGTTGTTTGGAGATTTTAATGCTCGTACTTCTACATTACCTGATTTTGTTGAAAATGATAATAACTATCTAGTGCATAACAATATGTTGTCGGAAGATTATGAAAGTGATGAAACATGTGGTAGATTTTCATTAGATAGAGGTCATACAAATAATAACGGTTCTTTTTTGCTCGAATTGTGTAAGCAAAGTGGTTTTCGAATAGCAAATGGTAGAGTTGGTGATGATAAAAAAATAGGGAAACATACACTGGTAAATAGTCAAGGAAAAAGTCTCATCGATTACGTTTTATGTAAGCCAAATTTATTGAATAATTTTATACACTTTCATGTACATGATCCAAATTTGTTGTCAGATCACTGTCTCATAGAATGTATCATAGAGCTGAATAAGCAAAGAGAGAACAGAAATGAGAACATTGATATGTTTACACAAGAAGGTGATACGACTAGTTATGAGAATGTTAGTAGAAAGTATGTGTGGGATCAGGAGACAAAATCTGATTTTTTGGAAAAATTGCAATTATCTCAGTATGATGTTCAAATATCAGAATTAATTAATAAATTTTCTGACTGCTCGGTAAATAGTGATATTGATAATTGCATACAGACACTTGAAAACTTTTTTGAGGATGTATCAAGCACATGTCTTAAAACAATACGTAACTCATCACAAAACGATACGGAGTTTAAAACTGAAAACAATTTACCATGGTATAATGAAGATTGCTTTGAACACAAGGTTATTTTTCGGAGAATGCTGAACAATTACAGAGAGTTACCAAATGAAGAAAATAGACTTAAAATGGTGGAGGCTAGATCAAAATATAAACATTTATTAAGAAAATGTAGATATGAATATGACCGTGAAAAAACGGCTAACTTCATGCAAGCAAAGAAGCGAAATGCACGAGAGTACTGGAATTTATTAAAAGGAATAGCAGGTGTAAAATCATCTAACATACCATTATCTACATTTGAGCAGTATTTTAAAGCCATTAATAACCCAAATGATCAATTCTTTTCTCCTGATGAAGATGTTTTAGATTTTGTTGAAAGGTATGAAAAAAATGAACTAGGGGTTATGTTTGAGGAACTTGACCGGGAAATATCCATAGAAGAAATTCAAAAAGCAATCAAGCAACTTAAAAACAACAGGTCTGCAGGACCCGATTTAATACTTAACGAGTTTATTATGAATAGTAAGCATGTTCTTATTCCAGTATTATATGAAATGTTTAACAAGATATACAGTTTGGGTTATTTCCCTGATCGATGGTCAGAGGGTTACGTGATACCTCTGCATAAGAAAGGAAAACTTGAAAATGTAGAAAATTATAGAGGTGTTACACTTCTAAGTTGTATAGGAAAAATGTTCACACGTATTTTGAATAATAGATTACAGTTGTGGGCTGAGAATTACAATGTATATGTTGAGGCTCAAGCTGGTTTTAGACCAAACATGTCTACAGTGGACAACATTTTCGTGCTAAATGGGCTTATTTCAAGTTATTTGAATCAAAAGAAAAAACTATTTTGTACGTTTATCGACTTTACCAAAGCTTTTGACTATGTAGTTCGTGAGAATCTTTGGTCAAAGTTAATAAAGCTAGGAATTAGGGGTAAAATTCTAAACATTATACAGTCTATGTATACAGGTATTAAATCGAGAATAAAATATATGAATACCTTAAGTGATCCATTTCAATGTACTTTGGGAGTGAGACAGGGTGCATGCTTATCACCCTTTTTATTTACTATGTTTTTGAATGATCTAGAGGATACTTTTATGAAGAGTGGACTAAATGGTATAAGTGTTGACATGTTCAAAGTTTTTCTGATGTTATATGCTGATGACATTGTTTTGTTTGCTGATAATAAACTAGAAGTGCAAAAAGGTTTAGATGCTTTGTTTGAGTACTGTCAAACTTGGAAACTGAAAGTAAATACAAATAAAACAAAAATAATGATATTTAGAAAAGGTGGTAAAGTGAGCGATAATCTTAACTTTCAGTACGATGGTAACAGTATTGAAATAGTCAATAATTTTTCATATTTAGGTATTACATTTACATCTGGTGGATCTTTTAAAAAGACTCAAGAAACATTAGCAGGACAGGCACAGAAAGCTATTTTTAAGTTGAATAAATACTTACATAAATTCACTTATATTACACCTGCACATAGACTAGAATTATTTGATAAATTAGTATCACCAATATTGAACTATGCAAGTGAAGTATGGGGTTTTGCTACTGCACCTGCTATTGAAAGAGTCCATTTACAATTTTGTAAAAAAATATTAGGTGTGAGAAAAACAACGCAAAATGATTTCGTTTATGGGGAACTCGGGAGAACAAGCTGTCAAACTAGTAGATATTATAATACGATTAAATATTGGACTTAGATTTTGACCTCTGATGAGAATAAGTATATAACTAAAGTTTACAATATGTTAAAAAACAAGGCTGAAGAAAAGCAGTATGTTAACTGGTGTTCCAATGTAAGGGACTTATTATGTAATTTAGGTTTTCATTATGTCTGGATATCACAAACTGTTGGAAATACAAGGTCTTTCTATCTTTGGTGAAACAACGATTAAATGACCAGTTTGTACAAAGTTGGGAAGGTAGATTAAATTACTCAAGTAGAGCAATATTTTATAACCAAATTTCGAAATTTGAGTTTCAACCATATCTACATAAAATTAACATGATGAAATTTTGCCAAGCGTTAACTAAACTGAGGGTCTCATCTCATAGACTAGCAGTTGAAACTGGGCGATGGAACAAACCACTTCCAATACCATACAATGAAAGAAAATGTAGAACATGTTCAGTCCTAGAAGACGAATTTCATTTTGTATTGGAATGTAAACAGTTTGAAGACTTGAGAAAGAAATACATTCCGAGGTACTTCTTGATTAGGCCAAATATGTTTAAATTTATAGAACTAATTAATAGCACGGTAGACAAGACTATTAGAAACTTATCAATGTTCGTTTATCACGCCTCTCAGGCAAAAGTAGAGTAATAATGGATATAATAATAATATTAATTAGATCTAGAAAACAGGCACAATAGTTAAAATTGTCTTTAGACATGTTGATTTTTGCTATTTGATTTTCCATATGAATGAGAATATATACATGGTTTAACATATATTAATTTTTCTATTAGGTATCTCAGTATATTTGATGTTAATCTAGTTTTCTTTGACAGTATTCTGCATTCTTTACTGTCTGTGACCTGCTACATGTAATGTTGGTGCGTGCAGCACGATTGCATTGCAGGAAGCTATATCAGGATCTTTTTTGCGGTGTTGTAAGGCTGTACTCGCCAGATGGCTGTTGTTTAAATTAAACTTTAATATGCTCTCATTTTTTTTTTTTTTTTTTTTTTTTTTTCATGTAAACTTTACTAAATACACTTTGAAAAAGATCTACAGAACTATTAAAATGTTTCTTTTGCCGTGTAAATTTTCAACTTGCATTAAGCTGCAGGTTTTCTACAGTAGGCACTGACGTCACAAGGATTTCCCCAAGAATGTTAGCGGAATTCCCTATGTTGTCACTTTTGACGTCACTTTTGACGTCATTCCTTACGTAATTACTTTTCTGTCGATGGATCTCACAGGTGCTTGGCGCGGTTTTGAAGTTTGGCTGCAGATATAGGAAATTAAACGTTTCTTATAGGTAGCCGGGGTTCTGGATTCTGTCGAGCACTTTTGATAGATATATAATGTTGGTTAACAGATTTAAATTTGAACTATTTTATTTTGACCTATTAGATGTTGTTTGATAGATCTAATTTGATCTATCTATCAGAATCTTTTTGCGATGATATCGGGCTGCACTCGTTAACCGGCTATCGTTTAAGATTCTCTCATTTTCTCACGAAAACTTTTAATTAAATCTCTCATTATGATAATAGAATAAATGGCTACTGTATATAATGCTTTTCATGCATTGTCATGCATTTGTTATGTCATGCATTTGTTCAGATGTTACTAGTTCTATATATTACTGAATTTGTTGTTGATACGTTGTCAGAACTATAGATTCTATGTGGGTAGAAAAGTATGCCATAGAACTATACGTTGTGCGTTCTGTTTGGTCGTTTTATAAGTTATAAAGTTACACAAGGCTAAGTTTATATAAATAAATAGCCTACATATACACCTTCTCCGCTACAAAAACAAAACTTGTTTCCAGAGGATTCATAGTAGAGGTTCTAGATTGATGGACACAGTTTCAAGAGATAATGGAAATTTGCTCTTGGAAAAAGTTGATAAATCAAGAACGAAGTTTAGAGCTTTTGAGTTTATATTTCATCGATTACTTTAAGAGCATTGAAACAATAATAGTCTACGACTATACAAAAAGCATTTATGATAAATAACAATTAATTTGTACTTATACTTGCATTGTAAATGAGAACAGTTTCAGTATAAGATCTAGATCTAGTCACCATACAGCTTCTTTCAAAATATTTATTACAATAACAATTTCAAAAAGTACTGCAGCTTTGTAACTTAAGGTAGATTTTAGTGTTTGGTAAACAGAGTAACCAAAGATCAGACAGAGTCTCCATAGAAGTGACCCTAGTCTGAACTGTTTGCAGATGACTTGTATCAGTCTGCAGTCTAATTATTTTTAGAACAAACTTTTTCAGGGTGGCTAGATCGCTGAAAATTTATATGTACGCATTGAAAACTAACTTGAATGATATAGATTATTTCTGTTGATCAATGTCATCTTGATGAATGTATTGAATGTGTTACCTCATGGACTTGTTAGTCTAAAGGTGGAAATAAAATCTTATCTTATCTTATCTATCTTATCTTTATTACAAGATTTTCAATTGCATTGAACGAACTTTTAAAAAGCACATACATAATCTGTTTGTGTCACATTATTGTTTTTGTAGTTGTACCGTATATTGCAATTATTATATAGAATAAAAGAAGTCTAAGCTTAACCCTTTACCTGGTAGCCTATTTCTAGTACTTAAGATAGGTGACTACTTAAAGCAGGTTGAAAGTAAAGCAGAATGCGCCTTAGGGTGCATTCTGCTTTACTTTCAGCCTGCTTTAAGCTATCATGTACTATAATATAGAAAATATTCCCTAAAATACATATTCATTACTGCTTAAATTGGAACTATTTTCTACAGCGGATGAATAAATCATAGCCGCTAAAAGGCGCTTCTATTGGGGAAAGGGTTAAGAAGCACTCTGCTTCATTTTCAACCTTCTTTAAGTGGTACATGTAGCATATTTTCAAATCTAGGAACAGGCCATGGGGTAACGGGTTAGCCCTTTAACCAAAAACCTGTTTCTAGTCTAGAAAACTGATTACCACTTAAATCAGGTTGAAAGCAAAGCAGAATGCGCCTTAATGCGCATTCGGCTTTACCTTCAGTATGCTTTAAGCTACCATCTGCTAGGATTTAGAAAATATTTCTTATGTTAAATGTTCATGACATTATAAATTGAAACTACATGGCTCCCTCTCTACAACGACACCCGATCGGAGACACACATTGTGTGTGTTGTTCGGAGGGAGTCGTTATAGGCATGGACAATTAAGAATTGTCTTACATTTGGAAATAGCTTGAATCCAGATCAGACGCCGCGTAACGCGGCGTCTGATCTGGATTTAAGCTGTTTGTCACTCATCATTATATTTATTCTATCAAAATGTCCATATATGTATGTAACTCTGAGAAATACAGCAGACGACAAATTTAAGCAGACGGTATTGCAGCCATTAAAAGATTGGACATAAATGCCTTGTTTGGGGAACAGCGTCAAGGGTCGCTGTAAGGAAAGAGCCGTTGTAAGGAGCGTGCTGTATTTTCTCCATTGGAGGAACAGCTATGGGAGAAAGGGTTAACTGGTACAAGAAATATGTTTTCAAAACTAGGAACAGGTTCTGGGGTACAGTGGAGAAAACGTTATTCTTTCCCATTTAAACGAAACGAAACGCAAACGCAAAACACTAAAACGTAGAAAAATGCAACTTTTGGACACTTCTGATAATTCATGTTTATCTTGTTGGCAAACAGTTTGGAGCCTGATCAGACGCCGGGTTACCTGGCGTCTGATCTGGCTCCAAACTGTTTGCATAGGAAATAATAGTTTTAACGTAAGCGCGTTTATCGGGAAAGAATAACGTTTTCTCCACTGTAATGGTTTAAGCGATCACCAGTCTGCTATAATCACCATGATTCGTTAAATACAATTTTAACTGTACATTCACGTGTCTTTCTGTTCAGTATTTCTCTTTTAACTGTTTCAGATATCAAAGACACGTTCGAATTGTTAGACACCGACAAAGATGGGAAACTGGACACGAAGGAGATCACTAACCTCATGCGATATATCGGCTGCCTCAAGTCAGACGGCGATCTGGAGGATATGTTGGCACCCATAGATTCTGACCGTCAGTATATACACGATAACCTCGATTAATCGAACACATACTAGGTTTCTCATAATATGTGTTACCGTTTCAAACATTTGCCTCGTATTCAATAAAACAAGATATATGTACTACATTTGTATCAAAATGACCAGAAAGCTTTATATGCAACATAAAGTACGAGAAAACTTTAATGTATATGCTATATACAAATGGACGCTATTTTCTAAGTGTGATTATTTTAGTTTAATTACAGTGAAGAAACCGTTATTCTTTCCCAATAAACGCGTTTACGCTAAATCTATTATTTCCCTTGCAAACAGTTTGGAGCCAGATCAGACGCCGGGTAACCCGGCGTCTGACTAGGCTCCAAACTGTTTGCCTTCCATGTTTAAATTAACATTCAGAATTGTCAAAAAGTAGTCATTTTCTACATTTTATGGCAATGCGTTTGCGTTTCGTTTGCGTTTAAACGGGAAAGAATAAAGTTTTCTCCACTGTACCATTTAGCTAGTTAATTTTTGTATGGTTAAAATGTGAAACATTTACCTTTAATATCATACATTTCTATTTGTAAAAGCTATCCGAATGAAAAGTGACAAAGGTTTGAACTAGAAACATATATTATGGGACACCCTTTACTTTTGTTGAACACATACCGGAATTCCAATCGAACGCATACGCGATCGAAGTTAGAAATTATTCGTATTACATGTGTACCAGGGTTAATAATTGATCGTATACTATAGATATTGATTGTTAGTTTACACACGTAAACCTCGATTAATCGAACACGTACTTCAGTTGAAGTTAAAACTTGCTTATACGTGTATTACCAGGGTTTGAAACAGACACTGCAGTCAAAGTTAGAACTTGTTCTTAATTTATAAGCAGGGTTTAATTGATATTCAATAGATGCTGACCGTTAGCATAAACACGAAAACATTGATTACTCGAACACAGTTTTCAGTCAAACACATACTTCAATCGAAGATATACAGTAAAACCTCTCTACAACGACATCCAATGGGAGACAAAAATGTGTGCGTTGTTCGGAGGGGGTCTTTATAGGGAGGGAAATCGGTTTACATTTGCAAACAGCTTGAATCCAGATCAGACGCCGCGGTATGCGGCGACTGGTCCGGTTTCAAGCTGTTTTTCATTCCTCATTAAGGGTTTACTGTCAAAATGTTCACTATGTAACTTTGAGAAAAACCAGCAGAGGACAACTTAAAGCAGACGATATTACAGCAGTAAACGCGCTGTCCTGTTTAGGGAACTGCGGTAATGGTCGTTGTAAGGAGACAGTCGTTGTTGTGGGAGCGTTGTAGGGAGGGAGCACTGTACTTACAGTGGAGAATCTGTTATTCTTTCCCGTTTAAACGCAAACGTACGCAAACGCAAAGCACTAAAACGTAGAAAAGAACAACTTTTGGACAATTCTGATAATTCTTGTTTATCTTGGTGGCAAACAGTTTGGAGCCTGATCAGACGCCGGGTTACCCGGCGTCTGATCTGGCTCCAAACTGTTTGCACTGCAAATAATAGTTTTAGCGTAAACGCGTTTATTGGGAAAGAATAACAGATTCTCCACTGTACTTGTGTATATTGTCAGCTTTATACACATTACCAGTAGGCGGTGCGATACAGGGCATTTTTTTCTAGATTAATCACCGGTTTAGTTTTATTCCCTAGATCAATGAATGATTTATATTAAATATTTTATACATTTATGACTGTGAAATATTCTTTTTTTCCCACAGATAACGGATCAATAGATTTAGAGGATATAAGAAGTTCATAAGGAGTTTATAAGAACATTATAAAGTCACTGGTTGATGAGGGGTGTTATTCATACATTAGTCACTGTTAAATATTTATTGTTTTCACAGATAACGGATCAATAGATTTTGAGGAGTTTAAGAAGTTTATTATTGATAAGAACATTCTGAAGTCATTGGCTGATGAGGTGTGCTATGAGATGCAAGATGCCTTCAACATGTTTGACAAAGATGGTGACGGCTTCATTAACAGAGAGGAGTTAAAACGAGTGCTAACAAAAGTCGGTAGGTGGCAGTCTTGTAACCATAGTACAGTGGAGAAGACGTTTTCTGTTCTGTTCTGTTATTCTTTTCCAATAAATGCGTTTAAGCTAGAACTATTTTTTCCAGTGCGAACAATTTGGAACCAGATCAGACGCCGGGTAACCCGGCGTCTGATCATGCTCCAAACTGTTTGCCACTCAGGTCAGGATTGTCAAAACGTTGTCATTTTCTACGTTTTGTTGCAGTGCGACCAATTTGTTATACAGTTGTCATAAGTCGGCTGAGCGACGTTTATGTGCATTGAAAGAAGGCTCCAAATACCATTGTGTAAGAGTGTTCTTTATTCACTACAGTGTTCATCCTTACTGAAGAAAAGAAAATGTTCAGGCTTTCAATATTGAAATGCCACATCACAACAGTATTTCAGCAGGTTTTTTGTAAATGTAGCTCGTTTTTAAAGTCGAACATGCCCGCATTTCAAAGACTATGTCAAGTGTTTACTTTGGAAAAAATCGGGGTATCTTTGACTTAAGGGATTTTCAAGTTAACTTTCCAATAAATTTGATTTGATTTGTAATGATTTTACTTCGCTTTTAACAGTATTTCAGTCATATCGCGACGTCCAGCTAATTACAGGTGGAGGAAGACCCTCCAATAAAGGCTTGTTCGGTTTGGACTATTTAGGGCTGCTTTTTAAAAATACATTTCAAAATGACAAACAGTGCAGAACCTTCTTAAGAAGCCCTCCTGTTTGCATCAATATGACAAACGTACAGTGATTGTAAATGACGAGTATACTTGTCGCTAGGGTTGAGTGTGTTAGAAATGATATGACGTTGTTATGTTTCTTGCAATCTGCAGGTGACAGGATGCCAGATGAGTTGGCAGATGAATTTATTCAGGAGGCTGATACCAATGGAGATGGTTTAATAGACTACAGAGGTAATTTGTGTTAATCAAATATTACAAAATACAAATTAACCCTTTCATTCTCAATGACGCTTTAAAGCCCGTTTGCAAACAGTTTTGGGTCCTGGTCAGACGCCGCGTCACGCGGCGTCTGATCAGGACCCAAACTGTTTGACACTCTGATGGATATTTTTTAAGTCATACAACGTTAAATTTAACTTTGAAACTAGTCTCGCAGACAACAACAATGAAGCAGACGACAATAAAGCGGTGAAGGGGTAAAACTCTCCCGATATATTTCGATCATGAAAGCGTTAATACCTTAAGTATGACCTTCTTGAATCGACTAATATATAAAAATTAAATCCCATTTACAGTGGAGAATCTGTTCTTCTTTCCCAATAAACGCGTTTACGCTAAAACTATTATATGCAGTGCAAACCGTTTAGAGCCAGATCAGACGCCGGGTAACCCGGCGTCTGATCAGGCTCCAAACTGTTTGCCACCAAGATAAACAAGAATTATCAGAATTGTCCAAAAGTTGTTCTTTTCTACGTTTTAGTGCTTTGCGTTTGCGTACGTTTGCGTTTAAACGGGAAAGAATAACAGATTCTCTACTGTACTAACCCAATATTTATTGATGGGGCTATCGGAGCTTTCAGTTTTACTTTCATCTTTCTTTAATCCTTCTTGCCGCTGAATGTTTACCCATAAACCTTGCCCACTGTGAACATCTATCATCTGAAGTTACACTGGCCTTTCATGATCAAATTCATCGTGAGATATTTACCCTTCGCCGCCATAATGTCGTCTGCTTCAATATTGTTGTCTGCAGTATTGTTTCAAAGTCAGATCCAGGCAATATAACTGATGTAATTTAAAAAAAAGTGGCAAACAATTTGGACTCTGATCAGACGCCGCGTGACGCGGCGTCTGATCAGGATCAAAACTGTTTGCAAATGCGCTTTATGACGTCATTGACAGTGAAAGGGTTTAAATGAAGAAAATGTTACCCCAATTACATGTAAGAGTGCAGACCCATGTCCGACAGCTCCAATATGAAACCGGCGCAGACTCTGATCAGACAGCTCCTGGAGGACATGTTTGGTCTGGATCTACACAATTTGCAAAAATTAAACAATGATAGCAGGAGAAGGATTAAACAGACATCTGCTTTTTAACTAATTCAACCCTAGCGACGAGTATACTCGTCACTAACAAACAATGTACCTTTGAAGAATGCATTTGTCCTATGCAGAGTAGATCACAGCGCTCCAATTAAGTCAAGTCCATGTTTGGACTATTTAAGATTTCTTGGCAAAACTATATTACATAATTACAAACAGTGCAGAACCTGATCAGAGGACTCTTATACGCTGTTTCAACAGGACATATGTACTCTGCACCGGTACAATATTTGTAAATGACGCAGTTTGGTACACATAGCCAACATTAAGTTACCTTGCTCGGTGGCTGATATGGCTCGAAACTATCTGCATTGAACCTAATTATGTATAATTTGTACGTTTTGTAGAGAATATACAGGGGTGTGGAACTATTATTCCTACTTTTTTATCTATTCTGTTTTACAGAATTTTGTAAACACATGGGTTATTAGAATGGTGAGTAGGTTGCACATCTCCCATATGTATTTGCACGTGTTATTTTAGTTACAAGCACACCTCTTCGTATCAACAGATTTATGTAAACACATGTGTTGTTCTTTAGTGCGAGCACACACCTTCATTTACAGATTTATGTAAACCCGTGTGTTAGTTTGGTTGCGAGCACGCCCCTTGATACATGTATAAGCACATGTCACACCTCTTCATATTTATAGATTTATGTAAATACAAGTGTTGTTTTGGTTGTAAGCACGCAGATTTTTTGTAAGCACGTAGTTTTTAAACACGCGAGTTATAAGATGTATTAAGATAATTCTGTAAACACATTGGTGTGAAAGTGACAAGCACATGTCTCCATCTCTTTTACACAGAATTATGCAGACTCTTAGATAACAAGAGTGAAGAATATAATCTATCTGCGTACATAATTCTGTAATCACATGTGGATTATTAAAATTACGAATACACCTTTTAACTATTTACCCCATAGGTTAGTTTTGAAGACAGTTGGGCATTTAAAGAACGTTGAACGTAAAACAGAATGTGCCTCAAGGCACATTCTGCTTTACTTTCAGCTTGCTTTAAACACACAATCTGTAAATAATTCCGTCATTAGGGTGCTTTTTTCTAGATTTTTGTAATTTTGTAAACACAGTTGCTATAAGAGTGGTGTTATATTTTACAGAAATCATTAGGGAAATAGATTATAAGAGTGATATTATTTTCACAGAATTATTAGACTATTTTCAGAATTATTAGACTATTTTCAGAATTATTTAAACATGCAGTTTGTTCGAGAGACAAGCACATCTCATCATCTTTATTTACCAAAAGTCTGTACATACTTTTTTAGGAATTGTGAACACGCTTCTTCCTATTCATGTGCATAGTTATTTTATGTAGCTATTTGAGGTGTATTTTATTGTTACATACATGGATTATTATTTGATACAGATGTCTGTACACAAGTTAGTACTCGTTCAGTGGAGAAAACGTTATTCTTTTCCGTTTAAACGCAAACGCATTACAATAAAATGTAGAAAAATAAAACTTTTTGACGATTCTAAATGTTGATTTTAATCTGAGTGGCAAACAGTTTGAAGCATGATCAGACGCCGGGTTGCCCGGCGTCTGATCTGGCTCCAAACTGTTTGCAAAGGTAATAATAGTTTTAACGTAAACGCGTTTATTGGAAAGAATAACGTTTTCTTCCCTGTGATATGACTCAAAGCACCTCTCATTCGTATTTAAAGATTTTTGCAAGACATTGCTAATCCTAGTGGCAAGCACACCTCTTCATCCATGTACACAGATTTGTTTACAGATGGGAAATTAAAGTGTTTTGACAGCGTATTTGTAAACACATGGGATAATGAAGTAGTGTTATATTTTTACAGAATTCTATAAACACAGGAGTTTTGAGAGTCTTAAGAGCGGTTTCTCTTTAAAACAGAATTCTGCAAAACAGTCGCTTATTAGAGTGGTTATGTTATCACATATATTCATCATTCTTTAAATCGAGGGTTATTGGAATAGTGTCCATGTTTTGCCGAAAATCTGTAAGCACATGGGTTATTTGAGAGATCTCTCTTCACAGAATTCTGAACTTTAAAGGCATGTGCTTATTAAAGTGGTATTCTATATTTACAGAAATTCTGTAAAATCATGGCTATGGAGTGGTGTATTCTTTTTTCAGAATTCTGTAAATACATGGGTTGGTAGAGTGCTGAGCACACATTTGCATCTATTTTACATACAGTGCTCCCTCTCTACAACTGCCCTCCCAACAATGCCTCCCTCCTTACAACGACCCTTGTCGTAGTTGTCTAAACAGGACAAACTTGTATAACGTCTTTACTGCTGTAATATCGTCTCCTTAAAGTTTGTCGTCTGCTGTTTTTCTCAAAGTTACATATTGAACATTCTTACAAAAAACCTTAATGACGAGTGACATAAAACTTAAATCCAGATCAGACGCCGTGTTACGCAAATGTAAACCAATTTCCCTCCCTACAACGACATTTTGTGTCTCCGATTGGGAGGCGTTGTAGACAGGGAGCACGCTGCTTCTTTAATATTTGAGTGATATTAAATTTTTTTTAAGAAATTGTGTAAACAAGTGGATTATTAGAGTGGTGTTTTCTCTTTACAGAAATATGTAAATACATGGGTTATTAGAGAGTGTAAACAAGTGGATTATAAGAGTGGTGTTTTCTCTTTACAGAATTCTGTAAATACATGGGTTATTAAGAGTGGTGGGCTGCAACTATGCAGCGGCTTGCACATCTCTGCTGTTGATTGGTGGAGGAGAGAAGAATTCTGACTGGACTTTGAAGGACACTTCCGCAGTCATATTTTCTACAAGTGCCAGATTACCTTGTTTTTGTTTATTTATTTATATGTATACAGGAAAATCCATATTAAACAGCCACATATAGACCTTTGCAAGCAGTCTTGATCCCGCTGAGGCCATTCTAGCCATATTGGGATAGAAACTGTTTGACATTTTGTCATCTGTTTCCGTGAATATAGAAAAGATTCAAAACCTTTTCAGAAAAGGAGTTTTTGTGCTTTAATTTGTGCTTTCTTTATGCATTAACCGATTATCCCATTCAAGCCCAGAAATATGAGTGCCTATCTGAACACCCAATGAATGAAAGGTTACAAGGACTCACCAAAAACAGGCTAAAGCGAAGTAGCTTTGTTCATGAGGTAAAGAAACTCAAGAGACAACATGCACACTCCCTTGATATCCCAACAGCTCCTTTCGATAACACAGACATCACAAACCCTCTCGACACTGACCTATCTACAGTTGGTATCCGCATGGATGTACCACAACTACATGGAAAACAAGATGATGACAACACCAAGCGAGTCCACACTCTAGCAATGATCCAAGACCAATATCCACCAGAGGCCTGGACACATGTATATACAGATTGGTCTGCGACCAATGCAATCCAGAACGGAGGAGCTGGTGTTGTCATCAAGCACGCAAGTGGTATTACGGAAACAACAAGCACTACTGCCGGAAAGCATTGTACCAACTATGGAGCAGAGATGGAAGCACTGATACAAGCTACTGAAATGATCAAAACGTCTGTGGAAAGTTGCTCACAAATTGTCCTGTTCACAGATGCACTGTCAGTTTTGCAAGCCCTCTCCAATGGCAAGACACCACATCTTGCAAAGGCACTGCAACAACTTAACAACAGCTGTAGAGTTGTACTCCAGTGGATACCTGCCCACTGTGGAGTCCCAGGAAATGAAGCTGCTGATAAGCTTGCCAAACAGGGAGCCCAAGGAGACCAATCAAACAACAGTGTCACATATCAGGAGAAAGTCACCATGATTAAGTCAATGTTCAAGGCCAGACAGGAGAAGGATGCTTATCATATTCTTAGCAGGCCTGAACAAGTCATCATGGTAAGGCTACGCTCAGGGCACAACAGACTGAACTCTCATATGTTCAGGAAGTTCAAGTTGGTCCCATCCCCAATATGCCCATGTGGTGAGGAGGAACAGACAGTAGAGCACATTCTCCAGAAATGTGACAAACACAACCAGCAGAGGGATGCGATATGGCCTACAGATACCCCACTGAACAGGAAGCTGTACGGAGACGTGGAGGATCTGCGAAGGACCACACAATTCATCTCTGCAACTGGATTGATCGTGTAGAGGCGAACGACAACAAGAAGAAGAAGATCCCATCACGAACAATTTGGTAGTGAAACGGTTAATGGTAGCTCAGAGCATGTTTGTGGATGTATATGTTAGACCTTCCTGTATACAGTGGAGAATCTGTTATTCTTTCCCGTTTAAACGCAAACATACGCAAACGCAAAGCACTAAAACGTAGAAAAAGAACAACTTTTGGACACTTCTGATATTTCATGTTTATCTTGGTGGCAAACAATTTGGAGCCTGATCAGACGCCGGGTTATCCGGCGTCTGATCTGGCTCCAAACTGTTTGTAAAAGAAAAAATAGAAAAAATAGTTTTCGCGTAAACGCGTTTATCGGGAAAGAATAACAGATCCTCCACTATAAGACTGCATCTGTACACTGGATACGTTAACCCATTACTCCATAGATACGCATTTAAATGCATTTGATTTATTCCTCACTTGAGCAAAAAAGTTTCATATTACACAGTCATGAGTATGCACAATAAGAATAGATTGTGGTTAAAAACAGGCTAAAAGTAAAGCAGAATGTGCCTTAACCTGCTTTAAGTGGTCAACTATTTCCAATACTAGAAACAGACTCTTTGGAGTAAATGGTTAAACCTTCCTATAGAAAACTGCACATGTATATAAGAGTTTTTATGACTGGGTATGTTAAGATGACTGCTCAAAGCAGGTCGTAATATTTTAATGCTGGTTAAGGTGGTACACTCCTAAAGAGAATGGGCCAATGTAGTCAATACTATGTATAGTGATTGGTCATTCTCATTAACTGACAGTCCGTACCAAACAATGCTCAAACATGGCTTTGAATTTGGACGGTCAATTTACCAAATATGTCTGGGTCCATGCTTATAAAGCCTTTGAGTTGAGTCTGAGTTCGTTCTCAAGCCTAGGCTCAAATATGATCAATCAAATGCTTGAGAATGATTTAAGACTCAACTTAGTAGATATTGTCCAACAATTGCAGGATCTCATGAGGGATGTAATGCCTTAATGTTGACACATGTTATACTGTATGTACTTATATAATGTTACAGTACCCATTCTTAAATTTTTATACATTATGTATTATAAAACATCCATTTATGACTAGATCCTTCATACAATTAACACAGTTAATTCAAGGTTAACTTTGATATAGTACAGTCAGTTTTGTATTCAGACAATAGTCTGGATCCAAACTTTTGTCTGAATACAAGACTGACTGTACTATATCAAAGTTAACCCTTAGCCTGCCACTCACGACTATAGCTCCATATGCAAACAGCTTGGATCCGGATGAGACGCCGAGTAACTCGGCGTCTCATCCGGATCCAAGCTGTTTGACACTCGGACAACATTTTCAGCAATTTTGAGCAACTTTGAAGCACTTTGAAACTTGAAGCAGATGAGAAATATAGCAGACGACAATTTATTTGGCGGGCTAAGGGTTAACCTTGAATTAACTACTACTTTAGCTGCTATTTGTTTCTAAATCGTTTCTTTAACATTGCTCCTGCTGTGGGGGAGGATTGCATTCACTACAAACATAAGAGAAGAGAAGGGATTTGGGAGGTATTGTGCTCAAAAAGATAAGTCAAAACTGGCTGGCCCTTTTGAAAGGGGTGACACTACAATAAACAAAGCCGTTTACATACATATCGGCGCTATATATGACCAGTATTGTGCCGCAGTGCCGTAAAATCCCAAATCAATTGATAAATCAATAGATTCTCCTGCTTAAGTATTTATTGAGACTTTTCAGAAAACAGTGAAGACCCAGATCAGACAGTTCCTGAAGGAGCTGTCTCATTAGGGTCTATGTTGTTTCTTATAACATCCGTCTGAGATGAGTCTGCACACTTTTATGTGGATATTTTTTAGCCAATTAAATAGTTCAAAGGATAGATGTCCATAGTGTGCGGAGTTTCATACATGAATATTGAGGAGGAGAAGGGTTTAAACTATCATAAATATTTACTATGTCCAATATCTTAGCATTTACTTACTGTGATAAATCTGATGAATAAAATATGAAATAATCTAGGTGTCTAGGTCTTTTGAGATTTCCCAATAAACACGTTATGCTAAAACAATGACGCAAATTGCAGACAGTTCGAGGCCAGATCACATGCTGAGTTAACTGGCGTCTAATCAGGCTTTGGACTGTTTGTCACTCAGATTTTGATTATTGTCATTATTACACATCGCTTTGAGTTACAATGTTTATTTCCCTTAGACCAAAATGAAACATTTTGCATGTCTTTTACATCTATCCAAATTATATACTGTCTCTATGTGACATTCTTTTCGCTAAGTGAATGTCGTATACCGGCAGGTAACTCCATATCAGCTTTTAGCATTTTCTGTACCTGTACGAGTTGTTTCCCGTTGTCCACTCCTAACAAAAACTTAAGCGTCTAGACAATTAGATCAGGCTCCTCCCGATCCTGATTACTGTAATCAGACGACAATATTACCTCCAAACGATTTGCCACCCTTTCGGAGGAGGGTTCTTTCTTTCTTGTAATGACATATATAAACACGATGACGTCGTAGACGTCGACTCCCGCGTTACATGCATGGTGGCGCTAAATTGGTATTCACAACATATTTGATAAAATATGAATGAGACGATTACGAAGCCAGGGTTGATAAGCTCGGTGTAATAAAATAAATATTAGATGGCAGTTTGCTGATATTCAATTGTCAACCCGAGAAACGGATTCAATGTCACCTGAGGAGACAGGAAAGAAGAAGAAGGGGGATCTCTGGATGACTGTTTCCTTCATTGCTGCAACCGAGGTGATGGTGTAGGGGTGATGGTGTAGACGGTGTACCAAAAGAAGAAATAATAAGATGATTAACATACTGACATGTACCTTTGGGGGAGATAAAAAGACAAACACAAATTATATTCAGTATTGTAGTACATATATTATAATCATGGATCACAATAATTCAAACAAACATACAGTAAAACCTCTCTACTATGACCACTAAAACGAAGACTTATTTATTGTATAAAAGACTGGTGACAGCTTAAAGCAAGATGACAGTAAAACAGAAAGCTCCTAAAGGAGCTTTCTGTTATACTGTAATCTTGCTGTAAGCACTCACCTGTCCGAAAACACCTAATAATGAACACAATTTAGTGGTCGTAATAAAGAGGTTTCACTGTGTTGCATAATCAGTTTCAACAGACATGTAAACAAATATTGCACTTGTGCCTTACATCACCAACAGACAGAGAGAACACAGTCAAACATGGTAAAACCTTTATAAACCTGTAAAACTTCAATTTTGGTCTCTACACCAGTGGGTCAGCTTAACCCATTACCCCATAGCCTGTTTCTAGTATTGAAGATAGTTAACCACTTAAAGCAGGTTGAAAGAAGATAAGAATGCAGTAGAGGAATAAATTAAAGGTGTAAAAATGTGTAGTTATGGGGTAAGGCACATTCTGCTTTAATTTCAGCCTGCTTTAAGCTTCAATCTGATAGGATATAGAAACCATTTGTTATGGTTAATACTCATGACTACCGGTATATAAAGTGGAACTATATTCTTCATTGGAGGAATAAAATAAAGGTGTAAAAAGGCGTATCTATGGGGTAATGGGTTAACCCTTTCCCCCATAGAAGCGCCTTTTAGCGCATTCAGTTTATTCTTGCCCTGAAGAAAATAGTTCCAATTTATACATTCATAAATATGTATAATACAAAATATTTTCTATATTCTAGCAGATGATAGCTTAAAGCAGGCTGAAAGTAAAGCAGAATGCGCTTAAAGCGCATTCTGCTTTACTTTCAACCTGCTTTAAGAGGACACCTATATTCAGTACTAAAGATATGCTATGTGGGAAAGGGTTAATGCAGCTTAAAGTCAGTCAGTGCTCCAGATAACAAATCCAACATTTTCTCCTTCATGTCTGCATTAAATCCTATGGTGTGACTACTCATTAGAATCTTCCAAAAAGACGATTCTAATGAGTAGTGACACCATAGGGTTTAACTCTTTCCTCCCTGAAACTTTAAATGGACAATTCCAGTTTCCATTTTAATCTAGTCCATTTCTGACTTTTAAGGGTTGTTTTTGTCAATGTTTGGCATTATGACAAACAGTGAAGACCCTGATCAGAGGGCTCCTTTCGGATCCCTCTGATCTGGGTCTTCACTGTTTGCATAGGACAAGTGTACTTTTCACACATACACTGTTTGAAAAGGACGCCTATATGCGGGACTAGGGTTCAAAGGGTTAATGCAGACATAACAAATTTAGTTTTTGAAGTACTCTCCTTATCTGGAGCACTGACAATATTCTCATGTGAAGGGCCTATGATATATTATGTCAGTGCACAACTCAATTATTGGTAGATATTCATGTAGAAAACAAGATATACCACTGGCGGTAGTAGTCCAGTGGTAACACGTTGGACTACAGTTCCAGGGTCGCGAGTTCAATCCACCGGCGGCCTGATTAGTGGATTTTTTCCGAATGTTCTTGAGCAAGATATGTACCATGAATTGCTCCTCTCCACCCAGGGGTTAAAATGAGAACCTTTGAAGGGTCTAAGTGGGTACTGCAGCTGCCGACACGCCATATGTTAGCACTGCTCAATATTGTAGGCAAGATGGCTCAATGATCAGGGGAGTGAATGCACAGTCGCCTGAGCAGTCATTCCGAAAGGTACTTTACTTTACTTTATATACCGTAATGACCTTTAGTATTGGGACAGACACTGGTCTGAGCAAACAGTGTAGGCCATGATCACACTGCTCCTGAGGTTACTGCCATGCTTTAAACATTTGTTGTCCGCCTTTTATTTCTCTAATTTAAATTTTAAGTAACTTAACTGCAATAATGTCATAATGTCATTTTGGATCATGATAAGACACAGTTACTCAGCTTCTGATCAGGATCATCCTGTTTTCAAAATAACCAATGTACTCAATATAAGGCAGTGAACAGGTTTACCTTAACCCATTACCCCATATATACACATTTTTACGCCTTTTATTTAGTCCTCTACTAAAGAAAATGGTTCCAATTTATACAGTCATGAATATGTACCAAAGGAACGAATTTCTATATCCTAGCCGATGGTAGCTTAAAGCAGGTTGAAAGTAAAGCAGAATGTGCCTTAAGGCGCATTCTGCTTTACTTTCAGCCTGCTTTAAGTGTTCAACTATCTTCAATACTAGATGAGGCTATGGGGTAATGGGTTAAACAAATACATCATATAATGAACTTTTACAGCTACTGTACACACTGCTATAACACTGAGCTTAAACTTTAAACACAAATTCATAACATAAATTGAGCTTTCATTTCTACACAATACAGATATATTACAGTGATACAGTGGTTAATTCACTATTCCTACCCATTTACGCGTTAATCTATGCGTAAGAAATGCATAGTGAACGGTTAAAGCCAAACAATTTTAACGCGTTAATAAATGATTAAACCATTGCAGGCCTGGCTAAGGTGTCCGTCAGCTAAGTGATGACCCTTTCATCTGGGCTCTTTTAAACGCGTAAAGAAACGGCTAGGAAACGCGTTTAACGAAGCGGATAATAAACAAGTACGAAACGCTTAAGAAACGCTTAAAGTGGGTAGGAATAGCGTATTTACCACTGTATTAACAGAATTTTACTCAATTTTTTTTATCACAATGCATCTTAAAAATTATAACAGTTTCACAATATATTATTAAAGTTAGTTTAGACACTTAAGTACCCTTATCATCAACTGAATTCAAGCCACTACTCCAAAGCCTGTTTCTAGTTTTGAATACAAGTAACCACTTGAAGCAAGTTGAAAGTAAAGCATAGTGTGTCTTAAGATACATTCTGCTTTACTTTCAGTCTGCTTTTAGTTATTATCTGCTAGAATATAGAAACTGTTTCTTATGATACATATTCATAACTGTATAAATTGAAACTATTTTCTTCAATGGAGGACAGGAGTTGAGGGGCTTTCAGAATTGCTTTTGTCCTGCATTAAGCAGTCACAGTTCATGTGTTAAAATGAGTAGCTATGGAGTAATGCGTTATTCATATATACAACACAAAACTCCTATTACGAAAGGTTGTACTTGCACAAAAAAAAAATCGAAACCTTTCTAAACCTAACAATATGCTTCCTGCATCAATACTGAACACATCAAAGTTATGGCACTTTATTTTCAATTTAACCCATTACTCCAAAGACACACATTTTTACGCCCTTTATTTTTTTCTTCTAATGAAGAAAATAATTTCAATTTAAAATAATTTCTTATTTACACAGTCATAAATATGCACAATAAGAATTTCTTTTTATCCTAGCAGATGGTACATTCTGCTTCACTTTCAATCTGCTTAAAGTGATCACCTGTCTTCAAAACTAGAAAAAAGGCTAGTAGATTAATGAAATGACAGAAAATCTGACAAAAATCTCTGGTATTGTTATTTTGAAGCTAATTCTTGCTTTCAAGCTATGGCACTTTTAAAGCTGAAGCTCCCTATAGTTTCAAAACTTAACCTCTTCATTTCAAAATGTCATCTGCTAAAACTTGATATCTACATTTATTTAATCCTAATTCCGTAGGTAATTTTCAAGCAAAACTGAAGAAACAAAAGTAATAGTGTCAAAATAATTAATTCCTGATTAGATGCAAAGTTACTCTGACAGTATCTGAACTGTATCCAATCTTTTTTTAAATGTAAATATAATAACACTTAGCAGTGAAACCATGAACTGATTGGAAAGACTATCACCTTAAACAAAAAAAGCTACAGACTATGAGAATAACAATAAAATTGGTATGTACATGTATCACAGAAGAACAATTTAAAACACATCACAAGAAACAAAATCCTCAATCAAATTTTTCAGTTGATTCAAGCAACAATTAACTCTTAGCATGTTATGGACAAAACCATTGCAAACAATTTGGAACTAAAAAATCTATTTTTAGAACAGTAGCAGACGATAACTGTTGCAAACGAAAAATTATCCATCATGCAAAGAGTTAACTGGAATGGATTACAAGTACTTCAAGAGATATATAGAATATGTCATGAGTCGATGTTTAAGACAAGCTGATCTCATACAAGTCTAGAATTGAAATGTTATTAAGCGAGCCTTGGCGAGCTTAATAACTTTTCTATTCTAGACGAGTTTGAGATCAACTTGTCTAAACATCGACGAGTGACAGGTTCTTTTTCTCACATAATCAAGGATTTTAAGCTATTTTTGAAAGCAATAGGCATTTTTTGGAACCCCGGTGACATCAAAACGCCTTTATAAATAGTGACGTTATGGTGACGTCATCAAATTGATCTCACACATGTTGGAGTCAAGGATATTCGTGATCGTGTTCGCTATAGAAAACAAGGGTAGTTATGTGAGAAATGGTTTTAACTCTTTGCATGCTTACGGCAAAACTGTGATTACTTTGCAAGCTAATGGCAAATTTACTATTGCACACAGTTTGGATCTAAACAAGATGCAGAGTAACTCGGCGTCTCATTAGGATCCAAACTGTTTGACACTGACCCGTTTTTCAAATTTGTTTAAAAAAAAATATTTTCTTAGAACAGCAGACGAAAACATTATTTAGCTTTCAAAGGTTAACAATTGAACACATCTCTGGACTATATTGCTTAGTAACAGTTATCACATTCACCCCTGAAATTTGAAATGAACAATTCCAGTTTCCGACAAAGTCTGGTCCATTTTTTACTGTTTAGAGTTGATTTAAACAATAGATTTCAAAATAACTAACAGTGCAGACCCTGAACAGAGGGCTCCTTAAGGAGCCCTCTGATACAGGTCTACACTGTTTGCAGAGGCCAAATGTACTCTTCAGGAGAAGGGTCAGACTTTATATGTAAGACAGACATAATGCAGGAAGCTCCCGTATTTAAGCTGCCACTTGATTTTATTATTTCCATGACTTTGTAGTAAATTAGTCTCTCAAATCAGGTACAATCAAATTACATGCTTTCAAGCCTATCTGTCTTAGTTAGCTGGTTTCTACACTGTTGCACACCTCCAAGCCTATTTGTCTGTGTGTGCTAGCTTGTCTCTACACTGTTGCCCAGCCCTGTCCACTGATCAGGAACCTGTAGGAAGTACTTGGCCATGGCGTCCAGGAACCGGTTCCTGTACACTTCAGGGGAGACAACTGTGGGCATCTTACCTGTACAGGAAAACAGAACTCAATATTTCAATATGGTCAATGTCAAAGATAAAGGTTACCAAACTGAATGTAACATGTCATATTTATTGGGGCAAATACTTCACCAAGTTTTGTAGATGTATGGAGACTCGTATGGACAAGGTTAAATCTTGTGGCCTGTGCGAAAGCAATTACTTTTCAAGCAAACAGTTTGGAGTCAGATTAGATGCAAGCTGACCCAAGATCTGATCAGGCTCCAAACTGTTTGCCAGACATAAATCTACAGAATTGTCAAAACATCATTTTCTTCATTTTATTGCATTGCTTTATGCTTTGTATACAGTCATTTTATTTCTTTTTCTTAAATGATTGTATCACTGGTATGCACATTGCAAGTTTATTTAGTTTCACTTTTATCTATTATAAAGGCTTTTTTATATGTTGTCTAACCTTGGCCACCAAAGTTTGTCTTTATTATTGTCTCCAGCTTCTTGTCCCAAGTGAAGGTTCGGATGTAATCTAAAAATAGAATATTGTTTGTTAACCGGAGTGATGTGATCTAAAAATAGAATATTGTTGGTACTACCTGAGTCTAAAAATAGAAGTATTGCTGGTAACTTAAAAAACAATCTTTTAAAATCTGAACGGCAGTTTGAAGCTGAATAATTTGTTTATTTATTATTAAGCATAAAGACATTTACTAGAAAATAATAGCATCTTCCAAACTGCAATCTAAAAATAGAATAATTCAATACATGTACCTCACCGAAAGTTTACTTATATAAGTACTGTTTCACACTTCAAGAATTTTACATGAGGTATTTCAAACAGGCAGACAGCAAAGGGAATTTCTCTTAATTAAGATGATGAACCCTAGTGATGTTTTACTCATCATTTACAAACCGTGTTCCTGTAACTATTACACATGTCCCTTGCAAACAGTATAGACCCAGATAAGCGGGCTTCTAAAATGGCCTCTGATTAGTATACCTATGATGCCCACTACTAGCTCCTTGTTCTGTTCATCCAGCCCGACCAGCAGGGAGTAGTCCATGACAAGGTTAGTAGACAGGAACTGAGTGTCATGACTGATAGCCATCGTCAACATGGTCTTAGAGTGTGGCAGAATGTACAGTGGGTAGTCTACACTGCCTGTAAACAACAAGAATTAGATGTCATGTCATTATGACATAGAATATAACCCTTTACCCAATAGAAGCGCCTATTAGCGGATATGATTTATTCATCCGCTGAAGAAAATAGTTCCAATTTAATCAGTAATGAATATGTATTATAGGGAATATTTTCTATATTATAGCACATGATAGCTTAAAGCAGGCTGAAAGTAAAGCAGAATGCACCCTAAGGCGCATTCTGCTTTACTTTCAACCTGCTTTAAGTAGTCATCTATCTTAAGTACTATAAATAGGCTATCAGGTAAAGGGTTAAGTAAGGCAATGAGGGTAATACACACAGTTAACCCATTACCCCATAGAAACAAATGTTTACACCTTTCATTTCTTCCTCCACTGAAGAAAATAGCTTGTCTTTTATATACAGTCCTCAAAGAAATATTTTCTGTATTCTAGCAAATGGTAGCTGAAAGCAGGTTGAAAGTAAAGCAGAATGTGCCTTTAGGTGCATTCTGCTTTATTTTCAACCTGCTTTAAGTGGTCACTTGTCTTCAAAACAACAACATGCTATGTGATAATGGTTGAGACACTTTGGGGCTAAAAGGATTGGTATGTTTGACTGTTACGTTGATATGTTTTATCTTAATTTATTGAACAGACCATTCTTCACTACAGAACAGCCCTTTATACTTCTGAGGAAGTTTTCATCCATTAACACATACCCAACAGCTTGTTTCTAGTTTTGAAGACAACTGAAGGAAGTTTTCATCCATTTAAACACCTTTCACTTCACCTGCCTTGACTCTTTGAATGCCACTTAGAGCAGGTTGAACTTGAAAGTAAAGCAGAATATGTCTTAACCCATTACCCCATAGCCTATTTCTAGTTTTCAAGACAGGTGACCACTTAAACGAGTTGAAAGTAAAGCAGAATGCACCTTAAGGTGCATTCTGCTTTACTTTCAGCCTGCTTTAAACTACATTCTGTTAGGATATAGAATATATTTCTTATTGTACTTACTTATGACTATATATATTGAAATTATTTTCTTCAGTGGAGTAATAAATTAGAGGCGTAAAAAGGTATATTTTATGGGGATATGGGTTAAGGCACATTCTGCTATACTATCCTCCTGGTTTAAGCTATCATCTGCTAGGATATACAAAATATTTCCTATGATACATGTTCACGACATATAAATTGGTATTAATTTTTTCTCTAAAGGTATAAATCAGTTGCATTAGCCCATTACCCCATAGCCTGTTTCTAGTTTTGAAGATATGTGACCCCTTAAAGCAGGTTGAAAGTAAAGCAGAATGCACCTTTAGGTGCATTCTGCTTAACTTTCAGCCTGCTTTAAGCTATTATCTGCTAGAATATAGAAAATATTTCTTATGCTTTTTATTTGTGACAGTATAAATTGGAAATATTTTCTTCCGTAGAGCAATTAAATAAAGGCGTATTAACTCTTTCCTCCCTGAATCTTCAAATGGACAATTTCACTTTCCATTTTTGTCTAGTCCATTTCTGACTTTTAAAGGTTGTTTTTGTCAATGTTTGGCATTATGACAAACAGTGAAGACCCTGATCAGAGGGCTCCTTTTGGAGCCCTCTGATCTGGGTCTTCACTGTTTGCATAGGACAAGTGTACTATTCACATGTACACTGTTTGAAAAGGACGCCTATATGCCGGACTAGGGTTCAAAGGGTTAATGGGGTAATGGGTTAAAAGGCATATCTATGGAGTAAAGAGATTATTAGTATTATTAATATACCAGATTTAGCGCTCTTTTCACACAGGGGTTGTGCGTTCAAAAGCGCTTCACATGAAATTACACAAAATGTACCTACAAAGCTAGAAAAGACCAATAACTACAATTAGATCTAAAATTAATATGAATAAACATATAAAAGATACAAAAGACAGCCCCCAAAACGGCGAACACAATACCTCCATCAATCAGCAATAAACCAACCGGCTGGAGTGCCGACTGATAGAAATAATGGTAGAGCGCCCAATACAGGCCATTGTCAAAACACAAATAACTACAATTAGATCTAAAACAAGCACCTTAGAGCTGATATCCCCTGCCGCAGCGATTGTCCAGAAGAAAGTGGCAAACTTTATTGTTGGAGGAAGGGGCAAATGGTGATCACCTGTCTTTAAAGATCAACATTCAAAAGCTTTTTACAAAGTTTTATAAAATCCATTCAATTTTGTACATTTTAAAGCCTAAACAATACAAAAAATAAAGCCGTTTGTAGCATTATAAATTTAAGTATGACAGGGGCAGGTAACTCTTGATTCAAATTCAACAGTAATTAAACACTTTCAAGAACTTATAATTGTATGCAAGTATTATTAAAAAAAATTCAGAACTGTAGAATTTACTAGAGTGTAAACACATTTTCAACTCATCAAGGGCAGAGTATTCTTGACTAATTTGCACATTTTCGATAATAATTGAACTCATTCTATAAATAATAGCCATATATGATTTTTTTTTTTTTCAAAATTCATTCACATTTGTACACAATAGCATGTAAACAATAAAGCCATGTTGAGCATTACTAAGTACATAAAGGGCAGATAACTCTTGTCACAAAGTATCCTATTTTGACAATAATTGTAACCCTAATATTTATATACATCATGTGTAAGTTAAATCAAAATCCATTAAAGACTGTAGTTTCTAGATGGTAAAAACTGTTAAATATGGGTTTTTTGACTCATCAAGGGCAGATAATTGTTGACTAGTTTGTCCGTTTTCAAAAATGATAACAATTATTTGAAAACTAATAGCCATACATAGTTTAAGAATTTTTTTTATCAAAATCCATGCATATTTATAGATACTAGGATGTAAACAATATTAAAATAAAGCATTTTCTATCATTTCAAAGTACATCAAGGGCAGATAACTCTTGCCACAAGTATCCTTTTTTGACAATAATTGCACACCTTCAAGAACTTTTACTTATAGACATCGTGTGCAAGTATCATTTAAATCCATTTATAATTGTAGTTGCCAGAGAGTAAAAACAGTTAAATATGGCTTTTTTTACTTATCAAGGGCAGATAAGTCATGACTAATTTCTCCGTTTTCAACAACAATCAAATTCATTTGAAAACTAATAGCCATACATAATTCAAGAAAGTTTTTTCAAAATCCATGCATATTTATAGGCTCTAGTATGTAAACAATACCAAAACAAAGCATTTTCTAGCATTTCTAAGTACATCAAGGGCAGATAACTCTTGTCACAAGTATCCTTTTTTTTACAATAATTGCACACCTGCAAGAACTTGTACTTATAGACATTGTGTGCAAGTATAAACAAAATATGTTGAATACTGTAGTTGCTAGAGTGTAAAAACTGTTAAATATGGCATTTTTAACACAAAAAGGGCAGATAACTCATAAATTCCTAAAATTTTCTGAAAAAAGTTTGATTTCCCACGGTGCTCCTATGATGACAAATAGGTATACCAAGTTTCATCCAAATCTGTTTATCGGTTTCGGAGATACAGTTGCGGACGGAAAACGTGACGGACGCACGGACGGACATTTTTAACACAAAAAGGGCAGATAACTCATAAATTCCTAAAATTTTCTGAAACATTTTTGATTTCCCACGGTGCTCCTATGATGACAAATAAGTATACCAAGTTTCATCCAAATCTGTTTATCGGTTTCGGAGATACAGTTGCGGACGGAAAACGTGACGCACGCACGCACACACATCCGGACGGACAGACCTAAAACAGTATCCCTCTGCCTTTCGGCAGGGGATAATAAACATGAATAAACATACAAAAGACAGCCCCCAAAATGGTGATCACATAAGTGGTTACTAGCTCATTTATCTTGCCCAGTTTTCTATGCAACTTGGGCGCCGAAAGGGTTAACCCTTTCCCCCATAGAAGCGCCTTTTAGCGCATTCAGTTTATTCTTGCCCTGAAGAAAATAGTTCCAATTTATACATTCATAAGTATGTATAATACAAAATAGTTTCTATTTTCTAGAAGATGGAAGCCTAAAGCAGGTTGAAAGTAAAGCAGAATGCGCCTGCTTTAAGATGGTCAACTATCTGCAATACCAGAAACAGGCTATTGGGTAAAGGGTTAAAGGGATAAAAATGTGTATCTATCACAGTCTCCTACAGTTTCCTACTTACTCCTGAGGAAGTTTTCATCCATTAGCACCACCTCCTCTCCTCTCTTACTGTTGGGCTTCACCATACGATTCCTCTCGGAGCCCTTCAGGTCAAATTTCTAAGGAAAGGGTAAACAAACATACCATGTCCAGTATTGTGTACATCAGTTAAGTTTGACCAAGCTCATTAGACAGGCAAACAAAAATATTGATCTTTATACATATAACCTTTCGATTTGACGGACATGAGATCTAATAATGCAACAAATTATTTCAAACTATTGCAATTAATTTAGACCAATAGGATTATAATATTTGAAACATATAAAGCATCAAACTTACAAATATTTCGAATATTTATACAAGCTTTGTTAAAAGATAGATAATTTATCTTCATTTTACTGGTTGCTCAACAAATAACTCTGCTATATGGCTATTACATTTGTTAAATAGATCAAGAAAACTAAATGTAAAGCCTTCAATTCAAGTAACAAATATGTAAAAAGTAACCCTGCTCATTTCAAACCTTTTTAAAAAAAATAATAAACTTGAAATTTTGCATACAAACATGGTGGACAACACTGTTACTACTCACCTGAGTTATGACTCTATTATAAAACAGATTCTCCATGACCAGCAGGTCTTGTTTCATGGCATTGTTGGTGTTCTGGTTCCTGAACCCTATCCTGTACACACCAACAATCTTGGCAAGAGCCACTGGCCTCTGTAAAACGATGAGGAATCTATAGAGTTTAACCCATTACCTCTTAGCCTATTTCTTGCTTCGAAAACAAGTGACCACTTAAAGCAGGTTGAAAGTAAAGCAGAATGTGCCTTAAGGCACATTCTGCTTTACTTTCAGCCTGCTTTAAGCTACCATCTTCTAGGATATGGAAAATATTTCTTTTGGTACATATTCTTTGCTGTATAAACTGGAACTTTTTTCTTCAGTGGAGGAATAAGTAAGAGGCATAAAAAGGCGTTTTTAAGGGGTAATGGGTTAACACATTTACGGCCAATGGATTCTTCCGTGCTTGTATAATGAACTTATCCATTTTTTATCCAAGGGGTGCCTGGTCTAAATTTTCACTTTCATTTTGTTTTGTATTTAAAATCCTATCAGCCAACAGTGTAGACTGATCAGAGGATGTATTATGCGGTGTCTGATCTTAGTCTAAAATGTTTGCCTATGTCCCATATATGGGCCAGTCAGCACAAAATTGTGTTAATCTCTTTTGAGCAAACACTCCCCCAATTAAAACTAAGTTTCATCATTACTGATTAATATTTGCTTGAAGTAATTGTGGACAATGCTAATTTCGATAGCTTAAAGCAGGCTACAAGTAAAGAAGAATGAGACTGAATGTGCATTCTTCTTTACTTTCAGCCTGCTTTAAGCTACTATCAGCAAAAGTTTAGAAAAAAATATTTCTTAGGATACATATTCATGTTTAAATCGGATCTATTTTATTCATTGGAGGAATAAATCGTAGGCATAAAAAGGCGTATCTATGGGGTAAATAGTCATCTGTCTTCTATTGGGTAAAAGGTTCCTGGTATGTTGTGGGTGATAATCTAACTTGATCTAAACATTCAGCCAATATACCAAGTTTCAAGAGGATTGTTAATATTTGTGTGAGTAAGAGAGCACAACGCAACATAGCTCACCTGACTTTTCTGTGCATGGAAGATGTATTGGAAATACTGTGGACCAAACTTCTCAAATGATTCTACCTCCATATACGACATCTGCTTCAGTATAAACCTGTCATCTGAAACAATGATATACAGAGCTCCAGATAAGGGGAGTATTTAAAAAACTAAAATATTTATTTCTGCATTAAACCCTATGGTGTCACTACTCATTAGAATCGTCTCGAAGAGACAGTTCTAATGAGTAGAATCACCATAGGATTTGGTTATGATATAAAGGAGAAAATGTTTGATTTGTTAAGTTTACTCCCTCTTATCTGGAGCCCTGGATATATGGTTCCTCACTCTATACAACTAAAACAACAAGGGCCACCATGGCCCTAAATCGCTCACCTGGAACACCATGTAAACCTATAGTGACCTAGATTATGACTGGACATGACCCACAATCAACCTTTAGAGTGTTAACAAGATTTTTCTATAATTTGACCTAGTGACCTAGTTTAAGACCAGACACAATCCACATTTGATTTTGACCTAGATTTGATGTAGGCAAACATTCTGAAAATATTTCATTCAGATCAAACGAGATTTGTAACCTCTAGAGGGTTAACACTGTTTTTCTTAGATTTGACCTAGTGACCTAGTTTTTTACCTGACATGACCCATATTCGAACTTGACCTAGATATCAATTAGGCAAACATTCTAACTAAGTTGCATTAAAATCCAATAAGATTTGTAGCCTCTAGAGTGTTAACAAGGTTTTTCTAAGATTTGACCTAGTTTTTGACCTGACATGACCCATATTCGAACTTGACCTAGATATCAATTAGGCAAACATTCTAACCAAGTTGCATTAAAATCCAATAAGATTTGTAGCCTCTAGAGTGTAAACAAGGTTTTTCTAAGATTTGACCTAGTGACCTAGTTTTTTACCGGACATGACCCACATTTGAACTTGACCTAGATATCAATGAGACAAACATTTTGATTAAGTTTCCATAAGATCCATTGAGATTTGTAGCCTCTAGAGTGGTAACAAGGTTTTTCTATGATTTGACCTAGTGACCTAGTTTTTGACCGGACATGACCCACATTCGAACTTGATCTAGATTTCATCACGACAAACATTGTCATGAAGTTTCATGAAGATTGGATGACATTTGTAGGCGCTAGAGTGTTAACGAACAATTGTGAACAGACGGACGGACAGACGGACGTTCTCACAGTTGGACATTTGTTGGGTATATTTTTTGTTTAAAAGTACCCAACAGTACACTAAAATACCCAACAATAACAATAGGGCAATCACGGAATGAATGGAATCTATTGTTCTCCCTACCCAACAAAGAACCTTTCGTGCGCTCGGACGGACAGACGGACGGACGACGGATATCCAGCGATCCTAATAGCTCACCTTGGCACTTCGTGCCAGGTGAGCTAAAAATACAGTAAAACCTCCCTACAACCGCCTCCGAACAATAACTCTCTCCTTACAACCACGCTTGCCGCTGTTCCCAAGATAATTATGTCTAACCCTTTCACTGCTGCAATATTATCTGCTTAAAATTGTTGTCTGCTGTTTTTCTTACATAATGGTCATTTTGAGAGAAAAAAAATACAATGACCAGTGGCAAACAGCTTGAATCCAGATGAGACGCCGCGTTATGCGTTTTTCTCCCTTTAACAAATCCCTCCAAACAACACACACACACAATCTTTGTCTCCCATTTGGTGTCGTTGTAGAAAGGAAGTGATGTATATGGTTCCTTACTCTATACAACTCATAACAAGACAAAATACGGTAAACAGGTAAAAGGAGTATTTCAAATACTAAAATTTAATGTCTGAAAATAAAACTGAAAGCTCCTACAGTAGTTTGCTGCTTTAACTCATTGAACCCTAGTGATGCATTAATGCATCCTTCCAGTGAAGAGTACATTTGTCCTATGCAAACAGTGAAGTCCCTGATTAGAGGGCTCCTGCGGGAGCCCTCTAATCAGGGACTTAACTGTTTGTCATTTGGCAATATATTATAAAAACCAACCCTGAATAGTCTTAAATGGACCAGTCCTTATTGTAAACTGGAATTGTCCATTGGAAGTTTCAGGGGATAATGACTTAATTACTTTCATCCAGCAAGTTGTCATATCTGTAATAAAGATATTTAAACAATTTCAATTTTAGTGGCCTCCAAACACACATATCATCAAGTTTTAAAATTTATTTTTTCATTCTTTTTTTACTTTGTTTTCATTCACATGCATTAATATCAGATTTTATTATAATAACTGATTTTACCACCTGTAAAACAAATTGAACAAGAACAATAACTCTTACCATCAGTTTTACAGAAAGATGATCCTGACTTTCCTCCCTTTGCTTCCCAAGGTTTACATCTACTGAGGGACCTAATGAACCTGTTTATAAAAGTGGTACAAGAAAAAGGTTAATCAATGATGTAACAGAGATATAAATAAGGTAAGTATTTCAAACACTAAAATTCTTATTATTATTAATATACCCGATTTATATAGCGCTCTTTTCACACAAGAGTTGTGCATTCCAAAGCACTTCCATCTAACCTATGATGTGACTATTCATTAGAAACTTCGCTTTGAATTTGGAGGCAACATAAAGGAGAAAACCATGGAAACAATAGGCTTATGCACTTTTACCTGTAGCCCTGTGTGAATATATCATATCAAAGAGAGACATGGCAAATCATCAACACTTTGACTTAGTGACAGTAAAATCTCTCTATACAATCTCCCTCATACAACCACTAAATTGTGTTAATTAGCAGGCGTATAAGGCAGGTGACTGCTTAACTCTTTGAACCCTAGTCCCGCATATAGGCGTGCTTTTCAAACAGTGTACATGTGAATAGTACACTTGTCCTATACAAACAGTGAAGACCCAGATCAGAGGGCTCCGAAAGGAGCCCTCTGATCAGGGTCTTCACTGTTTGTCACAATGCCAAACATTGACAAAAACAACCCTTTAAAGTCAGAAATGGACTAGACTTAGATGGAAACTGGAATTGTCCATTTAAAGTTTCAGGGAGGAAAGAGTTAAAGGAAGGTGAACATAAAACAGAAAGCTCCTCAAGGAGCTTTCTGTTTTACGTTCATCTTGCTTTAAGCAGTCACCTGTATTTTATGAAATCAATTACTGGTAGTCCTGTTTTCGTAATTGAGAGATTTTACTGTATTCCCAAATTCATTAGCCCTTGCCTTCAAAGAGACACCTTTTTAAAATGTTACATACTCATCATAGAAATGTTTTATGCTCCTAGGCATGGTGATTTTGATCACTAAAAAGAAGGCTAAGAAATAACAGGTGACAGCTTGAAACTGATGAGCAAAATAAACCTCACAATAAAACCTTGCCATGTCATCATTTACATGGTTAGTATAATATACTTACATCTCCTCCCCATCGGGGAAGACATAACGTCTCATCTGTCGAAACTGCTCAGCAAAGTACACCTTACAATAAAACCTTGCCGTGTTGTCAGAAAACTCTGAAAAAGTACAAAAAACAAAGTACAGGCAAGCATTTCAATACCAACATTTTTTTCACACCTATATAGATTTAACCAATTGAAAGTTTCTCTTTCTACCCATGTGTTGATACCACAGAATCAGGTGTTGTACTGAATGCCATCCCAAAATATCATATTGGATGAAGAGTCCTGGAAAATTGATTGTTTTGGGTTTTTTTTGTATTTTGTTGGACATCTCTTCAAACACTTGAAGTAACTTTGCTGAGAGTTACTTCCCTTGAGAACAACTTTCCATTGACAAGTGTGCAAAGTGGCCAATAAAATGTTGTTAAATAAGAAATTCAGCATTTTAAATTATTTCAATGTTTTATAAATTGTCAATGGACTTTTATGGAAATCATCATTGTTCCATGATTCATTATTTTGGAGTGTGAAATAATGCAGTTATTAAACAGTATTGAATACAACAACAGAAATCACTTGAATTCATACACTGCAGTACTGATCCGTATTTGGCCAAGATGAAATGATTACTAGATTCGAAAGGCTACGAAATGACAACAAATATGGGTACGAAACTTGTTTCAAGCAGTCTTAAAGGTGCATTCTGCTTTACTTTCAACCTGCTTTAGATGGTCACATGTCTTGAAAAAAAGAAACAGGCTATGGGGTAATGGGATATTTGAAACAAAAATTGTCAGACAGCAGTGAGACGTTTTATTCTGTGCTGTAGACTTCATCAACAAACAGTCTATCTGTAAAGAGAAAACTTGTCCTCTGCAAATAGTGTAGACCCAGATCAGAGGGCTCCTAAATGACCACTCTGATCAAGGTCTGCATTATTGGACATTTTACTACAAATTGTACCAAACAATCCTAAATGGTCAAAGATGGACTAGACTTTATTTAAAACTGGAATTGTCCATTGGAATGTTCAGGGGCGAATGAAACTATTGTAGGCACTTTACTGTAAAGGTACAAGTGTGACTTACGTAGTTCTATATGGGGACTAGGTGGGGGTTTACTGGTCTTGGACTTGTCAGGTATCTCAGGTGTACTGGTATACATGGTATAGTCCACTGCATCAGCTGTAATATAGTTATCACATAAAACCGGCTCTGGGAGTGTTATAAAGCCATTCAATAAACTATAGTGAAATATCAATATTTGGGCTCCGGCCCTACCTGTTCGTCTCTGAGCGCTGCATGGCGCTGGGCGCCAAATGACGTCATTTGCCATGGCGTTACTGTAAACAACGTCAAGTTTTGGCAGAAAAAACATATGGCGGAGAGACAAAAAACTACGGATTCAGTTCACTTAAAAGGGTTTTAAAGTGTTTATGTGATAAATAGGATCTAACATTCGTGCTCATTATTTATCATTCTTAATAAACTCGTTGACTAAAACAAATATAACGCTCGCCAAGGCTCGCGTCATATTGTTTTAGTCAACTCGTTTATTAAAAATGATAATTAATGAGCACTCATGTAAGATCCTCTATGTATGTCACATTTCATCTAAACCCATTTCGTCTACTGTACAAAATTTGGTTTTTAGAAAAAAAATCCCATTTTGTCTAAGAGTATTTTTTCATACTACATGTATAGCATTTTTAAGTATTCAGAAAAAATAGGATTTTGACTTTTATACGAAACAGGACAATACAAACTTTAACACTAGATGAAATGGGAATTTGATTTTTAGATAAAATGAGAAATCCCCAAAAATACATACACACCAACACCGGCTAAGTACAATAACAAACAAATAATTTTTTACATCATGTACATATCTTCCTCATTGAAACACAAATACTTTTAACTACTCCATACAGAAATGCCTTTTTTACCCATTGCCCCATAGCCTGTTTCTATTTTTGAAAATAGTTGAAACATTCTGTTTTACTTTCAGCCTGCTTTAAGCTATTATCTGCTAGAATATAGAAACTATTTCTTATGATTCTTATTTGTGACAGTATAAATTGGAACTATTTTCTTCAGTGGATGAATAAATTAAAGGCGTAAAAAGGGGTTAATGGGTTAAACCTTTACCCTTTATTCTTAAAATTGCCTTATAGACCTTTTCCTGCCTTTACTACTTGACACTAGCTATGTGGAAAGTGTTAATAAGTTAACAAAAATATAGTATATAATAAGAATACTAATACGTGTAGTATATTTTACCATCAGGACTTTCCAGCAGCCCGTTATCTGACTTGGGTATGTATCTGACACTGTCGGCCAACTCCGCTGCCTCCTTGCCGTTACCCTTGAAGAATGACAGCTTGCTGGAAGATGGCTTCTTGGCTGTAAAAAATATATAACACATATAACAAATATCACAGATAGAACACATATAACTAGTAGTCTATAGATATAACACAGAGGCCTTTTTGCACCTCTTAATATCTCTACATAAAGGAAAGTAGTCCACACCTAGGATGTTTTGAATATAATTATAATATAGATGGCATGTCCATCTGGTAGCTTAAAGCAAGTTGAAACTGAAGCAGTATGTTCCTTAAGGAGCATTCTGTTTTACCTTCAACCTGCTTTAACTCTTTGAACCCTAATCCCGCATATAGGCGTCTTTTAAAACAGTGTACATGTGAATAGTACTCTTGTCCTGTGCAAACAGTGAAGGCCCAGATCAGAGGGCTCCGAAAGGAGCCCTCTGATCAGGGTCTTCACTGTTTGTCAGTAATGCCAAAAATGACAAAAACAACTCTTAATTAAATGCCAGAAATGGACTAGACAAAAATCGAAACTGGAATTGTTCATTTAAAGTTTCAGGGAGGAAAGAGTTAAGTGGTAACCTGTTTTCAAAACTAGAAACAGGCTATGGGTGACCACTGACCACTTAAAGCAGGTTGAAAGTAAACCAGAATTGGCCTTAAGGCACCCATAGTCTGTTTCTAGCTTAAAGACAGATGAATACTTAAAGCAGGTTGAAAGTAAAGCAGAATGCACCATAAGGCCCATTCTGCTTTACTTTCAGCCTGCTTTAAGTATTCACCTGTCTTTAAAGCTAGAAAATATTTCTTACAGAACATTTTCATGACTGTTTAAATTGGAACTATTTTCTTCAGTGGAGGAATGAGTTAACCCGTTAACCCATAAATACACCTTTCTACGCTTTTTATTTATTCCTCCACTAAAGGAAATAGTGTCCATTTATACAGTCAAAAATATGTATGATAAAAATATTTTTGATATTTTAGCAGATGGTAGCTTAAAGCAGGCTGAAAGTAAAGCAAAATGTGCCTTACAGCACATTCTGATTTACTTTCAACCTGCTTTAAGTGGTCACTTCTCTTCAATACTAGAAATAAGCTATGGGGTAATGAGTTAAAGGCATAAAAAGCGTATTTATGGGGAAATGGGCTAACCGCCAGTGTTGACAGACACTTACATATAGGAGGGTTATCTTCTACCTCCAGTTCTGTCTTGTTACTGTTCCACTGACTAGGACTGAAGCTTGTCTGTATCTCCTGTACCTTCTGCTCGTAGTCATGGCAACTGTAAGTATAGGAAAGGCTTTATGTTTTTTAACCCATTACCCAATAACCTGTTTATAACATTTAATACATGTGATCACTTAAAGTAGGTTGAAAGTAAAGCAAAATGTGCCTTAAGGCACATTCTGCTTTACTTTCAGCCAGCTTTAAATTACCATCTGCTCGGCTATATAAAAATATTTGTTATGGTAATTGTTAATGATGGTATAAACTTGAACTATTTCTTCGGCGGAGGAATAAATTAAATACACTAAAAGTCCCTTCTATGAGGGAAAGGCTTAAAGAATAATTTATACAGGAATAAATAAACAGCTGTACAGACTTTCAACTTTTCAGCCAATATATCTTAGAAACTCGGAGTAATTAAAACCAATACAGATTTATTATTTTGATAAAACATACATGTACAATTAACATACAAATAAATGGGGTATAATAATGATAAACAAGATGTGTTTGTGAAACACTATGCCCCCTGATGTGACCATGATCTCTAAACGACCTAGAAATTTGTCAGACATGACCAAACTTATACTGAGCTCAAGAATCTGTTATGATGAGTACACATGCCAAATATGAGAACTCTATCACATGTAGTTCCAAAGTTATGGCCAATGTTAAATTAATCCTATTTGACCTCTAAATGACCTTGAGCTTTGTCACACATGACCCAAGTCTTTATCATAGCTCAAGAGCTTCCTAAGTTGAGTACATATGCCAAATATGAAGTCTCTTTCACATGTAGTTCTAAAGTTCTGGCCACTGTTCAATTAACCCTATTTAACCTCTAAATGACCTTGACCTTTCTACATTGGGACAAGCATTGGTAAATAAATGAAATCATTATTGAACAACAAGACTTACCTCAGGGAGTAGGCAATGATAGAGCTAGGTTCATGGTCGTATACAACTACTGGAAGTCTTTCGCACTGAGGTAACAGGTAGTGTTCATATAATTCACTGCAATAATAAACAAGTCTGTGTAAAATGAAAAATATTTACATTTGCCCCATTCAATGCTACTGAACAAAGTGACGTTTATTTTGTATAAACGCAATTTTTCTAGCGGGCAGGTCTTGTGAATATCCTGGCAGTGGAGGGGCTCCTGCTTCTGCGAAACATGTTGTGGCGTTCCCTTAGTAATGGCAGTAATTTATTTTTTAATTAATGGCTGTTCCTTGCAGGGTACACATTATTCGTGTTAACAACCTCTAATATGGATTAAACATACATGCATACTTATAAAATGTTCATTCAATATTAGAACCAATTACCAATCAATTTACAGCAAATATAATGTAAATATAAGAAATAACTGAATTTTAGCGGGATTCATGGACTTTGCCGACAATTTTCTGTTGTTTATTTTCCTTAAACGCAGAAAAAGTTCAGTTCATTTCTTAATTGCAATTCTTTAAACAAACTTGTTATCTTATCTAAGTACAGTTTTATGTCAACAATCTAACTATATTTTGTTCAAAGTACGGTCAAACTTAGGCAAAAATAAAGCAGAATGCTCGTTCTGAATTTTCTGATTTACTTTTATTCTGCATTTAGCAACCATCTATATGAGATCAGAAACTGCTTATATTTATGCTTTCTTTACAGTGGCAGCAAGCACTTGCATCTCATCCAGATCAAAATTATCTACAAAACTCATCAATATCATGAGAGCATTTAAAAGTATTGAATAAAATACTGTTTTACTTTCAACCTGATTTAAGCTACCATCTGATAGGATACACACACTATTTCTTACATTGCATAATTCATGATTGTATAAAAGAGAACTGTTTTCTGCAGTGCAGGAATAAGTACTAGGCATAAACAAACATATATATTGGGGGAAAGGGTAAAGCAACTCACAATGGCATCTGTAGCTGGTAGGCCCCTGACCCCTGCCAGATTGTGTTCATGATGGTCTTCTTGATGGACCCTATCTTGTCCCCTGAGTCTGGCTGGTCATCCACCAGCTCTGAAATAGTAACACCTTTAAAGATTGACAGGTTGACTTATTTGTTAAATAACTTATTATTGACCCTAATAAAAACCTAATGACTTCTTTGCACAATCTTCAGAGAAAAACTTTTTATTGGCTTTAACTATTTATCATAGAAATGCCTTTTTTGTTTTTTACATGTGCATGACATTGTGCTTCACAGAAAAGCTATTTCTAGCTTCTACCCTGATAAAGAGCCCTAAAATCCTATTTTCGGCATCTCATTGGTATCAAAATTGTTTTCAAAATCAATCTCAAAGTCCCCAAAGAGTATCAAATGAAAACAAATCAGGGGTGACAACCACATACCTTTTGGCACCACTGTTTCTACACTAACTGTGTCGGAGTGTTCTCCCTTGTTCTCACAAACATTCCTCAAACTTTTCTCTGAGACATTACTGCTAGTGGACATCTTCTGAGCCTTGTCCGAGACAGTTAATGATGACAGCTGGTTTTTGTTGGACATGCTTATTGCCATGGATACTGGAGCATTGTCATCAGGGATCTCCCCTGCTATAGTTAATTCTTCGGTGGATGGGACTAAAATAAAGAATAACATGGTTTACCCTTTATGCAAAAGATACACCTTTTTAGAAAATAGTAAAGAAAATGGTTCCATTTTATACAAACAATGAAAATGCACCATAAGAAATATTTTCAATATCCTTGCAGATGGTAGCTAAAAGCAGGCTGAAAGTAAAGCAGAATGTGCCCTATGGTGCATTCTGCTTTACTTTCAACTTGCTTTAACTTGTCACCAGTCTTCAAAACTACAAACAAGTTATCGGGTAAAGTCTCTAAGTTAAGAATTGAGAGAGTAAACTTATAATTTCTGACATTTTTTCCTTTATCTCCACCAAACCCTACGTTGTGACGTGTCATTAAACACTGTTTGAGACCATTCTAATGACACAACAAAGGAATTGGTTAAGTCATAAGACTGGAACAACAATATTATTTTCAGACATTTATGTCTATTTGCTTGTATCAATGTCCACCAACCATGCTGCTATGTCAATTTCAATACAATTTCTACCAATCATGTACCCTTCTAGTGTTATTCTTATACAGAGCTCCAGATAATGGGGAGTATTCCAAAAACTAAAATCTTTATTTCTGAATTAAACCCTACGGTGTTACTACTCATTAGAATCGTCTCTTCGAGACGATTCTAATGAGTAGTAACACCATAGGATTTGGGCTACAATTAGTGAGAAAAATGTTGGATTTGTTCTGTTTACTCCCTTTTATCTGGAGCCCTGTTATAGCCTGTAAAGAACATATACTTTTTTGACCAATCATGTTAGTTGTCACTTTCCCATTGTTCTGTCTGGTTTTGTGTTATGTGTTCTATATCAGATGGTTGATTGGTAAATATGCCTTGTGTGTGCATGATATTCTCTGCTGTATATCTATTTCATTATTACATGTATATTAGTATTTGAAGTACTCACCTTATCTGGAGCTCTCATTCTATAATTTATTTTATTAAAACCAATAAACCTATATTTACAAAATAAATGTGATTTCAAAATATCTTATGACAAAATAAGTTAACTAAAATTCTTGAGTATCAGTACAAAATATTATAACTTAACATGACAAGACTGTAAGTAGTTTACAGATTTCTTAATTTCTTATTGAAATAAACAGATGGTTTTGAAAACAATTAGTTCGGTTTGAAACTTAAACAATAAGTCTTACTATGATAAATACTCAAATAAAAGCTCAGTGACATTCTTAACCCATTACCTCATACATAAATATGCCTTTAATTATTCCTCCACTGAAGAAAATAGTGTTTTTTTACAGATATGAATACGCCCCATAAGAAATATTTTCTATATCCTATCAGATAGTAGCTTAAAGCAGGCTAAAAGTAAAGCAGAATGTGTCTCAATTCACATTCTGCTATACTTTCAACCTGCTTAAAGTTGACAATTATTTTCAATACTAGAAACAGGCTATGGGGTAATGGGTTACAGTGGTATCTTTACTCAGCTAATTACAGGTGGAGGAAGACCCCAGAAGCCCTTTATGCACTGTTTTTGGCACACATTGGCAACTGGAATATGAAAGCGAAGAGCCTGATCACACAGATCATTTAGAAGCTATCTGATCTTCTTCTACAAAGTTTTAAAAAATATACGAAGATATGCTAAATGCAGGATACATTTGTATTGAGGGCAAATTGTGGATATATAATGTCAGAGTGCATTATAAGCTTATATTGTTAGTATAAGCAGTTTTTTTTCTGGTACATGATAAGCTTTGTATAGCTGAGGGTGTGTGTATACTGTGTATGATCACCTTTGTCTATGTCATACACAAAACATCTGTCAGAGGGCAAGCTGCTATACAGTGTTAGGTAAGTGTTTATATAGGTAGTTACAGCTGAGGGTATAGCTGTCCAAGGGCAAGCTGCTATACAGTGTTAGGTAAGTGTTTATATAGATAGTTACAGCTGAGGGTGTGTGTATACTGTGTATGATCACCTTTGTCTATGTCATACACAATATAGCTGTCCAAGGGCAAGCTGCTATACAGTGTTAGGTAAGTGTTTATATAGGTAGTTACAGCTGAGGGCAAGTGTATTCTGTGTATGATCACCTTTGTCTATGTCATACACAATATAGCTGTCCAAGGGTAAGCTGCTATACAGTGTTAGGTAAGTGTTTATATAGATAGTTACAGCTGCGGGTGTGTGTATATACTGTGTATGATCACCTTTGTCTATGTCATACACAATATAGCTGTCCAAGGGCAAGCTGCTATACAGTGTTAGGTAAGTGTTTATATAGGTAGTTACAGCTGAGGGCAAGTGTATTCTGTGTATGATCACCTTCGTCTATGTCATACACAATATAGCTGTTTGAGGGCAAGCTGCTATACAGTGTTAGGTAAATGTTTATATAGGTAGTTACAGCTGAGGGTGTGTGTATACTGTGTATGATCACCTTTGTCTATGTCATACACAATATAGCTGTCTGAGGGCAAGCTGCTATACTGTGTTAGGTAAGTGTTTATATAGGTAGTTACAGCTGCGGGTGTGTGTATACTGTGTATGATCACCTTTGTCTATGTCATACATAATACAGCTGTCCAGGGGCAAGCTGCTATACAGTGTTAGGTAAGTGTTTATATAGGTAGTTACAGCTGCGGGTGTGTGTATACTGTGTATGATCACCTTTGTCAATGGCATACACAATACAGCTGTCCAGGGGCAAGCTGCTATACAGTTTTAGGTAAGTGTTTATATAGGTAGTTACAGCTGAGGGCATGTGTATTCTGTGTATGATCACCTTCGTCTATGTCATACACAATATAGCTGTCTGAGGGCAAGCTGCTATACAGTGTTAGGTATGTGTTTACATAGGTAGTTACAGCTGAGGGTGTGTGTATACTGTGTATGATCACCTTTGTCTATGGCATACACAATACAGCTGTCCAAGGGCAAGCTGCTATACAGTTTTAGGTAAGTGTTTATATAGGTAGTTACAGCTGAGGGCAAGTGTATATTGTGTATGATCATCTTTGTCTATTGCATACACAATACAGCTGTCCAAGGGCAAGCTGTTATACAGTGTTAGGTAAGTGTTTATATAGGTAGTTACAGCTGAGGGCATGTGTATTCTGTGTATGATCACCTTCGTCTATGTCATACACAATATAGCTGTCTGAGGGCAAGCTGCTATACAGTGTTAGGTAAGTGTTTATATAGGTAGTTACAGCTGAGGGTGTGTGTATACTGTGTATGATCACCTTTGTCTATGGCATACACAATACGGCTGTCCAAGGGCAAGCTGCTATACAGTTTTAGGTAAGTGTTTATATAGGTAGTTACAGCTGAGGGTCTGTGTATATTGTGTATGATCACCTTTGTCTATTGCATACACAATACAGCTGTCCAGGGGCAAGCTGATATACAGTTTTAGGTAAGTGTTTATATAGGTAGTTACAGCTGAGGGCATGTGTATTCTGTGTATGATCACCTTTTTCTATGTCATACACAATACAGCTGTCAGAGGGCAAGCTGCTATACAGTGTTAGGTAAGTGTTTATATAGGTAGTTACAGCTGAGGGTGTGTGTGTACTGTTGTCTATGGCATACACAATACAGCTGTCCAAGGGCAAGCTGCTATACAGTTTTAGGTAAGTGTTTATATAGGTAGTTACAGCTTAGGGTCTGTGTATATTGTGTATGATCACCTTTGTCTATTGCTTACACAATACAGCTGTCCAAGGGCAAGCTGTTATACAGTGTTAGGTAAGTGTTTACATAGGTAGTTACAGCTGAGGGTATGTGTATACTGTGTATGGTCACCTTTGTCTGTCATACACAATACAGCTGTCTGAGGGCAAGCTGCTATACAGTGTTAGGTAAGTGTTTATATAGGTAGTTACAGCTGAGGGGGTGTGTATATTGTGTATGATCATCTTTGTCTATGTCACACACAATATAACTGTCTGAGGGCAAGCTGCTATACAGTGTTAGGTAAGTGTTTATATAGGTAGTTACAGCTGAGGATGGGTGTATACTGTGTATGATCAACTAATTATGACAAATTTTATAATCTTGGTAATAATATTGAAAGAATTTTCATCTTTCAATGTAACTCCATAATGTATCATGTTTTTGTGAATGTAGTTATTTGTCTTTTCTGGCTTTGTAGTTACATTTATATAATTTCTTGTGAAGCGCTTTTGAACGCACAACTCCTGAGTGAAAAGAGTGCTTTATAAATCGGGTATAATAATAATAATAATCACCTTTGTTTATGTAATACACATATACAGTTGTCCAAGAGCAGAGTCAGAGCTCCAGATAAGGTGAAAATTATATATACCAACTTCTTTATATCAACTCTATGTTGTGACCACCTATTAAAATCACCCAATCAATACGATTCTATTGAATGTCACAAAATGCCGTTTGAATGAGACAGAAAATGTCAAGTTAACTTACTCTTATATGGAGCCTTGAGTGTTAGCATAGGTACATTAGTTAAGTACATGTATTTGTACAAGTAATTACAGCATGTTAATCATACACAATAAAGCTGTACTAGGACCCTTATACATAGTGTTAACAAGGTAAGTATTTGTACAGATATATACAGTTTATACTATAGCGTGTATACTGTGCATGATCACCTTCATCTATGTCATACACAATATAGCTGTCCGAGGGCAAGCTGCTATAGGGGGAGGAGAGTCCGCCAAGTCCTGCAGCTGATATACCTGGGGTAACTCCATATGTGTAACTGTCCAGAGACACTGCAGACCGCACCTTACCTGTATTTATAACATCAGGGGTAAAGACTAAAGTACTGGGAATTTCATTCAAGTTTTATCTACACAATTAAAGTACATGAATAATTATACACCAAAATCTGCATTAGACAGTCATGAATTCAACCCATTACCTCATAGCCCGTTTCTGGTTTTGAAGACAGGTGACCACTTAAATCAGGTTGAAAGTAAAGCAGAATGCGCCTTAAGACGCATTCTGCTTTACTTTCAGCCTGCTTTAAGATATAATCTACTCGGAAATAAAAAATATTTCTTATGTTGCATATTCATGACTTTATATAGTGGAACTATTTTCTTCAGTTGAGGCATAAAAAGTTTGTTTATGGGGTATTGGATTAAACATGAATCTGTCAAAAATATGACAGGTTAGCAACCCCTGTGCTATTGGTCCAACGTGTTACTGCTAGACCACGAATATGTTACAGCTCTTACTTTGTATTTTATTGATAATATTCATAGTACATGGAATTCAACTACAAAGGAGAAGACATTATTCTTTCCCAATAAAGCTGTTTACACAAAAAGTTATTATTTCCGTGATTGCCTACCCGGCTTCTGATCAGGCTCTAATCTGTTTGCCACTCAAATTAATAATCAAAACTGTCAAAAGAAAAATCATTTTCTTGCAATGTTTTTGTGTTTCATTTGCGTTTAAATTGGGAAGGATAACGTGTTCTCCATGGTAACAACGGCGCCAAGTATTACTCACGTATAGTAGGTGACATGCTAATACACGCAAAGTCTGACCGTCTGCGTGCCTCACTGTCAAAATCCGAGCCCGACATTGAAAACACGTCCTCAGAGACAGCTGATGGACTCACAGTGGGATTGTCTACTTCCGGGGGTTTGGACTGAAGATATAAAGATTTACACAATGTTTATAAAATCATGATATTGCAGGGCTCCAGATTAGAGTGGGAGTTACAATGTTAATTTCCCATAGACCAAAATGTAACATTTTGCATATTTTTTTTTACATCTATCCGAAACTTCACTATCACTCTTTGACATTGCTGTCTGAACTATGCGACATTCTTTTGCTATGTGACATTCTTTGGAATGTCAAATAGGGGCAAGTAACTCTAATGTTCCTTGATTTTCTTTCTGTATTATTAAGAGGGCTTTGCTTCTTATTTTATAAAACAGGAATGAGATGATTCGAAAGCTTGGGTTGATGAGCTCTGTGTAATAAAATTAATATTAAAATTTGTGTGACTTTGAAATTGTCAACACTCGAAAAAAAATAATGTCAATTAATTAATACTAGATGGACTATAGTCCTGTATAGTTCTAGCCAACCTTTCCACTCTCTATGTCCTGACTAGCTGGGTCAGGTATACTGATGGCGTCCTTCTCTTTCTTGGAGCCACTGGTCTGCTTACTCTTCTTCTGTTGTACATACAGATCCTGAAGTCTACAAGCCACAAACAGTCTAGAATCAGACTATTCCAACAAACAAACTACAATGTAGTAACATAGTTCAATGGAAATAAGAGTATACTTTTATTCTTTTTTGTGTTATCCTTATAATATAATGTTGTTTGACATGGCCTGGTTGATTTATCATGCTTACTGTTTTGCAATGTTTTAATCAATGTGCCATGCAAATGTACATTTCATGAAGAGAAAATCTATCTATCTTATAATCTATTTCTGCAGTCTACAAGCCATAAACAACTTAGCATGAGTACAATCTGAAAATCAAATTGATACCATAATAATAATAATAAGAATAATAATAATAACGACTTTATTTACTGAGGCTACACATTTAGGCAAGCCCAATCTTCCATGTGGGCCTCGACATATATACATAGTTACATCATATTTAACAATCATGAAACAAAACGAATACAATATGTGATTAAACTTATGTTAAGGGGCCAATGTTTGAAGAACCATGTACACAGGTACTGTGGGATTGCCCAATGCAGGACAAAAGCAGAGTAAAAAGTTCCTTTAGGACCTTCCCACCTAACTCCTGTCCTACACTAAGCAGCCACTTGTTTATATATAGAATGGAAAGTGTTTTTTTTTAATTTTTTTGGGTGGCCACTTAATACAAGTTCAACTTCAATAATTTAGACAATAGAGCTATAAATAAAGAAAACAACTATTTAACCCATTACCCTAAACCTGATTCTAGTATTAGAGATAGATAACCACTTAAAGCAGGTAGAAAGAAAGGCACATTCTGTCTTACTTTCAGTCCGCTTTAAGCTACAATGTGCTAGGATACAAGAAATGCTTGTCATGGAACATATTCATGACTGCAAAAAGGGGGCAATTTCTTCAGAGGCGTAAAAAGGTGTATTCATGAGATAATGGGTTAAATAACATGTTTAATGAAAACATTTTACACTGAAACTTTATGTTGACTGGTACTTCGTATTCTTGCAATGGGATTATGAACTGTCTGCATGATTTAACCCCCCTCCCCCCACAATAGGCATCACACATGGATATTCATTGATATTGTTGAATTCAGGTGGCAGCTTAAGGCAAAATGAAAGTAAAGTAGAAAGCTCATTAACTCTTAATAAGAAGTGTAATTTAAAAGTGATAATCAACATGGCTCTGTCAAGCCCCTATATGTTGATAATACTCATTAGAATTGTCTCTTTGAGATGGTACTAATGAGTGCTCACAACATAGGGTTTGATGGAGAAATCAGAGCATAGCGTTGATTCATGCAATTATTTCCAATCATTTTGTTTTTCAACAGACTTGATGTTGTAACTACTCATTAAATGTGTCTCTTTGAGATGGTTCTAATGAAAAGTTACAAAAGAGGATTTGATGGGCATATCAGGAATAAATGTTGAAAAGTAATGAATGTCTTGTTACATATATCTAGAACTCTTACATTTAATGTTTCCCTTCTGAACAAGCAGTTCAATAATTTAACATGGTAACACAAATTATTCAAGTAAGTGAGGTGACCCCGGGCCCACTCCCACAAATAAGGGTTAAAGAATTATAGGCATAAAACCGTTATGTCTTGTATAATTATTTACTTTAACAAAGTATTGGGTTTTTTTGGTGTTTTTTTTATGCTTTTGATTTTTACCACCACTGAAGAAAATAGTTCTACCTTATATAATCATGAATATGTACTACAAACATTTCTTCTATATCATAGCAGATGGTAGCTTAACCCCATTACCCAATAAATACACCCTTTTATGCCTTTTATTTATTCCTCCACTGAAGAAAATAGTTCAAATTTTTTACAGTAAAGAATATGTACATGTACCATAAAAATATTTTCTATGTCATAGTAGATGGTAGAATCTTGAATGATTGTAAATTTTCAACCTACTTTAAGTGGTCAACTATCTTGAATACTTTAAATAGGCTATGGGGTAACGGGTTAAAGCAGGTTCAAGTGTCAGCAGAGTGACAAATTTGACAATACAATAAGATGACCCTTATTTGGGATGAATGCGATGAAACCTTACTTTACATTCCAGCGAGACACAAACTCTGCTATGGCCCTCTTCAGCAGTATAATGCCATCGTCTATCTCAGCAAACGTCTGTCTTTGCTCTGAAATATGTGCAGAAAGCTCAAAATGTTATCCACTTTTATTGCACCAAATATTTTTTACCCAAAATAATTTATTTCAGCCAGTGAAAATATGCACATGAAAAATGTGTTTATTGTGCGTAGTAATGGATCAGATAAGTTATATCAGCGGTTGTGATGCTGGGCTACTACATCTAGAAACAAATTTCAGCTTAATACATTTATGTCAAAGCATGTACAATGTATGAGAAAAGTGCTGAAAAGCAAGACAAGAGGGGGGGGGACATCACCATTCCATAATATATTCTGTCTCAAGACCAGTGCATAATAAAACGAGAGTACCGCAAGCAGTACATTATATGCCCACTGGCAAGAAATATATAGTTTTATCAAAATTGATTCTAACTTGAAGACACTTAAAACTCTGAGAGCATATACAATACTGAAATAAAGCCTTTTCAAGCATATCTGAGTACACCAAGGGCAGATAACTCGACAAAATGATCCGATTTTAATAATAATCAACCCTTTCATGAACTTAATACTTCCATAACTATACTGTGGGCAAACATAATCTAAATCCATTCAAAACTGCAGTTGCTAAGTGTGTTAACACTGTCCAATAAGCCTTTTATAGCATATTTGAGTACATCAAGGGCAGATAACTCTGTAACGAAAATTCGGATGAACCTCAATTTCGACTCAGCTTTAGATTTTGATGCATATAACATTTGTGTGAAGTTTCATTAATATCCCTGTAATAGTTTTCCAGAAAAACACCGGACAAACAAAATGTTGACGGAAGAACGGACAGACATACTTAAATTAGGATACTTATGTGGCTATTTTCTATTGTATTCTTTTGGGTGGCTAGCCACACAAGAGACAATTGCTTTTTGCTCTAACTTGGAAAAAAATGATCTGGAGGCTAACCCTACCCCTAACCCTATGTCCCACAACTAGCCAGGTTGTTGTTGGCTTACCTGTGCTAAACACTCACAGGACAGCTTGGTACAGACATTATTGTCTGTCAAGCAGGAGGATTACGTGCATAGCTGTTTTCAATTACCTCGCCATATAGGCAGCCATGCTCCGTCTTCAGAGGATTTTAAATACCCAATAAAGGGTATAGAGCTGCTATTGAATGTGATGAATCATATTGGCCCACTCCACTAAACCAGGCCAGTAACAGAGCTGAACATAGCTTCCCATGAGCAACTCCATTCTGACAAAGTAAAACTTTAAGGGTGCTTGATCTTGCATAATCCCTAAAGACGATTTGAGATCTCAAAAGGATAACAACTTTTTTCTATTGGCCCCATTGGTTTCATTTCTTACCTATTTTGCTAGTGTGAAGAAACTGAACACTGTACAATGCCCAGTGAAACACAAAACTAAGGTAAGAACTTCAGCCAAGGGCCGACTGGCCAGGTTAATGTCACAAGAAATGGCCAGGTTAATGTCACAAGAGACGGCCTGGTAAATGTTTTTCTATTATGTGGCTAAGAATTTTAGCCACATATGTATCCTAATGTTTGTACGGACGGACGAACAAACAGACGGACGGATGGACAGGGCCACGCCAATATACGACCACCTCTAGAGGTGGGCGTATAAAAACCAAACATCCTTATCAGTGCAATTATACCCTTATCTTGTAATGTTAACTGACCACTGTCAGGAACTAAGGTATGTCATGTCTCAAGACAGGTGTATAACATGAACTATACACCCATATCAGTGCAGTTATACCCTTATCTTGTAACAGTTATACCCTAGTCTAGTAATAGTTATACCCTAGTCTTGTAACAGTTATACCCTACATTGGCGTAGCTTCCTATTAGGCAAGTAGGCACGTGCCTACACTTTTTTTCAGAAGTCCAAAAAATGAAAAAGGCTAAAAATGCAGAAAAAGCAATAAAATTGACATCTAAGGGGGGTTAGAGGTGAACCCCAATTATTTTTACATAGATTCATGTTAGTATTTTGCCATTATCAAACGCGGGAAAAGACCTCAGAACGCACCTAGAGACTATCTAGGAATAAAAAGTTCCCGGGGGAGCATACCCCCGGACCCCCCTAGTAAGAAAGCGTACACTTATTAATTGGTCTAATCACCCGGTTGGCACGCATGTACAATTGTACTTATTATACTGCAAAGTAAATTCCTTAATTTTCATTGGTCACCGAGCCCTCGGCTGGTAAAATCATGAAACCCTCGCCGAACGGCTCGGGCAACATGATTTACCTCAGCCGGGAAGAAATCCTCATGTACACTGTGAAGAAACTGTATAACTAATAATGTAGCTGCCTTATGCAAAACACGCGCTACCGCGTACACACTGTCCTCATACTTGCGACAATTCAAAAAGTAAAAAAAATGCAATAAAATAGGAATAGGGTGGTGTTAGAGTCTAACTTAGAGATTAATGGAAGACAACCTGTCAACAATTACAATATAATAACCTGGAACAGAAAATGTATGTCATTTTCAGCCGAGTTTTTACATATATTTATGGCAGAATGTTACCTGTCTTGGACGCTCAAAAACGCCCTCAGAACAAGCCAGAGGCTATCTAGGAATCAACCCTCCCCAATCCCCTCCTAGTAAGAGTGAGTTCATAAATTGGTATAGTTACTTTGGATTTCATACGGGCATGTAGTGTGCTCGATCAATTTGTCCCGAAAAGAAAGTTACATCCAAATAATTTCAAGTAGCGAGTATGTTAATGAAAAAATTACGGTATCAGACCCTATGAATTACTAATTGACGTGGGGTTGTTTTTGGTTTTTTTGGTGATTTTTTTTTTTCAAGAAAATATGCAGACATATTCCTTTGCAAAAAATTAAAATTGTCTGTTTGAAGCTTTTCATTTCATTAATTCTTCATATAAATGTCTCCCCAGACCCTCCTTAAATGCGTCTACAGTGTTGTAGAACTAAAAAATTTCCCGGGGGAGCATGCCCCCGGACCCCCCCTAGAAAAGATATGCCTACACTTTCATTTTGGCCAAGCTACGCCCCTGCCCTAAGCTTGTAACAGGAATACCCTAAGCTTGTAACAGTTATACCCTAGTCTTGAACATTTATACCCTAGTCTAGTAACAGTTATACCCTAGTCTTGTAACAGTTATACCCTAGTCTTGTATCAAGTATACCTTAGTCTTGTAACAGTCATACCCTAGTCTTGTAACAGTTATACCCTAGCATTGTAACAATTATCCCCTAATATTGTAACAATTATACCCTAGTCTTATAACAGTTATACCCTAGTCTTGTAACAGTTATACCCTAGTCTTGTAACAGATATACCCTAGTATTGTAACAGTTATACCCTAGTATTGTAACAGTTATACCCTAGTATTGTAACAGTTATACCCTAGTATTGTAACAGTTATACCCTAGTATTGTAACAGTTATACCCTAGTCTTGTAACAGTTATACCCTAGTATTGTAACAGTTATACCCTAGTCTTGTAACAGTTCTACCCTAGTATTGTAACAGTTATACCCTAGTCTTGTAACAGTTATACCCTAGTCTTGTAACAGTTATACCCTAGTGTTGTAACAGTTATACCCTAGTATTGTAACAGTTATACCCTAGTATTGTAACAGTTATACCCTAGTATTGTAACAGTTATACCCTAGTCTTGTAACAGTAATACCCTAGTATTGTAACAGTTAAACCATAGTCTTGTAACAGTTATATCCTAGTCTTGTAACAGTTATACCCTAGTCTTTGACAGTTATACCCTAGTCTAGTAACAGTTATACCCTAGTCTTGTAACAGTTATACCCTAGTATTGTAACAGTTATACCCTAGTATTGTAACAAGTATACCCTAGTCTAGTAACATTTATACCCTAGTCTTTGACAGTTATATCCTAGTCTAGTAACAGTTATACCCTAGTATTGTAACAGTTATACCCTAGTATTGTAACAGTTATACCCTAGTATTGTAACAAGTATACCCTAGTATAGTAACAGTTATACCCTAGTCTTGTAACAGTTATACCCTAGTATTGTAACAGTTATACCCTAATATTGTAACAATAATACCCTAGTATTGTAACAGTTATACCCTAGTATTGTAACAGTTATACCCTAGTCTTGTAACAATTATACCCTAGTCTAGTAACAGTTATAGCCTAGTCTTGTAACAGTTATAGCCTAGTCTTGTAACAGTTATAGCCTAGTCTTGTAACAGTTATACCCTAGTCTTGTAACAATTATACCCTAGTCTTGTAACAGTTATACCCTAGTCTTGTAACAGTTATACCCTAGTCTTGTAACAGTTATACCCTAGTCTTATAACAGTTATAACCTAGTCTTGTAACAGTTATACCCTAGTTTTGTAACATTATACCCCAGAGTATTGTAATGGTAACTGACCTCTGTCTGGCACTATGATCTTCCTGTCTTCCTCTGGTTTGATCATGCTGTTGATCTTCTCTCGTATATTAAGGGCCAAATCCCTCATCACCGTCTTCTCTGTCTGTAAATAAAGGGTTATAATAGTTCTGGATAAAGAGAATATCTCAAACACTAAAATGTTTATGTCTCCACCAAATATTGTGTTGTTGTTAGTCATAACAATTTTAACCCTTTATCTGCTGTATGCCTATATCGACACTTTTTGAAAACAGTGTAGACCCAGTTCACGTAGCTCCTGTAGAAGCTGTCAGAGCTTGCACAGTCTGTTATGTTATAAACTAGTATAAAATATTGAATGGGAGAAGGTTTGATACCTGCTGGGCTGTAACACTATCACTGATGGCTCTAACCAAGTGCTCACATACACATTCAGCCTTCATCTTGGTGAGGTACTCCAAGGCTATACTGCATAGGTCTGTAATCCTGAAACATAACATATAACAGTCTTAATGATGTCATAGTGTAAATGATGCCACAGAGTTAATATAAATGATGTAATAGAGTAAATTATGTCACATGGTAAATGTAAATGATGTCATAGTCTGAATGATGTCACATAGTAAATTTAAATGAGGTTATAGTGTAAATGACATCATAGTCTTAATGATGTCACAGGGTAAATGTAAATGGTGTCACAGTCTGAATGATGTCACAGACAAAATGAAAATTATGTTATAGTGCAAATGATGTCACAGAGTAAATGTAAATGATGCCATAGTCTTAATGATGTCACAGGGTAAATGTAAAATATGTCATAGTCTTAATGATGCCATACTGTCATTGGTGTTTCATATGGTTTTATAAATGGGTTCACTTTTCATAAATCAATGGATGCAGATGAATGTGTACTTTTTACAATGATAAAAGTTCACATTTCATAATACAGTATATCATTATGACCAATATTCTGACTTTCATAAAACTTTGCTCTTTTCAAATTGACAAGTGAACACTTCCAACAATTAACTTAACTTCACTCATGTCTCAAAAACATGCTGGAACTGGATACATACAGTGGAGAATGTGTTATTCTTTCCCAATAAACGCGTTTACGCTAAAACTATTATTTCCAGTGCAAACAGTTTGGAGCCAGATCAGACGCCGGGTAACCCGGCGTCTAAACAGGCTCCAAACTGTTTGCCACCATGATAAACATGAAATATCAGAATTGTCCAAAAGTTGTTCTTTTCTACGTTTTAGTGCTTTGCGTTTGCGTACGTTTGCGTTTAAACGGGAAAGAATAACAGATTCTCCACTGTACATGTGCATCCTTTGCAAACAATGTACACCCTGAGCAGCGGGTTCCTGAAAGAATCCTCTGATCGGGTTTGACAAACAACCCTTCAAGATTTAATGTAAACAAGAAAACGAAATTGCCCATTTAAAAATTCACCAATTTAAGGGATAAAGTCAGACTGTTTTACTCTAGCCCACATAGGAAATTAAAACAAACTGGGCATTACGTATCTGGCTTTTGTTTATTTCTAGGTTCAATTGAGGTCAGACTTGCTGATACACAGTGTAGCCCTGTGCTGCAGAAGGCGAACCAGTTAACCTATCCTGTAAGGCAAAGATCTTGGTTATCTCTCACACTAAGTCCGTTCACATGTCCTTAACCCTTTCCCACATAGCCTGTTTCTAGTATTGAATATAGGTGTCCACTTAAAGCAGGTTGAAAGTAAAGCAGAATGTGCCTTAAGCGCATCCTGCTTTTCTTTCAGCCTGCTTTAAGCTATCATCTGCTAGAATATGAAATATTTCGTATGATACATATTTATGACTGTATAAATTGGAACTATTTTCTTCAGTGAAGGAATAATTTTAATGCGCTAAAAAGCGCTTCTATGGGGGAAAGGGTTAAGACAGATTAACAAATCCCCCCATAACTTGTTTCCTATAGAAGCTCTCTGATCTGGGTCAACACAGTTTGCATATGACAAGTGTAATCTTCACAGTTACACTTTGTACAGGATGCACATACTCGTGACTAGGATTCAATGGGTTTATAGTGAGATCATATAGGAAAACTGTACCAGGTGAGCGACCAAGGGCTATCATAGTCCTCTTGGTTAACCAGTATAAAAACAGGAAAAAGGTTAAAGGCAGTCATATTCCGAATATCACAGCACAGAATAGCTCAACCGATGACAGAAGACCGACGATGATGGACACAGGATGATCGCAATATAGCTCTTCTTGTCACTTAAAATGTACCAGGTGAGCTAAAAATGCAGGGGTACAGTTACCATGACCTAGTTTTAAATGTTTATCAGAAATATGCTGCACAATCAAGTACAATACAAGTAGTTGATAAATGTTGTGATCTCTCAGCTACTGTCCAATCTGTTTAAAGCGAGGACTTAAATGATTATATATTTGTAGTATTAATGACTAGTTGTAGCACAATGCAGGACAAAAGTAATGCAGAAGGCTCCTATATAGGAGCCTTCTGCATTACTTTTGCCCTGCATTAAGTGGTAACCTCTCTTGAACAACCAATATGCTTCTTTATACAGTGATTTCTTAACAAAGGTTTGGCTTTATATTTAACCCATTTGTGCCCCCAAACTCATCTGAAGGCTGATATATGCAATATATATACATGTGTATATCAGCCATGTGATAACGATCAGTATATATATAAGCCATGTGATAATAATCAATATTTACTATCAAACATGGGTCAGCTACCATTCAAATGACCAATCATGAACAGTCTTTTATGACAGGTGGTAGCTTAGTGAAGAACAAAATAGGTTCAAAATGTACGACAATATGAACTGGACAAACATTTAAATTAGACATAAGGATTTGTATCTGGAATTTGGAACATTCAGATGCTTCATCCCAACAAGGACAATGGCCATTGCTGAAGTTTGTTGGATTTCACACAATTCGTTTTTGTAACATTGGTTATAGCACAAATTTACAACAGAAAAAATGGATTCAGATAAGCAACCAATACTTGTGAAGGCAGACATACAAGAAGTAGTATCTGTTAAAGTGGAGAAACATGGACATTTCAAATGGATTTATCTCGTTATATTTCCTATATGTTTTACTTTTTATATCGGAGAAGGAATGTTTACACTGGTTACAGATGAATGGACTCAACAAAAAGTCAAGAAGGAGTTTTTCCCCAACACGTCAGTGCATTCTAATTTTTCTGTGTGCGATATTGTGAACAAGTCTACTCCAGATTATGTACATTATAAAAGTGTTCAGAAGAAATCAGCAGAATGGCTCATGTACTTTAAGATGGCCACTTACGCTCCAGGTTTTGTGACAAGTCTCGTTTTCCCAGCTTATTCAGATTCTTATGGGCGCAGGAATATCATTATTATATCCATGCTTGGCTACTGTGTCAAGATTTTGGGTATAACTGCAGTGTTACTAGCAGACCAGAAGTTATATTACATCCTTATCTGTAATGTGTTTCATGGTCTTTTAGGAGGAGCAAGTACATTTATAGCAACACTCTTTTCATATGTTGCTGATGTTACTCATGGGGAAAAAGAGCGGGCTCAGGGCATAGTTCTGCTTGATTTTTCTCTTATATTAACAGGTTTAGTTTCTTCGCCATTATCTGGAGTGCTGATTCAGACTCTAGGATTAGGCTTTGCCTATACCGGTGTCATATGTAGTGGCCTGGCCACTTTTGCTTTTGTCATGGCCTGTCTGTTTTTACCAGAGACTCTCGAGAAGAGCAAGAGACTACCGGCTAAATCTGTTCTAGCCACATTAAAACAGACTGTGTCCTTTTACACATCAAGTGACTTCAAAGGAAAGAGACTGTGTTATATTATTTTGTTACTCGCTTTCTTTTTTAATGATTTGTGTGAATCAAATCGCACTCCAATGGAAATTGTATATTTTCTAGGACAACCATTTTGTTGGGGCCCTGCTTTTATTGGTTATTTTGAACTGGCACGTAAAGCTTGTTTAACAGTATTTGGTTTGATTGCCTTGAAAGTATTGCAGAAGTGTATGTCTAATGTATCAATCGCCTCACTAAGCTGTGTGTCTATGATCGCTTCATACATTATAGAAGCTTTTGCAAGAACAGACATCACAATTTATTGCGTTGCTGTCGCTGGAATGTTGGGCTTCTTAGTAATTCCCATGCTACGAGGTCTGTTGTCAAACCTGACTTCCCCAGACATGCAAGGCTCGTTGTTCGCCAGCATTGCAGCCATTCAAATCTTAGGAGTTCTCGTAGCTACGCCAGAGAATGAAATATATGCTGCAACCTTGTCCATCATGGATGGCTTTGTGTTCCTGATAATGGCTATGTTCTCTGTCTTTGCGTTTATCTGTCTTTTATTCTACTGCTTTATTCAACCACCAAAAACAATCAGTATTACACCAATATACACAAACACCAAAACAGCAGTAGATAAGGTTTAACATTTCTTCGGCTATGAGTGTATATTCATGCTTTTTGGAAACAGTGCAGATCCAGATCAGACAGCTCTTGATGGAGCAGTTTGATCAGGGTCTGCACTGTTTCCTTATAAAATCTCTCTGACATGAGTCTGACTTCTTTACAGGTCTGCAAATATTTTCCTTATTATATAATTTAAATTAAAATGCTCTTTAACCATTGTCCCATAAATACGCCTTTAATTTATTCCTCATCTGAATAAAATAGGCCTACTTTATACCGTCATAAAATATGTATTATAAAAGCTATATTCTATATCCTAGCAGATGAAAGAAAAAGCAGGATGAATGTATAGCAGAATGTGCTTTTATAAAGGCATATTCTGCTTTACTTTCAACCTGCTTAAAGTGGTCACCTGTCTTCAGACCTAGAAATTGCTAAAGCAGTAATGTGTTCAGGAGGATTCTGCTTTCTTTTCAACCAGCTTTAAGGAGCATTCTGCTTTACGTTCAGCCTGCTTTAAGCAATCATCTGACTTCAATACCTAAAACAAACTGTAAGGTTAAATAGAACTATGACCTATGCAAGGGACCATCATATAATTATGTACTTATATGTTTTACTGTAATCAATTAATTAATTGGCAACTGAACATTTGCTTAACTCTTTGCATGCTGGGTAATTTTTTTCGTCTGTACCATTTGTCGTCTGCTATTTTTCATTGAATTTTCTAAATTTCATTTCAAAACAGGGTCAAAGTGTCATACAGTTTGGATCCTGATGAGATGCCACGTTACGCGGCGTCTCATCTGGATCCAAACTGTTTGCTAAGGTAATCACTGTGGCAGATATATCCGCCACTAGCATGCAAAGAGGTAAGTCTTTGTATGTTGGGTAATGTTTGTTGCCTGTAAATAGTACTTTATACTGCCGTCTGCAACTGTTCTAAAAATAGAATTTTCTAAACTTATTATCAAATTAGTGTCTGAGTATCAAACATTTTGGATCCTGATGAGACGCAGTGTTACGCGGCGTCTCATCAGGATCCAAACTGTTTGCATAGCTAATCACTGTGGGACATATTCACTGCTAGCATGGTTAGAGTTAATTGATTTATTTCTTTGAAGAACTAAAGTTAAAACAATATAACAGAAATAAATGTCTTGTTTTTTCTGAATCAACAGGAAGTTGTATGCAATTACAGGTATAGTTTAACAATTACTCCATATATGTGTATTTTTACGTATTAAATTTATTCCTCCACTGAAGAAAATAGTACCAATTGATATAGCCCGGAATACGGTATGTATCACAAGAAATATTTGTCTAGCAGATGGTAGCTTAAAGAACTGGCTGAAATTAAAGCAGAATGTACCTTAAGGTGCATTCTGTTTTCCTTTCAATCTGCTTTAATGGTCACCTGTTGTCAAAACTAGAAACAGCTTACTTTCAGCTTGTTAGAATATAAGAAACATTTTTTATCATGCATATTCATGACTATATGAAGAGGAACTATTTTCTTCCGTGAAGGATTGGATTAAAGGTATACAAGGCGTATTTATGGGGTTGTGGGTTAAATTCAACAGTTAAAATGCACTGAAGTGTAACCCTTCAAAACCGGACTCCTGAAAACCAAATTTCTCTGAAATTCAAAACCTGACAATTTTTTTATTCAAACATTTATTTTTACTTGCTCACAAATCTTTCAACAAAAGTGAATTATGGTGGTGACAGGGCTAATAACACCGCTTAACCCATTCTCCCATAGATTGTTTCTTATTTTGAAGACAGGTGACCACTCAAAACAGGTTGAAAGTAAAGCAGAATGTGCCTTGGCACATTCTGTTTTACTTTCAGCCTGCTTTAAGCTACAATCTGCTAGGATATAGAAAAAATTTCTTATCGCATGTGTTCATGACAGTATATATAGGAACTATTTTCTTCAGTGGCAGAATAATTGAAATGCGCAAAAAAGGCACTTCTATGGGGGAAAGGGTTAACATGGTACAACAGACTGAGAAACACAGAACAGTTTCTGAAGGAGCTCTCTGTATTACTATAGCCCTGTAGTAGACTGTCACTTGTCTAAAATGACTTCAAAGTCAACCTCTCTTTAACCCATTACCCCATAGCCCGTTTCTAATTTTGAAGATTGGTGACCACTTTAAGCATGTAGAAAGTAAAGCAGAATGCGCCTTAAGGTGCATTCTGCTTTGCTTTCAGCCTTCTTTAAGCTATCATATGCTAGGTTAAAGAAATATTTTCTAAAAGAACACAATCATAACTTAACAAACTGGAACTATTTTCTTCCATGGAGGAATAAATTAGTGGCATAAAAAGGTGTATTTATGGGGATATGGGTTAATGGCTGCTAAACCTCCACTCAACAAGGAACCAAACTTTTAACTCAGTCGGGCATGGTTCTGTGTTTAGACATTTAATAATGATTATCACCTCCAAACTATTTTTAGCATGTTATCTACAACCTAAGGACTCATGATATTGTATGCACATACCATGTGATAATTATCATTATATCCCCAGCAGGTATTTCAGTACAAATACAAACTCGCTTTTGTAACATACCTCGTGAGTAAGATGCAATGGAGATCTTAACCCATTACCCCTATAGCCTGATTCTATTTTTGAAAGCAGGTGACCACTTAAAGCAGGTTGAAAGTAAAGCAGAATGTGCCTAAGGCACATTCTGCTTTACTTTCAGCCTGCTTTAAGCTTCCATCTATTAGAATATAATACTATTTCTTATAATATATATTCATGACTGCATAAATTGGGAGTATATTCTTGGTAAAGGAATAAATTAAAGGCGTAAAAATGTGTATATATGGGATAATGGGTTAAAAGGCAGGTGGCTGCTTATGCAAGATTAACCCTTTCCCCCATAGAAGCGCCTTTTAGCGAATATGATTTATTCCTCCGCTGAAGAAAGTAGTTCCAATTTAATCAGTCATGAATATATATCATAGGGAATATTTTCTATATTCTAGCACATGATAGCTTAAAGCAGGCTGAAAGTTAAGCAGAATGCACCTTAAGGCGCATTCTGCTTTACTTTCAACCTGCTTTAAGTAGTCACCTATCTTCAATACTATAAATAGGCTATCAGGTAAAGGGTTAAGTTATTGCATGCAGGAAGATGCTTCATGCTTTCTGCATTAATTTGGTTCTGCATTAGTCACCAGTCTTGATAAAAAAAACAACAACAACACTTTGGTTAATATTGAGTGTCACTTGTGAGAGGTTTTACTGTTTAAGTACTATAGCAATGCAATAATTACCAGTATTTACAATTAAATCAATGTTGACACCTTCAACCCTAGCAATAGGTATACTCGTCATTCATGAGCAGTGTAAATGACTTTTGATGAGTACACTTGTCCAATGCAAACAGTGTTTCCTATACAGTATAGGAGCCCTCTGATCAGGATCTACACTGTTTGCATATGACAAGTGTTTGCATTTACATCATAGCCCAACAGAGTTGTTTGGAGCTGACAATAACTACTTCATGGCCTCACAGTTATAACAAACTCTTTTATCGATATGACTTTAAAAAGAAATGAGCTATAATGAATGACAATTAATTTATGGACTTCAAATTTACACCAACCCTCAAGTTGATATGACACTATGTATTTAGTTAATATATTTTCAAAGTTGTGGGCACATGGCTGCCATAAGTTGATCATGAAAAATCCTAAGATTTTATATTATTTTTTTCTGTTTTTCAAGCGGGATTACTTAAAGCAGGTTAAAAGTAAAGCAGAATGTGCAATAAGGTGCATTCTGCTTTACTTTCAGCCTGCTTTAATCTACCATCTGCTATGATAAAAGTCCGGAGATTTCAGAATAAGAGCAGCATGCAGCCTAAATCGCTCACATGAGGAACTATTGTGTTATACTCAATGCAAATTGAAGTTTAAAATTGCATGTATGTGGATTGTTGCATGAAGAAGTAACTCAGAATCCGTTTGTCATTACAGCGCTCCCTCTCTACAACGACACCCAATGGGAGACAACAATTGTGTGTGATGTTCGAATGAAACCGTTGTAAGAGGGAAAATTAAGACTTGGTTTACATTCGCAAACAGCTTGAATCCAGATCAGACGCCGTGTAACGCGGTGTCTGATCTGGATTCAAGCTGTTTGTCACTAGCCATTATATTTATTCTATCAAATTTCCATTTATATGTAACTTTGAGAAAAAACAACAGACACAATCTTAAGCAGATGGTATTGCAGCAGTCAAAGTGTTAGACATAATTGTCCCATTTAGGGAACAGCGGCAAGGGTCGTTGTAAGGAGGGAGTCGTTGTTTGGAGGGCCGTTGTAGGGAGGGAACACTGTATTACTGTTTGAGCAAAAAGGAAAAATATGGAAAATATATAAATACATGTAGTCTAATAAAGGGTCACTTAAATAATATTCATTCAAAGTATTATTGAATTCTGACAATGGTTACAGTTTCAGAGAAGAAGATTTTTAAAGATTTTACAATATAAGTCTATGTAAAACTGATAAGCCCTGGGGCGGGGCCATTTTTGACCACCGGGGTTATGATTTGAACAATCTTGGTAGAGGACCATAAGGCAAAGCTAGATGCCAATTATAAAAGTTCTGAGCCTTACGGTTGCAGAGAAGAAGATTTTTAAAGGTTATGTAAAACTGATCAGCCCTGGGGCGGGGCCATTTTTGACCCAGGAGTTATGATTTGAACAATCTTGGTAGAGGACCATAAGGCAAAGCTAGATGCCAAATATAAAAGGGCTGGGCCATACGGTTGCAGAGAAGAATACCTATATAAGTCAATTTAAAACTGATAAGCCCCGGGGCGGGGCCAATATTTGACCCGGGGTTATGTGTGGAGGCTGTAAAAAGTCGCCCCGTACTTCATTCTCAGTGTTGTTATACTTTCTGGTCCTTTGGAATCATTGATTTCAGCGCATTTACAGTTGAAAGTTGAATTCCGCTTAAGCTGGTGCTAGGGGGCGTGAGCACTGTTGCATATTTCAGTATTGCTCATGAACAGACTCAATTAAACCGAGTCTGCAATTTTCAGTACTTGCTTTGTTTTCTGTGCTTTCAAAGGATCTCCCCTTATTCAGATTTATGATTTGAACAATCTTGGTAGAGGACCACAATGCAAAGCTAGATGCAAAATATAAAAGTTCTGGGCCTTACAGTTGCAGAGAAGAAGATTTTTAAAGGTTTTCCTAGATAAGTCTATGTAAAGCTGATAAGCCCCAGGGCAGGGCCATTTTTGGCCCTTGCGTTATGATTTGAACACTCTTAGTAGAGGTCTATAAGGCAAACCTACATGCCAATTATAAAAGGTCTAGGCCTTATAGTTTCAGAGAAGAAGATTTTCCAATGAAAAACTGATAAGCCCCATGTCGGGCCATTTTTGACCATGGGGTCATTATTTGAACAATCTTAGTAAAGGTTATCAACATGATGCTACATATGAACTTTGGTTGTTTAAATTTTATTAAAAAGTATTGACTTTGGTTGTCAATATTATGTAAATACAGAAAATGACCACACCCTCTGGCGGCCATGTTTTTTGACAGATCTTTGAACAATTTTGAAAATATATCAATAAAGAAACATTTTGGTGAAAACCAAATTGAAATCGGACCAGTCCATTTTGAGAAGAAGATTTTTTTTAAATATTGTGCATGGTTGCACATATAACATATAAGTCCGATAACCCCACCCTCTTTTTTGAACAATTTTTGAAACTGGCACAACTACAGTATGTATATGACCAAGTTTGGTTAAAATTGGGCCATTGATTTCAGAGAAGAAGTTATTTGAAACAAAATGTGAACAGACGATACCGACACCATCACAGACATATGACGGACGGTGACCGATCACAATAGCACACCTTGAGCACTTTGTGCTCAGGTGAGCTAAACATCCGGAGAAATGGCAGCCCTGCATATGTGGGCAACAAAACATCCAAATTTTGGTGTGGGCATGGAAATGAATAAGAGGTAATTGGAAACCGAAATTGACCATGTTTGGAGATTGAAGGGTCAATGTGTTAAGACATCTCCAGATAAGGTGAATTTGAAAGTAGCTGCTTGGTGTATTAAACCTTTACCCCATAAATACACCTTTTTACACCTATAATTTATTCCTCTACTGAAGAAAACAGTTCCAACTTACACTGGATCCAAACTATTTGACACACTGAGCTCTCACACTGATGTTTTTAATATAGAGGCAGACAAATTGTTACAAAGGTTCAATGACAAAGTGAATAAAGAAGACATTTATATCCAGTTATAACTTTTAATATTTGTAACACAATATGAATTGTTCAAATGTCATTAAATTTAAATTCACTGCAGTACATTAATACAGTAAAATCTCTCTATTACGGCAACTAGAAATAGGGTTTAATAATTTTATGAAAGACAGGTTGCAGCTTAATGCAAGGTGACAGAAAAACAGAAAGCTCTTAGAACTTTCTGTTTTACTTTCACCTTACTTGAAGCAATCTCCTGCATTAAACACAAACTAATTAACTGAATTAAGTTGTCGTTAAAGAAAGGTTTTAACCCTTTGAACCCTTGTCCCGCCTATAGGCGTCCTTTTCAAAAAGTGTACATGTGAATAGTACACTTGTCCTATGCAAACAGTGAAGACCCAGATCAGAGGGCTCCGAAAGGAGCCCTCTGATCAGGGTCTTTACTGTTTGTCATAATGTCCAACATTGACAAAAACAACCCTTAAAAGTCAGAAATGGACTAGACTAAAATGGAAACTGGAATTGTCCATGTAAAGTTTTAGGGAGGAAAGAGTTAATGTAATAAACTAACCCTTTACCCCATAGCCTGTTTTATTCATTTTGAAAGCAGATGACCTGTTACCCCATAAAAACATAATTTTACGCCTTTCACTTATTCTTCCACTGAAGAAATAATCTTCACTTTATACAGTAATGAATGTATACCATAAGAAATATTTTCTACATCCTAGCAAATGGTAGTTTAAAGCAGGTTGAAAGTAAAGCAGAATGCGCATTAAGGCGCATTCTGCTTTACTTTCAACCTGCTTTAAGTGCTCACCTATCTTCAATACTAGAAAACGTCAGCTATGCCCAAGGTAATGGGTTAAAGCAGGTTGAGAGTAAAGCAGAATGTGCTTTACATAAAGGCACATTCTGCTTTACTTCAACTTGCTTTAAATGGTCACATGTCTTTATGACTAGAAACAGGCTATGAAGTAATGGGTTAATTTTGCAACCAAACCCTAAGTTGTGACTACTCATTAGACTAAACTTTGTGGTGATTCTAGTGAGTAGTCACAACACAGGTTTTGGTGGGGATATAAATATTTCAGTACTTGAGTGTCCAAGAGTTAAACATTATCTACTGCTGTTTTGGTGGTTGTGTATATTGGTGTAATACTGATTGTTTTTGGTGGTTGAATAAAGCAGTAGAATAAGAGACAGACAAACGCAAAGACAGAGAACATAGCCATTATCAGGAACACAAAGCCATCCATGATGGACAAGGTTGCAGCATATATTTCATTCTCTGGTGTGGCCATCAGATTCCCAAGGATTTGAATAGCTCCAATACTGGCAAACAATGAGCCTTGCTTGTCTGGAGATGTCAGATTAGAAAACAGACCTCGAATCATGGGGAAAATCAAGAAGCCCAACATGCCAGCGACAGCAACACAGTAAATTGTGATATCTGTTCTGGCAAAAGCTTCTATGATATATGAGCCAACGATAGACACACAGCTTAACGAGGCTATCGATGCATTAGACATACACTTCTGCAATACTTTCAAAGCAATCAGTCCAAATACTAATAAGCAAGCTTTACGTGCCAGTTCAAAATAACCAATAAAAGCAGGGCCCCAACAAAATGGTTGTCCTAGAAAATACAGAATCTCCATTGGACTGCGATTTGCGTCACACAATTCGTTAAAAAAGAAAGCAAGTAACAAAATAATATAACACAGTCTCTTTCCTTTGAAGTCACTTGATGTGTAAAATGACACAGTCTGTTTCAATGTGGCTAGAACAGATTTAGCCGGTAGTCTCTTGCTCTTCTCGAGAGTCTCTGGTAAAAACAGACAGGCCATGACAAAAGCAAGAGTGGCCAGGCCACTACATATGACACCTGTATAGGCAAAGCCTAATCCTAGAGTCTGAATCAGCACTCCAGATAATGGGGAAGCCCCTAAACTTGATATAACTAGCGCAAAATCCAGCAACACTATGCCTTGAGCACGCTGCTTTTCCCCATGAGTGATATCGGCAACATATGAAAATATAGTCGCTGTAAATGTACCTGGTCCTAATACAAGTCCATGAAACACATTACAGATAAGGATGTAATATAACTTCTGGTCTGATAGTAACACTGCAGTTATACCCACTATTTTGATGTATAAACCCAGTACAGATATAATAATGATAATTCTACGGCCATAAGAATCTGAATACGCTGGGAATAAGAGACTAGGCACAAGGCCTGGAATGTATCTGGCCATCTTAAAGTACATGAGCCATTCTGCTGATTTCTTCTGAACACTTTTATAATGTATATAATCTGGAGTAGACTTGTTCACAATATCACACACAGAAAAATTAGAATGCACATCAATACCGGGGAAGAACTCTTTCTTGACTTCCTGCTGAGTCCATTCCTCTGAAACATATGTGAACATTCCTTCACCCAAATATAGAGTAAAACATATAGGAACTATGACCAGATGAATCCATTTGAAAAGTCCGTGTTTCTCCACTTTAACAGAGACTTCTTCCTGTATGTCTGCCTTCACAAGTATTGGTTGCTTTTCTGAATCCATTTCAGTAGTTTAAGTTTGTGCTTTAACAAATGTTACAAAAACGAACCAATGTTACACAAACAATGTTAACAAAATGTTTGAACCAATGTTACAAAGAATTGTGTGAAACCCAACAAACTTCAGCAGTGGTATTTGTCCTTGTTTGTTTGTAACATCTGAATGTTCCAATATCCAGATGCAAATCCATCCGTCCAATTCTAACATTTTGTCCAGTTCATATGTCCCTGCATTTAAAACCTTTTCACTTCATATAAATAATGACCAAATTACACAACATCAGTCTGTTCCCGTCATTTCCAAGCCCCACCTCCAATATCATCTCTCAATACCAACTGATAACATTACAATGTTACATCCCATTCTGATTTCTGTGTCCATCAAGGTAGCAAGCTTTTTGAATGCAGAATCAATGTCTATCTTCAAGACTATCATTTGCTGAATGTCTAGCACCGATTTATTCCTCTGCATATACAGTCAAAACTCGATACTTTTAACTCGCTTAATTCGACTTTACCAGTATTTTTTAAGTTTAATTTTACTAAACCAATCTCGCTTAAGTCGAACATACCTGTACTTTAAAGTTAAAACGTGGCTAAGCCAGGTTTTAACTTTGAAATATGGGTATGTTCAAACTAACGCGATTTCGAAGTATCAAGTTTCGACTGTATCTACAAACACAATCCATGCACCCAAGAGTTTGGATATACATCAAACTATTCTACGTCTATCTGGATAAAAACTATGTTTAAATGTCAAGCCTATCCACTGTAGGCTATATGTAGAACTAGTTGCAAGCCAACAGTTCAAACTACTGATGATAATTGAAGTGAACAGTATATACAAACTTGGAAATTGGTCGGTAGGTCACGTGTAATATATATGGTAAACAATGCATACACAGTCAGACCTGTTAGAATTGAGTAGACATATAAAAGCCTTACAATTGCATTGAGTATTCCTAAAGACAGCTGGTAGCTAAATACAGAACAAAAGTATTACAGAAAGCTCCTAAAGGAGCTTTCTGTAATACTTTTGTTCTGTATTTAGCTCCACCTGTCCTAAAATCTATTTTTGATTCATAATTTGAACAGTAGCTTAACAAAAAGTTCAACAGTTAATACAGATTATTATCACATGAATTGTATATATATTTATATTGACCTTAATATAAGGTTATTATGAGGCTAAAGATAGCTGGTGAGGAGATACTATTTATCAACCGATGTGCAGCATATTGCAGATTAGCAGTTATGTTAACTGTGCACCTCCTATAACACTGTATGCATTTTATTTGACATCCTCAACATTTTTTAACCCTTTCCCACAAAGAAGCGCCTTTTAGCGCATTTGTATATTCCTCCACTGAAGAAAATAGTTCCTATTTGTACAGTCATGAATATGTTTTTATAAGAAATATTTTCTATATTCTAGCTTTACCTTCAACCTGCTTCTAATTCTTACGGTACATATTCATAACTGTATAAATTGGAACTACAGCACTCCCTCTCTACTTTGGCCCTCCCAACAATGACTCCCTCCTTACTATGACTCTTTCCGCAGTACCCTAAACGGAACAAATATGTGTAACGCTTTTACTGCTGCAATATCATTTGATTAAAATTGTCGTCTGCTCAAATTTACAGTCTCAAATTTACATATAACTGGAGATTTTGATAGAATAAATATAATGACGAGTGACAAACGGCCTGAATCCAGATCAGATGCCACGTTATGCCGCGTCTGATCTGGATTCAAGCTGCTTGCAAATGTAAGACAAGTCTTAATTTTCCTCTCTATAACAATTCCCTCCGAACAATGCACACAATCTGTGTCTCCCAGAGGGTGTCATTGTAGAGAGGGAGCATTGTATATTATTCTGTTGAGGAATAAATTAAAGGCGTAATTTATGGGGTTATATGGGTTAACTTTCATCCTGGTTTAAGTAGTCATCTGTTTTAAAACTAGAAACTATGGGTTTAATCTTAGCCCTTGTAGTGCTGGAAACGATTACATTACAAACAAGATTGAGCTCCTCTGGTCAGGGTCTGCACTGTTCAAACATATATTATTATGTTTTGAGGACAAACCATCAATAGTCATTGAACAGTAAGCAAATGAGTCTATGTGAAAAGGGTAAGGGTTAACAATTTTGTTTCATATCAGATATGATTAGGGATCCAGATAAGAGGGAGTACACTCAACAAATCCAACATTTTATCACTCATTTCAGCAGCAAATGATGAAATCCTATGGCGTTACTACTCAATAGATTCGTCTAGCTGCAACAATTCTAATGAGTAGTGACACCACAGGGTTTAATGTAGATTAAAAAGATTTTAGTTTTTGAAACACTCCCCTTATCTGGAGTCTTGTATGGCATGATCTACCTATGGTCAAAGTCTGAACTAATACACAGGACTCCAGATAAGGGGAATATTTCAATTTTTTTTTTTATTTCTGCATTTAACTCTATGGTGTGACTACTCATTAGAATTGTCTCTTCGAGACGATTCTAATGAGTAGTTACACAATAGGATTTTGTGCTGAAATGAGTGAGAAAATGTTAGATTTGTTCAGTTTACTCCCTCATATCTGGAGTCCTGATACATATCCTTACCCTACCCCATAGCATGTTTCTTATTTTGAAAATAAGTGACCACTTAAAGCAGGTTTCTTTCAGCCTGCTTTAAGCTACAATCTACTAGGATATAGAAAATATTTATTATGGTACATAGTCCTAAATGTATAAAGTGGAACTATTTTCTTCAATGGATGAATAATATAAAGGCGTAAAAAGGCGTATTTATGGAGTAATGGGCTAAACTCTTTGAATGCTAAGTAAAATTGTGGTCTACAACAATTAACGTCTGCTACCGTTATGAAGAAAATAGTTTTAATTTATAGTCATGAACATGACTTTTTGTACCATCAAAAATATTTTCTATATCTATATTCTAGCAGATGGTAGCTAAAAGCAGGCACATTCTGCTTTACTTTCAACCTACTCTAAATGGTCACCTGTCTTCAAAACTAGAAACAGGCTATGTAACTCTTTGAACCCTAGTCACGCATATATGCATCATTTATAAACATTGTACCTGTAAGGTGTACACATGTCCTATGCAAACAGTGTAGACCCTGATCAGAGGGCTCCTTAAGGAGCCCTCTGATCATGGTCTACACTGTTTGCTATTTTGACATTTATTGTAAAAATAAACCCTAAAAAGTCAAACATGGACTAGACTAAATTGAAAACTAGAATTGTCCATTTGAGGTTTCAGGGAGGAAAGGGTTAATGGGTTAAGTCATTAGAAACATGCATCTTTCTCAGTACGACCCCCCACCCCAACCAACCACTATGTCTTTATCTACAGTATCAGATATAAGGTAATCCTATATTTCTACTTGACATAATCAACACTATATGGTTTATCAGTTTGAAATTTCAAACTTTGAACTGAAAGAGAGAAGCACTTACTCTACTTATATATGAGTGTGATCTTATACCTCAATATAACAGGGTAGCCACCAGTAAGATTGCTTCTACATGTATTTCTAAAGTACACTGCATGTTAACCTTTAAACAGCTGTTTATGACTTATCTGATATTTGTCAACAGTTTGGATCCAGATCAGATGCCGAGTACCTCGGCATCTGATCTGGATCCAAACTGTTTGACAGTCTTCTTTAAGTTTCTTTAATTTAAAACTGTACAAAAACTTATTTGACAATATTGAAATCAACAATTTCAGAAGTGATGATATAACAGCAGGTAAAGGGTTAACAAGCTATGTTGTTGGAAAGGGAGGACATTCATCTCACCTGTTATTAGGAGTTAATTGACACAATTAATATCTCATGCAGCTTCCATGCATGAAAATACATGGTGGAAAGAGGACTTTTCAGAGATAAAGTGAAGAAGCATTAGTTTTATTAAGGATTAATTTAAGGATCAAAAGGATTCTAAGGAGCAGAAAAAGATGTTGGAAAGACAATTAAGCAGGGATGAACAACTAATAAATGATTAGTTTTCATGTGACTTATCAAATGAGTAATAACAACATGATTGAGATGGAGACTTAAAATGTCTCCCTTTTATCTTGGATCCTGGTTCGGAGACTTACCATGGATGAAGCCTTTGGAAAATTTTGCTTGTGTGAGGAGAACTATCTATAGACTCAGCTATGTAAAAGAATATAGCTTGAAACACAGTGATTAAATCAGTTAAAATCAAAGAAGATATATATCGACTGTGAGGTGAAGCACAATTATGTTATTGAGATTGACTACTTGGATAAAACTAAAATTTACAACCAAAACAAGCCAGCGAGACAGTCAGTCCAGGAACACTATATAACGACAAGGTGAACACTATAATGAAAGACTCTGAAGAAGAACCCTTGATTGTAGAAACAACAAACATTCAAAAGCCAAAACCAGCTCAAAGGAAAGAAAAACACCCAATCAAATGGAATCACTTCATCTTGATACCGTACTATCTGTTCTATGTGACTGGTACTACCATATTCAGATACGTCCATGAAGACTGGGTACAGGACACCATAAAAACACAATATTTCAGGAACCAGTCTAACTACAGTAACTTCTCAGCATGTGAGGACACCAATTCTTCTGACCCGGACTATCAGACATACAAACACGTGCAGCAGATGACGTCTCATTGGTTGATGTATTACAAGTTCGCTCTTTGCGTTCCAGCGTTCTTCATGAACCTCATTCTGCCAAGTTATACTGACATTTATGGACGCCGTTTTTTCCTGCTTGTTAATACATTCGCTGTGTGTGTTCGCCTATGTGTGGAAACGTTTATTATATTCTCAGATGAGACGCTGTTTTATATATTGATATTGTATGTAGTGGAGGGATTAACTGGGAGTATCTATTCCTTGAACTCAGTGTGTTATGCATACATAGCTGATATCACCAACAACAATCAGCGAACATTTGGTGTCATCTCAATAGACTTCTTAGCCATGATAGCCGTGGTCCTGAGTGGATTACTATCAGGACTATTAATAGAGACTCTTGACTTGGGATTCAAGTATACTGCCATTATATGCAGCGCGATGCTGGTTACCGCTTTCCTCCTAGCTTACTGCATACCAGAAACCAACCAGGTTAACCAAACGAGAGAGACACAAACACCTTTGTCCGCTCTGAAACAAACTTTAGGCTTTTGTTACAGTTCAGAATTTAAAGGACACAGACAGAGCTATGTTGTCCTATTGGCAGCATTTTTTTTCACAGAACTGAGTAACAATAACCGCCTATCACTGGAGAATGTGTATTTTCTAGGGCGGCCATTCTGTTGGGGACCTTCAATGATTGGTTACTTTTCAATGGCACGTCACGGTGTGCAGGGTATTGTGGGATATTTCTGTCTAAAACCGATGGAGAAGTACATGTCTGATATCGCTATAGCGCTGGTCAGTCTCCTATCCAACATGTGCTCCTATATTCTGGAAGCGTTTGCTAGGACTAGTTTGGCTATATACTGTGTACCTGTCATAGCTCTCCTATCATTCATGACTCTGCCTGTTATACGAGCCATGATGTCAATACTAACATCGTCCACCCGACAGGGGTCAGTGTTTGCCAGTCTGGCCGCCCTCCAAATCATTGTGAGTCTGACTTCTACATTAGAGAATGAGGTTTACGCTGCTACGCAGTCGTTTATGAATGGATTTGTGTTTCTACTGATGGGATTCTGTGCTTTGGTTGCCATAGTTTTAGTTATTTTATATTCATGTATAAAGCCAGTGATATATACTGCTGCTAAGCCTAGGAAAAAGTATTTACTAGAGGCCAGTCAAATGTAGGTTATATAGTATAGAAACTTTTTCTCAAGTTTTTTGGCTGAAATTCCCATCTCTGAAATGCATTAACTCTTTGCATGCTTGGTAATTTTTTCCTCTGTCAAAATTGTTGTCTGCAACTGTTCTAAAAATAGAAATTTCTATATTTCTTTTCAAAACAGGGTCAGAGTATCAAACTGTTTGGATCCTGATGAGACACTGCGTCATGCGGCGTCTCATCTGGATCCAAACTGTTTGCAAAGGTAATCACTGTGGGGCAATACCCGCCTCTAGCATGCAAAGAGTTAATTTCCAACTACAGTAAGGTAGTACATCCCTAACATCATGTCAATGTGGGTCAATATCAGTATTCTACTAAGAGTGATAGGCAATTCTCATCAACTGAAGGGCTACTACCTTAAGTTTCAATGAGGATTTACAATGCCGCAGCTGATCTAGGTCCACACTGCTTAAAGCAAGGTGACAGTAAAACAGAAAGTCTCTGTTTTACTGTCACCTTGCTTTAAGCTGTCACCTGTCTTTTTTTTACATTAATCAGACTTTGCTTTAGTGGTCGTAATAGAGAGGTTTTACTGTATTTGTTTATTAAGTGATTGTTGCATAAAGGTATTATTTTTAACCCATTGCCCTATAAATTCACCTTTTATCTTAAAGCAGGTTGAAAGTAAAGCAGAATGCGCCTTAAGGCACATTCTGCTTTACTTTCAACCTGCTTTAAGCGGGCACCTATTTTCAATTCTAGATACAGGCTATGGGGTAAAGGGTTAACCAGTCAATGTTTTATCTGTCATTAATTGCTATTCATGTTGTATCTCTCAAATAATGTAGGTTAGTCAATACACAATCAGTCATTCACTTTTATCTTCATTCTCAATGTTGACTGTCATTATAAACCATGTTTAACATGGATGTATGTTTGAATACAGCAATATTTGTTTATGATTGTATTTCTTATATCAACCACCCTCTTCACTACATCAAGAAAGGTGAAATCAAAGCTCATCCAACACTAAGTATTCACAGCTTTTCAATAGTCAAATGCTTATTTATTAGGAATGGATAACAAATATAAATCTCAGCAACAAGTCTTCTGTCAACTTTTTAACCATACCAGGCATTATGCAACAATTAACCCATTATTCCATAGCTTGTTCTAGTTTTGAAGATAGGTGACTACTTAAAGCAGGTTGAAAGTAAAGCAGAATGCGCCTTTGAGGCACATTCTGCTTTACTTTCGGCCTGCTTCAAGCTATCCTCTGCTAGAAAAGAAAATATTTCATATGGTTCATGTTCATGACTGTATAAATTGGAAATATTTTCTTCAGTAGAGGAATAAATTAAAGGCGTATTTATGGGGTAATGGGTTACATCTACTCAGAAAATTCAAAGTTTGTTCAGGATGTACGGAAATCAAGTTCTGTTTTGGAAAGTTCTGTGCATTGTTGATAGTACAGATACCAAATGACTGTCTTTCCAAGCATTTGATTTAGTATTCTGGGGTCCCGTTTCATAAAACTTTGTACTACAAATGTTGTCGGAAGTCAGATTATAAAAGTCTCAATTATCATTTATTTCTCCATCTAATCTTGTCTTGTGACATCTCTTTGGAATCGTCTTGTAAAGATGATTACAAAGATATGTCACAAGACAGGAAAAGATAGAGAAATCAGAAATTAAATGTATTTTTAAATTTTGACTTACGACCGTTTTTGTCATACAAATTTTTATGAAACGGGCCCCTGAGAACTAAGATATCCATTGCAATCTGTTTGGACCCAGATCAGACATTGAGTAACTGTACTTGTAATCAGACTCCAAACTGTCATTCAGACTTAAACAATCAGTATTTTCAGTTATCAATTTCTGCATTTCATTGGCAAAGTGTTTGTGTTTGGTTTAAATGGGAAAGAATACCACCTTTCACCTTGTACATAAGGGGAGATAAGTGAACTGTACAAAGGGAGATAAGTGAACTGTACATCAAGGGAGATAAGTGAACTGTACATCAAGGAAGATATTTTTACGTGAATTGTACATCAAGGGAGATAAATGAACTATTCATCAAGGGATATAAGTGAGCTGTAAATCAAGGGAGATAAGTGAAACTTACTTGTTTGTCAAGCGTTTGATCTCGTCTCTGTTCCTGTAGAGTGTAATCACCTCCACCGTGGGAGAGTAGTCTATTACCATAGGGGACAGCTTGATCTCCTTGATCTTGATAGACATGAACCTGTAGAAGCCAAGCAAAGGCACAAATGGTTATATAAGTGCTTTAACCTTTTTCTTTATTGAAATAATTTAGCACATTTAATTTATCCCTTCAATGAAGAAAATAGTTCCAATTTATACAGTCATAAACATGTACCAACTGAAATATTTTCTAAATTCTAGCAGATGATAGCTTTAAGCAGGCTGAAAGTAAAGCAGAATGTGCCTTAAGGCACATTCTGCTTTACTATCAACCTGATTTAGCTAGTCACCAATCTTTAAATTTGAAACAGGCTATGGGGTAATGTGTTAAACACAGCTATAGGTTGTTTGCAGTCAAAAAAAGTAAGGGGACAGCTTAAAGCAGTGACAAGAGAAAAATAAGCTTTCTGTTTTACTGTCATTGTGCTTTAAGCAGTCACCTGTCGTAAACACCAACTTTGTGGTCGTAATAGAGAGATTTTACTGTATGTAAATTAAAGCAAGTAAATTTCAGACTCGAGACAGTTACCACATAAACTGGAAGAAATTGACATAGCTATCTCACACGTGAATGGTGTTCATTTCATTTTGCATTCAAACTTGTGTTGATCATGCTGAAGAATATGTATTATCAGCCTAAAATACAGTTAACAGCTGCCAGGTAACTTCCAATAGAAAAGTCCAGTTTCCAATAAAGCCTGTTCCATTGATTACTATACTATTTAGTTGTTTTTTTGCGAAGGGATGGGATAGGGGGTATTATAAATTGCAAAATGACAAACATTGCAGACCCTGATCAAAGGGCTCCTGCAGAAATCCTCTGATCAGGGTTTTCAGTGTTTGTTTAGGACAAGTGTACTCTTCACAGGTAGACTGTTTGTAAACATGGCATTTATGCCTAACTAGGGCTCAATGAGTTAATGCAGGACAAAGGCTCACAAAAGAGAACTCTAGTGAGACAACAAAAAGTTTTTGCGCAGACATACTGATTATGATGGTGAAAAAATCATACAAGTTCTATTTTTTGCTAATGTTTCTTTTACAAACTTACTTGAAAGAGGCCACAGTGTCTCTGAAACCAAAATACTGGAAATGGTCATGGTGCAGGGAATGTAGACAAGGCTCAAAGCTGGCTCGACGGTGGAACTGTTTACCATGGAAACGCAGCTCCAGGTACTTGGCAAAGGACATATGCCAGGTATCAGAGCTCATTGGTATCACTGGGGTCACCTGGATGACAAAAATGGGAGACTGTACCAGCTGTGATAGTATAGTGGAGAAGACTTTATTCTTTACTGTTTAAACACAAACAAAACGCAAACGCATGGGAATGAAATGAAGAAAATAACAATTTCTAAATATTTACTGAGGCAAACAGTATGGAGCTTGATAAGATGCTGAGTTACCCATTGCAATGGATAAAATAGTTTACGCTTTACTCCATAGTCCCTTTCTAGTTTAGAAGACAAATGACCTCTTAAAGCAGGTTGAAAGTAAAGCAGAATACAGCTTAAGACACAGTCTGTTTTACTTTCAGCCTGCTTTAAGCTACCATCTGCTAGAATATAGAAATTATTTCTGATACGTATCTATGACTATATACAGAGGAACTATTTTCTTCAGTTGAGAAATAAATTAAAGGCATAAAAGGGCCTATTTATGGGTAAAAGGTTAAAGAAGGCTGAAAGTAAAGCTGAATGCACATTTAGGCACATTCTGCTTTACTTTCAAACTGCTTTAACTCAAGTTTAAGTAGACACCAAATGCTTTAAGCTGTCACCTGTCCATTATACGGACAATAAGCCTTCTTTTTAGTGGTCGTAATAGAGAGGTTCTACTGTATATTGTCTTGTCCTACCTGTTTACACTTGTGACACCAGCTCCAAATCAGTATAGACTGTTGGCCACCGGGTATCGGGTGTTCCAGCTTCTTCAGTACAATACTAATACTGCCATAACCGTGCACAAATCTACGGATGTGCTTCACCATAGACGTGTTGCACGAGTCAGACGGGCAGACATATGACGGTCTGAAATATGACAATAAACAATCACGCAGTTAAGTCTGAAATCTGTCTCCACATTGCCCATGAGCCAACACAGTTATTCAATAATTCAAACTCTTCTCACCCATAACCCCATAGCATGTTTCTAGTTTTTAATACAAGTGACCACTTAAAGCAGGTTGAAAGTAAAGTAGAATGCACCTAAAGGTGCATTCTGCTTTACTTTCAGCCTGCTTTAAGCTACCAGCTGCTAGAATATAGAATTTTTTCTAATGTTAAATATTCCCAACTGTATAAATTGGAACAATTTTCTTCAGTTGAGGGATAAATTAGAGGTGAAAACAAGACTGCGCGTTCAATAAACGCTTATGCCCCCGGTGGCATCCTTGACAATATATTCTGAATTTTTTCTAAGTCCAAATTAGGTCAAGGTCAAGGTCAAACTGAGCTTGGGTATTATTGGTGAGATGGTTACGGTCCAAGGCAATAACTGTATAAGTATTGAAGCATTGTAGTAAACAGTGTTGATGCTAGACGAAACGGTAAAATCTAGTTAACCAGGAAATAGCCTATTTAAAATATTCTAAGTCCAAATTAGGTCAAGGTCAAGGTCGATATCAAAGTTTTGTGATATTGGTGGATAGGGAATGGTCAAAGGCAACAACTGTATAATTATCAAAGCATTGTAGTCCGATGTGTTGATGCTAGACGAAACGGTAAATTCTAGTTAACCAGGAAATAGCCTAATTAAAATATTCTAAGTCCAAATGAGGTCAAGGTCAAGGTCAATATCTAAGTTTGGTGATATTGGTGGATAGGGAATGGTCAAAGGCAACAACTGTATAAGTATCAAAGCATTGTAGTCAGATGTGTTGATGCTAGACGAAACTGTAAATTCTAGTTAACCAGGAAATAGCCTAATTAAAATATTCTAAGTCCAAATGAGGTCAAGGTCAAGGTCAATATCTAAGTTTGGTGATATTGGTGGATAGGGAATGGTCAAAGGCAACAACTGTATAAGTATCAAAGCATTGTAGTCAGATGTGTTGATGCTAGACGAAACTGTAAATTCTAGTTAACCAGGAAATAGCCTAATTAAAATATTCTAAGTCCAAATTAGGTCAAGGTCAAGGTCAATATCAAAGTTTGGTGATATTGGTGGATAGGGAATGGTCCAAGGAAACAACTGTATAAGTATCCAAGCATTTGGGTAAGCAGTGTTGATGCTAGACGAAACGGTAAATTCTACTTAACCTTGTTACGGACACACGGACGGATGGACGGACTGGACGATTACTATATGCCTCCGCATCTGTCGATGCCGGGGGCATAAAAACCCGTATTCATGGGGTAATAGGTTAAGTCAAACTTACCCGTATGTCAAAGTTAAAACTTAGCTTAGCCATGTGTTAATTTTGAAATACAGGTATGTTCGACTTCACCGAGATCAAGTTATCAAGATTCAACTTATGAAATATGGGTGAGTTCAATTTCAGCAAACTCGAAGTACTGAGTTTCAACTGTATTTGATACATCTGAGTCTGGATGGTCTTGCATTTATACTTTTAGAGCGATAGAGATAAAACAAGACTGCGCGTTCAATAAACGCTTATGCCCCCGGTGGCATCCTTGACAATATATTCTGAATATTTTCTAAGTCCAAATTAGGTCAAGGTCAAGGTCAAACTGAGCTTGGGTATTACTGGTGCGTTGGTAATGGTCCAAGGCAATAACTGTATAAGTATAGAAGCATTGTAGTAAGTAGTGTTGATGCTAGACGAAACGGTAAAATCTAGTTAACCAAGAAATAGCCCATTCAAAATATTCTAAGTCCAAATTAGGTCAAGGTCAAAATCAAGGTTGGGTGATAATGGTGGATAGGGAATGGTCCAAGGCAACAACTGTATAAGTATCTAAGCATTTGAATAAGCGGTGTTGATGCTAGACGAAACGGTAAAATCTACTTAACCTGGTTACGGACGGACGGACGTGCCACCGAAATGGGTTAGAGGGCCTTTTCTTTTGTTATTTTCTTTTGTTTGAATAACGGGCCACGGCCCCTTATTCTATTGTTACGGAATGAACTCTATTGTCTTCTTTTGTTATGTTTACCGTTATCTGGCCAGAAAAGGCCCTCTAACCTATTTCGGTGGCGCGGACGGACGGAAGGACGGACGGGACGATTACTATATGCTCCCGCATCTGTCGATGCCGGGGGCATAAAAAAAACTTAATGCTGTAGCTAAATTCAAAGCTTCACACCTATATTAACTCTTTCCTCCCTATAACTTTAAATGGACAATTCCAGTTTCCATTTTAGTCTAGTCCATTTCTGACTTTTAAGGGTTGTTTTTGTCAATGTTTTGCATTATTGCAAACAGTGAAGACCTAGATCAAAGGGCTCCATAAGGAGCCCTCTGATCTGGGTCTTCACTGTTTGCATAGGACAAGTACACTTTTCACATGTATACTGTTTGAAAAGGTCGCCTATAGGCGGGACTAGGGTTCAAAACAAAAATGATGATGCCTACGACATAAAAGCAAAGCCTTAGCCTCACTTTCATTCATTTTTCATTGCAAGACGAAAATGGGCTTGACTAAATTGGAAAATTGAATTGTCCATTTGAAGTTTCAGGGGTGAATGAATTAGTCTGGTAGAAAACTTTCAAACTAGCTAATCACAAAGGGAGGGGGATAGTTTATCCAATTAACTCTGAACGGCTAAGCTTACCTGAAGCAGAATCTTTCTAGAAATCCACCCAGTGTGATGTCATTCTTACCATAGAACTCCATAGTGACAACCCTGGAGAAAAAATAAGTCTATAGCCAGGGCTCCAGATAAGAGGATGGATTATAATTAATATTATTATTATACCAGATTTATATAGCGCTCTTTCACACAGGACTTGTGCGCTCAAAAGCGATCAGAGTAAACTGCACAAATCCAATAATTTCTCATTCATTTCAGCACCAAACCCTATGGTGTGATTACTCATTAGAATTGTCTCAAAGAGACGATTCTAATGAGTAGTGGCACCATAGGGTTTAATGCTGGAGATCTGATAGCTGTTCATCAAACAGACCATTCCAATTTATCATTTGCCTCATTGAACTTTTTCTGATTGGATAAGATTTGTTATGAATAACAATATTTCTGTCATATTGTGACGTTCAGCTAATTACCCAAGAAGCCCTTTACATACTGTTTCAGATACAAATCATCAACTGGGTAGAATCACTGACCTTCCACAAGCCACTTACTGCAGAAAAAATAATGCATCAATACTGCATTTAGCACCTTCTGCCTTAAAAGACATCATATGGACCTTTAGTTGAGTGGCCATTTAACCCATTACCACATATCCTCAATCTAGTTTTGAAGACAGGTGACCACTTAAAGCAGGTTGATAGTAAAGCAGAATGTGCCTTACAGTACATTCTGCTTTACTTTCAGCCTGCTTTAAGTCACCTTCCACTAGGATATAGAAAATACTTCTTACATTTCATATTCATGACTGCACAGAGTGGATTTATTTTCTTCAGTGGAGGAATAAATTGAAGTTGTGAACAAGAGCACCGCAAGCCGGGCACATTATACGCCCGTCAAATCGATCTTAGAATGTAGTCATACCAAAACCCTATCAAGGTAAAGTGAACAAAAGGGGAAGAACCCTGAAAGTTAGGGGTCATATGCTGACCAAGTTTCAAAAGGATTGGAATAAATTTGTTTGAGCAAGAGAGCGGACAAACTAAAAAATGCCCGTTTTTGACAAAATAAGGGGCATAACTCTTGAATGCCTGGGGCAATCTTGCTGGTTATTGAACTTGACCCAAACATTATGGTCATACACATGCTGATTAAGTTTCAAAAGGATTAAAATAAATTTGTTTGAGTTAGAGAGCGGACAAACTAAAATATGCCCGTTTTTGACGAAAAAAGGGGCATAACTCTTGAATGTCTGGTGCAATCCTGCTGGTTATCAAACTCGACAGAGATATTATGGTCATACACATGCTGACAAAGTTTCAAAAGGATTAAAATAAATTTGTTTAAGTTACACACAGTTTCAAAAGGATTGAAATAATTTGTTTGAGTTAGAGAGCGGACAAACTAAAATATGCCCGTTTTTGACGAAAAAAGGGGCATAACTCTTGAATATCTGGGGCAATCCTGCTAGTTATCGAACTTGACCGAGATATTATGGTCATACACATGCTGACAAAGTTTCAAAAGGATTAAAATAAAAAAATTTGAGTTAGAGAGCGGACAAACTAAAATGCCCGTTTTGGACGAAAAAAGGGGCATAACTCTTGAATGTCTCGGTCAATCTTGGTGGTTATCAAACTTGACCGAGATAGAATGGTCATACACGTTCTGACCAAGTTTCAAAAGGATTGGACTAAATTTGTTTGAGTTAGAGAGCGGACATGAAAAAGTTAACGGACGGACAGACGGACGTTCTAACGGGAGGATATTTATGTGGCTATTTTCTATTGTTTTCTTTTGGGTGGCTAGCCACACAAGCGACAATTTCTTTTTGCTCTAACTTGAAAAATCATGATCTGGAGGCTAACCCTACCCCTAACCCTATGTCCCACAACTGTACAGGTTAATGTCACAAGAAATGGACAGGTTAATGTCACAAGAGACATTAATGTTTTTCAATTATGGGGCTAAGAATTTTAGCCACGTAAGTACCCTCTCGTAAGCACGGACAGACGGACGGACAGCGCCACAACATAATACGTCCCGTCTGAAGACGGGCGTATAAAAAGGTGTATTTGTGGGGTAAAGGAATAATACAAGAATGACTGTACATTTGTCTTACCAGGGGTACACACAGGGACTAGGGTGATTCTCTGACTCGTAGCTGTAACTACTGAACAGCACCGCTATCCTCTGATGCCTGTATGGGTCTAGACAGTCTGTCTTCCTCTCCCAGAATGATACACTCTCTTTCCCACTGGAGTCAGATAGAGTGCTCTCCCCTGATGTTCTCTGATTACCTCCCTTGCCCATATCAAACTTTGGTCTGGGTGGTTTGGGCTGGTCTACTTGGTCTAAGATGTGAATTCTTCCACCGTATGCTCTGAAGTTTGCTAGCAGGTACTGGACAATACAGAAGAAAGTAAAAATATCATCATTTTCTTTTACATTACCTTTTCCTCTTTTATCCTTTCTCCTATATCCTGTTTCTAGTATTGAAGATAGGTGACCGATTAAAACAGGTTGAAAGCAAAGTAGAATGTGCCTTATGGCACATTCTGCTTTACTTTCAGCTTGCTTTAAGCTACCATCTGCTAGAATACAGAAACTATTTCTTAAAATACATATTCATGACTGCATACATTGTAACTATTTTCGTCAGTGGAGGAGTAAACTAAAGGCATTAAAATGTGTATCTATGTAGTAATCAGGGCTCCAGATAAGGGGAGGCCTAGTCAGTCACCAGGGTGCCTGCAACAGACGTGGAACTATATAATACCTACTTTCGTTCGCTAAGCCAAGCCATGATGATGAAATAAGGGGTTGTAAACTGAACAAATCTAATATTTTTTCACTCATTTCAGCACCAAATCCTGTGGTGTTACTACTCATTAGAATCTTCTCAAAGAGACAATTCTAATGAGTAGTGACACTATAAGGTTTAATGCAGAAATAAAGATTTTAATTTTTCTTACAATCCCCTTAAAAGGAGCTCTGAGTAATGGGTTAACCACTGTAAGTTCTATGACTTACCTTTGTAGAGAGATGGCATGTAAAGTTGAACTATTTCCTTCCGTGGTTGATTAAACTAAAGGCGTAAAAATGCATATATATATATAGTACTGAGTTATTTAACACTGTACCTTTGTAGAGAGATGGCTGGCTGAGTTGAGAAGCTGACAGCAGACAAACTCATGGGCCTCAGTGATCAGTATGTTAGACGGGGGCTCCAGTTTCTTCATGGGAAACACCTCAGGGTACTTCTGTTTGGCTCTACCTTGAGTGGGCTTGGCACTGCAGTTATAGTGGAGAAAACTTTATTCTTTCCCGTTTGAACGCAAAAGCATTGAAATAAAATTTAGAAAATGACAACTTTTTTACAATTCTGACTATCGATTTTAACTTGTACCGTAAACAGTTTGGAGCCTGATCAGACGCCGGGTTACCCGGGGTCTGATCTGGCTTCAAACTGTTTGCATTGGAAATAATAGTTTTAGCATAAATGCGTTTATTGGGAAAGAATAACATTTGCTCCACTGTATAGAGGGTCTCATGTCACAGAAATAAATAACTTCACAGACAACATTTCACATATTCCCTGATGCTGTGGTATATGAGAGTTCAACAGTCTGAATCCAGTTGCCATGAACATAAAATAAAGCTCATTATATCATCTTCTTTCGGTATACAAAAACGTGCTTACAGAATGATAGAGAAATAGGGAGATAGCCAGACAGAGAGAGAGAGACAGACAGAGAGACAGACTGAGGGAGAAAGAGAGAGGGAGATAGAGATAGACAGAGGTTGACAGCCAGGAGGCTGACTATAAATATGCCTTTTTATGCCTCTAATTTATTCCTCCACTGAAGAAAATAGTTCCAAATTATACAATTATGAATATTTATTATAAGAAATATTTCTATTTTCTAGTATATGGTAGCTTAAAGCAGGCTGAAAGTAAAGCAGAATGCACCTTTAGGCGCATTCTGCTTTACTTTCAACCTACTTTAAGTGGTCACCTATTTTCAAAACTAGAATCAGGTTATGGGGTAATGGGCCATACCAGAAGTGGTTGGACCACCAACCTACCTTCCTTTTAGTTTTTGGCAGAGGGGATAATCTAGCTCCGCCAAATAAAATCATCCCCCATGGCAAGAACTGCTGCAAGGTAGGGAGGTCTTTGGGGAGACAAAGAGAAAAAGAAAGACAGACAGAGACAGGGGCTCCAGATAAGAGGGAGTAAACTAAACAAATTCAGCATTTTCTCACTCATTCCAGCACCAAATCCTATGGTGTTACTACTCATTAGAACCATCTCAAAGAGACGATTCTAATGAGTAGTGACATCATAGGGTTTAATGCAAAAATAAAGATTTTTAATTTTAAAATACCCCCCTTATCTGGAGCTCTGCCTGAGAGAGTGCGGGAGAGAGAGAAGTGAGATAGACAAGAAGCAAAAAGAAACAGACAGAAGTTGAGAGACAGACAGCTGACTAATGTAACTATACCAGAAGTGGTTGGACCAGTAGATTTCCTCTGGGAAGTATTTCCTCAGCTCACATCTAGAGCCCGACTCTGTCTCCAGGTAGGGCAGGTCAAACTTGATATACGGTCCCACCGATATTATAACATTATCCAAGGCCTTCTTGAATTTAAACCTGGAAATAGAAAACGTAACAACCAAATAATGTATTGCTTCACTAATGCATTCATTCACATACGATAAGCCCATTCCACAAAGCCTGGGAAAGTGGTTTCTGATTCAGGCAAGTGATATTTGCATCAGACTGGCACATTACAGTAAAAAAAGCAGTATTCGTCTGTTTCGGGCAAGTGGCATGAACAAATTAAGGCAAAGCCTTAAGATCTATGGCTGGTAAAGGATTAACCTTCTATCTTATTCCTTTATTTAAGTATTGAAGACAAATGGTTGCATAAAGTAGGCTGATAGGAAAGCAGAATGTTTGGTAAGGAGCCTATAAATTCTTACTACATGAACAAGCTGCTAGTATATAGGAAATATTTCTTTAGTGCATATTCATGACAGTATAAAAATGAACTATATTCTTCAGAGGAAGAACATGTTCACTCATTACTCCATAGCTTGTTTCTAGTTTTAAAGAAAAATGATCACTTAAAGCAGATTGAAAGTAAAGCAGAATGTGCCTTTACTATCAGCCTGCTTTAAGCTATTATCTGCTAGGATATAGAAAATATTTCTTATGATACATATTCATGCCTGTATATCTGGGAAATATTTTCTTCAGTGGAGGAATAATTAAAGGGTTAAAAGGGCATATTTAATGGGTAATGGGTTAAAGGCACACATTTATGGCTAATTTAAGGGGGAGTGGGTTAAATTGCATTAAACAGTTTTGCCAGTGTACCTGTGTGATAACAGTTCCTCCTCTAGCGGTAGGTTAGACTGGAAGATGGACTCATCCTGACTGATCTGGTAGTTGTGTAGTGGGTCTGAGTGGTCAGTCAGCTGTATAGTGGCCGACTTCCTCTGCTGACTGGGACTCTTGTCCGCCCTGAACAGAGAGCCACCTCTCTCCTTCTTCCTCAGACTGGCGTCCCCATCTGATATAGTGACCATCGGCTTGGCCTCTAGCTGAGTATTGTCAGCTAAACTTGAAGTTCTGTCTGTAGAATCTGCTGTGTCTTCAACTGGTGTGTCTTTACTGTCTCCAGATACAGGTTTGTTTACACTTATATCGTGAGCAGGACCATGAACAGTCTTTAAAGGACTGCCTGGTAAGGAAGTATTACCTGTCCTGGCAGAACTCTTACCTTGTGGAATAGCAACACCAGGTATTTCACTTTCTGTATTTTTATAGTTTTTATCAAAGTCTTTTTCCTCTCCCTTAGCTATCTCCTCTGCTATCATGTCAGCCGTGGTGTCGTCACTCACTTCAATTCTGATAAAACTGGAAATTCTGTCGCCAGAACTCTCTGATTTATCTTGCCCCACATTTTGTTTTGGTCTTCTTACAGAGTCAAGTTCCGCCTTGTTCTCAATAGCAGTCATAACTGCAACATCTTTGTCGTTTTTAGAAGCATGAGCAGCTTCCATCACTGCACCAATTTCAGTAATTCCATAATCACGACCCTGCACACCCTCTCCAGATATTGTACTTGTATCTCCTCTCTGTCTTGGAGCATTATTTGCCACTTCTGACTCTGCAGAGGCTTCTACCGAGTCAGCCATATCTGTTACTATTTTTTCCCGTTCTTTCTTTGCAATCTCTACTTCTTCTGTATTACCCAGAACAGTTTTATTTTCAGGTTTAGTCCCTGCAGAAGTAGCTACCTTATCGACATCAGACTTGGCCAATCTACCGGTATCCTTGGTGGTTTTATGACTTTGTTTAAACAAGTCCTGTCCTTCTAGGTCGAAGTCTAGATCTTGTTTGGCTGGTGGCATTAAAAACTCATCCATACAGAAAGAAATCTCCATGCGGGAATGGTAAGAAGCGTAGATCATAAACTTCATAATCTTCTTTACCTATAAAGCAAATAGGAAATAGAAAATATATAGTTTGATCTCCCTTAAATCTATCCATCATTCCATAAATACACCTTTTTATGCCTTTAATTTTTTCTACACTAACCAAACAAGCCTCAACATGGGACATAAAACAGAAAATGTATTTCCATTATATTACATAGTAGCTTAAAGCAGGTTGAAGGTAAAGCAGAATGTACCTTTAGGAACAGTCTGCTTTTCTTTCAACCTGCTTTAAGTGGTCATCTTTCTTAAAAACTAGAAGCATAACAGATTAAAAACATTGACATATTTATCTTACAATCTTAACACATTCAACCCTAGCGATGAGTATACTAGTCATTTACATATAGTGTACTTGTAAAGATTACACTTGTCCCATGCAAACAGTGTAGGCCCTGATCAGAGGGCTCCTAACAGGGCTCCAGATAAGAGGTAGTTTTTTCAACAAATCCAGCATTTTCTCACTCTTTTTAGCACCAAATCCTATGGTGTTACTACTCATTAGAATCGTCTCGAAGAGACGATTCTAATGAGTAGTGACACCATAGGGTTTAATTCAGAAATAAAGATTTTAGTTTTGAAAAACTACCCTTATCTGGTGCTCTGTCCTAAGGAGCCCTTCGATCAGGATCTACAATGTTTATCATTTTGAAATATATATCTAAAATTGACACTAAATAGTCAATAATGGACTAGACATATTTTGAAATTGGAATTTTCCATTAAAGTGTCAGGGGTAAGTGAGTTAAGCACACTTAGAGTGATGCATTGTTGTTTTGATTCAAATCATAAACACAGCATCTCAATGTCTGATCTGGATCCAATATACGCTAATAGCAGGAGAAAACATTTTTCTTTCCCGTTTAACCCGTTACCTGATAGAAGCGCCTTTTAGCGTATTTAATTTATTCCTCCGCTGAAGAAAATAGTTCCAATTTAATCAGTCATGATTATATAGTATAGGGAAAATTTTCAATATTCTAGCACATGGAAGCTTAAAGCAGGCTGAAAGTAAAGCAGAATGCGCCTTAGGGCGCATTCTGCTTTACTTTCAACCTGCTTTAAGTAGTCACCAATTTTGAATACTAGAAATAGGCTATCAGGTAAAGGGTTAAACACAAACGAAACGCAAACGCAAAGCACTAAAACATAGACAAGAGGGCCATGGCCCTAAATTCGCTCACCTGAGGACATTGAAGTTTGTACCTAAGTTGACTGGGCAAGACAACATTTTAATATAGCTATAAATGGAGTTATCTTCCGGACAAGAAAACATGACAAAAGTGAATTTTGTTGCCAAGCTTATGACCCTTATCCATGACACATCCTCTTATCAAGCTATTTCCATTTCCGGTAAATGATAATTATTTCACTAGCGTCAGCAGAACTGGAGTTATTTTCCTGACAATAAAATATGACAAAGGGGAAAACAAAATATTGCTGCCCTTATGCACTAGGCATTTTCTCTCATCAGTTTCTTTCCATACATAAAATTTCATTACAATAGCATCAGTAGACCTGGAGTTGTCTTCTTGACAAGAAAATATGACAAAGGGAAATAACTAAAAAAAACAATGATGTCAGAGTTATGGCCTTTGCAAATGGCACTTCCTCTCATTAGGCTCTTTCCAAATAGGCAATTTCATTTTACCCATTACCCCATAGCCTGCTTCTAGTTTTGAAAATAGGTGGCCACCTAAAGCAGGTTGAAAGTAAAGCAGAATGGGTCTTAATGCACACTTTGCTTTACTTTCAAACTGCTTTAAGCTACCATCTACTAGGATATAGAAACTTATTTCACATCTTACATTTTCATGACTGTTTAACCCTTTCCCCCATAGAAGCGCCTTTTAGCACATTCAGTTTATTATTGCTCTAAAGAAAATAGTTCCAATTTATACATTCATAAATATGTATAATACAAAATATTTTCTATATTCTAGTAGATGATAGCTTAAAGCAGGCTGAAAGTAAAGCAGAATGCGCTTAAAGCGCATTCTGCTTTACTTTCAACCTGTTTTAAGTGGACACCTACATTCAATACTAGAGATATGCTATGGGGGAAAGGGTTAAAGGGGAATTATTTTCTTAAGTGGAGGAATAAATCAAAGGCCTAAAAATGCACATTTATGGGGTAATGGGTTAACAAATGTCTGAACAAACGACTGAACCATTTCTAAACTTTAGCAGACAACATGTTCAGTTCTGTTGGCCTGATCACTGAGGTCAAATATTATGTAAGAGAACTGTAGCAGCAGCAGTCTGGGAGCTTACCCTTACCAGACTGAAATGATGTCTGCTAAATACCTTCTGTGTGTAAAAAATGTACATTTTTATTTTTTAGAAAATGTTAAGTTGGTAAATGAGTGGCAAATAGTTTGGATCCAGATTAGATGCAGCATTATGTTGCATCTGATCTGGATCCAAACTGTTTGCAAATATTGGTTATTTGCCCATAGTATATTAAGGGTAACTCAGGTAAATACAGTTCTGCCTAAATCAAAAATACTGTAAAACCTGCCTAGAGCAGCACTTAAACTGTGCAGGGTGGTGTCAAATGTGACCCTAGGGATTTCATTTTAACAAACTATAGAGAGATCCACCAGGAGATTCTACTGTACAAATATCAAAGCTTAGGGCCTAGTAGTTTTGGGCAAGAAGATTTTTTAAAGATTTTTGCTTTTTTGCTTTTTCAAGCAGAGTTTGTGCTTTTTTTCATTTTTTTTGAACAACTTCTGTAGAGAAGCATCCAAGGAACATCATGAGCAGTTTGAACTCTCCCTACAATCGGCGGGTTTCAGAGGAGATGTCGTTTGAAGTAAAAGTGAACGGACAGACGGACAGACGGACAGACGTACTACGGACGGTGAGCGGTCACAATAGCTCACCTTGAGCCTTTGGCTCAGGTGAGCTAAAAAGTACAACTTTTGGACAATTCTGATAATTCATGTTTATGTTGGTGGCAAACAGTTTTGAGCCTGATCAGACGCCAGGTTACCCGCCGTCTGATCTGGCTCCAAACTGGTTGTAATGGAAATAATAGATCTACCGTAAACGCTTTTATTGGGAAAGAATAACTTTTTCTCCACTGTAGGGTTTTCATTTTTACCTTCTTCAGTTCTACTGCCGACCCTCCACACAGCGTCACAGCACACCCCAGATGTGTAGCACAGCCATCAAAGTACAGCATGGTTTTACTCTCCCCACTAGGCAACATGAAATTCCTGACAGCAAACGTGTGACAGAATCCAAGTCTTACCCCGGCCATTAGACTGTCCACAGACCTCATGATCTCGGTGTCCAGGAACCTTGACAGTCGGTCCATAACACTCTGTTACAAAACAAAGAATGAGCTATAACGAGAGTTGTCAGAGAGACAACAAAGCTTGCCTTTGGCACATTTAGAGACTGAAAAGCAGACTCGGAGGTCAAGGTCACTAGGGGCAAACTTTTTAAATGCATAGAAAAGCCTTGCCCATATACATATGCATACCGAATATGAAAGAAATATCTCAATGAACACAGGAGTTATAGGCATTTTGAGAAACCTAAACACAGATTTTGAAACCTAAACGCAGGCCCTAAGTTCAAGGTCAAGGTCACTGGGGTCAAACTTTTTATGTGCATGGAAAGGTCGTGTCCATATACACACATACCAAATATGAAAGCAGTATCTCAATGGACATAGGAGTTATAGGCATTTTTCAAAACCTAAACGCAGATTTCAAAACCTAAACGCGGGACCTAAGTTCAAGGTCACTTGACTGAAATTTCTTGTATGCATGAACAGGCATTGTCCATATTCATATGCATGCCAAATATTAAAGGAATATCTCAATGAACATAGGAGTTATAGACATTTTTCAAAACCTGAACGCAGATTTCAAAACCTAAACGCAGGCCCTTAGTTCAAGGTCAAGGTCACTTGACTAAACTTTCTTGTATGCATGAACAGGTATTGTCCATATACATACGCATGCAAATATTAAAGGAATATCTCAATGAACATAGGAGTTAATGGCATTTTTCAAAACTTAAACATAGATTTTGAAACCTAAACGCAGGCCCTAAGTTCAAGGTCAAGGTCACAGGGGTCAAACTTTTTGTGTGCATGGAAAGGTCTTGTCTATATACACACACATACCAAATATGCAAGCAATATCTCAATGATCATAGGAGTTATAAGCATTTTCTCAAAACCTAAACGCAAACTTCAATCCCTATACGCGGGCTCTAAGTTCAAAGTCAAGGTCACTTGGCTAAAAATTATTGTATGAATGGAAAGTTCTTGTCCATATACACATGCATGCCATCTATTAAAGGAATATCTCAATGAACATAGGAGTTATAGGCATTTTTCAAAACCTAAACACAGATTTTGAAGCCTAAACACAGGCCCTAAGTTAAAAGTCAAGGTCACAGGGGTCAAACTTTTTGTGTGCATGGAAAGGTCTTGTCCATATACACATGCATGCAAACTATTAAAGGAATATCTCAATGAACATAGGAGTTATAGGCATTTTTCAAAACCTAAACACAGATTTTGAAGCCTAAACACAGGCCCTAAGTTAAAAGTCAAGGTCACAGGGGTCAAACTTTTTGTGTGCATGGAAAGGTCTTGTCCATATACACATGCATGCAAACTATTAAAGGAATATCTCAATGAACATAGGAGTTATAGGCATTTTTCAAAACCTAAACACAGATTTTGAAGCCTAAACACAGGCCCTAAGTTAAAAGTCAAGGTCACAGGGGTCAAACTTTTTGTGTGCATGGAAAGGTCTTGTCCATATACACATGCATGCAAACTATTAAAGGAATATCTCAATGAACATAGGAGTTATAGGCATTTTTCAAAACCTAAACACAGATTTCGAAACCTAAACGCAGGCCCTAAATTCAAGGTCAAGGTCACAGGGATCAAACTTTTTGTGTGCATGGAAAGGTCTTGTCCATATACACACACATACCAAATATGAAAGCAATATCTCAATGGACATATGAGTTAAACATTTACTTGAAATTGCTAACACGAACGGACATGGGAACCGGAACGGGAACGCCAACGACTGGGTGAGTGCATTAGCTCTTGGACACAGTCCGGCGAGCTAAAAATCATTAACCCATTACTCCATAGATACTAATTTTTAAGCATTTAATTTATTCCTTCTCTGAAGAAAATACTTCCAATTTATACATTTATGGATATGTAGTGTAAGAAATATTTTCTATATCCTAGCTTGATGCAGGCTGAAAGGAAAGCAGAAAGTGCCTTAAGGCACATTCTGCTTTACTTTCAACCTGCTTTAAGTGGCCACCTGTATTCAAAACTAGAAACAAGCTATGGGGTAAAGGGATAAGGAATGGATAAATGACTAGTTCATCATTTTTACATCACCTGGGTCTGTCACATGGTTCATATGAAAATTTTGCTCATATTTTTGTTTCACCCATTACTCCATAGATGTGCCTTTTCACACCTTTAATATATTCCTTCACTGATGGAAATAGTCTAGCTTTATACAGCAATGAATATGTACAGTAAGAAATATTTTCTATATCCTAGCAGATGGTAGCTTAAAGAAGGCAGAAAGTAAAGCAAAATGCCCCTTAAGGCACATTCTGCTTTATTTTCAACCTGCTTTAAGTTGTAACCTGTCTTCAAAACTAGAAATATGTTATAGAGTGACAGCTTAAACATTTCAAATTACCTGTTGCAAATTTCCACTACTCATATATATCACATAATTTATATTTTCACTCATCTGTTTTACATAATTCATTCACAATTCACATTTTCACAACTCAGTTTCACATAATTCACAACTAAGTTTCACATATTTCACATACCTGTTTCACATTGTACACCAGGGTAATGCCCTTCTTTAGGAGATAGTCCTGTGCTAGTCTTGATACTGACTTCTCCACCACAAGGACATCAGGCTTTGGCTTCTGGGCAACAATCTTCCCTATCACCTTGTGTAGAAACTCTTCCTCCTGAAATAACCAATATTTAACCCTTCTAGTCCTCCATAGATACACATTTTACGCATTTACTTAATTCTTAACTGAAGAAAATAGTTCCATTTTATACATGAATGTGCAATATAAGAAATATTTCCTATAATCCTAGCAGATAGCAGCTTAAAGCAGGCTGAAAATAAAGCAGAATATGGCACATTCTACTTTACTTTCAACCTGCTTAAATGTGGTTACCTGTCTTCAAAATTAGAAACAGGCTGTGTGGCTAATGGGTTAAAGCAGGTTGAAAGTAAAGGAGAATATATCCACAAACTACATAGATTGTTTCACCCTCAATGACACCCCTGAGACTTCCATTCACTTCCAATGGACAATCCCAATTTCCCATAAAGTCTAGTCCATTTTTTACTATTAAGGTTTTTTTTTTTTAATAATATTTTGCAAAATGACAAACATTGTAGACCCTGATTAGAGGGCTTCTTCAGGAGCTCTCTGCATATGTACACTGTTAATAAAAGATGCAATGTATTAACCCATTATCCCATAATTACGTCTTTTTACACCTTTAATGTATTCCTCCACTGAAGAAAATAGGTCCAATTTATACAGTCATGAATATGTTTATTACCTTCAGAAATATGTTCTATGCAAATGATAGCTTAAAGCAGGCTGAAAGTAAAGCAGAATGTGCCTTAAGGCACATTCTGCTTTACTTAAATTTAAACCTGCTTTAAGTAGTCACATGTCTCCTAAACTAGAAACAGGCTATGGGGTAATGGGTTAAACACAATCAGTCAGCAATCTGCAAGGATCAAATTTCTAAAGTTATTAGGTAACAGACCTGCAGTATCTGTGGCTGTAGTGAGGACATTTTGTTCTCTACTCTCTGGTATTCTATAGACCCGGACAGTAACAGTACACTAGGGTTGTTGATGTTATGGGCCATCTTCTTGTGGGCGATGTTCTTTTTGAAGATCACGCCGTGTACCAGTGATGTCTGCTCTCGCTTTCCTCCTGGAATCTGCAGAAGTCAATTTCCTATGACTAACTGATAAGAATTAAGGGCTCCAGATACTGTCAAACCGGTTTTATTCGCAAGAATATAATTAACGCCTAAATTCATGAATGTCTAGTTTTGAAAATAGGGGACTTCTTAAAGCAGGTTGAAAGTAAAGCAGAATGTGCCTTAAGGCACATTCTGCTTTACTTTCAGCCTGCTTTAAGCTACCACCTGCTAGAAATATTGCATGATGTCAAGAATTAATACAAAATCGCATTACGCAAAATATTCATGACGTGAAAAATACCTGTTTTACAGTAAGAGGGGAAAAACTGAATAAATCCAACATTTTCTCACTTATTTTAACATCAAATCCTATGGTGTCACTACTCATTAGAATATTCTCGACAAGTTGATTCCAAGGAGTAGTGACACCATCAGGTTTTATACAGGAACTAAGATTTTAGTTTTTCAAAATACTCCCCTTATTTGGAGCCATTGACTAACTATTAAGATTAACATCATTAAACTCTGTACCAAGTTATAACCAATTACTCCATTGATATGCATTTTAATAAATTTGATTTATACCTCAACTGAAGAATATAGTTCAAATTTATACAGTCAAGAATATGCAGCAAAAGAAACATTTGTAATACCTTAGCAGATGGTGGCTTAAAAGCAGGCTTAAAGTAAAGCAGAATGCACCTTAAGGTGCATTCTGCTTTATTTTCAACCTGCTTTAAGAGTTTACCTGTCTTAAAAACTAGAAACAGGCTATGGGGTAATGGGGTAATTATTTACTTTGACCTTGACCTTTCCACCAAGGTTTGCATGTGTTTGAAAGCGTTCTAAATATAGGAAGGATCAAATGAATGGATGAAATGTATACATAGAGATGCTGCCATAACACAAGCAATGTTTAATTATCACAGCTGTTCAAGCATGCACGATACATTTAGGATCACTAGTCGTAAAATGGTTTTCCAACATCATTGCTTAATTCATTACCTCATAAATATGCCTATTTACACCTTTAGTTTATTCCTCCACAAAAGAAAACAGTTCCATTTTACACAGTTATGAATATGTACCGTTAGAAATAATTTCTTTATCCTAGTAGATGGTAGCTTAAAGCAGGCTGAAAGTAAGACAGAATGTGCCTGAAGTCTTTCCTTCCTGAAACCTCAAATGGACAAGTTTAGTTTTCATTTTAGACCAGTCCATTTTTGACTTTTTAGGGTGAATTTTTACAATATATGTCAAAATGACAAACAGTGTATACCCTGATCAGAGGGCTGTTTGTATAGGACAAGTATACTCCTCACAGGTACACTGTTTGCAAATGACGCATTTATGCATGATTAGGGTTCAAAGAGTTAAGGCGCATTCTGCTTTACTTTCAGCCTTCTTTGAGTAGTCCTTTGTCATCACAACTAGAAACAGCCTATGGGGTAAAGAGTTAAAGCATGCAAGATACATTTAGTATCACTAGTAATCAAATGGTTTTCCAATATCATTGCTTTAAGTCATGTCTATCATAATTGGTGAACAATTGTCGACCGTATAAAGTTGAAGTTGAAGTTATTATAAAATGTGAACCATTGTTAAATGCCTACCTTTTTGATATGAACATAGCGTCGGATGTCCATGTCATCGGAGTTATTTCTGACATCGGGCTTTACAAACAGGCTAACTCTGTCTACTGTAGATATGATGATGTCGGCCCAGCTGGGTGGCAACCCTTCCTCATGTAACAGCTGTTTGGTCAGGGTGGTCAGGTGCTCATGGTGCTCGAGTCTATAAAATACAGTCAAACCTCTCTATTACAACCACTTAAACAAAGGTTAATTCATTGTTTAAAAGACAGGGGATACAGTGCTCCCTCTCTACAACGACCCTCCCAACAACGACTCCCTCCTTACAATGACCTTTGCCGCTGTTTCCCTAAAACAAGACAATTATGTCAAACCTATTCACGGCTGCTTAAAATTGTTGTCTGCTGTTTTTCTCAAAGTTAAATATAAGTGGATATTTTTATAGAATTAATATAATGACGAGTGACAAATGTAACACTTGGGGCTTTTCAGTATCTAAACCCAATCTACTTGTCATATTAGAATGGTGGGTGGGGTAGCACATGTGATCGATTTTGTCTTTGTATTTTCTCTAATACATAATGTCATGCCTAAATAGCATAAAGGTCAGATTAAGTACTCACCATAAAACTGATGTGAGAAGTTTAAACTGGTTTGAAGTCATTGATTTTGGGTCCAATCACGTTTTAACTTTGAACCAAACTGGCAATATTTACTATTTCATTATTTCCTGTGTTTCGTAATATTCACTACACTGTAAAGATTACAACCCTTAAAGAGAGTACAGACGGAAATCATTTAAAGTCTTAATATTATTAATCTGATCTCTTCAATCAAATGTAAGATTGAAATATTGGTGGGAATAAGCCACGTTCTATTTTTGTAAACAACTCTCGTCGATATCGAACTTGATGACGTCATTCTAACAGTTGTTTATTTTCATTCTTTTCTTGCTGGTGTTGCTAAGGCACACCAGCGGATTTCGTTCTATTCTTGCTGGTGTTGCTTGGTAACACCAGCACCAGCGGCTTGCTGGCGCCAGCAATCCGCTGGTGCCAGCGGATTGCTGGTGCACCAGTGGATTGCTGGTAGATCCCGAGTGGGTATATAAGGCCCTTGAGTTCCACAGTCAGGGACTTCTGAGTGGACTCTGTTTTAGACCGGACGGGTCTATGTTGGTGTAGCCCGTGAATTCAATTGACGAGAGTTGTAGAATACATATTAATAGATTTAGATCTAAGAGATCTAGATCTAGTTGAAGTCCAGATCTAGCCCTAGATATAGTTTTATTAGAATTTTGTAATTTGATAGACATTTAGACCAATTGATAAAATTATTGGTCTAAATAATAAACCTCGCACGTCAGATTTAAATTTCATCTCGACTTGTTTTCCTTCAATTTCCCCAAGTTAAAAAGTTAAACCCAGGTGATATCCTGACAAAAATGAACGATCACCTGTCCTCGAATTAAATTATTTAATTCGAGGAATTTACATTGAGATCGACCATCGGCCCGTTACACAAACATCTTGAACCAGATCAGACGCCACGTTATGCGGCGTCTGATCTGGATTCAAGTTGTTTTTGCAAATGTAAACAAAGTCTTAATGTTCCCTCTCTATAACGACTCCCTCCAAACAACACACACAATCTAGGTCTCCCATTGGGTGTCGTTGTAGAGAGGGAGCGCTGTAGCTTAAAGAAAGGTGACAGTAAAACAGAAAGCTCCTAAAAGGAGCTTTCTGTTTTACTGTCATCTTGCTTTAAGCAGTCACCTGCCCTTAAACACCTAATAGTTTACTTATTTTAGTGATCATAATTGAGAGGTTTTACTGTAGGTACAATGACATATGTTACTGTGGAGAAGACATTATTATTTCTCGTTTAACCCTTTACTCCTTAAATATGCCTTTTTCACCTTCAATTTATTCTTCCAGTATAGAAAACAGTTCTAATTTATACAGTTGGGAATATTTAACATTAGAAATATTTTTTATATTCTAGCGATGGTAGCTTAAAGCAGGCTGATTTAGTAAAGCAGAATGCACTTAAGGCACATTCTGCTTTACTTTTAACCTGCTTTAAGTGGTCACCTGTTTTCAAAACTAGAAACATGCTATGGAGAAAAGGGGTAACCCTTTACTCCCTAAATATTCCTTTTCACCTTCAATTTATTCCTCCAGTATAGAAAGTAGTTCAACTTTATACATTCACCATAAGAAATATACAGTCTATATTCTAGCTGATGGTAGTTAAAAGCAGGTGAATTCTGCTTTACTTTCAGCCAGCTTTAACCCATTAACCCATGAATTCGACTTTTTACACCTCTTTTTCTTTTTAATAAAAGAAACAGGCTATTGGGTAATAGGTTAAAACTTTTGCATATAAAAGAGACAGAAACACCTACTGCAACTTGTCAAAGGCGTCTCTCTCGACTGTATCGTCACTACTGATGTCCAGCGTCTGCCATCTCGATGACTGGTTCTCTGTTTTTGATTCCGTTTCTGCAATAACATCCTCAAATATTGGCTCAGAGACATCGGATCCTATCATGTTTTGTTGTGGTAAGGGATCATCAAAATGGCGCTCAGAAACTGAAAAGATAAACAAGAAACACTCTATATCTATATTAACCATTTCCTCCACAAAAGGGCCATGGAACATCTTTACCCTTTAAACCATTACTCCATAGATAAGCATGATTTAACCCATTACCCCATAAATAAGCCTTTTTACACCCTTTAATTTATTCTTTCACTGCAGAATATAGTGCCACTTTAAGTCATAAATATGTATTATAAGAAATATTGTCTATATTCTAGCTGATGGTAGCTTAAAGCAGGTTGAAAGTAAAGCAAAATGCGCTTTAAGTTGTAATATATTTTTCAAACTAGAAACAGGCTATGAAGGTAATGGGTTAATTTATTACTTTACTGAAGAAATTATTTCCAATTTATACAGACATCAATATGTAGTACCATAACAAATACTTCCTCTATCCTAGCAGATGATAGCTTAAATCAGGCTTAACCCTTAGCCCGCCAAATAAATTGTCGTCTGCTATATTTCTCGTCTGCTTCAAGTTTCAAAGTGCTTCAAAGTTGCTCAAAATTGCTGAAAATGTTATCCGAGTGTCAAACAGCTTGGATCCGGATGAGACGCCGAGTTACTCGGCGTCTCATCCGGATCCAAGCTGTTTGCATATGGAGCTATAGTCGTGAGTGGCAGGCTAAGGGTTAAGTGGTCTTCTATCTTCAAAAATAGAAACAGGCTATGGAGAAATGCGTTAAGACCTTGACAAACAGTTTGGATCCAGATCAGATCCCACCAAATGTTGGGCCAGATCAGGAGCTAAACTGTGAGTAATTCAAATCCTGCAAAGATTCTAAAGGCATAGTTATGGAGTAATGGGTCAATTACAGGTTTACTATGTTAAAGTGTAAACAAAAATACAAAAAGCAAGTTCCCTTCCTACAAAGGCCCTCCGAACAACGACCCCCTCCTTACAATGACCCATGCCGCAGTTCCATAAACAGGACAATTATGTCTAACGATTTTACTGCTGCAATATTGTCTGCTTAACCCTTTCCCTTATAGAAGCGACTTTTAGCGCATTCATTTTATTCATCCGCCAAAGAAATAGTTCCATTTTTATACTGTCATGAATAAGTACTATAAGTAATATTTTCTATACACTAGCAGATAGTAACTTAAAGTAGGCTGAAAGTAAAGCAGAATGTGCCCTAGGGCACATTCTGCTTTACTTTCAGCCTGCTTTAATATGTCACATATCTTAACTACTAGAAACAGGTTATTGGTTAAAGGGTTAAAATTGTCATCTGCTGCTTTTCTCAAAGTTACATAATGGACATTTTGACAGAAACAAACTTAATAACGAGTGACAAACAACTTGAATCCAGATCAGACACCACGTCAAGCAGCGTCTGATCTTGATTTAAGGATGTCGGCCTGTCTTTTTGAGCATTATGAAATTTCCGAAAAATTTTACGAACTCGTTTTCAAAAAAATGGTAATAACTCATTTTTGGTGAATGCATACAGTAATAAAACACTATTTTCCCGGGAAAAAATTGGATTTTCGTTCCGGAAGGGACTTTTTAAGTTTTATGTCCTATTCGTAGTTAACAGCATACACTGTTTTCATAGGTAGGTTGTATTTTGTTACATCAAATTTCATTTCAATTTCTCAGAATATAAGCATGAAATTTTCATGGTAGTACAGTTTTAGTATAAATTATAGATAACTCAATAGATAAAATGAAATTTTTTGGAAAAAAAATATTTTTGGTAAAAGTACACAAAAAATTGAAAAAATGAGAAAAAATGGATTTTTTTGATAAAATGATCTATATCTTTTTTAAAAGATACGGGACCCTGTGTTTTTATTTCCTATTTCACTAAAGCTTTTTGTTTGCAAGGCTAAAAACAACAAATAAAAAATTTGGTATTTAGTTTGCTACAATTTGTAGGGCAATTTTCACAGTGCCTTATTCTCCCATTATAAAAAAGTGGGTGGGGTAAATTTTACTCCTTTCTGGTGAAATCAAATATTTTTATTTTGGATCTTGAAAAAACATTATTTTCAGGGTTTATTCTTACTATGGTAATATAAATTAGGATACTTTTGGTACAAATAGATTGTTTAAATAAAGATTGAAAAACCGTAGTACAAAAAAGTAGGAGTTTTTATGAAGCTTCAATTTTAGGGGGGTAGCCTTGAAAAATCTCAAATTGTGAAAAAGAAAGGTCCGGTACCCCCACTTTTTTCACCAGTTTTGTCATAGAAACTAATTTTACTATCAGTATGCAAAGTTTGAAGAATTTGGTATTTACTCTACCAAGGTGCACCTACCCCCTTAAGCTGTTTGCAAATGCAAGCTAATTTCCCTCCATATAACCACTCCCTCCGAACAATGCACACAATCTTTGTCTCCCATTGGGCGTCGTTGTAGAGAGGGAGCGCTGTATCCATAACCAGCTAAGTAGTAAAATCTATAACATACCTTCTATAATCAATGTCTACTATCACCCTTCTTTCTCCATCCATCATTATTAGATGATATTATTTTGCATTGTTATATAATTTTATGTACTCCTGAAGAAACCTAAATAAGGTCAAATCCAGTTGAGTAATAAATTTGAAAATCCAACACAGAGCCTGAGGTCATTCACACTTCCTTGAACTATCATAGATTATTAACGATTAATCCTTCATTCAATTCATTCTCTTCTTAAAATATACACTTCACCCTTAAACCAGTTATATTCCTGAAAAACTCTATCTTTTATACATCTGAAAAGGACTTTTCCTTTCAACATTGTTTGCTTAAGTACACTCAAGTGATCAAACACTTCGGATCAGGATGAAAAACGTAGTTATTAACCCGTTATGCCATAAATACGCCTTTTTACTCCTTTAATTGATTACTTCACTGAAGAAAATAATTCAAATTTATAGTCATACATATGTTTTGTATGAAATATTTTCTTCATTTAAGCAGATGACAGCTTCAAGCAGGTTGAAAGTAAAGCAGAAAGCGCCTTAAGGCACATTCTGCTTTACTTTCAATCTGCTTTAAGTGATAACCTGTCATCAAAACTAAACACTGGCTATTGGGTAAAGAGTATCCAAACTGTGTGTAACTGTCTTCAATGTATTTGATTAGAACATGCAAACCTAGTGAAGAGAAAATCAATGTACAGTTAGACCTCTCAATCTTATACAATAAATAATGTAAATTATAAGGTGCTTAAGACATGTGACTGCTTAAAGCCAGGTGAAAGTAAAGCAGAAAGCTCCTTTAGAAGCTTTCTGTTTTACTTTCACCTTGCTTTTAAGCTGTTACATGTCTTTTAAACAATCAATTAGCAATCACTTTGGAGGATGTAAAAGAGAAGTTTTATTGTACCTTTATAGAGTACACTTATCATATGCAAACAGTACATACACTGATCAGAGGGCTCCTTTAGGATCCCTCTACTCTGGGTCTACAGTGTTTGTCATTTTGTAATAAACTGTAAAAATACAACCCTAAATTGACCCAAATAGACTATACTTTATTAGATACTGGAAAAGTCCATTAAAAGTTTCAGGGGTGAATAAGTTGTGTGTTAAGGGACAGACAATGTCTAAAACAGGAAGTTTCTCAATGAACAGCTAAGTTTCCTAGCTACACATATTATTTCCCTCTTAATCTATTTCATCCTGGAGACAAATTATCCCTTACAATGTGAGGACCAAGTATATACATTCTTTGCAAACAGTGTACACCCAGATCAGAGGGCTCCTAAAGGAGCCCTCTGATCTGATTGTACACTGTTTGTTATTCTTTCAAGTATTGTGAGGAAAAAGTCCTGCACAAATCAATGTAAACTGATTGTTCTTCAGCAAATGGAAAAGCCCATTCGAGAATACAACAATGTAAGGTTTAGTGGAATTTTCTTGTTAAACAAATCTTATTGTATTTAATTTCCCAACATGAAACTAAATCTTAATCTCCTTAACTCATCGACTCCCTTAAACTTCAAACGGATGGTTTAAATTTCCAATTATGCCTAGTCAATATTTGACTATCTATCAGACATGAGACCGATTACTTTGAAATGTAATCGGTTACTTTCGATTACAATTACAGCAAATGCGATTACGATTACTTTTTGAAAATTAGAGAGTCTGTAATCGATTTAATTACGATAACTTGAAAAATGTAATCGCAATTACATTACGATTACATCAATTACATTGGAGAATTTAAAGGCATACACTGACTATAATATTATTAATCCATTTTATTAATGTAAGTTTGAAGTGGTTTTTGTAGATCCCGATATAAATGTCCCACACAGTTTGCATTTTGCTTTCACTTGTCCTGAAGTATCCAAGAGTATCCCAAAGAACTTAAATGCCATATATTATAACAGCAGCAACACGTACAGTCAGTGGCATTGACTATATTAATATGTGGTGTATATAAAGTCCTCTTGAACATAAGAGTGAAAAACCACATAGTGTTACCATCATTATGGCTTAACTTAAATCGTAAAAAGAAACGAAGAAGAGAAAGGGTAAATTGAAGTTTGTGAAACCTGACTATTACGGCTACTCAAAAAGCGGTTAAATGTTTGTATGAAATGCAAATGGCAGTTTAAAGAAAGGTAAGAGTAAAACAGAAAACTCTTTTAGGAGCATTCTGTTTTACTTTTACATTGCTTTAAGCAGTCATCTGTTTTGAACACAAAATAATTAGCGTAATTGAGTGGTTGTTATAGAGGGATTTTACTGTAATAGGTTTCACACTTAGGACATACGAGGGCTGTCCCAAAACATCGTAGACTTTCGTTATAAAATTGTTATTGATAACAGCAGAGACAAACGCTCGTCAAAGTTTATAAAAATAGGGATTAAGTAAGCCTGTGTGAAATTTTGACGCACTATCTTAAAAACTGGCTAGTGCAGATAAGTTTGAAACACCTTACCCGTGCAACCTCGGCGCACACTATAGTTACGTAATGACGTTATCGACGTCAACGTTACTCTTTTTCAAAATATTCGCCGTGATAAGCCATGCATTCGCTGTTTCGCACAACCGGTTAACTTGTCATATACGCTGGCGAACAAGATGCTGATTTATACTTTTCTGTTGATTGCAGTTGTTTAAACGTCTGTGTCGGGGTCATATTTAACCTAACACAGTATTCTATAACATTTTTCTGCACCGCACTTTCCGTTGACGTCGTCAATTCTAGCGTTTTCAGAACACGGTACCATTCGCGATAACTCTATAGATGTTTTCAAAATACCGCTACGTTAATGATATTTTCCAGGATGATGTCATACATAGCAACTTCAACGTTCATGACGCAATTTCGCGCAAATTCAAACTTGAAGTTGCATTGTAGGAGGTTGAAAGATGCACACCTTTAAATCTACCTGCAAGATTTTTGCGTGCGCCGCACAATCTTACCAGCAATTAATATTTGCTAATAAATAAGGGTCAAGTTTGTTAATGAACCTCAATCTTTATTCTACAAATGTGAAAATGTTTGAAATAGCATCAGTAAAAAAATCATAGAAATAATACGTCGGGTTCTTCAAAAAAAAATTTGTCCACGGTGTTTTGGGACAGCCCTCGTATTAAAACATTCATCACCTTAAGGGTTCAGGTAGTGGTAAATCTCTAATTGTTACTGATTATCCACCCATAATGATTATAGGCATTGTATTGTTGTTGACTTCTCATCTTTTTTAATTATTAATAAAGACCTTCAAGCAAATTTAGGTGTGGTACACATAAAGTGTCTTTGCAAACAGATTATGCATGTATGTGTTAAAATGTAGACCAAGATCAGGAGATTGGATATGCTACTAATGTAGACAAAGATCATTTAGACTGGATGTGATAATAATTAAGACCCAGGTCATAAGATCAGATATGCTTATAATGTAGACCTCATTTATCAAGACTTGATATGCTAATAATGTAGGCCCAGAGTATAAGACCAACTGTATAAGAGACCTATGATAACATTCCAAAGTAATCGAAATGTAATCGAAATGTAATCCCTGATTACACCACTATTTGGTCCTGTAATGGTTACGATTATGATTACATGTAATCGATTTTGAAAAAGTAACCAAATACATTCGATTACTTTGAAAAAATGTAATTGATTGCAATCGATTACGATTACACGATTACCTCATGTCTGCTATCTATTGTAGTTTTTGACAATATATATCAAAATGACAAACAGTGTAGATCCACAATCAGAGGGCTCCTGTATGAGACCTCTGATCGGAGTCTACACAGTTAGCATAGGACAAGGGTACTTTTCACACTGTTTGGGAATAATACCTATACTAATTATTATGGTTCAAATGGTTAAATTTCCTAATGTAAAACCAACATAAACCAATAACCCACATCCTGTTTTTTAATCAACCAAACCCTATGGTGTGACAACTCATTAGAATCGTCTCAATGAGACAATTCTAATAAGTAGACACGCCAATGGGTTTTAAGCAGGCATAAGGATTTTAGTTTTCAAAATATTCCCCTTATCTGGAACCCTGTCAGATACTTCACCCTTATCATGCTTAGTGTGACTTGGTTAAATTTTTTAAACTGTTTGGATCCAGATCAGATGCTACGTAACAAAGCATTCAATCTGGATCAAAACTGTTTGACATGCATTTTTAACTTTTCTTCAATTTAAGCTTTTATTCCATAGATAAAATTTGAGGGTTTTTTTGGCCAAAAATAAATTTGAAGCAGATGACAATTGAGATTAGGGTTAATACATTTGACTATTGATAATCACTTCAACCACTCATCTTTAACCCATTATCCCATAGCCTGTTTCTACTTTTGAAGATAGTGGCCCATTTAACTCTTTCCTCCCTAAAACTTTAAATGGACAATTCCAGTTTCCATCTAAGTCTAGTCCATTTATGACTTTAAAGGGTTGTTTTTTGTCCATGTTTGGCATTATGACACACAGAGAAGACCCTGATCAGAGGGCTCCTTTGGGAGCCCTCTGATCTGGGTCTTCACTGTTTGCATAGGACAAGTGTACTATTCACATGTACACTGTTTGAAAAGGACGCCTATATGCGGGACTAGGGTTCAAAGGGTTAAAGCAGGTTGAAAGTAAAGCAGAATGTGCCTTTAGGCACATTCTGCTTTACTTTCGGCCTGCTTTAAGCTATTATCTGATAGAAAATATTTCTTATGATTCTTATTTGTAACAGTATAAATTGGAACTGTTTTCTTCAGTACTACTGGAACTATTTTCTTCAGTAGAGGAATAAATTAAAGGCATAAAAAGGTGTATTTATGGGGTAATGGGTTAAATTAACCTTTAACCCCTTGCATAGCCTGTTTCTACTTTTGTAGAAATGCAACTTCTCATACCAGTACAGTACTCCCTCCCTACAACGGCCCTCCCAACAACAACTCCCTCCCTACAACGGCTCTCCCAACAACAACTCCCTCCCTACAACGGCCCTCCCAACAACAACTCCCTCCCTACAACGGCTCTCCCAACAACAACTCCCTCCTTACAACGACCCTTGCCGCTGTTCCCTAAACAAGACAATTATGTCTAACGTTTTTACTGCTGCAATCTCTTCTGCTTAAACTTGTCTGCTGTTTTTTCTCAAAGTTACATATAAGTGGACATTTTAATAGAATAAATATAATGGCGAGTGACAAACAGTTTGAATCCAGATCAGATGACACGTTATGTGGCATCTGATCTGGATTCAAGCTGTTTGCAAATGTAAGCCAAGTCTTAATTTTCCCTTCCCTATAACAACTCCCTCCGAACAACAGACACAATCTGTGTCTCTCATCTGGTGTCCTTGTAAAGAGAAAGCACTGTATAACACTACTATACATTTAGAATTGCTGAATAAATGTTGATTGCTCTATGGGTTACTGTGTTAATCTGAGAGACAAGCAGAATGGTGTTCAGTTTTACAATAGACTTACTTCTTATTCTGCCGAGGGAGTCATGGGACAGCTCACTAATTGTAGAGCATATATCACTACTTTCCATGTCAGGTGTAATCCCAGCTCCGTCTCCATCTACAAAACAGAATCATACAACTCAATTAACTGCCGATGGAGTCATGAGACAGCTCACTAATTGTAGAGCATATATCACTGCTTTCCATGTCAGGTGTAATCCCAGCTCCGTCTCCATCTACAAAACAGAATCATACAACTCAATTAACTGCCGAGGGAGTCACGAGACAGCTCACTAATTGTAGAGCTCCGTCTCCATCTACAAAACAAAATCATATCACTCAATTAACTGGCGAGAGAGTCGTGGGACAGCTCACTAATTGTAGAGCATATGTCACTGCTTTCCATGTCAGGTGTAACCCCAGCCCCGTCTCCATCTACAAAACAAAATCATATCACTCAATTAAAACTACACTGAAACTCAAACACTTCACTGCAACTCAATTCCCTTCGACAAAACAGAATCATGGCACCTAATTAACCATAGACTATTTGCTAGGATATAGAAAATATTTATTATAATGACATACATCACAGTATAAATTTGAACTATTTTCTTCAGTGGAGGAAATGCTTTAAAATGTGTATCTTTGAGGTAATGGGATAAATCATAGTTTCACTGTTAAACAATTTCAATCTTTAAGAGTCTTAGCAGTTAGGCCAAAAACTTGCCTTTGGTCAATTACATATATAATAGGGTAGTCTGAACCAATATGTGAAAGAACCCTAAAACATTTCATTTGTTCTCTTGGCAAGTTCTACACAACAAACATTGGTAATATATTTTCATTATTTTGCTGCAAGAATATTGACTGCTTAAAGCTTTTGCCTTGAATTTATTCCTCCACTACAGAAAATAGTTCTACTTTATACAGGCATGAATATGCACCAAAAGAAATATTTCCTGTATCCTAGCAAGGCGTAAATAGGTGTATCTATGGTGTAATAAATTGGTTTCAATATCAAGGTTATAGTGTATGTTATACATACCATTATGACTGGCGTTGGACTGGATCTCTTGGAACCAAAGAGGAGCATTGTCTTCTAGTGTTGAATCCTCCTGGGCATCTAGGACTACATCAGTCTGGTCTGACAGCATCATCTGTAGATAGATTTATATTCAATCTAATGAGTGTGCAACATAACACTTGGTAGAGATGTAAGAATTCTAGTATCTGAAAGAGCCCCAGATAAGAGGGAATTTTTCCAAACAAATCAACCATTTTCTCAATTATTTCAGCACCAAATCCTATGGTGTTACTACTCATTAGAATCGTCTCTTCGAGACGATTCAAATGAGTAGTAACACTGCAGGTTTATTGCAGAACTAAAGAATTTAGTTTGTGAAATATTTCCCTTATCTGGAGCTCTGATTTGAAATGAACACCCTCCAAAAACCAGACTCTCCTTAACCCCTTCACCACTAAATTAACCCTTAGCCTGCCACTCACGACTATAGCTCATATGCAAACAGCTTGGATCCGGATGAGACGCCGAGTAACTCGGCGTCTCATCCGGATCCAAGCTGTTTGACACTCGGACAACATTTTCAGCAATTTTGAGCAACTTTGAAACTTGAAACAGACGAGAAATATAGCAGACGACAATTTATTTGGCGGGCTTAGGGTTAATTGTGAGTTTTCTTTACACCTTCACCGCCATAGTGTCATCTGCTTCAACATTGCTGTTTGCCATATCATTTCAAAGTTAGATTTGAGATAAAACTGACGAAATTTCTATACAAATGTCAAACAGTTTAGATCATATTCAGATGCTGCGTTATGCCGCGTCTGATCTGGATCCAAACTGTTTGCAAAGTTTACTTTAGTTTGTGAAAGGGTTAGCTTAAAGCAGGTTGAAAGCAAAGCAGAATGCACCTTAATGCACATTCTGCTTTACTTTCAGCCTGCTTTAAGTGATCACTTGTTTTCAAAAACTAGAAACAGATTATTGGGTAATGGGTTATAGAATGGTCACTTAACTCTTTCCTCTGTAGCTAAAAGTGCCAATTCCCTATATCTAGCTGTGTTTATGACAGGTGGCTGCTTAAAGCTTCATCTTTATCTTTCTTGACTTTACCGCAATGACCCTTAGTCTTCGGACAGACAGGCCTGAGCAAACAGTGTAGATCCTGATCAGACTGTTCCCTCTATAGCAGTCTGATCAGGGTCTCCACTGTTTGCCATTCAGTTTGCACCTTTTGGACAAATTACTGTGATAAAAGCAATTAATTCAAATTTTATGATAATTACAGCAGTGTCCCAATATTTAGGATTTTTACAGTACCTACCTCATTAGGTCTGTAGAGAGCAAAGTCATCTCTGAATGGGCTAGTTATATTGTGGGTGGGGTCTAGGTAGTCGGCATCGATCAGGGCCTGGCCTATAGCTACTGCCTGCACTCTGTAATCATATCAATTATATCAAGAATATTCAACTAGTTCTTGTCAATTACTGGATGTATTAACCTGTTACTCCATAATACACATTTTTATGTCTTTAATTTATTCATCTAGTAAAGAAAAAAGTTCTACTTTTTTCCGTCATGAATATGTGTCATAAGAAATATTTTCTATATCCTAGCAGATGGTAGCCCTCTGCTTTACTTTCAAACTGCTTTAAGTGGTCACCTGTGTTTGAAACTAGAGACAGGCTATGGGGTAGTAGAATAAATGAGTCTTTTAAAGAAGATAACAATGAGCCTTCAATAAATAATGAAATTAAGTATGACATAACCCACTTGGCAACTTCAAGGACATCTACTGCATTTTTCCAGTGACCTATTGCATACACCAATGGACTGCATAATATGTCTGTAAACAGGGTAGACTCTCATCAGAGAACTCATATTTTGCATAAAAACTGTGACACACAAATTATGTATTTCTAAACTATTGTTTGAATTTCATTGAAATTAGTCCATACTTGTAACTGTGACTAACCTGTTGGCAGCCTTGTCCTGCTTCAGTAACCAGTCTACCAGTTTATTTCCGGCGATACATTTCTGGTAGGTACGCAGTCTGATCCTGTAGCTCTGAAACTGTAAGCCCTTGTCAGGATCTATCATCAGATTCCACAGGTTACGTAGCTGAGACGAGTCCTGAAATACAGAAACAATATAGTTACATTATATGTTACACAGGTCTTTGGCAGGGTCCATCCGCCCCTGGGTCCCTGTCAGAATGTATGTACCCTGAGCTGAAGGCTCTGAGTACATAAGATCTTGATAGGGAACAAGGTACTGTTTTACATATTTATCATACTTTAAAGTCAATTTTACTTTTTACCTTGCCTATACCTCATCATCATCATCATCATTATCGGATTTTTGATTAACATGCAGGAGTAGGAGCATTGCCTACAACAGTGGGCTCCCTTCCAAGTAACTGGCTAGCTAATTATTTTGTAAATGTTGTACTTTTCTCCATGTATATTACCTCCCCTGTTTTTTAAAGAAAGTGGCGTCATGTCATAAAACACAACAATTTGTTGTACATGTATGTAAATAAGACCACTTTTCTGTATCCTGGCAAGAACCAGAACATGATCTCAGTATAAGGATTAACCCTTATCATGCTGAATTGTCGCCTACTTAAAATATATCGTCTGCAAAAAATATAATTATTAATTTAAATCTTTTATTAAATTTTAGAAAATATTAGTGTGAGTGGCAAACATCTTGGATCCAGATCAGATGCCGTGTTACATATATTCGCGAAATTGCGCTCAGCAAGAGAGCGGTTAGCACAAGTTGAACAGTGTTTTACACATCAGTGTATACAGTTAGTGTTTTACACAGCAGTGTATACAGTTAGTGTTTTACCTGTATCAGAAGTCTTCTCTCACTGTCCCAGTTCTCTGAGGATATAAACTCTGCCTGTGGCGTGAGGTCAAAGGGTGCTGTACTGTCCAGGTTAGGGTCAGAGTCACTGGGGGATCTGAATAATTGAAAGTATATTTAGCTGATATTTTGAGAAAGTTTTATGTATAAATAATGTTAAAGACTGAGAGCACACAGTGGAGAAGATGTTCTTCTTTCAGATTTAAACAAAACACAAATGCACGGAAATAAAATTAAGAAAATGCCAAGTTTTAGACATTTCTAATGATTCATGTAAATTTGAGTGGCAAACAGTCAAGAGCCAGATTTTGGGAAAGAATAACGCCTTCTCCACTGTAAACTGCTAACTCTATAATAATTCAGTAATTTCTACCTTGGAAATCTAGCTTTCAATTCATGCCCAATTCATTATAACAAACTTTGGTGATACACGTAGTTCAAACTACACAACATCAAACTTTCATCAAATCACACCGGAAAGTACAACCCCGGTATTACAGCACTCTCTCTCTACAACGACATCCAATGTGAGACAAAAAATGTATGTGTTGTTCGGAGGGAGTTGTTATAGGGAGGGAAATTGGCTTACATTTGCAAACAGCTTGAATCCAGATCAGACACCGCGTCTGATCTGGATCCAAGATGTTTGTCACTCGTTATTTAGTTTTTTCTGTCAAAATGTCCATTATGTAACTTGGAGAAAAACAGCAGACGACAATTTTAAGCAGACAACATTGCAGTCGTGAATAGGTTGGACATAATTGTCATGTTTGGGGGGAAAGGGACAAGCATTGTTATAAGGAGGGAATCATTGTTGGGAGGGCCGTTGTAGGGAGGGAGAACTGTACCAATTCTGCCTGTCAATGACTTACCTCAGAATCAGGCTATACTGAGTGTCCAAGGTTGACCTGCGTGTCCCCTTGTTGCCCTGGTCAGGGGACAAAGCTCCATCTCCTGACAGATACTTATGCAGGACCTCTCTAGTGACCTTGGGGTCAGCTGATGGGTCAGCGTGTTGGGCGTATTTGTTCACAATCCTGTGACAGTAGATACACACTCGGATACTGCCTGAAATACACAAAACAATAGTCCAGTTGCAGGGCTTCAGATAGGAGGGAGTTAACTGAGCAAATCCAACATTTTCTTACTCATTTGAATGCCAAATTCTATTGTGTTACTACTCATTAGAATCGTCTCGAAGAGAACTACTAATGAGTAGTGATACCATAGGGTTTAATGCAGAAATAAAGATTACACTGCTGACTTTCCTAATGAACTCAATTGTTTACCAGTTTATATGTTTACAGAAGATTCATTCAAAAAAATATTTTAATAATGACAAACAGTGCAGACCCTGATCAGAATGCTCTTTATGGAACCCGCTGATCATGGTCTATACTTCTTTAAAGGAACTCGCAACCGGATGGTGTACTTGTCAAAATAAAATAAAATACTCAAATAAAAGCAAATTTGTGGCATTATTTGGCTTCTGACATTAAAAAAATATGATCAGTCCAAAAAAAGTCTCAAGAATCGGCACCGAATCTTATTTTTTTAAGATATTTTCCATCGTTTTTCTATAGCGTTAGCTAACGGTATAGTTGTTGTTGCTTCTCTACATGGGCTCAGACATAAACACGAGCCGAATTACGAAGTTGTATGCACTTTCGATCGCTACACATTGAAATACGTAAAATCGATCCGAGATAAACGGATAGTTCCGTGGTCCATTGGTCTAAGCGGTTTCCCCTATTTTGCCTTCTGTCCGCCAATGCCGGGCCCCGGGTTCGAATCCCACCAGAGACCAATATTTTTTTTTATTGAAATACATTTTTTTAAACAGAATTTCTTATCCTAAACTAATTCTTTACCATTTATATAAATGATACAATGATAGTAAAACCCGTAGTAAAATAGTGTGGGACGAAGCGCGCGCTCCGCAACTGACCAATCTAATCGCTACAAATTTTGGCGCGTTGAGTCACATGATATCTGACGTAGATACGCACGATATTGACACGGTAGTAAACTCATTCACACGCTTCATGTACGAGAACACGTTCGCCGTACTAGGTCAAACTACTACGACACGTAAACAAAACATTCGCACGACAAATAAGTCGTGGTTTAATACAGAATGTATCAACGCTAAGAAGGAATTTAATAGGGCGAGAAATGAGTTTCAAAGAAATAAAAGTAATGAAAATAAGATAAGATTTTTAACTTCTAGGGCAAATTATAATAAAGTTAAACGAAAAGCTAAACTTTCATACAAAAATGCAGAAGGGCGCCGTATTAGCAAATTGGCTAAACGAGAGCCGAAATCATTCTGGAAAGAGATAAATAAACATAAAAAGAAAACTACAAATGATGCAGAGCTAAATATTACAGAGTTATTTGACCATTTTAAATCAGTATTTGAGAATATAGAAAATAACGATCCCGAGGGGGACATACATGAAAACACGCAGACAATCTCAGACAATGAATTGGATACAGAAATTACAGAAGCAGAACTGAGAAAGGCAGTCTTCTCGCAAAAGAACGAGAAGAGCCCCGGGCCCGATAATCTTACCTCAGAAATATTCAAGACTTCATACGAAATTATACACCCATTCTTATTAAAACTCTATAACAGAATGTTCCAAAACTCTGAATATCCGACGTCATGGGGTGAGGGCATTATAGCTCCAATATTTAAGGGTGGGGTTATGGGCGATGCAAAAAATTATCGAGGAATAACTCTGATTAACATTCTGGCAAAAATTTACTCTCAAATTCTCCTTAACAGACTTATAGTTTGGTCCAATAAACACAATAAAATAGCGGATCACCAATATGGCTTTCAGAAAGGAAAATCCACTGTTGACTGTATATTTTTACTACACTCTATAATAAATAAAACACTAAGTAAAGGTAAAAAGCTGTACTGTGCCTTCCTAGATTTTGAAAAGGCTTTTGACAAAATACAAAGATCCCTACTCTGGCAAAAACTTTTATCCGAGCAAATCAGCACTAAATTTGTGAAAACTTTACAGGCCATGTACAAAGTAGTTAAATCAAGGGTTCGGTATAACTATGAGCTTTCAGGCACCATCGACTCATTGGTTGGATTAAAACAAGGGGACCCGAACTCACCTCTACTTTTCATGTTTTTCATTAATGATATAACACAAGCTGTGAGTTCGGATCTTGATGAAATATTCACATTTGATAATTTACAGTTATTTATTATTCTTTATGCTGATGACTCAGTAGTTTTCAGTACTTCACCCTACACATTACAAACAATCCTAGATGACATAAGTATATACTGCAGAACATGGGGGCTCAAGGTTAATACAAGAAAGACTAAAATCATGATATTTGAGAAAGGTAGGCATACAAAATTTAATTTCACAATGAACGGCGAAGTCTTAGAATTAGTAGACTCATTTAAATACCTAGGCATTCACTTATTTAAAAATGGAAATTGGAATAGAACCATAAAACTTCTAGCTCAACATGGATGCCGAGCAATGCACAATCTTTTTAGAATTTTAAATCAGATAGAACTAGATATTAATGAAAAATGCAGGCTATTTGATTGTCTAGTTGCTTCTATCCTTAACTATTGCTCGGAGGTATGGGGAACACATGAAGCTAAAGCTATTGAAATGATCCACACTAAATTTTGTAGACAGATCTTAGGGGTTAAAAAATCAACAAATTTGGACGGGCTTTATGGTGAACTTGGTCGAACGCCACTATTGACAAACAGAAAAATTAGCATGATCAGGTACTGGATCCACATTTTAAAACAAAACGAAGATTCCATTATAAAAAAAATCTATCTGATGCAAATTCAAGACATAGAAGAGAGAACCTCAGGATATACCCTTAATTGGGCATTTAAGATCAAAACCATACTAGACGATTTAGGACTATCTTACATTTGGATACAGCAGACTGACATTGATATACGTCTTGACAAAATTCGACAGCGCATACTAGATTGTTACCATCAGTCCTGGTATGCAAGTATTAATAACTCGAATAGGCTTGCCTCTTACGCACTATTTAAACATGATTTTAATCCAGAAATATACCTTCAATCGATTCAAAACAAAAAGTATAGAAACGCGTTAACTAAGCTTAGACTTTCTTCACATAAACTTAACATAGAAACTGGACGATATCAAAATATACCAAGAAACGAAAGAAAATGTGTATTTTGTAACACAAATTCTATAGAAAACGAATACCACTTTTTACTAACTTGCCCATTTTACAGAGAACTTCGACAGAAATATTTAAAACCGTATTACTGCAGATGGCCGTCACTTTATAAATTTGAGGCCTTAATGAACACAAAATCAAAAAACATTGTTTTTAATCTATCAAGATATGTATTTTTTGCTTTCAAGAAAAGAAATGAAAATATAAATTGACCTGTCTGCTGACCCTCTCAATGCTGCTATGACGTCAAATTTTGATTTACATATCCTCCATAAGTTTGCCAGGCTGTTTGGATCTTGTTCAGACACCACATTAAGCGGTGTCGGATCTGGATCCAAACTGTTTACAGATGGTAATGGTGTTGAGCTAAGTATAAGCATTGACGGGGTTAGCGGAAGGTACTTTTGCATGATGTATTGTTATATAGACTGTTTGACTCTAATCACTTCTCTGAAAACGTACCTCACTATGTTAAACTGTGTTGGCTATAGACATGTATATGTTTAAGCTGAATAAAATGTATGTATGTATGTATAAGCGTTTGACACATATTTACAAATTACTATTTTTAATGCACCATCTGGTTGCGAGTCGCTTTAATGTATTTTTGTATATACTGATTTCTAGCATAGAAAGGGTTAACCTGTTACCTTATTTTTGGTTTGTAGTTTTGAAAACAGGTTATTACTTAAAGCATTCTGCTAAACTTTCAGCCTGCTTTCAGCTCCCATTTGGAAAAGTACGGGAAATGTCCTTACACTGTAAATGACAAGTATACTCATCGCTAAAGTTCAATGAGTTAAAAGCATAAAAGGCATACTTATGGGGTAAAGGGATAATCAACAACTTTGATGTGCACCAGCTTTTTATACTGACACACTATACCTACCTTTGTATCCTATAGTTTTCCCTGGCAGTTCCTGACTACAACAGGCATTACAGAAGATCTGGCCACAGATACGACAGTGGTGTCGTCGGCGGAATGTTGTAAACTTGTCACCGCACTCATAGCACTCTTTACAGCTACTGTCTGGCATCCAGAACTGCTTAAAGTCACTGTCCCTGTACACCTGGGGAGTCTGAAATACCAACATGACACTATTCCTTCAAAACTAGAAACAAGTTATGGGGTCTGCTCTGATTGCTTAAGTAATAGCAAACATGCAAGTCTGACTAGATACACAGTGTGGACATAGATCAGCAGCTGATCTCGACTTTTATTCTTTGCACATTTTTTTCTGAGGATCTAAGATAAAAGGATTATTTCAAAAACTAAAATCTTTATGTCTGAACAAATTCCTGTGATGTGATCATGTGACCACTCATTAGAATCATCTTGTAGAGATGATTCTACTCAGAAGTCACACCATAGGGTTTAGTGCTAAATAAAGGAGAAAGTCACTCTCTCTTATCTAGGGCATTGTTTCTCATGATATGGTATTGCCAGAAATTTTGTATTGCAATATATTGCGAATCTGGTATTTCATCACTGTATTGCAATATGTATCGCAATATATTGCGTGTTATTAAAGTAAACTTAAACGATGCATCTGGGGCAAATATATGCAGACTCAGATATATAAAGTTCTTATCATTTTTTTTTAAATTAGGAAATTGTCCTACATATTTGTTGGAAGCTACATTTTGCATTCAGATATGTAAACATTTCTGATTTTTTATAAAGATATTAAATCTGGTATGCACACTGATTTGGCAGCTATTTATACCATGCCCTGCACTAAAACAACAAGCAGGAAAGCCTGTTCTTTGCTAGTGGCTTATTTAGTTCTAACAAAATAAAATTGTGAGTATTGGAAAAAAACGGTTTTTTAGCCATCAAATTGGTTTGTCTCGTTTTCAGAACAAATTGCAAAATACCGGAAAACCAGTTTTATTGCACATCCCTAATGGTTTGTATACTTACTGCAGTGCGTCTCTCCAAGATGGCAGACAACCTGGTAATGACACTACTCAGTGTTCGCTTGGTGGCCTGATCTTCCTGAGATGATGTTTCTTCATATTTCCCATTCTTGTCGCTATCCCATTGGCCAGCTGGTAAATCAATAAAACAAAAGTTTTGATATAGTCCATTACTGCATAAATGTGTATTTTAATGCCTCTGCATTACTTTCAACCTGCAGCTTTAAGTTGCAAACTGTCTTCAAAACTAGAAAACTGGTAAAGGGTTAAAACTATCATTCAAAGACCAAACATTTTGTTTTTGTTGACTGACATTATGAAGCTTTCTAAATTATTTTTGTTCAGCATTTAGTTGTCATTTGGTTTTTAATTTTTCCACTCATTAGAGTCATCTTGGAGAATCCCAGCATTAAGTATGGAATTAAAAATGAAATATGATTTCAAGAATGTAGTTCTACAGTCTTAAACATTGAAAACAATCTATAGGGAAATGGTCAATAGTAGCAATAACCAAGTGATTTACTTCTACAAGTACAGAGCTCCTGCACATAGGAGGGCTCCGGATAAGATGGAGTACACAATCCAACATTTTCTCACTCATGTCAGCACCAAATCGTATGGTGTTACTACTCATTAGAATCATCTCACTTATTTAAGTGTCAAATCCTATGGTGTTACTACTCATTAGAATTGTCTCAAAGAGAAGACTCTAAAGAGTACTCTAAAGAGTAGTGACACCATAGGGTTTAATGTAGAAATAAAGATTTTAGTTTTTGCAATACCCCTTTTATCTGGAGCCCTGGTTTGGTGGAGATATAATGATTTCAGTACCAGGCCCCATGCTATTAAAGCATTTAAGCTGGGTCTGAGATCAACCCCTTTATTTTCATGGTCCTGGTATGTGAACTACACCACAAATCTAGAGGCCTTCATCTACTCTTACACTTTGCGATTTCACTGCTGGATTTAACCCTCGGGACAGATAATTTCTCTGGGGTTCTCGTTTTAGGGTCATCTCTGTCCAAGGAAAGCTCTCGTACTGCTGACTGCTCTCTTGACGCTGATGAAGACCTGTCCACCGAAACTTCTCTACTAGACGTTCGACTACTGTCAGCGGAAGACTGGCTTGAGTCATCTGAATTGTAATTTGAGATAGTTAATACAGAAACCAACAATACTAAGCCAAAATTGTGACAAACTGAACAAGTATGGTAATCTTTAACCTGTTACACTATTTATACACCTTTTTTACCTTTAACTTATTCCTCCAATTGAAGAAAATAGTTTCACATTATAGTATATTATGATACAGTCATGAATATGTACCATAAGAAATATTTTCTATATCCTAGCAGATAGTAGCTTTAAGTATTCTGAAAGTAAACCAGAATGTGCTTTAATACAGAACATTCTGGTTTACTTTCAAGCTGCTTTAAGTAGTCGCCTGATTTCAAAAGTAGAGGGAGGCTATTGGGTAATGGGTTTAATCAAGCCACAGCTTAAAAATAATGCATTAATTCATACAGGAGCTTTCTGCATTACATTTAGTCACCATCTGTCTTACACACTACCAATTTATCTTGTTTTAAAAACATGTACAGTAAAACCTCTTTATTACGACCATTCAATTATTTTAATTATTACGTGTTTACGACAGGCGACTGCTTAGAGCAAGGTTACAGTAAAACAGAAAGCCCCTAAAGGAACTTTCTGTTTAACTGTCATCTTGCTTTAAGGTGACAGCTTATAGCAAGATGACAGTTAAACAGAACGCTAATAAAGGAGTTTTCTGTTTTACTGTCACCTTGATTTAAACAATGACTTGTTTTAACCCAATCACCATAAATATGCCTTTTTAAGTCTTTAATTATTTCACCACTGAGGTAAAAATAGTTCCAATTCATTCAGTTATGAATATGTATGATAAGAACTAGTTTCTATATTCTAGCAGATGGTAGCTTCCAAAAGCAGGCTGGAAATAAAGCAAAATGTACCTTTAGGAGCATTCTACTTTATTTTCAACCTGCTTTAAGTGGTCACCTATTTTCAAAACTAGAATTAGGCTACAGTGGAGAATCCGTTATTCTTTCCCAATAAACGCTTTTGGGCTAAAATCATTATTTCCATTGCAAACAGTTTGGAGCCAGGCTCCTCACTGTTTGCCACTCAGATTAAAATAAATGGTTAGAGCTGTCAAAAATTTGTTATTTTCTCCATTTTATTGCGATGCCTTTGTTTGCATTTAAACGGGAAAGAACAACGTTTTCTCCACTGTATGTGGTAATGGGTTAAACACCTAATAATTTACACAATTTAGAGGTCTTAACCCATTACCCCATAGCCTGTTTCTAGTATTGAAGATAGGTGACCACTTAAAGCAGGTTGAAAGTAAAGCAGAATGTGCCTTAATGCCCATTCTGCTTTACTTTTATCCTGCTTAAAGCTCCCATTTCCTTGAATATAGAAAATATTTCTTATAATTCTTATTTGTGACAGTATAAATTTGAACTATTTTCTTCAGTAGAGGAATAAATTAAAGGCGTAAAAAGGGGTATTTATGGGGTAATGGGTTAATACTAATAAAGAGGTTTTACTGTATTTGCTGTTCTTACCTCTACCACGTCTCAGGAACCTTGATATAATACTTCCTGATGACTGAACATCCGACTGTAGAGGAACGAATGAGGTGTACGTGGTTGGAGTGTTATCCCATAGTGCTGACATTTGGAAGGCTTGGTTTCAACTAATAGATTTGATGCAGCAAATAGAAGTCAGATCCATACCCAGAACAGCCTACAAAATGTTAAAAATAAAAAATAATCATTTTAACTTAAACTTTAACTCTTAAAACTTCAGTTTCAAACAAAGTCTAGTCTCAGTGCTTTAGATCTATAGCCATTTGTAGTTATAACAAGAGTCCCATGGGGCATATTCGCTCACCTGAGAATAATTGGAAAAATGGAGATATTGATTTATGTCCAGGACTGACCTAGATATGCAACAGACCGGAACAATTTGAACAAAACATGTAAAGTATATTTAAAAGTGTCACCATACAGAATATAAAAGCTCTGGCCATATTAGTTTCAGAGAAGAAGATGTTTGAAAATTTCACTATATAACTCTATGTAAAACAGTGACACCCGGGGCGGGGCCAATTTTTACCCTAGGGGCATAATTTGAACAAACTTAATAGAGGACCTGTAGGCGATGATATTAGCCATATATCTAAGCTCTGGCCCTTGTAGTTTTAGACAAGAAGATTTTTTAAGTTTTCACTGAAAAAATCTATTTTTAGCTCCTGTGACCTAGTTATGCAACGGACCAGAACCATTTGTACAATTTCGGTATAGGAAATCTAGAAGTGTCACTATGCCAAATATCAAAGCTCTGGCCATATTAGTTTCAGAGAAGAAGACGTATGAAAATTTCACTATATAACTCTATGTAAAACCGTAACCCCCGGGGCCAGGCCAATTTTGACCCCAGGGGCATAATTTGAGCAAACTTGATAGAGAACCTGTAGGCGATTCTATGTGCCAAATATCTAAGCTTTGGCCCTTGTAGTTTCAGACAAGAAGATTTTTTAAGTTTTCATTGAAAAAATCTATTTTTAGCTCCTGTGACCTAGTTATGCAACCGACCACAACCATTTGAACAATTTTGGTAAAGGAAATCTAGAAGTGTCTCCATGCCAAATATCAAAGCTCTGGCCACATTGGTTTCAGAGAAGAAGACGTTTGAAAATTTCACTATATAACTCTATGTAAAACTGTGACCCCCAGGGCGGGGCCAATTTTGATCCCTGGGGCATAATTTGAACAAACTTGATAGAGGACCTGTAGATAATGCTATGTGCCAAATATCTAAGCTCTGGCCCTTGCAGTTTTTGACAAGAAGATTTTTTAAGATTTCCTTATTTTTTCAATATGGTTGCCATGGCAACCAGAGTTCTGCATTGTTTTTAATTCTTTGAACAAATTTGAAGAGCTTGACCCAAGGAACATTTCTGTAAAGTTTGGTTGAATTCTGTCAAGGGGTATAGGAGGAGATGTCATTTGAAGCAATTGTTAACGACGACGCACATACGCACGACGGACGACGCCGGACACAGGGCCATCCCAATAAAAACAGATGGCCATTTAAAGCAGGTTGAAAGTAAATCATTCTGCTTTATTTTCATCCTGCTTTAAGCAAACATGATCTATTAGGATATAGAAATTATACTGCATATTTATGACTGTATAAAGTGGAGCTATTCTTTTCAATGAAAGAATGAGTTAAATGCATAAAATGAATTTGTAATCATGGAGTATTTAGGGTTAACAAAGGCAAGAAAAGTCTATGGTTCTCACAACTCTTTTAACATATGCATCCTGGCAAATTTAATGAGTATAAGATGTGCAGGTAAATTTATCACTTCTGCAAGAGCCCTCTAGTCTAGGTTTACACTGTTTGCATCATAAGGACCTTTCACTGATATCGCAATAACAAATTACAATGGGAGACACTGATTGTGTGTGTTGTTCGGAGGGAGTCGTTATAGGAAGGGAAATTAATACTTGGTGACCATTTGCAAACAGCTTGAATCCAGATTAGACGCTGCGTATTCAAGCTGTTTGTCGCCCGTCATTATTTTAATTATATTAATTCCATCAAAATGTCCACTTATATATAACTTTGAGGAAAAACAGCAGACTGCAATTTTAAGCAGACGATAATGCAGCAGTAAAAGCGTTAGACAAAATTGTCCTGTTTGGGGATCAGCGACAAACATTGTTGTAAGGAGGGAGTCATTGTTGGGAGGCCCATTGTAGGGAACCCGGAACACTGTAGTTTTGAAATGGATGTTTTCTTCTAATGGTATGACATTTACTCACTTTATGCCGTGATATTGCAATGAAGATTTCATTCTACAAGTGATCTTAACCCATTACCCCATAAAAACGCCTTTTTCGCCTTTAATTTATTCCTCCACTAAAAATATATTCTTTATATTCTAGTAGATAGTAGCTTAAATCAGCTGTAAGAAAAGCAGAATTAATGTGCCTCAAGTGGTCGCCTGTCCTTAAAACTTCAAAACTAGAAACAGGCTATGGGGTAATGGGTTAACTGCCAAGGAATACAGCAGTGCTGTTTGTCCATGCAGCAAAAGAGTTAAACACTGGACCTGTTTTACGCAGCGTGTCATCTGGGTTTTCACTGTTTGCCAATGTCCACTTTAGTAGACACTAGGCTTAAATGTGTTAATCTTAAGGCCTAATTGTAATGAGCAATTCTCATGATCTTCACATTGTCACAACTAATGAACTATCCCCAACATGGGTCCAGTTAGCTGCAGTACTGTACCTCTAACTCTAGACCAAGGTCTACTAGAGCTACAGTTTGCTAGCATCTCTACAGTGGCGCAAATTCTGCAGCAGTTGTTTATCAGTTATATATGTTCAAACAGTTGAGAATTAATCTTTAAACTAATATTTAACAATATTTTGATATATAACCTTCTTGTGTTAGTAATAACCCACTCGAAGACCATTTGAAAACTTTTCGGTGTCGACCCACTATTTGTGTTTTGATTTTCCAAGCCGAGACAGAACTCGCGCATGCGTAAAACGCTGTCCAGTTAACATATAAGGCTTTCATTCATAAATCGAAAACTTACTGAGCTGTGGTATTTTTGATGAATTCGAGAATTATTTTTGCCCAGGTAAACTAAAACATTTATTTTATTGCTAATATGGTTAAGGGTGGCAGCTTAAAAACAAGTTTAAAGCTTAATTCGTGTATTAGATATTTTCCCGCCATTCGTTGACATGTGCGGCGGTTTTACTACACACTCCATATATGGAATACGTAGTAAGAGGTTTATGGGACATATTTTTTCAAAATGGCCGACCATCCCTCGAAGACTGATGCCGGTTGACAGTAGTAAAGTTTAAATCGGGAGAAACTCAATCAAAGACGTAGGTAACCTGATTTTACACACCGACATTGTCAAAAAATGCATTCCAAACCGATACCTACCTTTTATTTTTCAAAAACGGTAAAAATTAAAATGTTATAGAAACTTATTCAAGCGACAGTGAATCACTGTCGGCCTGCGCCATTGTGGAGATCCTAGCGTGTCGTAACTGTATCCGCAATACAGTTACGATATCGCAACTAGGGTCCAGTGATCAAGCCCAATCCCATCAGCAGAAAATAGAATCTCAGATAGAAGGCACTTACTTTTTATTTAGAACTATACAAATAGGAAGGTGTCAGTACAATATGGGAAGGAGATGAGGGAGGAGAAAACATACATACGTCAATACGTCCGAACTTACTATACTGTCCGAAAATACCACCACCCAGATAAGTCGTCCGGAAGAGAGCGATTTGATGATGGTGGATTTACACACAACAAAATGGAAAAAAAGAATTGGTTAACATACTTCTATATACTAATTATTTACCGATTGTCAAGCGAACCATGTGACGATTACTTCATAATTTCTTTCTTTTTGTTACCACTGACAGATAAAATAATTCGCCTATTTAGCGTCTGTTCGATTGAAAAATCAAGGAGGAAAAATAAATATTTGGGATGAATGGAACAAGTTCTTCATAATAATTTCAGGTTGACAGATCGTAGCTTTTTGTGGTCTATTTTACTACTTTTTTTTCATTATACTCTGAATTTTATATATATATTTAAAAGATTCCATAAAATGGAATAGTGCAATGATTTCATTGGTTTTATTCACCAATTACTCTGTTATTCTGATTCTATTGAACAATAGAACAATCAAGTGCATACTGTTACACGTTTTTGCAGACGATGTTTGTTTTTTTGATGTGGGTGTGGTCCATTTTGACATAGAAATGAATGGTATGAAATTGAAGTCACAACAATAGATTTAGTAGCTTTAAACTGCATATACAAACAGTTGTAAATGGATTATTTGACTTTGATTGAAACCAAACAACTCTTTCGGTTTTAAAATTTCAAGTTGAATGAGGGGTTGTTCATTTTGATTTGAAGTCAGGGCCTCTTGACGCCATTTGCATTTTCTATGCATAGAGAGCACGGAACACCAATTAGGCTCTCCCTAGTCCCAATTATTTAGACGTTTCGCTTGCTCTTTTTCATCATTCCTTTTTTGTAAGCTTCAACATGCCAGAAACTGAAAACTGTTAAATATCACAAAAAAGGGGCGAAAACGAAGCTGGAATCTCTTTACTATTTTTCTTTCTGTTAACTGTCCCACTTTTCTACCTATCTATCATTTCACTTTCCCTTATTCTTCTGACAAACCACCCGTCGCATAATAGTCAAGTGTGACTGTGATGACGTACTATGTAGAAATGATGGGAAATGTTGATATTAGCATATGCAACGACTTACTATGAAGGACTAGGCTCTCCCATGAGACTAATTAAAACAAGTGTCGTCTTCAAGGTAATAAAACACAACAACTTTTACAGCCAAGCCAGGTGCAACATTCATGCCCAACTGGCAAATGAGGAAAAAACAGGGGGTCCATATGTTTTGTAAGAAAATGACTGTCACAGTGTGTAGGTTTATCATGACTTGTACGGCCTCGCTGTACAAGCACGCTTTATGGCGACGTGGTAGAGTGCATGACTGCGAACCTGGCGACCCGGGTTCAAACCCGGGTCGGAGCGAGTGTTTCTCTATAAGAACACCCGGCTACATTTGGCGCCCAACGTGGTTTCTGTGACTGTATATGCTCCGAGTTCGACCCCCAGTCGTACTCATACCCACATAGAAATTCAATTCGGGACGAATTTCAAGTTGTCGGGGGAGTATGTCACAGTGTGTAGGTTTATCATGACTTGTACGGCCTCTCTGTACAAGCGCGCTTTTATGGCGACGTGGTAGAGTGCATGACTGCGAACCTGGCGACCCGGGTTCAAACCCGGGTCGGAGCGAGTGTTTCTTTATAAGAACACCTGGCTACATGACATTGACTTCAATCATCAATGACATGACCGGTTTATGCATGTTGCTACCTTATAGACAGAGGCACATGTCATTTCAGCCCACATAATTTATACATCTAGGATAACAGCCCTAAACTGCTAAACTTGGTCAAATTGTAACATACAAAGTACGTTGGTTGGTATATGCAAACGAGGCTTCCCAAACCGTTGTATGTTGGGAAGTAGAGTCAATTAAATAGCGCAACAAACATCTCTTGGTGTGAGCTTTAAGCTTTGCACCGACGGGGTTTGTTGTTGCTGGGTCACTCGGTTTGCACGTTACAAATGGTGGTAGCGATGGGATAATGACAACTGCCAGACCGGAGTTGCCTTGCCCACGGTTCTCCCAAGGTCCAAGACTTCTCGGAGGGGAGAGTTATGTAACGTACGTGGTACGTTGGTATATGCCTGTAAAAACTGGCATAAAAACATGCCATAGTTCAAATTAACCTATTACCAAAAAAATGTGCCTTTTTACGCCTGCAAATTATTCCTCCACTGAAGAAAATAGTTCCTTTTAACCGGGGCATAACCCCATAGCCTTTTTCTAGTATTGATGATAGGTGACCACTTAAAGCAGGTTGAAAGTAAAGCAGAATGCGCCTTAAGACACATTCTGCTTTACTTTAAGCCTGCTTTAAGCTATTATCTGTTAGAATATAGAAAATATTTCTTATGATTCATATCCATGATTGTACAAATAAAAACTTTTTTCTTCAGTGGAGGAATAAATCAAAGGCGTATTTATGGGGTAATGGGTTAAAACAGTCATGAATAGGTACCATGAGAAATATTATCTATATTCTATCAGATAGTAGCGTAAAGTAGCTGAAAGTAGGCTTAAAGTAAAGCAGAATGCACTTTCAGGTGCATTCTGCTTTACTTTCAACCTGCTTTAAGTAGTGATCTTGTTTCAAAACTAGAAACAGGCTATGGGGTAATGGGTTAACTCATTACTCCATGTATACACATTTAATTTATTCCTCCATTGAAGAATACAGTTCCAATTGTATACAGACAGGAATATCACATAAATAATTTATGTATCATAAGAAATATATTCAACCCTCTAGCAAACCGTAGCTTAAAGCTGGGTTTAAGTATTTTAAGCAGAATGCACCTAAAGGGGTTTTCTGCTTTAAGTAGTCACCTATCTTCAATACTAGTAACTATAAAGGGTTAAATTTAAAAGCTTGTGATAAAAAATAGGACAATGATGCATGCATGCACGCCTATCTTGTAAAATAGACTTGTTGTCATCATTCTATTGTTATCAGTAAACAATATCAGCTATCCTGGGTTACAGTGGAGAATGTGTTATTCTTTCCCAATAAACGTGTTTACGGTAAAACGTTTATTTCCATTGCAAACAGTTTGGAGACTGATCAGACGCCGGGTAACCCGGCGTCTGATCAAGCTCCAAACTGTTTGCCACTCAGATAAAATTAATTGTAAGAAATATCTAAAAATTGACATTTTCTACGTTTTCGTGTTTTGCGTTTGCGTTACGGGAAAGAATAATGTTTTCTCCCTGCATTGTAAGCAGGGTTATACGGTATTGTGTAAAGTATTTGTTGTCATTCTAAGCAAACATGAATCTGTGTCAAATGAGTGCTACCCATGCTGGTTCTACTTCCTGCTTTGTTCTCATGTTGCTTTTAACAGCTGCTTGCTTTTAAGTATGAAATACTTTACATCCTCAGTCGGATATGGCCTATTAGTTATTTGCATCCTATATTGAGGAAAGGGTTAATTACTTTATAAAGGGTCAATAGACTCGATCATCAGTCTCATGTACAATTTTTGTTTTAACCTTTTAACCCTTGCCTTATTTATCATAAGTTTGAATAACCTACATTCATATAATGCAGTATGTATACTGTATAGTATATATGGTACAACATTGGTATTGACTCATCAAATTCTAGATTATTTAGTATTCTAATTACAACCTCTAAATTACAGTGTTAATTGTTAGGTGCTTAGGGCAGGTAACAGCTTTTTTTGTTTTAATTACTGTAAAGTTAAAGTTGCTTCAAACTTTTACACAATCAATAAGCCTTTGTTTTCATCATCATCATCTTCATCATCATCATCATCATCATCATCAGATCTTTGATTAACATGCATGGGTGGGGGCATTGTCTACAAAAGTGGGCTCCTTTCTATCATGTCCAACTGCTGCGAGTCTTTTGGGGTCTCTTACAGTCAGCTAGCCCCCAAGACATCTTGCAAACAGCATAATCGTCAATAATGTTAATACAATTACGTTATAATGGATTTTTCCTATTATCAAATACATATATTTTCCCTCTTCAACACATCAAGGGTAGATAACTCTTGACTTATAAGTCTGATTCCAACCATTTTCAAACTCATAGCCTATTAGGAGACCTCATAGTCATATACAATCTGAGCAAGTTTAACCCATTAAATCAAAAGCGATAAACAATTATCAATGCTTATCTCAATACAAGCTAGTTGATTAAAGTGTGTCAAAATGAGTCAGTATAATGAGGCTATTGCGCAATGAGTCAATATGAATCAGTATAGCTTAATGGGTTAAGAAAGATTGGATAAAAATTGTGGCCTCTAGAGTGTAAACACTTATAATATTTGGCATTTTCAACATGTCAAGGGCAGATAACTCATGACCTAATGGTACGATTTCAGCCATAAGCTTACAATCTGAGCAAGTCTGGATAAAAATTGTGGCCTCTAGAGTGTAAACACTTGTTAAATATGACATTTTCAATAATTCAAGGGTTGATAACTCTTGACCTATTGGTCCGATTTCAACCATAACCAACTTGATCGAACTCTTACAGTCATAATCTATAATCTGAGCAAGTTTGAGAAAGATTGGATTAAAATTGTGGCCTCTAGAGTGTAAACACTAAAATTGATGACACCGGACATTCATGGATTACAAAAGCTCACCCGAGCATTCTCAGGTGAGCTAAAAAGCATAAAATCATGAAGACATTTGTGTGAGTTGCAATATTCTCTTTTTCCGATTCCTCTACAGCTGCAGATAGTGGTAAAGATGAAGATGGAGATAATGGTTGTGATGCTGGGGGTGATGCTTGTGTCAAAACTGAAAATATGGGTATGTACAAATTAACCCATCACCCCCATTACTATGCCTTTTTACCCTATATGATTTTAAGGATACAATATTTTTATTTCATTTGCTTTGAGACTATATTGTAACAATATTTCATTTGTACAATTGGACTCATCTAAATGCCACCCTTGTCTCGATTCAGGAGATGTGCCTCCCCTGCTATGCATCAGGGCTGCCATTACTCCGGATTTTCCGAAATCTTCGGAGTTTTTGCTCTTACTTTTAAAATTTATATTTTATGCGTTTTTCACTTAGGAAACATGGGTGTCAAACAGTTTAGATCCAGATCAGACGCCGCGTTACGCGACGCCTGATCTGGATTCAAACTGTTTGCATAATTATGTTAAAGCTGTCTTGAAAATTTGAAAATCTTAGGATTTTTATGAGCAACTTATGGTAGCCCTGATGCATAGAGACAGTCTGAGACTCTCGTAGATCTCTCAGGGACATGTTCTCCTCTCTGGCCATGACTTTAACCCCTTCCCATTCTATGACATCATTCTCTCGAGCAACACCGATTGTGATGCCTTACGCTCCAAACTTGTATAAACCGCTGGGCTGTTATCAGAGACAAGCTTACTTACATCCTGTCTCTCTGATGTTTACCGAACTACATTTCTTACAAGGTATCCGGTATACACAGCCGCGTACATCTTCTGGTTTTGTCTTGTCCTTGGGGTGCACTAAAGCCCTTCGAAATGTGTAGTACAGCTTGGAGAAGATGTAATTCTTTCCTAATAAACATGATCATGCTGAAACGATTACCTGCGCTATATCCATTGAACTCAGTTTGGAGCCAAGTCAGATGCCTTGTAAATTGGTAACCATGTATGACCAGGTTCCAAACTGTTTGCCACTCAGATTAAAATAAATCGTTAGAAGTTTCTAAAAAATCCATAATTCTACTTTATGTGTCTGCATTTCATTTGCTTTTAAATGGGAAAGGATATCACGTTTTCTCCACTCTTACTGACTTTAGCCTTGAATTGTTTCCTCAGCCTTCACAAGTATTGACAGAATGAGGTTTACATCACTGACCTATGAGTTGATAGAAGAACTTAGACTCCGCAGGGTAAGTATAATAAGTATCCCAGAAATACATGTAAAACTAGTTGCTTTTAACCCATTGCCCCATAAATATGCCTTTAATTTTTTCCTCCACAGAACTTAAGAACATCGTTCCAATTTATACAGTCATGAATATTTACTTTCTATAGCAAATTGTAGCTAAAAGCAGGCTGAAAGTAAAGCAGAATGCGCCTTCAGACGCTTTCTGCTTTACTTTGAACCTGCTTTAAGTGATCATCTTCAAACTAGAAACTGGCTATGGGGTAATGGGTTAAGGGAGGATTTTGCGTTACTGTCACCCTATAATAACCCTAAAAACTTTCCTCCGTAAATACATGTTCTTATGCATTAATTTATTCCTGCACTGAAGAAAATAGTTATTCTTTACAAAGTCATGTATATATATCATCAGAAACATCTTCTATATCCTAGCAGATGGTAGCTTAAAAGCAGGCTGAAAGAAAAGCAGAATGTGCCTAAAGGCACATTCTGCTTTACTTTCAGCCTGCTTTAAGTGGTCACCTGTCTTCAAAGTTAGAGAAAAAGCTATGTGGTTAAGGGTCAAAGCTTTCAACAACAGCTTGGACAAGTTCTATAACTACAATTATAATATTTGATTGTTAAATTGTATTTACAAAGTTATGTCCCTTTGTTCATTTGCCAAGCAGACATATACTGTGGTAGTTTGGCACTCTTGTAGAAAGACTCCCTACATCTGAATTTTAGCAGATTAGTTTTGAAACCGGTTTTTTTCTTTCAGAATTGTTAAAATTATGTAATTATACTAGAAAGGGAACATTTTTGTAAGTAAGATATATCTTTGGAACATGATTTGTTTTCAGCACATTATGAGTCGAGGTATGATTTTTTTCTTTTTAAGGAGCTGGATGTTGAAAATGAGAAGAAGATACAAAGGTTGTTAGAGGACAGATATGCTGTAGGCTGGAAGCTGGTAAGAGTTCAAGCCAACATCAAGGCCATCTGTACAAATCGGAGTGTCCCCTCTTGTCACAACCAGTATAATAACCACAGGATACATTTAAACATGCATTCTAACACACCCCTATATAAACAAAGAAGGAACCCATGTGTTTAAATTCTCAATAAAATACGCACACACTGTAACATCTTAATGTGACGTCATATGGCTTCAAAAATGTGTACGCCAAGAAATGTAGCGCCATTGCATCAGTGCTAATTATAGTTAAGTTGAAGTGTTAGAATCGAAATAATAAATTCATACCTGTGTTTTATCATGCAATAAAACACGGATAGTCGTTAAGATGCTGGTATTATTTCTTAATCAAAGTCACTGACAGAGGTTGCAATAACTAAGGTGAGCCATAACGTTTAGTTTGGTTGTGTTGTATTTCACAGGACAAGCAGAAAAGCCAGTTATCGAGTATAGAAGAGAAACATGAGGCTAGTGTGAGAGAGACTAAACACGCTATGGAGGAGAAAATGAGGGAGCTACAGATAGAAGCTGTTGAGTAGTTCTCTAAATCCCATAATAATATATACAGTGCTCCCTTTCTACAGCAACACCCAGTGGAAGACAAAGATTGTGTGTTGTTCGGAGGGAGTTGTTATAGGGAAGGAAAAATGTTATATATTCCAAACAGCTTGAATCCAGATCAGATGCCGCGTAGCGCGGCATCTGATCTGGATTTAAGCTGTTTGTCATTCGTCTTTATGATTATTGTGTCAAAATGTCTTAAACATAACTTTGAGAATAAAGCAGACTTCAATTTTAAGCAGATGATATTGCAGCAGTGAAAGTGTTAGGCTAAATTGTCATGTTTCGGGAAACAGCATCTTTGTGTTGTAAGGAGGGAATCATTGTTGGGAGGGCCGTTGTAGGGAGAGAGTACTGTACATCTTTCCTCAAAAACCATACCTTATTCATGCAGTTTTTAAGAATTTCATTTCATTGTTTTACTCTTATTCTACTATGTTATCATTTTGCTACACACTCTTAACATTTTGCCTAGCTGGCAAAATTTTGTTGAAACGTTGGAATAACCTTGATTCAAATGATGCAATATTGTTTCAATGTTGAAACATCATCGTGTGCCAGCTGCGTGCTATAGACTGAACTGTCACTGAAGAATAATAATTATGTGACTGTCAAATAGTTTGGATCAAGGGCAGATGCCAAATTACTTGACATTTTATCTAGATCCAAACTGTTTGCTAATTATTCATTTGACAGTATAATTGAGTAATGGCCAGAGTTAATCCTTAGATAAGCATAACACCCAATCCCCTCATAGTCCGTTTCAAGTTTTGAAGACATGTGACTATAATATTTCAAAGCAGCTTGAAAGTAAAGCAGAATTGCCTTAAGGGGCATTCTGCTTTACTTTAAGCCGGGTTTAAGCTACCATCTAGTAGGATATAGAAACTATTTCTTATAGTGCATGATTCATGACTGTATAAAGTAGAACTTTATTTTTCAGTGGAGGAATAAATTAATCCATTACCCCATAGCTGCTTTATAATGTTGAATATAGGTGACCACTTAAAACAGGTTACCTTTAGGCATTCTGCTTTACTTTCAGCCTGCTTTAAGCTACAATCTACATGGATCTAGAAAATATTCCTTATGCTGAATATTCATGACTACATTAAATGGAATTATTTTCTTCAGTGGAGGACTATTGAGGCGTAAAAAAAGCGTTTTAATGGGTAATGGGTTAAAGTCATATTTATGTAGTAACAAGATAAAGCAAGTATCAGTCTTGTATTTCTGCAGTCCCAGCATCAGGTATACAGAAAACTGGCAGAGAAAGAGAGAGAGGCATTGAAAGAAGACATCAAGAAGCTCCAGGTAACTCAGCAGTGTCTTCTCAAAGCAATTAATGAACTTTGCCTTTTTCTGCTGATTTATTTTGTATGGACAATTCCGCTTTTGTAAAAATGACAGATTTAAGTTGGCTTTTAGGGTGGGTTTTTTTCCATAAAATATTTCAGAAAAGGTAAAGCAAACAGTACAGACAGTGCTCAACTACTACTGTGCACAACACTTAAGACCCTGTGCTTAAGTCTTACTCTACACTGTTTGTAATGTCCAATTTTCCCTTTTTGCATGTCAGTCTCCAATCTTTGCATTATTCAATTTTATAATTTTTTCAATATATTGTAAAAACTACCATGAATATTTGAAAATGAACTTAATATAAAACAGGAATTGGCCTTTTGAGGTTTCATTGGAAGTGGAAGAATAAGTTTAAGGCATAAAAAGGTGTATATATATATGAAGTAATGGGATTAACCCATTACCCCATTTATACACCTTTTTATGTCTTTGATTTATTTTTCCACTTCCAATGAAAACAGTTCCAATCAATACAGTCATGCATATGTATCCTAAGAATTATTTCCTATGTCTTAGTAGATGATAGTTTATAATTAAAGTAGGTTAAAAGTAAAGCAACATGTGCCTTACGGCACATTCTGCTTTACTTTCAACCTGCTTTAAGTGGTCACATTGTCTTAAAAACTAGAAATAGGCTAAGGAGTAATGGGTTAATTATAATTGTTATTACTATTTAGTATTAACTGTTCAGTTGGCTAACTTTTCTCTGGAGAAGAAGGTGTGGGAGTCTAAACACCATGAGAAGACACAGGCCAGTGAGTGAGCACAAAAATAATTGTTTAACCCATTACCCCATAGCCTGTTTCTTGTTTTGAAGACAGATGACCACTTGAAGCAGGTTGAAAGCAAAGCAGAATGTGCCTTGAGGCACATTCTGCTTTACTTTCAGCCTGTAATAAGCTACCAGCTGCTAGAATATAGAAATTCTTTTAATGTTAAATATTCACAACTGTATAAATTGAAACTATTTTCTTCAGTGGAGGGATAAATTAGAGGTGTAAAAAGGTGTATTTATTGGGTAATAGGTTAACCCTCCCTGCTATAGTCTGTTTCTATTTTTTCAGTTGGCCAACTTTTCTCTGGAGAAGAAGGTGCAGGACTCAGAGTTGTTTTATGGAGTAATGGGTTAATTATAATTGTTATTACTATTAATCATTCAGTTGGCCAACTTTTCTCTGGAGAAGAAAGTACGGGAGTCTGAGCACCATGAGAAGATCCAGGTCAGTGAGAGAGAGCAGCATATCAGACAGATCACCAAGTTTGAATCCCAGCACGGTCAGCTGGACGGTATGATGAAGAAACTGACAGACACCCAGGCCAGGCTGGAACATGACAGTAAGAGTGTTGATAATGTTACTGTTTGGGTTATTCAGAGCTCCAGATAAGAGTGAGTAAACTGAACAACTCCATCATCTGAACAAATTCAGAATTTTCTCACTCATTTCAGCACTAAAACCTATGGTGTCACTACTCTTTAGAATCGTCTCAAAGAGACGATTCTAATGAGTAGTGACACCATAGGGTTAAATGCAAAAATAAAGATATTAGATTTTGAAATACTCCCCTTATCTAGAGCTTTCTTTATTCCTATTGAAGTTTGTGATATTTTAAGTAATGCCATTACACTCTGCGAAATAAATAGTTGATTGGCTGTCCACATTGGCAACCTTTAAAACCTTTACCCCATATTATAAGCTTGCTTCTAGTTTTGAAGACAGGTTACCACTTAACTTTTACCCAATACATGTAGCCTGTTTCTAGTTTTAAAGACAGGTTACCACTTAAAGCAAGTTGATAGTAAAGCAGAATGCACCATAAGGCACATTCTGCTTTACTTTCAGCTTGCTTTAAACTTCCATCTTGTACGATATAGAAAATATTTCTTATGGAAGTTAAGGTACATATTCATGACTATGGAACTATTTACTTTAGTGGAGGAATAGTTAAAAGACTTAAAAAAGGCATATTCATGGGTAATGGGTTAAGCCAGGATGGTTGTCTGATTGAAAAACAATCAGTGTGATAAAATAACAGAAAATTTCCCTTCATCCTAGCAGTGGACTGCTAAAAGCAGACTTAACCTAAAAAAGAGAAAGCTCTTAAGTGAAGGAGCTCTCTGATTTATTTTCAGCTTACTTTAAGTAACTGTAATTCTTGCTTAACTGATTACCCCATAGCCTGTTTCTAGTTTTGAAGACAGGAGACCACTTAAAGCAGGTTTAAAGTAAAGCAGAATGTGCCTTAAGTCACATTCTGCTTTACTTCCAACCTACTTTAAGCTATCAAAAGAAAGAAGTTGCCCAATGTACAGCCAAAATCAACTTCTAATTTTGCAGACTGCCTTTAATTTAACCCTTTACTCCATAGCCTGCATCTAGTTTTGAAGATAGGTGACTTAAAGTTAATGCAGGCTGAAAGAAAGCAGAATGTGCCTACCATCTGCTACATAACAGAAACTTTTTTTCTTATGATACATATTTATCACTAAATTGGATTCATTTTCTTCAGTGGAGGAACAAATTAAATGCCTATCTATGGAGTAATGAATTAAATACATATATCACTTTGCCTGATGTCAGAAGTCCAAATTCAGGAAGTATTGCTATAGCTACAATCGGAGTTCCAGATAAGGTAGGTATTTCAAAACTAAACTCCTTATGCCTCCACCAAACCCTACATTGTGACTACTCATTAGAATCATTGCACAGTGACAATTCTAAACACTAGTCACAACATAGGGTTTGGCATAGGCATAAAGGAGAAAAACTGAAATAGGCGGTGCCCACATTCGTATCTAGAGCCATGTAAAATCCTTATTTCTACACCAAACCCTATTATGTGACTACTCATTAAGTCTTTATTTCTGTAAAGACCCCATGTTGTGATTTTGATGAGAAGTCATACCATAGGTTTTGGTATAGACATACAGTAAAACCTCTATTAAGACCTCTAAAAAGAAGGCTAATTGATTGTATAAAATACAGAAGACAGCTTAAAGGAAGGTGACAGTAAAACAGAAAGCTCCTAAAGGAGCTTTCTGTTTAACTGTCACATTGCTTTAAGCAGCCACCTGCCTTAAACATAAATAAGAAACTTAATTTAGTGGTCGTAATAGAGAGGTTTTAATGTCTTTGAGAACTTTATTTGAACTGTTTAGTTTAGCTCCTTGTATCTGGAGCCCTGTCTAGCTGTCCCCTTATAGTCAGGAGTCACATTATGACAAATTCAGTAAAACAAGGCTTGTTTAATTGGATTTCTATTCCTTAGAAAAGTATGGTCCTATTTGAAGATTTATTGCGCCTAAATACAAAATCTTTGGTTGCAATTAGTAGATCTGTAGATTTCATAGAAATTACTCTATGATTATAATAAACTTGCATTCGACATGTAATTTGTTGATTCTCTTGTTTTGTTTGAACATACTTTATATAAAATTAAAAAAAAAACAGGACTCAAGTTGCAACATTTTTTAATTGAGACAAACCCATGTTTTGCATTCAAAATGTTTTTAAAAGGTCATCAATACAAGTGTAATGTTGGAAGATTTAAATAGCAAGCAAATACCTCAAACAATTTCCATGGCAATTGGCTGGAAGTCAACTTCGTACTAAGCAGCCCCACCGAAGAAGGCTATTTTTAAACACAGGTTGCAGCCTAATGCAGGATAAAAGTAAAGCAGAGAGCTCTTAAAGGAGCTTTCTGCTTTAGTACTTTTGTAATACATTAGACAGTAGGCTGTCAATAGAGAATGGCTTGCTTCTTCATCAAGTGATTGCCTAACACAAGTTTGACTAATACTGTGGAACCTCTCTATTATGACCACTAAAAACAAGGCTAAATGGTTGAATAAAAGACAGGTGACAGCTTAAAGCAAGGTGACGGTAAAACAGAATTCTCCTAAAGGAGCCTTCTGTTTTACCGCCACCTTGCTTTAAGCAGTCACCTGCCTTAAAACCTTACTAAAACTTACTAAACACAATTTAGTGGTCTTAATAGAGAGGTTTTGCTGTATTTTGCAGAGGTATAGAATTATTTAGTCAAGTGCTGTTGTGAACTATGTGCATGTGACAACATCAAGCAAACATGTCTGTTATATTTCCTCGAAGCTGTTCTCGTAATGCAGACACTTCATATCTCAACATCTCTGTCTCTTTCTTAAACTTCTCCATATCTGATTTATGTCTCTTGGAGTCTCTTGACATTTTATTATAATCCTTTAGTTTCTCTTTCTGCCTCTGTATCACTGTCTTCAGTCTCTCATTCTCACCTTTAAGCTTCACTGCTTCTCGTAACTGTCTTTTCAAATCTCTAATTTCCTTAGTTAGATCTTCTAGATTGTCTGGGACGACTGTTGTTTTATTTACAACTTTCACTTTATTTTCTATTAACTTAGCTAATGGAGTTTTTTCACTACCTACAGGCCTATGGCCCAGTGCTTTGTAGCACTTGAGTTCTAGATTTGTCACGAGATCACTAAGTGTCTGTATAATTATTGCAGGATGAGATTTCTCGTCACACATGTCAACCAGGGCATTATTAGGGTACACTAGAGGTGTGAGCTGGGACTTGAGTACAGTGACAAGTCTCTTATTGATGCTCTCTTGCCCACTCTGTAGACGTCTAAGTTCTTCTGTTAATTTGTTAGCTATCCACGGATAGTCCTTACTCAGTTTGTCTTGGAATATGGAGAAAGCATTCGGTCCTCTGTGAGGTAGGAACCTCAACAGCATGGCCACTTGGGTCTCTCTCGAGGAAATTTTCTGTATAAAAGATTAAAAACTAAATGTACAGTGGAGAAGACACTATTCTTTCCCCATTTAAATGCAAATGCTTTACAATAAAATGTAGATAATGTCAATTTGTAGAAGTTCTTTATGATTTGTTTTAATCTGAGTGACAAACAGATTGGACTCTGCATGATGAGACACTAGTGGATAACTTCTGACTTGGCTCCAGAATATAATTGTTTGCAATGGACCTAATCATTTAACCCTTTACCTGATATCCTATTTCTAGTACTTAAGATAGGTGACTACTTAAAGCAGGTTGAAAGTAAAGCAGAATGCGCCTTAGAGCGCATTCTGCTTTACTTTCAGCCTGCTTTAAGCTATCCTGTGCTACAATATAGAAAATATTCCCCATAATACTTATTCATTACTGATTAAATTGGAACTACTTTCTTCAGCGGATGAATAAATGATATCCGCTAAAAGGCGCTTCTATTGGGGAAAGGGTTAAGCATAACATGTTTATTGGGAAAGAATAATGCCTTCTTCACTGATAAGTAAATGGGAATACTTCATTTGATAATACAGTAAAACCTCTCCATTGTGACCACTTGAAGTAAGGATAACTGATTGTAGAAAAAACAGGTGACAGCTTAAAGCAAGATGGAAATAAAAGAGAAAACTCCTAGAGGACCTTCTGTTTTACTTCCACCTTGCATTAAGCAGTCACCTGTCTTAAAAACCTAATAATTAACACAATTTAGTGGTTGTAATAGAGAGATTTCACTATACATGTACATAGTAAAACCTATGTACATCAGCCACTCTATAAAGATGATGGTCTGTTGAAATAGATTATATACAGCTGAATGCAGGATGAATAATGCAGAAAGCCCCTATAGCACCGATGAGAATGCCTGAAATAACACTATTATCCCTGGAAATTGCTCATTTCCCAACAATAGTTCCAAGTTTGCCAGAATGTAAATTTATTATGAACTTGAAAAAGAAATATCTAACTCATAATATAGCATACAAGTTCCACTCCAGCTAGTTAACCCTTTACTCCATAGCCTGTCTCCAAGTTTTAAAGACAGGCGACTTACTTAAGCGGTTTGAATTTTCAACAAAGCTGAATGCACCTCAACTCTTTCCTCCCTGAAACTTTAAATGAACAATTCCAGTTTCCATTTTAGTCTAGTCCATTTCTGACTTTTAAGGATTGTTTTTGTCACTGTTTGGCATTATGACAAACAGTGAGGACCCTGATCAGAGGGCTCCTTTCGGAGCCCTCTGATCTGGGTCTTCACTGTTTGCACAGGACAAGTGTATTATTCACATGTACACTGTTTGCAAAGGACGCCTATATGCGGGACTAGGGTTCAAAGGGTTAAGCGGGTTGAATTTTCAACAAAGTTGAATGCACCTTAAGGCGCATTCTGCTATTCTTTCAGTCTACTTTAAGCTACCATTTGGTAGAATATAGAATATTTCTCATGATATACATATCCATGACTATAAATTAGAACTATTTTCTACAATGGATGAAAGAATTTAAGGTGTAAAAACATACATATATGGGGTAATGGGTTAAGAGTTATCAAGTTTTGACAGTATAGGCCTTAATGGGTTAAATGTATTTACCCCAATTCTATCCACCTGTTCTTCTGTAAGGACTCCTTCAGCATACAGAGAGTGTAGAAAGGACACAGAGGGATCTAGATCTTTTAGAAGACTGTCAAAACATTTGTCCAGGGCTCTTCTCTCTTTTTGCTCCATCTTTGAGCCACCAATGTATCTCTCCCAAAACAGTATGGTGTCGGTGGTACTATTTATGTTATCCTTAGAAGCCAGATAGATGGTCAGTTGACAAGTCCTGTAGTAATTAGATAAAATATTTGCTCTTTTGTACAATTGGATGTTGTAGATTATAAGTATTGAATCTTATGTGGTTTGTACAGTATTTTTAGAATTTATTTTAAAGGTTACTCCCTTTCTTGATATTAAACTCTTTGAACCCTAGTCCCGCATATAGGCATCCTTTTCAATCAGTGTACATGTGAAAAGTACACTTGTCCTGTGCAAACAGTGCAGACCAAGATCAGAGGGCTCCGTAAGGATCCCTCTGATCAGGGTCTTCACTTTTTGTCATAATTCCAAACATTGACAAAAACAACCCTTAAAAGTCATAAATGGACCAGACTTAAATGGAAACTGGAATTTTCCATTTAAAATTTCAGGGAGGAAAGATTTAAGAAAGGTTTGAAATTTTACATTTTTGGTAAATGGTTATTCTATCATAAATCATTGTATTATAATTTATGGTACAATTCTTAACCTAAAACTAAACTACATGTTTATATTGCTCACTTCAAGAGGTTAAAGAAGTCTCTGGTTTACAAAAAGATTTCTCAGTAGTAGCATTGTATGCAAGCTGTTATGCCATTCAACGAAATTTAACCCAACAGATACTTGAGCATTGTTGTTTTGTCTGTTACAGTACCATTTTTACCTTTGGTCGAAAGTAGATTATGTCCTGTATCTTATAATACTGCTCATTTAAATTTGATCATATAGTTATTTGAAAACTGGTATTAAGTAAAAAATAATCTGGTTTATTTTAAAGACATGATTGGGAAAGGTTCATTTGAAGATTGCATTAGATTAATTTTGCCTACATTTTTTTTGCCAACATTTTCTGGATTATAAGTTGGTTGCGACTTGTCTTGTACTTGACAAAGATAATCTCATGTCCATTGCAAACAGTTTGAAACGGCATATGATTAGGCTCAAACTGTTTGCCACTTAGATTAAAATGAATCTTTAGAAGAATTTTCTAAAAGTTTACATTTTCTGCATTTTATTGCAATGCATTTGTATTTCGTTTGAGTTTAAACAGGAAATGATAACGTCTTCACCACTGTATCAAAGGTTTGACTTGGTTCTAGGAGTACACACCCAACAGTTTAACACTTCCAATCAATGTTTCATTAAAAAGATAAATGTGTAAAGAAAATGTAAACAAACTTTATTTTAAATTGAGTATTTTTTTGAAATCTTGGTGATGTATCAAATAGAATAATACTAAAATTATATATCAAAAGACATTTATAAAAGAGAAAAGAAAAAAAAGAAAAATAGACATACCTTTTCAGACAGGTTTCAAAAAATCAATGCTGGAACCACTATGTATGCTTCTTTTTAAACAAAAGAACCCCAAAACGTTTTAGACACTCTTCATAATTAGTCAAATACAACTGAAATTGTCTTTTTTATATGAATTTATGTACCAAATAAAGTTCAAATGTCAAAGACACCGTTAACTCGTCAACGTTTATATTATTGTTTCTGTATTATTGTTGCCCACCTAAAAGCCTATAAATATATGCCTTACAATAAAACCTAGCTTTTACAAACACAAAAGAATATTCATTTTATTATGTATCATTATAAGGTACCATTTAAAGCATAATGAAAGTAAAGCAGAAAGCTCCTAAAGGAGCTTTCTGCTTTACTTTCATCTTGCTTTAAGCAGCCACCTTCATTATACACTAACACATACTTATTTTGATCATTGTAATAGCCCTAGTTTTACTGTAACTGTTCGACAACTGGTCTCACTGGTAGAAATCTGAGAGTCTTTAATGTTAAAACATATGACTCAGCTTATAACCTATTGTTTTAGAAACGTTGGTCTGCAATTAACATTAACCTTTCTTATGCTTTTATGTCATCTGCTTAATAATTACGATCTGCAGAATGTTTTTAAACTTTGATTGAAGATCTTTGCAACTTATGAAAGGTTACGAGATAGAAATGAACACAGTTAAAATCTTGACTGGAGCTCAATTCATTTGAAGTAACTGTCTGGAGCTATTCTGTTTGTAAGCTTCAGTCAAATAAGTTGCACATACCATGCTCAAGGTTTCTTTTTTCTTTCTTTTTTTGTAAACTTGGCCATTCATTTTGCAATATTGCAAATAACCGTTAAAATAGATCTAGTGAATATGATAGGTATGCTATTGTTTTCCAGTGGTGATTTTGAAAAGAGTAATTTGCTAATGTTTCAAAGCCACCAAGAATGAATGGTTTCAATTATCCGAGGACAACCTGACATAAGATATGCAATAGCTAACCCTTCTCCTGCTGAATATTCATGTGTTACCCCTGTAACCCCACTCACAATCGGAGATTACAGTCTGACATTAGATACTAGGCAATAATTAGCTCTTCTCCTACTGAATATTCATAATTTAAACTCTGTCCAGTATCAGAGGTCTAACAATCTGACATTAAATAATAATGTGTAATAATTAACCCTTCTTTTGAATATTCATATACTATAAAGACCACCCACTATCACAGAACAGCCTGACATTTAAGATATATACAATAATTAGCAATAGCAATTTATACGTGACTGTGGTTCAAATGGTTTAAGATACTGTTGTTCTTTCAAATTGCTAGTTATTATTATGCTATTGTGTTGTTAATTATAATTATGTTTTGTATGAAATGCCTTTTAGAAGGCCTCAAAAAGTTTTATGTACTTGTATATAGTTATTTATTCATTATGTTGAGGGCCTCATGGAAGATTGATTTTATCACATGAGCTCTCTCGTTTAATAACATATTTATTATCTCCTCCTGAATATTCATATATTTAACACCACCCATATCAAAGAACAGCCTAACATTAGATATGCAATAATTAGCCCTACTCTACTGAATATTCATATATTAAACTCCACTGACTAAGGTATCACCAAAACTGTAATTTACTTTGGCTACTAAAATCAGAACATTTTCCCCAGAAAACAGTACCATCTCATGTCAGATAGATCCTATACAGTTGTGATTAGGAGCTGTCTGATCCGGATATACTTTTTTATACGCCCGTCTTCAGACGGGACGTATTATGTCGTGGCGCTGTCCGTCCGTCTGTCTGTCCGTCCGTTAACTTTTTCATGTCCGCTATCTAACTCAAACAAATTTAGTCTAATCCTTTTGAAACTTGGTCAGAACGTGTATGACCATAATATCTCGGTCAAGTTCGATAACCAGCAAGATTGCCCCAGACATTCAAGAGTTATGCCCTTTTTTGTCAAAAACGGGCATATTAGTTTGTCCGCTCTCTAACTCAAACAAATGTTTTTTAATCCTTTTCAAACTTTGTCAGCATGTGTATGACCATAATATCTCGGTCAAGTTCGATAACCAGCAGGATTGCAACAGGCATTCAAGAGTTATGCCCCTTTTTTCGTAAAAAAACGGCATATTTTAGTTTGTCCGCTCTCTAACTCAAACAAATTTATTTTAATCCTTTTGAAACTTTGTCAGCATGTGTATGACCATAATATCTCGGTCAGGTTCGATAACCAGCAGGATTGCCCCAGACATTCGAGAGTTATGCCCCTTTTTTGTAAAAAACGGGCATATTTTAGTTTGTCCGCTCTATAACTCAAACACATTTATTTTAATCCTTTTGAAACTTGGTCAGCATGTGTATGACCATAATGTCTCTGTCAAGTTTGATAACAAGCAGGATTGCACCAGGCATTCAAGAGTTATGCCCCTTTTTTCGTAAAAAACGGGCATATTTTAGTTTGTCCGCTCTATAACTCAAACAAATTTATTTCAGGCCTTTTGAAACTTGGTCAGCATGTGTATGACCATAATGTCTCGGTTATATTTCATAACCAGCAAGATTGCCTCAGACAGTCAAGAGTTATGTCCCTTTTTTCATCTAAAACGGGCATTTTTTAGTTTGTCCGCTCTCTAACTCAAACAAATTTATTCCAATCCTTTTGAAACTTGGTCAGCATGTGTATTACCATAATGTCTCAGTTATGTTCTATAACCAGCAGGATTGCCCCAGACATTCAAGAGTTATGTCCCTTGTTTTGTCAAAAACGGGCATTTTTTAATTTGTCCGCTCTCTAACTCAAATAAATTTATTCCAATCCTTTTGAAACTTTGTCAGCATGTGTATGACCATAATGTCTCGGTCAAGCTTCATAACCAGCAAGATTGCCCCAGACATTCAAGAGTTATGCCCCTTTTATCGTCAAAAACGGGCATTTTTTTGTTTGTAGCTCTCTTTCTCAAACAAATTTATTCCCATCCTTTTGAAACTTGGTCAGCATATGACCCCTAACTTTCAGGGTTCTTCCCCTTTTGTTTTTACCTTGATAGGGTTTTGGTATGACTACATTCTAAGATCGTTTTGACGGGCGTATAATGTGCCCGGCTTGCGGTGCTCTTGTTTTTTCAAACTTTTTATGAAAGATTTTCATTAACATGTTATTTCCCTTTAGCTGTAAAAGGCTTTCCACATTTATGCCAAACCCTTCTTACAAAACATTAATGTTATTTGTATTAAATTTATATTAACCCATTACCCATATAGCCTGTTTCCTGTTTTGAAGACAGCTAGGTAACTACTTAAAGCAGGTTGAAAGTAAAGCCCCATTCATTCATTCATTACTTGTATTATTCACATTTAAAGAGGCTGGCAACTGGATTTAGCATTAAAAATGGTAATTTGTAAATATATGTCAAATGATTTTATAAATGGGTAAAATTTAGTTTAGGATAATAAATTCTGTTAAAAAATGCATTTCCAAAAAAAAAAAAGAAGAAGCTCTGGTGGGATTCGAACCCGTGACCTTCCATTGCGGAGACAAACAAGAAAAATGAGGACACGCCTTTACCGCCTCGACCACTAACGCTCTCTATATATGTGGTAGCGAATTAACGTACTTCACTGGTAGCGCTTAATACTACATTATTCGGCTCCGGTTTATGTCAGAGCCGTGTAGGGAAGCAACAACAACAGCAAAACCGTCAGCTGACGCTATTGAAAAACGATGGAATATATCTAAAAAAAACTAAGATTCGGTGACGATTCTTGAGACTTTTTTTGGACTGATCATATTTTTTTAATGTCAGAAGCCAAATAATGCCACAAATTTGCTTTTATTTGAGTATTTTATTTTATTTTGACAAGTACACCATCCGGTTGCGAGTCACTTTAACCTTCCTGTATAAAAATATATTGATGCTTTTGTATAACAATATTTTGAAATTTGATGCATTTGAAAACAGTGTGGTCCCAGATCAGACAGCTCCTATAGAGGCCAGCTGTCTCAGATCAGAGTCTGCACTGATTTATCACAGGAACTTAGATCTGACATAAGGCTGTATGTTTTCCTTGGGGAAAATGTTTCTTGTTTTAACTCATTACCCTAGAGCCTGTTGCTAGTTTTTTGAGGATAGGTGACCACTTAAAGCAGGTTGAAAGTAAAGCAGAATGCGCCTTAAGGCACATTCTGCTTTACTTTCAGCCTGCTATAAGCTACCATCTGCTAGGTTATTATCACTCAGAAAGTATTTCTTCTGGTACATATTCTTGGCTGTATAAATTGGAACTGTTTTCTTCAGTGGAGGAATAAATAAAAGACGCATTTATGGGATAATGGGTTAAGGGTTAAGATCTTCTTTGACCGTGGCTTTTCAAATATAGATGTTGGGGTTTCTTTCATTGTAAATGATTAGGCTAATTATTACTTTGGAGTAATCATTATTATTTCTGAGTCTGTCATCTCTCAGAAATTACTTCATCAAAATTGAATATGGTTAAAATATATGATAACAGTAAATTCTTTATCTCTTATTTTTACTCTTTGATTGTAATGCGGTGCTCATCAGGATCCAAATTGTTTGAAACTATGACCCTGTTGAATAAAGAAATTTTGAAAATTCTATATCTAGAACTGTTGCTCAAAACTTGAAAGCCCATTTATACAAATGTTGTCAAAATTTGATATTGTTTTTCAACTTCAATTATTGATGAAGATAAGTAGGAATCATTCAGACTAGCAGAGCTCCAGATAAGGTGGGCATTTCAAAACTTACTTCCTTATGTATCCACCAAAACCTTTGTTGTAACTACCAATTAGAATTGTTTCTTCAAGACGATTCTAATGAGTGGTCACAACATAGGGTTTGGCGGAAATATAAAGGTGAAGACTTTGGAAATGTTCAGTGTACTCAATCTGAGGCCCGTTTCATAAAACTTCGTACGACAAAAAACTGTCGTAAGTCTAAACTTTAAAATACATTTAATTTCTGATTTCTCCATCTAATACTGTATTTTCAAGACAATTCAAAAGAGATGTCACAAGACATGATTAGATGGAGAAAAAAATAATAATTGGGACTTTTATCAACTGACTTACGACAACATTTGTCTTACGAAGTTTTAAGAAACGGGCCCCTGGAGTCCTGGACCAGGGTAGAAATTTCCTAGAAAGGTTAACTGGAAATGTGACAAAAACAGAGTGCCAATAATGGATGCTTGAAGTCGTTGGTAAGACATAAACAAAAGTAAACATGGTTAATCATTTTATTGTGCTCTACAAAGTATACATGATATAAACATAATTATATAGATAAATAAGATAATAATAATACAAGAACACATCCAGGGCTGCCATAAGTTGACATGAAAAATCCTAAGATTTCCAAATTTGCATTTTTCAAATGCCATTTTAAGAATCGTACCGTAACCACATAGCCTGTTTCTTGTTTTGTTGACATGCAACTACTTAAAGCAGGATGTAAGTAAAGCAGAATGCGCCTTAAGGCGCATTCTGCTTTACTTTCAGCCTGCTTTAAGCTACCATGGACATGGAAAAAAATCCGAAGACTTAGGAAAAATCCGGAAAAATGGCAGCCGTGCAAACCAATCTGTCAGTTACCACACAGTTTTACTCAGCTTTGACTTTTCTCCATTGAAAAGCAGATGCAAATACATGCAGTATTTCAGACAAGCATAATCCTTTCCCTCTATAAAAGTGCCTTTTAGCGCATTTTAACTTATTCCTCATAAAGGTGCCCTTTCTTGCATTCTATTTTGTCCTGTCATCTGTCTAGAAACAACTGCAAATTCAACCTCTAAACTCCTCTTATCTGAAAACCTCTCTAAACTAAACATCAAACTGTCATCTGTCTTGAAACAATTGCAAATTCAGCCTCTTATGAATAACTTTTAAACCTCTCTCATCTGAAAACCTCTCTTAGACCAAACTTTTTATATCAATCAGGACGGGTTTGAGGTTTCACAGTTATCTTTATGGAATTACTGCAAGTTTTATGATAACAAAGTCATGCAGCAAAGGTGTCAGTATCTCATGCTGTTTGAACGTTTCTTTGGTACTGGCTTTCTTGGGCTCTGTCTAAGTTGAGCATTATTGGATGTACTTGCACCTTGGACTTTAGCTGTATTAGAGTTAGTTATGGTGTTCAGTGGTTTCCGATTCTGAAATCCCCTTACCCCGTATTTCAATGGCCCCTTTCCCCCCTGAATCATCTGTTTCAGTTCCTTGTTTTCCTGGTTCACGACTTGTATCAGTGTTTGCAGATCGTCCTTAGTTTGCTTCAGCTGCTCCAGAGTTTTCTCTTTCTCTATATGTCCAAGCCTCATTCTTTCTAGCACTGTTACTTCTTTAATGAGTTCTATGTTCTCCTGTTTCAGATTGTTTATTTGTACTTTCAGTTCAACAATATCTGCCTCCTGATTCTTCAAGGCTGTCTGCAGCCTGTTAGTGTCTGTAGAATATTGGTATAACTCTACTAACATTTCTTCAATCTTCTTCCGTTCTTTCACCAGTTCTTTCTCTCTAAGTCTGTACTCTCCACACAGATCATGGACAACAAAGGACAAAGGTCGTTCACCATTCCTCTGCCCTAAGTAGTCATAGCTTCTATCTATTTCTTTCTTCATACCCTGGTATTCTGTGAACATTTCATCAAATTGAGCCCAAAGGAGATCAAAGTCAGCGTCCTCCGCTGTGACCTCTCTCTCCATGGCTTCCATGCTTGGTTTATCCTCCTCATCAGTGTCTATTTCAGTCTCTACTGGCTTCACTGCTATCATTCTCTTGGGTTTCTTCATCACTTTTATGATGTAGAGGTATAGGGTAAAGATTTTCTGCTTCAGCTCCTGGTTTTGGAAAATGTCTATCTCGCCAATTGCTGTGGAAATAAAATAAAAATGTTACAGCATTACAGTTCATTTCAATAAACTTTAACCTGTTCTACGCTGGAACCTAGAATAATTTATATGTATATTTGGCAAAAAGTATAGACCCAGCTTGAAGGGCTCCTTTAAACCCATTACCATATATTTAAGCCTGTTTCTAATATTGAAGATAGTAGACCACTTAAAGCAGGTTGAAAGTAAAGCAGAATGTGCATTAAGGCGTATTCTGCTTTACTTTCAGCCCGCTTTAAGCTATATATATACCATCTACCAGAAAATGGAAAATATTTCTTATGATAAATATTCATAATTGTATAATTGGAACTATTTTCTTCAGTGGACGAATAAATTTATGGGGTAATGGGTTAAGGAGCCCTCTGATCGAGTCTGCTGTGTTTAACTCTTATTTTTTCTGAAGAAAAATAGCCTATAAAATCAGTAAAAACTGGTTACAGATAATTTTTCAAAAGTGGAAAGGTAAACTTACTGTTAATATGAAAAAAACATCAGCACAAAAAGGTGTGTTAATGGGTTAAGAATATCACAACAAAGGCTGCGATTATACCTGAGTTGGCATCATCAAAGGCTTTAGTAAGTTGTTTTCTCTCGTTCTGGAGCCACTCTCCTAGCCATCTCTCCATTGCTTTCTTGTCGGTGTTAGAGATCCTCCGAACTTGGCCAAACTGCCGCTGTATGAAGGCACTGGTGCGAGATTTTATGTCGTAATCGAGGTTGACAAAACTTGATGCCATTCGTGGTGTGAACGCTGAAATAGTTCAATCAGAAACTTGTAAAATTAGCTGAATAATAAAGAACTATTATTTCGTCTGAAAAATAGTGCTTTATTTAAGAAAAGTGTTTAAGCATTTAAGATTGTAGTAAAAGTTACTTATTGGGTAAAAATTAAGTTGTTCTAATATGCAAAGTGAAATTATCCTTTCTTTGATGGTAAACTTTAGTACTTAATATGAGGGAAGTATAGAATTGATTACATAATATTTATGTGGAAAAAATGAATTTTATTATTTAGTATGTTGGAAGTATTAAAATGTATTACAGTCATCCTGTTTGGGAAATAATTTATTTTTTTACATAATTTAATTTTTACAAAAGAGTTTGGGGAATAAGTAGTTCCATTTTATACAGTCATGAATATGTATCAAAAACAGTATCATAAAAGAAAAATGTTGTGATATCCTAGCAGGAGCATTCTGCTTTTACACTCAAACTGCTTTAAGTCATGGTCACCTGTCTTCAAAACTAGAAACAGCTAGGCTATGGAGTAAAGGTATAAATTTTACCATTGTCTTCCTCCTTCTTTGCTGCTTGTTTCTCCTGTTGTAGTAGCTGCAGTCTCTCACTCTCAGTGACCAGGGACTCCTGTATCTGTCTGGCCAGCCACTCATACTGCTCCTGTAGAATCTCCATGAAACTCTTAAATGCATCAGGACCTCGCTTAGGCAATAACTCTAAGATCTTGTAGATCTGTTCACTAGGTGTCCGACAAGACTGAAATAATAATGAGATTATTAACCCTTCTCATGATAGTAAGAGAGAAGTACAGCAGAGAATATTACACCCAGAACACATACAGTAAAACCTCTCTATTACAACCATTAAAAAGAAAGGTAATTGATTGTATAAGAGACAGGTGACAGATTTGAAGCAAGGTGACATTAAAGCAAGGTGACGGTATTAAAACGGAAGGCTCTTAAAGGAACTTTCTGGTTTACTGCAACCTTGCTTGGAGTTTTCTGTTTTACTGTCACCTTGCTTTAAGCAATCACCTGACTTAAATACCTAGTAATTCACACTTAAACCCTTTTTATGCTGAAAACCAGCATAATTATACATGTATGTATGCAATCTGTGTAGACCCTGATCTGAGGGATAATTAAGAGGCCCTTTGATCAGGGTCTACACTGTTTGTCTTAGATGCACTTAGACTTTGATTTTTATGAAATATTTTTCTTAAACAAAAAAAATCTAAAAACTACATAAAGTGGTCATTTTTAGCTCGCCTGTTCGTAGAACAGCAGAGCTAATGTCATACCCCCGGTGTGGGCGTGAGCGTGAGCGTGGCCAAGGTTAAAGTTTTTTGAACGGGTTGTTTTAAAGCTTAATATTTGTGCTAGGCCTAGGGTTATAAAATTTTGTATGGAAGTTAATTTGGGGTTAAATATTGATGTTCTGAAGTTTGAATTTAAAAATAATTTTAATTTATGTCAATTTTTAACATGTTTTGGACTTAGGTTTTTCGACTACAAACCACCAGGTTAAAGTTTTTTGGACGGGTTGTTTTAAAGTTTAATACTTGTGCTAAGGTGCTTAAATTTTGTATGGCGGTTCATTAGGGTCAAACATTGATGTTATGAAGTTGGAATTTAAAAATAATTTTAATATTTGTCAATTTTTGACACGATTTGGACTTAGGTGTTTTGACTACAAATCACCAGGTTAAAGGCTGCACGGGTTGTTTAAAGTTTAATATAACTAGACTAAGACTCAACATTAATTTAATAATACATGTAGTTCTTAACTGAAAATTGATTTTCTTTTGATACAAGATGTTTTTTAGACTTAAACTTTAAACAGGCGAGCATCAGGTGGCTTTGACACCCATTTCTGGTTCAAATTTGGAATAATCCATTATGAGAAGATTACCACCAAAAAGGGTTAAATATCAGTCACCTTCCGTTTATTGGTATGGGGTAATTATGGTGTTAACCTGGAAAGATCAATAAAATCTACTAAGTCAATATGTATTTTACTTTGACAAGAGAATTTAAAGTTCCTTTTAAATTGATTTCCATTAACACTCATCCTATAGTCTGCTGTGAAATTGTTGTCTGCAAAGTTTGTCAAATTAAAATTTATAGGTTTCTAAATTGAAGAATTAAACCCTAAAGAAGAGTTGCAAACAATTTGGATCCAAATCAGATGCTGTGTTACCCTGTGTATGATCTGAATTCAAATTATTTGCAAAATCTCGTTTAGTCACAATCAGCAGGTAAAGTATTAATAGAGCAGGACATGGCCGTAACTATTAAATCGGTCAGCAAAGGTCAGTTGGCCAGTGGTCAATGAATGGTCAGTTAACCCATTACCCCATAGCTTGTTTCTGGTCTTGAAGACAGTTAGTCACTTAAAGCAGGCTGAAAGTACAGCAGAATGCGCCATAAGGCGCATTCTGCTGTGATTTCAACCTGTTTTAAGTGGTCAAATGTCATCAAAACTTGAAACAGGCTGTGGGGTATAATGCAGTAATACTCTTATTATATGTACTCATTGATAACACACAGCGGAAACCTATTTTGAAATATGGACTTCAATACTTTCATTTGAAATTTAACAGGATATAAGACATGCATTCCATTGTCCGACTTATTTCATATCAGCAATTGCGGTAGCACTCTAATATAACCCTGTCTTCCATATCTAATAATAATGTATTACAGCAAATTTATCTGACAAATAATCAGCAATTGCGGATGCATTATTAGTTAATTTGACTGAAAGCCAGATGGCAAATTGACACAAATAAAATAAAAAGAAAAGGAAAAGATAAGTTACCAGTTAAAAAGATACTTCTGTGCTTTATGTGCAGGACTTCCTAGGTGGGGACTACTTTTAGAAGTGTAGAAATAGTTAGAGGCTTAAAAAGGCATATTTATGGTCCGTAATGAGTTAAAATTAGTATGTATCTGTTCAGATTGAGGCTTGCACTCCCTAGCATGACCCCTTTTCCTTCCAACCCCTAAACTGAAATCCAGGATCCACTCCTGATGAGGAATGTGAACCTAAGTCCTACATAGATATGATTTGATCACAATATTCAGAACACATTCTAATACCACTGTCAATATTGACTTAACCATATGGTGGAAATATTAGTATTGAACAGTAGAAATTGCCCTCTTGAAATGTCCTCAAGATCATTTTCATACCATTCTCATAACTCCTAAAACAGTTGGCCCTTTGGTCTACTGAATGTAAGTGTACCCTTTCACTTCCTAATTTAACCATCTGCTTTCACCCTGTCATGATGATGATAGACAATTAAAATACTACAGTCAAAGTTCTCTATTACGATCACTAAACTATATTAATCATTAAGTTTTTGGGGACAGGTGACTGCTTAAAGCAAGGTGACAGTCAAACAGAAAGCTCCTTTAGGAGCTTTCTGTTTTACTGTCACCTGGCTTTAAGCTGTCACTTGTTTTTTACACAATAGATTATCATTCATTTTATTGGTTGTAATAGAGAGGTTCTACTGTACTTTAAAACCGCTGTCTGAACATTTGATTTAAAGTTAGATTTTAGGCAGTATGGCTGAAGCAATATCTACATGAATGTCAAACAGTGTTGATCCTGATCAGGCCCCACATAAGATGGAGCCACTGATTACGAACCAAACTGTATGCAAAAATGGCTTAGATGCCTATAGCAGTGAAAGAGTTAACTCTGTAGACCTTCATTTATATTTCCTGTATTTTATATTGTCGGTACAGTAAAACTTTGGTATCTCAAACTCCCTTAAGTGAAACTTACCCATACATATTACCTACAGTTTAATTTCAATATTTCAAAAATGCTTATGTCAAGCATATCCATATTTCAATGTTAAAATGTTAACATTATTTGCAGACAATGAAGACCCAGATCAGAGGGTTCCTGAAAGAGCCCTCTGATCAGGGCCTGCACTGTTTGTCATAATTTACAAATTATTTTTGCAAACCTCAAGAGTCAATATTAACTGGTTGTTATTAAGAAAATGTAGTAATCCATTTGGACAGTAAGCAGTCTAATTACTAAGGGCTATATGCAAGCTTACCCGTATAAGTTCTATGTGTTCCTGTTCAAAGATTCTCCTTTGATACATGGCCCCTATAAGAGTCTCTGAGGCAATCATGTCACGTACAAGGTCCACTGAATGTTTGGCCAGCACGGCTCTGTGTAGCTCATACATTTTGCTGGTAGTCTATTGTGGCTGCAGGGACTGGTATTATTAAAATTAGAAATTTATATCTGTGCTCTTTAGAAAAACAAGAATCGCTTTAATTACTGTTTATTTTGTTTTTATGTTGTAGACATCATTTTTGTGGAACTTACAATTACACAATAGAAAGGACGTTCTTTCCCAACTCCGTACACAAGATGGCATGGTTTTCTCTATCACATTGTGGTTGTCACATACTGTTCTAATGCTTCCTAATATTCTTTGTGGGAAGTCCTATGAAAGTTCCTTTTTTGAGATTTTCGTCCTTATGTTTTCACTAAAATGTTTTATTTAATACAGTTTTAACTATATAATTGCAAATACACAACTAAATTTCACACAGTTGTCACTTTTTCTTGAAGTTATTACTATTAATTACAATTAAGCTGTGGTTTAAACCAATTCTCTGTCCTATTGTGCAATGTTTGCCTAGTTGTCAAACAAAATTGTTAGAACAATAGTTTTAATGAGTCATTGTCTTATATTGTACGTCATGAGTTGACATTTGATAGTGTGGGTAATCTATTGGAACAAAAGTTGTGTCTATACAAGTCAGTCTTCTAAATTAATGAAAGTTAGTTGCAAACCAATTTTGGAAGCTGTTTTAATCGTCTGATGTTCATTTTTTATTTATTTTTGTAAATATAAATGAAAACTGAGAAAATAAAAGAATTAAAATTGAACTCTGACATGCTGAAAATTAGAAATTTAACATATTTGCAAACTGTTTAGATTCAGATCAGATGCTGGTTAACCTATTACGCCATAAATACGCCTTTTTACACCTTTAATTTATTTCTCCACTGAGGTAAATAGTTCCAATTTATATTGTTATGAATAAGTATGATAAGAACTATTTTCAATATTCTTGCAGATGGTACCTTAAAGCAGTCTGAAAGTAAAGCAGAATGCGCCTTAAGGCGCATTCTGCTTTACTTTCAACCTGCTTTGAGTGGTCATCTGTGCTCAAATCTAGAAGCAAGCTATGGGGTAATGGGTTAACTAATTACTTGATGATTAATCTGGATCCAAACTGCCACTCTGCATATATATATGAGCCGTGCCATGACAAAACCAGCATTATTTCATTGCAACATTGTACAGACCAAGCACTGTTGTCATCTCCGAGGCCCTGTATCTGAGTTTGGTCTACACTGCCAAATACCGTATATAATGCAGCTACATATTAAAAATGCTTTAGATGCATGTAGGTGTCAAACAGTGTAGCTCATGACCAGCTGCAGCGTCAAAGATGCGGCAGCTGGCCTTGATCTACACTGTTTGAAATGCATTAAGGCAGGTTTTCTCATGGCATGGCACATATATAATTATATGTACTTGCAAAATACAGAAAAGAAAGGGGCCAAGGGCCAATAACTATTTAGCTTTCAATTTTTACATGGTTGGCTCCAAATTCTGAATAACATGGTTCAGGGGTATCTATATTTAACACATTACTTCATAACATGGACAGAAGCTACTGATTTAATTTGAAAAGTAAATTTGCATTTAACAAACTATCAGTGTGAAGCATTTGAAAGATTTATAAAGATTGAAGTATTTGTACACTTTCTTTTGTGAATATGGTAAACAAAGATAAGGAAATAATTTATTTGTTTGTGGTTTTGCTCTTATTTGCTCAAAGAAAATCATGTACAACTAATCTTGTAGTAAATGTGAATTAACCCATTACCCCATAAATACACATTTTTATGTCTTTAATGTATTACTCCACTGAAGAAAAGGAGTTCCATTTTATACAGTTATGATCATAAGAAATATTTTCTTAATTCTAACAGATGGTAGTTTAAAGCAGGCTGAGAGTAAAGCAAAATGTGCCTTATGGCGCATTCTGCTTTACTTTCAGCCTGCTTTAAGTGATCACATATTTTATATAATAGATACAGGCTATGGGGTAATGGGTTAAAGAAACGACCAAACAATTGTTTTAGGTACAGGACTGGTGGTAACGCTAAATACAGTATAAAAGGAGCTTTCTGCATTATTCTTTATACATGTACTGTATAAAGCAGTCACATATCTCTTTCAATAAGTGGTAGCTTACTAAAGGTTTTGCTTTTATTTGCTCTTTATACTGTGTTGCCGGGCCATAAAACATTACATCATTCATTCATTATTTGCACAAGTAAATCATACAGTATAGGTCAACCATTATTGTGCCAGGTACCAGTAAATAGAGTTTCTCTTTGATCATAATGCATATTGTAACCTTTTTCAATGTTCATATCGAAGAATGAAGATGAAAAGTTTCTATATGCCTGTAGATTGAATGTCACGTAAAACCTTTTAGCTTTCACCCTTCAATATAAGCTCCATGTGGTTCTGGACTGTGTCAGAGTGACACAACAACTGAGACCAATGCTGACACCCACTAAGAATTGTACAGTGAAAAAAACCCTATTTTTTCCCCGTTTAACACATTACCCCATAAATATGCCTTTTTACGCCTTTATTATATTCCTGCCTTGAAGAGAAAAGTTAAACTTTATACAGCTATGAACATAATTATGTATCAAAAGAAATATTTTGTATATTTTTGCTGATGGTAGTTTAAAGCAGGTTGAAAGTAAAGCAGATTGTGCCTTAAGGCACATTCTGCAAAATATTACCTATATTGTGTTGTGGTACTGTAAAAACTTAATACAATCAATCATTCAAATTAATCAATATTCCGTGACTAAGAACATAAGCAAACCAGGGCAACCAATCAATAATGGGTCTATATAATTGTATATTTAACCTTATTTGTGTTGTAGGGCCATGAGGGCCCATGAAAAAAACATGGCACCCAACTTTTGGACGCCAATATTATTCTCTGGATAAAAAGTAAAAAATAGAAGGGGGGTTTATTTGTGCCACATGGAAAGTAAACCAACACCAAGTGTATCGACTGAAAGTCTAGGGGGACAAAAAGTAACAGTTTCATTCCATTGCCTCCTTTGTCTTAAAGGTGTCATGTTCGCTTAACCTTTAGTTGCCCATCAAACACCAAATTACTTTGCGTCTCCTCCATTTCTGTTTGGAACTGTTTCAACCTAGTGGTCTTTGTATGGTTAAGGGTAAATAAAGACATGTTTTCTGTTAATGAGCTATGTATAGATTTAACAAGGTTTGCATGACATGGTTTTGTAATAACCCTTTCCCCCCTGGGATAGACGGTTTTTAGTGTTTCAGACAGGTGGTTACTTAGAGCAGGCTGAAAGTAAAGCAGAAAGCTCCTTAAGGAGCTTTGCTCTCAGTCTGCTTTAAGCATCTACCTGTCAGAATGCAGGAAAAGTTTCCTAAGGCAATTAACAGGGCATTATATAGCCAGAGAAAATGGTGCTTCTGTGAGGAAAGGGTAAAGGCGTCAATAATCTCTTCTCTTGGGTAAAGGGTTAAACATTGATCTGTAGCAGTTCAAGGCAATTTATGGACCACGCCTAAATTTCACTAATTGTTTTTCTTTGATTCAATAATTTTTTTATATTTCAAGGTGAAATTTAAGAACTTTATTGAAATTAAATTGTCATTCATACCCAGCCTTAACCCTTCTCCTGCTGAATATTCATAAATGAAACTCCACCCACTATGCATATATTCAACAGGAAATATTTTGTAGGAAAGAGAATAGATCGACTCTTCTCTGACAGACCTTATTTGAAAGAAGTGCAATCAGACGGCTCCTGTTGTAGAACCTGCAGTTTCTTATTCTCAGTAACCACAGGCTCCTGTATCTGTAGGGTCTCCACTGTATTAAAATAACCATCAATACTGGGTATACAGTATTGGCAGGAATAAGTAAAGTAACGCACAAAGATTCTGTACGTCTCAATTAAGTGACTGGTTATTTAGCTTCGGTCCAGATCCACAAGATTTTACTTAAATTTCATAACATTGTGCTATAGGGGAATATGATAATTTTTAATGAAATGACATTTCAACTGTTGTTGTTATTGATCTCTCCAGGTGCTCTAATCACTTTTACAATAAATATTATATTTCTTTACGTTGTGGTAAGAATTGTTCAGGTGAGAGGAACCGTAGTGTCCTGTTTCCTACCATTTTATGCTTTACCACTTCTTCCTAGGGGTTCAAAATGAACAGGAAAATCCACAGTGGGGGGTCTTAGATATGAACTAGAGGACTCTTGCTGATATATTCAGTCTGTTAAGTAATGTACGTAATAGAGGTCATTCTGTTTAATGGCCTAGAAAGAATAAAATGGGTAAATTTGTTTTTTGGTCTTTTCAGTGATGGAAATATACAAGGAATGGACACAGTGGCTAAAAATATGTAATGTTTATGTTGACTTTTAAGCATAAGTTCTTTCTGTACATATCGTAGCTGATTATATCCCCTACGAAGTCACAGGTGCATGGCATATTGTGTTACCCTTGTCTGTACGTCATTGTCATATATATTAAATTTAGTGTATTTAGGACCACTTTGGACTAAGTACTGTAAAACTAGGGTCATGTAACTTCAATTGTTCATGTGCCTAAATGGGTACAGGATGTTGCATTTGTTTGATGACCTTGACTTTTGACCATGACCTGTGACCTTGGTTTATTGTTTGCAATTAGGTGAGTTACAGACTAATAAAGTGTAAGCATTCATGGTCAAGCATCCAACGGCCCTGGGCATCCATGCTTTAAGAACACATTGATTTCTATAGTTTCCTGAATAAAGTTGTAATATGTTTTAAAATTTAGAGTTCCATGCTTCTTTAACCCTTTTCCCCATAGCCTCTTTTCATAGTTATCATTTAACAGATGATTGCTTCAAGTAGGCTGAAATTAGGACCAGAATGCTCCTTTAGGAAGTTAGGAACTCTTCACTGTTTGCAATAGCAGAAGTGCACTCGTCACTCTGTTGGTGAGGGACATTTTTATTGGTTGCTAGGATTCAGTGAGTTAAAGCTGCTCCTTTACAGATTTGTTTGTATATACATGTATCAGGGACAAACAGTGTTTGATCTTAATCCAAGCTGTTTTCAAAAGTTTTCATCTCTTGTTTCCAGTATTCAAAGTCTTAAAGACTTGATCTGGAACTGGGGGCAAAGTGTATTATCCAAGATACTTAACAAATAGTTCCCTTGCAAGTTTTGTGAAGCCTTGAGGAAATTGAACCAAGTCAACAAACAGCACATAACATGGAAAAAGCTTTATTCCGAAAAAGAAAGAGTAGCCATTATGCTTTAACACAAATATGAAATTGTAAAAAGCAAAATTTCCCCCTGTTGTCATTTAGACTATCTAAGACCCCCAAATATGTATATTAATTTCTGGTACCTGACTCTTAACCCATTACTCCATAGACGTGCATTCTTTCTCATTTCATTCATTCCCCTACTGAAGAAAATAAATCCATTTTATACAGTAAATAAGGAACATATTTCAAATATCCTAAAAGATGGTTGCTTTAAGCAGGCTGAAAGTAAAGTAGAATGTGCTGTAAGGTGCATTCTGCTTTACTTAAAAAATCAACAAAATCTAAGTTCTCACCCGTCTTTAAAGCAAAGAAACAGGCTATGAGGTAAAGGGTTAAATTGTACACTAAAAGTTAGCACTCATATACAAAGTTTTTAACTATCAGCCTTCTTTAGAACTACATTTTATTAACATTTTAACGAGTTTTAATAAAAAAAATTTTTCTTGTTTATTGTTTTAACCCTTTGAACCCTATAGTCCCGCATATAGGCGTTATTTTCAAATAATGTACATGTGAATGGTAAAATTGTCCTGTGCAAACAGTGAAGACCCAGATCAGAGGGCTCCGAAAGGAGCCCTCTGATCAGGGTCTTCACTGTTTTTCATAATGCCAAACATTGACAAAAACAACCCTTAAAAGTCAGAAATGGACTAGACTAAAATGGAAACTGGAATTGTCAATTTAAAGTTTCAGGGAGGAAAGAGTTAATGGATTTGTGATAGATGTATTGGAAAAAAAAGAAATAAGTGCACTGAATGAAAAGATCAAGAAAAATGGTTCTATATATATTTCATAAAATATGAGCTTTAAAGTACAAAGTCAAAATTGGTGTAACACAAATGTGATCTTTAAATGTTAGTGACCCTGAACTTTGTTAATACTGATTTGTATAATTTAAGGTTATTATTGAAAGTAACAGTGAATTTTATATATGATATAATAAAAGAATGCAATGCTCTAATGCTGTACCAGAGAAGTTTAACAGGTGCAAATAGTAAGAAAGAAAAGAAGTAAGCCTTTCCCCTACAAGAGTACTGTTACCTATCCCTCATTTATAATAAACTCCTTCATCAGAACTTGTCCTCCTCTCCTTTATGTGGTTTTCAAAACTAGAAACAGGCTTAATGAGCGGGAGGATTATCACTTAAAGCAGGTTGAATTCTAGTAAAGCAAAATGCTCAGCAAGGAGCATTCTACTTTACTTTCAGCCTTCTTAAACTTTCCACCCTGAAAAGTACAGGAAAATTGCCTACAGATTTCATGTTCAGGACTTCTTAGCTCCAGGATTGCTTTTTTAAATGTAAGCATGTTTACGAGGGCTGTCCCAAAACATCGTAGACTTTCCTTATAAAATTGTTCGTTAAAACAGTAGAGACAAACGGTCGTCAGTATATATAAACATAGGGTTTATGTAAAATTGTGTGAAGTTTTAATGTGTTATCTTTAAAACTGACCAGCACAGAGTATTTTGAAATACCCTACCTCTGTAACCCCGGCGCACACTAGTTAACGTTACGACGTTATCGACGTCAACGTCACTCCTTTTCAAAATACTTGTAGTGGTGACTGATGCATTTTTCGCTGACGCACAGCCTCTTAAACAAGCTGTATCTACATGTAGCTCGCGCAACACATTCAATGTTTCTTGTTTGAGCTGTCTTCAACGTTTTCAATGTTTGTCCGCGTAATTTAGGTTTTAGGTATGAAAATACTGCAAAATCTAATGGGCTATATCAATGGTATGTTGCGGATGTTTAAGATTTTGAAAACCCAGCACGGCAAGTTCCAAATCTGCATGCTGGGAAATGTGGCACGAAGCGATAACCTGGTGCAATATGTTGCTTTCTAAGTTGTCAATGAACCTCGGTCACTTCTCTCGTATCGTATGCAATTGATCTGTGTGATGGGTGTTTGCTGAAAAAGTCCTGATCTCTCGTATACCGTCTTAAAAAAGAGGGTTGATACCTGGACACCTCTTTCTTTTTCTTCTGCACTTAACAAGCGTGGCACCCATAATTATATAATAGACCCGACTCTCGACATGTTTAGTTTCTCACGTAAAAGTCGATGTACAGACAATTTGCCTACCCCGAGGAGTTCAGCATTCTATCTCACCGCAAGACGCCTATCACCATTCATGACGCTCCTCACGTTTTCTACAATGAAACCGTCAATTTCTTCCGGCCGTCCAATCTTTTCATTATTTTCTCAACCCATCCTTCTGAAAATCGTGTATGCTATTTGAATACCAGCAAGCGAGATGCTGATTGATCAATTCTTTTTTGATTGTAGTTGTTTCAACGTCTGTTTCTGGTTCAAATTCAACTCAAAGCAGTATTCTATGACATTCTGCTGCGCCGCCTTTTCCTCTGACGTCGTCATTTCTAGCGTCTTCAGAACACGGTATCATTCGCCATGACTAGATATCTTTTTTTTAAATGACGCTACGTTAATGATTTTTTCAAGGATGACGTCATATAGAACAACGTCAACATTCATGACAAAATTTTGCGCAAATTCCGATTCGAAATTGCTTTGTAGGAGGTTGAAAAATGTACCTCTTTAAATCTACCTTTAAGATTTTGGTGTGCGCCGCATAATCTAACCAACAATGAATATTTACAAATAAAATGGGGTCAGGTGTGTTCAGGAACCTTATTATTTTTGAAATAGCAATTGGTAAAAAAATCAAAGAAATATTACGTCGGGTTCTTCCAAAAAAATATTAGTCCATGGTGTTTTGGGACAGCCCTCGTATTTGGGTAATGGGTTAATTCTTAGGCTATCATACATAGGGTTTTTTTAACAACAAGAATAATTCACACGGCAAAGGTATTTTATTAGTTAGATAACAACATCTAATACTACTCAAATCCTAAACAAACCCATTAATCAGAATATTACCCTGAATCACTAACAATTTGATCAAGATAATAATCATAAGTTGCATACTCTTATTTAATGCACTGGTGAAAATACTAAGTAATAGGATTAATCCTGTCCTACACAGAAGTGCATTAGAGTGCCTTTATCTACTATACAGTTCTACCCCCTCCACGAGCCACAAACGAATATCTAATTATGGAAATTTGACTGAAGCAATTATCTTACCTCTTAGAAGTTGGAAATTGGTGATTTGTCTTTTTGCTTTTTGAGAAAAAAGGGTAAACACTTCATTAACAAATCTACACTATAATAAATTGATGTAGGTATAAGGGCGCAGGTTTTCTTAAAATGAAAGTAATGAGCAAATATTGCTTAATGAAACTCTGCTTAATAATTACACACAAAATATGTTTTTGAAGTACTCCGAACAGTCAAATTTTACTGCATTTTGACAAGGTGAATTTTGTTATAAGATATTGAAAGCTGCCATGGAGAAACATTCCCCTCCCAACCCCCGATTGTTAGTATTCAGAGTAAGTAGTACCAATCAACTGGTTTGCCTGGATGCCGTATACATGTACATGTATTATAACATAATATAACAAATTAGTAAATAACTACAACTATATTCAAACCTGTGTCCAACAAAAAATTCATTGTTGAAGGCTTCAAGCAGAGTTTCTCAAAGAGAAACTTAACACTTTCCTCTATCTCTATTATAAGTCATGTGCAAATCACCTCTATCAAACTGTACTTAAGGTAGGTAACTGCTTAACTCTTTACAAGCTGGGTAATTTTTTTCTTCTGCAACATTTGTCTTCAGCTATTGTTCTAAAAACAGAATTTTCTAAATTTCTTTTCAAAACATGGTCAGAGTGTCAAACAGTTTGGATCCTGATGAGACGCCGCGTAACGCGGCGTCTCATCTCGATCCAAACAGTTTGCTAAAGCAATCACTGTGGCAGATCTATCCGCCGCTAGCATGCAAAGAGTTAAAGCAACATGAAAGGTAAGCAGAAAGCTCTGCTCTACTTTAATCTTGCTTTATGTTGACCCTCACAAATATTCAACACAATTAATGGATACTGAATGTTGGCACTATTTGGAAGGAGTACCGTAGAAAGAGGCTTCCTATGGCGTTTACAGAGAGGAAAGGGTTTCTTGACAAAAAATGCAGAAAGCTTCTAGAGAAGCTTCCTTGGTTACTTTAGTTCAGCATTAAGCTGCAATATGACAAACCCTTCATCTGTCTATGTATGCAGAACTTTAAAGACAGAAGACTAATGAAGGACAACTATGTTCCTTTAGGAGCTTTCTGCATTACTTTTTTGTTTCAACAAAAAACAATTGGGGATGTATCTTTGAATTTTTGCTAAACATAGGTTTGTATATATCAACAAAGATCAACAACAGAGCTCCAGATAAGAGGGAGTTATAAAACTCAACAAATCCGACATTTGCTCACTTATTTTAGCATCAAATCATTTTGTCTTTAACTACTCATTAGAATCATCTCAAAGAGATGATTCTAATGAGTTGTGACACCATAGAGTTTAATCCAAAAATAAAGATTTTTTTTGTTGAAAAACTCCTCTTATCTGGAGCTTTTATGGTCTAACAAAGATCAACAAAATATACAACATCAACAATAAAAGATAGAACTTTTGGCTAAATCTTTCATATCACATTATACACAGTTAAAATTTGGTATCAAAATTAACTTATAAATATTGGTAGCAAAATTTTGCTCAGTTTGGCACAAGAAAAGTAGTTATTATATACAAGCACTTGACTGCATGATTAATAGATTTGATCACAGATTGAATTGTCAAACCTTGAGTAGCAGGTTCAGCTGTTGTTCATCTTATAACATGACTGATTTATCACAGACAGATATAGTTTGATTTATCACAAATAAATATTCAGCAAAACCTCAATGCTACGACCACACATTTGTGTTAATTATTAGGTGTTTATGACAGGTGACTGCTTAAAGCAAGGTGACAGTGAAACAAAAAGCTCCTTCAGGAGCTTTCTGTTTTACTGTAACCTTAAATGCATGAAGCTGTCACCTGTTTTCTATACAATCAATTAGCCTTTGTTTTAGTGTTCGTAATAGAGGTTTTACTGTACAGATAATCTTATCACAATTTGATATATATCACAGATAAGGATAGGCCATCTCATGTTTTAGTCACAAAGTTAATGTTTTATCATATAAGGTAATATGCTTATGCATACCCTGCTTAATAAATAACATTTACAAAATTGGTGAATTAAGACCCAAATTTCTGGTTGGCTCACCACACAATTAATCAATTAACTCATCTTTGTGTCTGAGTCTACACAGTGTACTTTGATAGATGTAATTTTCAACTTTTCATTGGCACATTATGTTTAGAAAATTTCAAGAGTTTGACCATGATATGCAATAAAGTTGCAGTCGCTATAAGCATGTAAATTAATAGTAAAAGTCAAATCACTTCATCAACATGCAGTCAGTTATTCTTTCTCACAGCTACTTGTAATATTATAGAATAGAAAAAAACAGTTCTACATGTGAAATAACACCCAGTTTAGATACAGTATAACCTGTGACATGCAGTCCTTTGTCACACTGTTTGCTGATGTTTACTTAACCCATTACCCCATCAATACACCTTTTTACGCCATTAATTTATTCTTACATTGAAGAAAATAGTTCTACTTATATACTTTCATAAATGTGAACCATTAGAAATATTTTCTATATCGTAGTAGATGTTAGCTTAAAGCAGGCTGAAAGAAAAACCGAATGTGCCTTAAGACACATTCTGCTTTACTTTCAACCTGCTTTAAGTGGTCAGCTATCTTCAATACTAGAAACAGGCTATGGGGTAAATGGGATAAGGGACACTTAATTAGGCTTAAAATGGGTTGGCCTGAAAGTATTAAAGACAACCTGTTTTGAATGGCTGCAATTCCTGGACTTAAATCACTGTATATAAGTTGTGCAATGTTTACACACACCGAAACTATAGTGTCTTCTATTGCGCCTGAGTTTATTTTGGTTTCTTTATCAGTTAGGGGGAATCTTTTGTCACTGAAATTAACATAATATAATGCATGTTTGTCCATTAAGCTTCTTATAGACAATTTTTAGTTTACGACTTTCCTGATTAAAGTGCCTCACATAAAATCAGTTGTATATAATAAAAATCTGCATGTTTGACTGAAAATCAGATGATTTTACAACTTTGTTGACAATAGAGAAAAATTGATTTGTCATGTTCCGACTTAGGTAAACATTTAAAGACTTCAGAATACATAAGGTGATTATTTCAAAATATGGTATTTGACCCATTTGTGCCTCGCACCCCATAAATGGGACGTAGGCAAACAGTGCAGACTCAGATCAGACTCCAAATAATGTGGCATCTGATCTTAATCTACACTATTTTAACTAACAAGAGTTTCTATAAAGAATGAAACCCTTTAAATGTAAAAATGGATTCATTCAATATTAACCCTTTGAACCCTAGTCCCGCATATAGGCGTGCTTTTCAAACAATGTACATGTGAATAGTACACATGTCCTATGCAAACAGTGAAGACCCAGATCAGAGGGCTCCGAAAGGAGCCCTCTGATCAGGGTATTCACTGTTTGTCATAATGCCAAACATTGACAAAAACAACCCTTAAAAGTCAGAAATGGACTAGACTTAAATGAAAACTGGAATTGTACATTTAAAGTTTCAGGGAGGAAAGAGTTAAGCATAATCCACAATAGTATAAATGGGTTAAACATCCTTGTGGCTTATAATCAAGCCCTATGATGTGACCCACTCTTCAAAACTATTTCAATGAGTTGTCACATCATAGGGTTTAGTGATGATGAAGAAACAAAATTGAATTGTGTAAGTCGATTCATTCTTATCTAAGAGCCCCTGAATTTTAAGTTAAATACTGCAAAACATTTTGTAATACTTCTTAAAGAATACTTTTAGTATATTAGATAATGTCTCCTGTAACACATCAATACATTTTGACCCTGGTTTAACTAACATTATACCACTTTGGTTATTAACATAGAACATGCCATGTCAAACTTGTGCACATTTAACCCATTACTCAATAACTACACATTTTCATGCCTCTAATTATTCCTACTCTAAGAAAAGTAGTTCTTAACTAGGAAGTTCTGAAAATGAATCATTCGTTGGCATTTCAGCGTTTTTTTCCAGACAGAAGCTTAAGGCAGACTGAAAGTGAAACAGGATGCTCCTTCTTTCAAACTGCTTTAAGTGACTTGTAACCTATCTTCAAAACTAGAAGCCGGTCATGGGGTAATGGGTTAAATCTACCATTCAAAGAAGAAACATTTTGTATTCTATAAAGACATGTTTAACTGCTCGTAATTGATCTAAATTCTACATTAGTTTTATTCAGTATTTAACTGTCATCTCTTTTCAAACGTATCCTCAGTGTGATTTGCCTTACATTTGCAAACAGTTTGGATCCAGATCAGACAATAACTAATTTGGCATCTGTTCATGAGGATCGAAACTGTTTGACACTCGTTTTAAATTATTCTTCCATTTAAAAATGAAACAAATACAGATTCAGAGTTATATTGAATTATATTTTGTAAGCAGGTAATATTTTGCATAATAATTAAGGATTTAACCCATCACCAAAAAGATTTTTACACCTTTAATTTGTTTATCCACTGAAGAAAATAGTTCCACTTTATATAGTCAATACGCACCTGTAATAAAAATTTTCAATATTCTATTCTGATAGTAGCTTAAAGCAGGTTGAAAGTAAAGCAGAATGCGCCTTAAGGCACATTCTACTTTACTTTTAACCAGACGCTTTAAATGATAACCTGTCTTCAAAATTAGAAACGGGCCATGAGATAAAGGATTTCAGACTGTCAAACAATGTTTCTTCTTTAGAATGGTTGCTGAACAAAAGTTTTGATTTCATGAACATGTACAATTATAGTCACTTCCATGGCAGCCCATGGTGACTTGCCCTTGGCCGCCGGAACTCATGATGACTGGGCACAGCCCTGTCTTGATTCTCACCATATGATAGTCTTGCCTGTCTATTCACTCGACAAGGACTTAACTTAGGCAGGAACGGTTCATTCCTTGACATATCTTCACTGCTTTTCAGCCATCCAACATCGGTACTTATCTTGGAAGACGGGGCCAGCTCGTTGACCATGCTCTTCAGTGTCATCAGTGTCTGCTGTTTCTCCATGTGCTTCAGATGAAGTTTTTCCAGACGTTCACACTTGTGTCTGAGTTCCTTGGTAATGACCTCAGATTTTTCATTCTGATGTTCGGCATCAGCCAGTCTCTCTACTGTCTCTCTCAGCTCCTCCTCCTTGTCCTGTACTTGTGCCTCCCAGTCTTGTTTCTGGTTCACTATCTTCTCCTCCAGTGCCTCTCTTGCCTTCTCTAATGCTTCAACCTTCTCCCTCATCCTAGCAAGCCGTCTCTTCTCCACTACACTGTCATCTCGAATACTCTCCAGCACTTCATGTAGCGGTCGCTCAGACTTCTCTACCTGGAGCACAGTGTAACAGTTATTGATCTCATTCTGTAACATATCAACCTTTTTGTTCATCTCTTTCACCTTTTTCTCTATCATATCTATTGTCACTTCAGCATGCCCGTCGACATCGTCATACTCTTCTGATTCACTGTCACTGTTGTCTAGCATTGAATATACCCTGAGAAGAATGTCATTCATTCGGACTGCACCAAACTTGCCCACATCACTGGAGTTACTGTCCAGGCTGTTGCGTCGACTCTCCTCCACTGCGAACAGCGGGTCGTCTTCTTCCTTGTGACTCTTCAGATGTACGTAGAGGAAATGTCTGATTTCTTTCTTGTCATCTTCACACAGTCTCTTACTGTTGCCAAACTTCTCGTGCACGTAGATGTCCACTTTCTTCTTCAAGCTCAGCATTTCAGGCTCTGAAACAAATTACAGAAATATTTCAATCACATTATCATAATAAATCACATGACAAATATGGAAAACATTTAGAAAAGATATTTGAGCAATGCTTTCCAATATATGTTGCTCAAATATTTTTGTTAAATATTTTTGTTTTCCATTTTGTATCTCTTGAGTACAGTATTTCACCTTTCACAACTAGTAGGGCAAGATTTGGTGTTAGCTAATAGAAAGAATATCAGGGCTCCAGATAAGAGGGAGTTAACTGAACAAATATAGCATTTTCTCACTCATTTCATAACCAAATCCTATAGTGTTACTACTTATTAGAATCATCTCAAAGAAACGATTCTAATGAGTAGTGACACTATAGGGTTTTAATGCAAAAATAAAGATTTTAGTTTTTGAAATACTCTAATACTCCCCTCATCAGAAGCCCTGGAATATAATGTAAAAATCTAACATTGAAATGATATTTTTCAGAATACATGGGAAATGAAAAGAGCTTATGGGTATTTTAAGATAAATTGCAGCTTTTGTCATTTTATTAAAGTATAGAGCATTTGTTGTGTTCTTTAAACATCGCTTGAGTCAAGCATTATTTGCATGCTAGAGCATTTAATCAAAGTTCATATTTAACAGGTTTAATCTATACATGAAAGAAGCACTTAGACACCCGTTCAACTTTATAACCCCTTGATCACAAAGTCTTGTCTTTTATGACATTGTATCTAAATAGGGATTTTTATAGCCTTACAGTAAAAGCTATTATTATGTTAAGTCACTATTCACAGAAGTGGGGATATCTCCTGCTAATGCAGCACAACAGCATTGGAAACAAAAGATCAATGGGAACTTTCTTCATTGCTTAGCCCATGGCCATGTTTTAGTTCTGAAAACATGTGACCACTTAAAGCAGGTTGAAAATAAAGCAGAATGCGCATTCTGCTTTATTTTCAGCCTGCTTTAAGGTATCATCTGCTAGGATTCAGAAAATATATCTTATGGTACATTTTCATGACTGTATAAATTGAAACTATTTTCTTCACTGGGGGAATAAATGAAATGGGCTACAAGGTGCTTCTATAGGGGAAAGGGTTAATTATGCCTAGCATTAAACAGCGACTAATTTTAACGACTATAATTATACCAATATGCGTGTCGTTTTAACCCATTATCCAATGTTTACACCTTCTTACACCTTTAATTTATTCCTCCACTGAAGAAAAAAGTTCCATTTTATACATACATGAATATGTATTATAAAAAATATTTTCTATATTATAGATGGTAGCTTAAAACAGGCTGAAGGTAAAGCAGAATGTGTCTTAAGGCACATTCTGCTTTAGTACATTCAACCTGCTTTAAGTGGTTATACCTATCTCCAATAGAAATTTTTACAGTCTATGGGGTAAAGGATTTTAACATAGGTATAGTATTGATCATTAGGTTATAAAACTTTGTTACAGTTATGAAGATACTTCTTATGTTTGTTCACATAAGGATCCTTGATGTATGTCTGAAGTTTAAAACTTGGTTTACAACCATGTGGTACTAACGGGAGCCGGGAGCCATTCTTTACCAAGAAAAAAGACAAGTGTATGTCAGAGTTTCAGTAAAATGATCCAATCTAAAACCCTGTGAGTCATACCCATAATGCTGTATTTCCTTTTTAAACCCCTTCACTGCCATGACGTCATCTGCTTTAAACTACTGTCAGCTGCTTTATTTCTCAATTTAAAATTTTAGGCAAATTTGCTGATGTTACATGGAAATGATTGTCAAAGTGTTTGGATCTCAATCAGATGTGGCATTACACCACATCTGAACAGGATCCAAACCATTGTACTCAGAGTAATATTTAAGGCAGTGAAGGGGGATCCAAACTTATTTGCAAAGGTGACTGCCTTTTTACCATAAGAATGCAAGAAGGTAAGTCGCAGGATAGCGGTCCTCAGACGTTACCCACCACATTGTTGCTACTTAACCTGTTAATCCCAACGTCTTTGTAAATCACTGACTGTACGTTGTGTCAGACCCTGCTTAGCATATGTTAACGACTTGAGGTTTGATAGATTAAAATTTACAATCCTAAGATTGTTGAAACTATTCCATTCATGCTTATATTGTCTTCAGTGAAAATTCAGTGAGGAATCAGTTATCTCTAAAACCAGTACTGTCATTTGAATGCATTTTGTTAGTTCTTTATTAAGCAGCTGTTTATTGCAGATTCACCTTCCCTTTTAACTTAATTTCCCTTCATAGAAATGCCAGTTCATGTTTCTATCATGACCTGTTATTAAAGACCAATAGGACACTTTTCTGACAAACTTAAAGACTGTCTAAGGTTGCTGCCTATTGCACTGGGTAAAATGGTCTGCTATGTTCTTAACCCAGTATTATGCCATGGAAATGCATTTTAACGCAATTTAATGCATCCACACTTAGAAAACAGTTTCACCTGTTATACAGGCATAAATATGCACCTAAGAAAATTGTTCCCTACATCCTAGCAGATGGTTATTTAATGCAGGTTTAGCATAAAGCAGAATGCTCCTTTTATGGAGCATTCTGCTTTACTGTCAACATGCTTAAGTGGTAACCTGCTTTCAGATCTAGAAACAAGCTATAGGCTAATGAGTTAAAACTACAGGTGTTCAATCTTTTCAATGGATGTTTAATTTTGAACACCAGGTTGACTCTAGCTAAGGGCTTTCTATTCACTAGCTTTATACTACATTTCTGTATTTGGATTAACTCTTTCCTTCATATATTAATTAACACCTTTTGATGTCTTTATAGTTCCTTACAGGTATACACTTGTGTCTACCATGACCTCTAAACCCATTACCCCTATAAATACGCCTTTTTACGTCTTTAATTTATTTTCCTACTAAAGAAAATAGTTCCAATTTAAACAGTCATGAATTTGTATGGTAAGAAATATTTTCCACAATTTATCAGAATGATGGAAGGTTAAAACAGGCTGAAAGGAAAGCAGAATGCGCCTTCAGGTGCATTCTGCTTTACTTTCAACCTGCTTTAAGTGGTCACCTATTTTCAAAACTAGAAACAAGCTATGGTGTAATGGGTTAAAGAATTATGGAAAAAGTTTCAAGCATCCTGACAGGTGGATACTTAAAGCAAACTGAAAGTAAAGCAGAAAGCACCTGATTGAAAGTAAAGGAGAATGTTCTTTAAATAGCGTTCTGCTCTAGGAGCATTCTGCTTTTATTTTCAGTCGGCTTTAAGCATCCAAAATGATCTGGACATTAAAAAACAGGGGGTATTTAGGCTAACTAGCTTGAACAATCTCCCAGTATTTAGACTGCTACAACTTAACCCATTACTCCATTATAAACGCCTATTTACGCCTCTAATTATTTCTACACTAAGACATGTATGTCATGGACATAAATCACAGACGGCATTTCAACTATTTTTCCAGGTGCTAGCTTAACCCATTCCCCCATAAATATGCCTTTTTACACCTTTAATTTACTCCAACACTAAAGAAAATAGTTCCACTTTTTACAGTCATGAATATACATCTTAAGAAATGTTTTCTAACATCTAGCAGATGGTAGCTTAAAGCAGGCTAAAAGTAAAGCAGAATGTGCCTTAAGGCACATTTTGCTTTACTTTCAACCTGCTTTAAGTGGTCTCATATCTTCAATACTAGAAATAGGCTATGGGGTAATGGGTTAAAGTAGGTTGAAAATACAGTAGAATGTACCTTAAATAGGAGTATTCTCCTTTACTTTCAATCTGCTTTAAGCGGTAACCTGTTTTCAAAACAAGAAATAGTCTATGATGTTATGGGTTAACCCAGAGACTCAATCAATTTCCTTGAAATCTGTGGACAATAATTTTGATAATTAGTGCTTTTAACAGCAGTAATCATTTGCCCATTATGTTACCAAAAAAAGTTATCTGTGTTAGTAGATTTTAATCTCTTTTCTAAGGTTTGAAAAAAGGGTTTTATTTTTAACTGTAAGGATTGTAGATATTCGATTATATTCAAGGTTATTTATTCTCTAAAGAAAATCACGTTCTATTGAATGTGTTAGAGGAATTGAATACACTTGGTAGACAATTAGTTTCATATTGAGAATAGAGATAAGTATTGCTTAGTGTTTATTTTTAGAAAACTGCTTGATAAGATCTTGAAGGTATTGGTTTTCTTTTTCCATAATAGATCAGCTCATTTTAATATGACAGTCTTCAATAGGTAGTCAAGTCACACTGGCGTGATCGTCCATTAACCCTTTACCCCATAGCCTGTCTCTAGCTTTGAAAATATATGACTACTTAAAGCAGGTTTAAAGTAAAACAGAATGTGCCTCAAGGCATATTCTGCTTTACTTTCATCCTGCTTTAAGCTACCATCTGCTAGATTATAGAAAATACTTTGTATGGTGCATATTGATGACTGTATAAAGCGGAACTATTTTCTTCCGTGGAGGAATAATGGGGTAATTGTTGGTTCAGATCAGTGTGACACAATATCACCATGACATGATCAATATGACCCGAGTTTCAATGTAGGCGACACTTTATACAGAATTTTTGCAAAATTGATTTGGATCCAGATACAGAGTTTCTTGACGTCTGAATTGAATCCTTATAATAACTGTTTGCCGATTACAGTAGATTATATTTCTACAGATATAATTTTCTATATAATGAGAAAAAAATTATTTTAAAAAGATTTTGAGAGGAGACGATTAATCCAAGATTAAAGGGTTTAAATATCTTATCTACCTTTTGTTGAAGAAACCGCAGGATTTAATTGATGGCTGATTTGTCATTGCAAGGTTTCATGCCTTCGCCTGAACCATTTAATAATACTTTAGGAAAGATTTGAATGATATAATGGTGGCTCCATAGATTTGTTTTTTGATGTTTAATTTGGAAGGTGGCTGCTTAAAGCAAGATTAAGAGCAAGATTCTGCTTTTCTTTAATCTTACTTTATAAGCTGTCATCTATCTTTACATCATATATTTGATTTTTTTTTAGGCATCGTAATAGTGGGATTTTACTGTACTGTCCAATTGAATGCTTTTCAGGCTTAAAGCCAAGATTAAAACTTAATGACTAGAAAATTAGTGTTTTCAGTGAGCAAATGTAAATCTTATTTAAAAAAGTTATGATTAGTAATAAGAAACAATTATGTCGTATTATATATATATATAATTATGATACAATGTTTTTTTTATGATTCATTGACACGGATAGATTTCATTCCTGCTTCTTTATAAATTTGAATAGTAAACATTTATGTTAAGTGGCCATTTAGTTGATCCAAAATATACCCCATTATAAGTCTGTTTCTAGTTTTAAAGACAATTGTGACCACTTAAAGCAGATTGAATGTAAAACAGAATGGTATTAAGGACAATTCTGCTTTACTTTCAGCCTACTGTAAGCTGTCATCTGCTAGGATATAGAATATGTTTGTTAATGTACATAATCATGATTGTATAAAGTGGAAGCATTTCTTATGAATACAGTGTAGACCAATATCAGACAACTCTTTCAGAAGCTGTCTGATCAGGGTCTGCACTGTTTTGTTATAGGAACCTGTCTGACTTGTCAAAGTCTGCACATTTTCTTACATGAAAAATTTCCATATAAAAAATATTCTATCAACCATTGTAAGATCTGATGTGCATGGCGGGTTTAGTTTTAGATAGTAATATTCAGCAGGAGCAGGTTTAAAACATGGTTAACTGCATTATATATTAAACCAGATTGATGCTTCAAACTTTTAGTTGTCTCAAGTTGCAACTGTTTTGACTAAGTCGAGACAATGTCATGACATGTTACAATTTATCCATACACCAGAAAATCCAGGAGGATCAAAAGTTTCCAGCTAGACCAGATAGGAACCAGGTTCAGGTAGACTAACCCTTTCAGCCTGAGTATTGAAGACCTCTGCAAACAATGTAGATCCAGATCTAGACTAAATCTAGGCCCTTATCAGGATCCAGACTATTTGTTATCCTGATCTTTTTTTCTATAATCAAAGCATTTCTTCAGAGCTTCAGGTAAGGTATGCATTACAAAACTAAAATCTGTATGACATCACCAAGCAGTATGTTGTGACCACTCATTGCGACGATTCTAATGAGTGGTCACAACATACGCTTTGGTGGAGGCATAAATGAGAAAACATTGAAAATAAGTAATTTAACCCATATTACCCCATAGCCTGTTTCTAGTATTGAAGATACATGACCACTTAAAGCAGGTTGAAAGTAAAGCAGAATGCGCATTAAGGCGCATTCTGCTTTACTTTCAGCCTGCATGCTTTAAGCTACAATTTGCTTAGATAAATTATAGAAATTGTTTCTTATGGTATTTAAATATTCATGACTGTATGAAATTACTATGAATTTTAACTTTATTCTTCTGTGGAGGAATAAACTAGAGGCGTATTATGGGGTAATGTTTTAAACACTCTTATCTTGGGCCCTGTTTCTAGAATTTTAGCAGATGGTACTATATATACTCAGTGTTGAAAGGGTTATTGGAATGGTGCTAAGTAGAAGCTGGCAAGACACTCTAACTCTCTCCAACAGGCACTGGGATCTGGATGATGAATAGCAGTGAATTTAAGGTAGAACGATTTATTTTTGACCAAGAAGGGAAATTTCTTTTATAATTTCAGCACACTTTAAACTGCCACTCAAAAATGACATACATGGTTAAAGCTTCTGTTGAAAAATTGCACTTTATTAATGACAAAATATATGAAAACAGTGCACTTAAAGTGGAGAAGACATTATCCTTTTCCAATAAGTGTGATTATGCTAAAATCCTCTATATGTCTATTACAAACATTTTGAAGCCAGATTAGACAACGGGTAACCCGACATCTGATCAGGATCCTAACTGTTGGCTATTCAGATTTTAACAAAATTGTCAATCTTTTTAAAACATTTTTTTCCATTTTATTGATTTACATAATGGCCTTTTAATAAGTTTAGTTTAAATCGGGGAAATTAATTTATTTCCACTGTACATAATTTATGTATATGATGGGATGGTAAATTGACAAATAGTGACTACACAATACAAAATATTTGTATGCATGCTTCGACCTTCATTTAAATACCACTTAACACAATATTTCTTGTATTTTGATGTTAATTCACTGCTATTCAAAGTCCATAGTTTCACAGTGCCTGCAGCCCTTACTTTAGTAGCAATTATACCAGTTAAAAATCTCAAGAAATTCAAAAACACAGAAAAACAGCAGATTGAGAGAGCCCTGTTTGGAAACAAATTGTCAGTTTGCTCCTATAGTAATCACACATTTATTTACCTGGTGAGGATTCTAAAACAAACAAAAAACCAGAAACCAAATGAATTTTCACAATAAGCTACAATAACTAAACATATTCTACAAGCTAATACATGTACTGGTTAGTAGCTGATGATTAGTGACATTACAACCGCTTAACCCATTACTCCATATACACCATTCTACGCCTTAATTTATCTTTGAGTTGAAAGAAATTAATTTCAATTTATACAGTCACAAATATTCACCATTATGAAATGTAATTTTTTTATTCAATTTTAAGCAGATTTTTAAGCTTTTATAAAGCTTATATTAAGGCACATTCTGCTTTACTTTCAACCGGCTTTAAGTGATCACCAGTCTTCAAAACTAAAAACAGGCTATGGGGTAATAGGTTATATAATCCTTTGAGAGCTAAATAAACATTATCATCTTAAACTTTTGTTTGCTGTAATTCTAAAATTGTCTTTTGTCTCTGTATCACATAGACAATCCGAGTGACAATTAGTTTGGTTCCTGCATTGATACTGAGTTACACAGATTCTCATAAGAATCCAAACTGGTTTCAAAGGCCAAGACAATGTGTTTTCTTGCACTAAAAGGGTTAACCCTTAGCCCGCCAAATAAATTGTCGTCTGCTATATTTCTCGTCTGCTTCAAGTTTCAAAGTTCTTCAAAGTTGCTCAAAATTGCTCAAAATGTTGTCCGAGTGTCAAACAGCTTGGATCCGGATGAGACGCCGAGTTACTCGGCGTCTCATCCGGATCCAAGCTGTTTGCATATGGAGCTATAGTTGTGAGTGGCAGGCTAAGGGTTAATGATAAATAAATTTAACAGAAAACCCTCATTTATACAAACATCAACTCAACATGAAAACCAGATAGCAAATAAATATATAGCATCAAACTTGTGAAGCTACAAATATTGTATCAAACTTGTGAAGCTACAAATATTGTATCAAACTTGTGAAGCTACAAATATTGTATCAAACTTGTGAAGCTACTACATGTATTCATAAGAAGCATGGCAGCTCTTTATACCCTTCTCCTACTGAATATTCATATATAAAACCCCACCCACTATGATATTCTATCATTATTCTGAACTTAGTATAATTACATTGGCTAACTAAGTAAGCAAAGCTTTTCACAAGAAAAGAGTGTGCATTTATTTGTGTCGGACATATTGTTTAAGAAAACAGTGCATACTGTGATCAGACAACTCCTTTAAAAGCTATCTGATCTTGGTCTACAATGTTTGCAAAAAATGTCAATATAATATTTTATGCTGATAATAACCAATAGAATTATCAAGCCAGTTAAAATACAGAACAATTAAGTGTAGATCTAATGCAGAAAATATTGATGAAAACTTTCTGTATTAATCTACTTCCTTTGCTCCATAGAAATGCCTATTTACACATTTAATTCATTCTCCACTGAAGAAAATAGTACCATTTTAAGGTCATGAATATGCACCTCTAGAAATATTTCCAATATCCTAGAAGGTGATATGTAGCTTAAACAGGCTGAAAGTAAAGCAGAATGCTTTGCTTTCAACCTTCTTTCATTGGTCACCTGTCTTCAAAACTATAGCAACAGTATATAGCGTAAAGGGTTTCAGAGAAGGCCATGTTTCTTGTGGTTGTTACTGACTGAAGCCAGCCCCAACACCATAGAACAAGCATAAATTGTTTTATATATACTGTCATATCTACTCAATTAAACTGTTGAAAATAGTGTCTGCTAATATTTTGAAATTGTTTCAGTCTTTTTTTTATATTTATAGACACATTTCCTAGTGACTAACATGCATGCAGTTTGGATTCTGATCAGACTCCATAATAAGTGGGACCTGATCTGGATCCAAACAGTGTGTAAAGGAATCAAATGAAAGTGTTCAGTATTGAAAGGATCATCCCAATCACTACCATAAAATTGAATTTAGTTATCTTTTGTTTCCTCTTAAAGTCAGATTTTTTTTTATCACTTTACCTGAAGAAACATCAATATAAGTGTCACACAGTTTGGATCTTGATCAGATGCCAAGTGACTTGACGTCTGGTCTGGATCCAAACTGTTTTCAAATACATGTACCATTGTAGTACCGTACTACTGACTTAGCAACAAAGAGGTTATAATACTGGTGATGTCAAGCTCATGCAGTGCAACTTAGATGTTCTACAGGGGAGAATACATTATTGTTTGTCATACAGATTAAACACAATGCAATTAAATGTAAAATATGTTGAAGATTTATTTTGATCTGAGTGGTAAACAGTTTTGAGCCTGGTCAGGTGCGAGGTTACCCGTTGTCTGATCAGGGTTCAAACTAATTGCAATGGAAGTACCATAAATGATTAATAGCACACATGATGTTTATTAGAAAAAAAATAATGTCTTCTCCATTTTAGATAACATGAAAGAAATACAACAACAAAAACCACAGATATACTTTACATTACAATTGGAATATCAGAGTAGTTCCCATTATTTGACTGTTGTTTGTCTTTGGTAGTTTAGTGGGGAAAATTCACATTTAGTTTGGAGAATTTAAAAAATAAAAGCACACTGTTACAAAGTCAGGTGTTAAGAGAAATAGTTCTGATATTCCTTGTTTGAGATTATAAAACAACAAACTATATGCAGTAAAACCTTTCTATTACGACCACTAATACAAAGGCTAATTGATTGTAATAAAGTCAGATGACATCTTAAAGCAAGGTGACAGTAAAACAGAAAGCTCCTAAAGGAGTGTCCTTATATTTTCCAATTTCTCCAAAGCCAATACTGCAATTTTAAGCAGTCGGCTTTTAAAGCAGTCACCTGTCATAAACACCTAATAGTTTACGCAGTTTAGTGGTCGTAAAGAGACGTTTTATTGTAGACTACAATTATAATCAAGGTTTAATAGACTTACCTGTGTGAAGACTAATCTTGTGATAGGTTTTGCGTAGACTTTCTGCCAGCCATGGATGGTGAGCCTGGATCGCACACACAAATTTATCAAATGCCCTCGGACCACGGCGTGGAAGAATCAGTAACAGTTCATGGACTCGGTCTTTCCTGGTTTTGCCGCCCTAAAAGAAGTGAGAATTTGTTGAACTCTTCTCCTGCTTCTAGCATATATATACTATATATATACTTTAATTATTGTTTTGGACGTTAAGCCGTAATTGTTGTTTTAAATGTTTAGCCGTGAGGCTTTTTCCCAAGAAATAAAGTTTATACCCATATTGTATAATATAATGAAAAACAAAAGGTTTTGATATTAATACATAATTTGATTATTTTATATCAATATATCACATACACACATAATAAATATAATTATATGATATAAAGCCAAGGCAATAATTCAGATGATAGATATTCATAATGGTCTGAGTTTTATATATGAATCAGGGCTGCCATTTCTTCGGATTTTTCCTAAATCTTCAGATTTTTTTCTAGTACATGATAGCTTAAAGGTGGCTGAAAGTAAAGCAGAATGCGCCTTTAAGGCGCATTTTGCTTCACTTCCAGCCTGCTTTAAGCAGCAAAGTGTCAACAAAACTAGACACAACTGGCGATGGGGTAAAGGTTCGATTCGTAAAATCGCACGTGAAAAAAGCAAATTTGAAAATCTTAGGATCTTATGGCAGCCCTGATGGATATTCAGTGGGAGAAGGGTCAACCCATTGCTCCTTTAAGATACACTTTTTATCTTCTTTTATATTTTCCGTCACTAGAGAAAATAGTTTTACAGTAAAGAATATGTATCATAAGAAAGATTTATTATATTCTAACAGATGGTAGCTTAAAGCGGGCTGAAAGTAAAGCAGAAGTTGCTTTAATGCACATTCTGCTTTACTTTCAGCTTGCTTTAACTTTAACCCATTACCCCATAAATATGCCATTTAACGACTTTAATTAATTCATCCACTGAAGAAAATAGTTCCAATGTATACTGTCACAAATAAAAATCATAGGATTTTTTTTTTCTATATTTCAGCAGCTAATAGCTAAAAGCAAGCTCAAAGTAAAGCAGAATGCGCCTTAAGGCGCATTCTGCTCTACTTTCAACCTTCTTTAAGTGGTCACATATCTTCAAAACTAGAAACAATTAGCTATGGGGTAATGGGTTAAGGGATCACCTATCTTCATGTGGTACTGGAAACAGACTATGGGGTAATGGGTTAATACAAGATTGACTACATATACATGTTGTCAGGCTCTCAGGATTCAGTGGAGGAATAAATTTAATGACCTAAAAGGTGTATGTATTGGGTAAAGGGTTAAAAAGGAAAGCTATCCTAAGATTCCTACCTTTATTTCCTCTATCATGTCCTCATTCAACACTCCATTGTGTATCAAATGGCCAAACAGGTCTGCCGATAATTCCAGATCTTGCATCAGCTTCTGATGGTTGGCTTTTAGGGCCTTCTTCTGTGCTTCATTCATTTTAGTTGTCTTGTTGTTCTTGTTTCACACTAATTCTTGAATTTGTTTTTCACTGAAAGTCTTTGTTTATTATTATTCTATTTAAGTCTTATCACGTACCTGGTGTCGTGTCAGGTTTTCACAATTTCAAGAGGAAACTTTGTGCTCGTTATATTATTTAAGGCAAGTTTGAAATATTTAGCATGATACATTTTGGTCGTTGGGCAGAACTCTTTCCTTGTTATTTAAGTTTTACAGTTATCCGTAGAATTTAAACTTGTGCTGTACGTAACATTATATTCACAGTTTTCCGTTGTTTCAAGTCTTTGTACACTAAATATTATTTATAGTAGAATATCCAGTTCAGAAAAGAATCATCTACAATAAATACTTGAACTTAATAAATTCCTCTTCTTATAACTATATCCTCAATAAATATGTTGGTCTGTTAACTTATTTTCATGTAAAAAACTCTTTCACCATTTCTTTTAAATTCTTGATATTCTCTGTTGTCCTCTTTCAGTAAAAGTATTCTGTAAGTCCAGGAATTATTTCACCTTATTGCGAACAGATTTAATTCTTCTTGGGTCACATGTATATGACTGTTGTAACAACAAAAATATAACGACGACCTAAAAAGTCCTGTAAACTGTTGGCACTGAACTGCGGTCCTCACTCGTGCGGGACTTGGCCTAAAAGCAGACTTGGGTATTACTTCATACAGATTATAGCCTTGTCACAAAGGCCCCCTCGTATTGGTATCTCTCCAAATGGCTTAACTCTTTGCATGCTTGGTATTTATTTTGTCTTCAACAATTGTCATCTGCTATTGTTCTAAAAATAGGATTTTCAAATTTTCTTTTCAAAATAGGGTCAGAGTGTCAAACAGTTTCGATCCAGATGAGACGCCGCATCACGTGGCGTCTCATCTGGATCCAAACTGTTTGCACAGATTATCACAAATCCGCTGTTAACGTCCGAAGAGTTATACCCTTTCAACACTGAGCGATTGTCCTCTGCTTTATACATTATCTTCTAAAATTCTAAAACTGGTTATATATTTTTTATATTTACAGAAACAGGAGTCATAGCTCCAAATAGTTATGATCCTGATCAAAGCCAGCTATTTAAGTGCGGCCAGATCTGGATATAAACTGCTTGTAAAGGTTTAGGGTACAAGTTTTATCAGTGACGAAAGGGTTAAATCTATACCGTATTCAGGTACATAAACAGAGTTAAAAGCATTCTTTACAATGGAATACAGTCAAACATGTCGCTATTCAATACGTGGCCAATAAAAAGAGGTGTAATTATCAGTCTTTAATATGCAGATAACAGCCTAATGCAGGCAGAAGTAAAGCAGAAAGCTCCTATAGGAGCTTTCTGCTTTACTTCTATCCTGTATTTAGCAGTCACCTGTCTTAAACCATCAATGTCTCTATGCAAAGAATGACTCATTACCATAAGTTACATTGTTCGTGGCTATTATTTAAATTGTGTGACCGCATTTAGCATTTAAATACTGTATTGGTCTTTGTAATTAGTGATATATTGGCTTCTGATACATAGATTTGGTGTACAGTTTCCGAAAGTTCAATGGCTTGTTTAAATAAGGAGTTGTATACAGTCATGTACCTTTGAAGTAGAAAACAATTATTATTGCTAGATGTTTTGATTACATCGATGGTGTTTAACCCATAGCCCATGGCCTGTTTCTAGTTTTAACAATAAATGACCACGTAAAGCAGGTTGAAAGTAAAGTAGAATTACTTTTAGCCTGCTGTAAATAACTATAGTAAACAACTGCTAGGTGCTGAATATTTTCTTGTGCTTATTCAGGACAGTATAAAATGGAACTATTTTCTTCTGTGGAGGAATAAATTAAAGGCATATTTAGGCATATTTATTGAGTAATGGGTTTTAAAAGGGATTTTACTGGTAGTTACAACTAATTGCCTTACATATTGACTAATTAATTTAATGAAAACGTGGAGAAATTATACTAAGCTATCTGAAGAAATAGAATTTTGTGTACCTTATAATTTGTTATCAGACATATATTGCCTTTGGAGCTTAATGATACTATCAGAAATGCATGGAATTTATAATAAACATTATGTTTTGGTTTCCATATTAGCATTGTTCAGATTATGACAAGGCATGCATAAGCTAAATCACCCCAAAACCTTTTAATTAACAATTCCAGTTTCCCATTAAGCCTTGTCCATTTTAGGTTATTTAGGGTTGATTTTAACAACATATTGAATAATGACAAACAATGCAGACCCTGATGAGAGGGCTCTGACTCTTGCAGGAGCCCTCTGATTAGAGTTTACATTGTTTGCATAGGACATGTGTATAATTCACAGCTTCTTTGACTGTTAATGACAGTTATCCTCCTAGCTATGGTTGAATACGTTACATCGGGAATAAACCCTATTAACCCAGTACCCCATAAATACGCCTTATTACGCCTCTATTTTATTTCTCTACTGAAAAAAATAGTTCCAATTTATACAGTTAAGAATATGTATGATCAAAACTACTTTCAATATTCTAGTAGATGGTAGCTTAAAGCAGGCTGAAAGTTAAGCAGAATGCTCCTTAAGGTCCATTCTGCTTTACTTTCAACCTGCTTTAAGTGGTCACCTGTTTTCAAAAATAGAATCGGGCTATGGGGTATTATGGTTTAAATGCCATCCATGATCCATTTCCAGAACTTCTTACCTATACAAGGGTTGCTTATTTTATTGTCAAAATAATTAGAGACCTTCAAATGTTTATTCATGGAGTAACGGGTTAAAGGGACGTTAAACCAATCTATCCATACTGTTTCTTATATGGTTCTATCTGGGTGCTTAATAGAATGAAGTGAGCGGATTCTAATATATGTCTTTATCTCTGATAAGGTCATAGCGATCAAGATTTGACAGTGTTTACATAGTACCTATACAAGGTTTAAATAAAGCTCATGAATATTTGCTCTATTGAAATACATTTACCAACATTTCAAAAGGCCCTTTAACTTTATTTGAACTACTGAGCGATATTTATTTAAAAAAAATTACATGTAAGACTTGCGTCACAAAGATGGAAACTTTCATTTAACCAATTATCCCATAAATATGCCTTTAATGTATACCTCCAAAGAAGAAAATAGTTCCACTGTATACAGTCATGAATATTTACCATAAGGAATGTTTTGCTGTATCCTAGCAGATGGTAGTTTAAAGCAGGTTGAAAGTAAAGCAGAATGCACCTTAAGGTGCATTCTGCTTTACTTTCAACCTGCTTTAAAGTGGTCACCTGTCTTCAAAACTAGAAACAGTGTATGGGATAATGGGTTAACAATAATCCATTGAGTCCTAGTGATGAGTACACTGGTCCTCTACAAACCGTGTACCTATGAAGAGTAAACTAATCTTGTCCTGTGCAAACAGTGTAGATCCTGATCAGAAGGTTCCTTCAGGAACAATAATTTGTAAAAATAGAAAAAGAATAAAGGACCCTAAAAGTCACAAAGGCTCATTCTGCTTTACTTTCAGCCTGCTTTATGCTGTAAGCTACCATCTGCTAGGATATAGAATATCTTTCTGATAGTCGTTTTCATGACTATAAAGTGGATCTATTTTCTTCAGAGGAGAAATAACAGCCACCTGCAAAGAATTAAGAAAGGTTTCCTGGCATTTTTACATGAGGAATATAAGAATCCACCATGAGTGTTGATGTAGAATAGGACAATTTCTCCCCCTCGGGTCAGAAAATTCATGCGTGAATTTTCTGACCCAATGGGGGGAAATTCCTATCCTTCATCAACAAAACAAATGGTGGATTTTTTTTCTCCATTTAAATCATTAAAACATGATACAAATAAGGAAATAATTGCAGTTTGTGTGCATTTTTTTCCGCCAAAACATGACATTGTTTATAGTAACATCATCAGAAATGACGTCATTTAGTTACCGGCGTCATGCAGTGCTTGTGGTTTAGCTGGACAAAAATTGACGTCATGTGGTATGGAGGATAGAGTGATTCCCCATTGGGCAAATCCCTATCCCACATAGGCGAAAATGGGAGAAAAAAATGTGCTTCCTTTGGTTATCCTAAAGACATGCCCATGCTGGGAGAAAATAACTTTAAACTATAATGTGTGATTAAAGAGTTTTATTGAAAACAAACCAAATAAGCAATAAATGCTGTTAGTTTTTAACAAGGAGTAAAACAATCAACAAATAAAACATTAGTAATAGATAAAGATCAAAATAAAACACAATGTGTCTATTTTCATATACATACAAAATTATGCTTAATTTGGCACATGAAACATTGTTAAAGATATTAATTTTATCCATAAACCATTGATACTTTAAGCCCTAGTGATGAGTTTACACATCCTTTGCAAACAGTGTACCTGTAAAGAGTACACTTGTCTTATATAAAAACAGTGTAGACCAAGATCAGAAAAATTAGGAGCCCTCTGATCGGGGTCTACACTGCAATAAAATAGGACTTAAATTGATAATACAGTAAAACCTCTCTATTACGACCACTAAATTATGTTAATTATTAGGGTGTTTACGGTAGGTGACCGCTTAAAGCAAGGTGACAGTAAAACAGAAAGCTCCCTTAGGAGCTTTCTGTTTCACTGTCACCTTGCTTTAGGCTCTCACCTCTCTATTATACAATCAATAAGCATTCGTTTTAGTGGTCGTAATAGCGAGGTTTTACTGTACTTAATTGGGAAAACAGAATTTTTCGATGGACGTTTCAGGGATCTGAATGAGTTAACAAACAAAGATATTAGTTGATAATATCAAAAATTGTATCACCTAAATTTACAAACAAATATGAAAATCTGTGAAACCTACAAAGATGTTGATAAGGTCACAATAATGAGGTTTCTGTATAATTTTATGACTACAAATTTTGACAAATACAGATTTCTGTACAAATTCTCAGGGAGCCTCCATTCTGCTGTACTTCAACAACTCAGAAAGAGCCACTCAGATTTTTAAACCATACTGTGCTGGAAACCAATATAAAGATCTGGGCCCGTTTCATAAAAATTCATACAACAAGTGTTGTCTTAAGTCAGATTATAAAAGTCTCAATTATTATTTATTTCTCCATCTAATCCTGTCTTGTTACACCCCTTCCAAAGAGATGTCACAAGATAGGATTAGATAGAGAAAACAGAAATTAAATGCATTTTAAATTTTTGACTTACGAACGTTTTTGTTATACGAAGTTTTATGAAACGGGCCCCAGTTTACTTTACAAATAGAGGACTCCTAATTGTATCTTCTCTGTTTTGTTTTAATAAAAAATTTTTTTTCTAAAACAGCCCTAATAAATTAAGATAAGCCTGTCATTAGTAGCTCAATGGACGAATTTTCAAGAGAGCTTATGTTGTCACCAGAGTATTCTCATTCCCGTTCGCAGTAGCAGTTTCAAGAAAGTGTTCATAACTTATATACCATTGGACCTACAGCTTTCATACTTACAGCACATCTACTTTGGGACAAGATTATTCAAACCATGTCAAAAAGTTGACCCCGGCCTGACTGACCTTGACTGCATCCTTTGGGTTTAAGTTTCAAAATATGTTTAAGTTTGGAAAAGTGTTCATAACTTCTATATTGACTATCCATGCATTTTTAGCTCACCTGGCACAAAGTGCCAAGGTGAGCTATTCTGATCGTGCTATGTCCGTCGTCGTTCGTTCGTCCGTCGTTCGTTCGTTCGTTCATTCGTTCGTCGTCAACAATTTCTTTAAACGACATCTCCTCCGAAACCTCTCGATGAATTTTTACCAAACTTGGCAGAAATGATCCTTATATGGTCCTCTTTAAAAGTTGTTCAAATGTTTCCGGTCCGTTGCATATCTAGGTCACAGGAGCTAAAAATAGATTGTTTCAATAAAACCTTAAAAAATCTTCTTTTCTGAAACCACAGTACCCTGAGCTTAGATATTTGGCACAAAGCATCATCTATAGGTCCTCTATCAAGATTGTTCACATTATGTCCCTGGGGTAAAAAATGGCCCCGCCCCAGGGGTCACAAATTTACATAGAGTTATATAATGAAATCTTCAAACCTCTTCTTATCTGAAACTAATATAGCTAGAGCTTTGATATTTGGCATGGTGTAACTTCTAGAGGTACTTTACCAATATTGTTCAAATGTTTCCGGTCCGTTGCATATCTAGGTCACAGGAGCTAAAAATAGATTGTTTCAATTAAAACTTAAAAAATCTTCTTCTCTGAAACCACAGTACCCTGAGCTTAGATATTTGGCACAAAGCATCATCTATGGGTCTTCTATCAAGATTGTTCAAATAATGTCCCTGGGGTCAAAAATGGCCCCGCCCCGGGGGTCACAAATCTACGAAGAGTTATATAGTGAAATATTCAAACCTCTTCTTCTCTGAAACTAATATAGCTAGAGCTTTGATATTTGGCATGGTGTAACTTCTAGAGGTACTTTACCAATGTTGTTCAAATGTTTCCGGTTCGTTGCATATACAGGTCACAGGAGCTAAAAATAGATTGTTTCAATTAAAACCTTAAAAAATCTTCTTTTCTGAAACCACAGTACCCTGAGCTTAGATATTTGGCAAAAAGCATCATCTACAGGTCCTCTATCAAGATTGTTCAAATTATGTCCCTGGGGTCAAAAATGACCCCACCCTGGGGGTCACAAATTTACATAGAGTTATTTTGTGAAATATTCAAACCTCTTCTTCTCTGAAATTAATATGGCCAGAGCTTTGATATTTTGCTTGGTTTAACTTCTTGAGGTACTTTACTAATACTGTTCAAATCGTTCCGGTCCATTTCATATCTAGGTCACAGGAGCTAAAAATAGATTGTTTCAATAAAAACTTAAAAAATCTTCTTCTCTGAAACCGTCAGGCCCATACCTTTTATATTTGGCATCTAGCTTTGCCTTATGGTCCTCTACCAAGATTGTTCAAATCATGACCCCAGGGTAAAAAATGGACCCGCCCCGGGGCTTATCAGTTTTACATAGACTTCTACAGGAAAACCTAATTCCGAGTTGTTTCAGTTTCATGCAACAGTCCACATACATGCAATGACAAACTTCATTATGCATCAAGTATAACACAATAGTTCCTCAGGTGAGCGATTTAGGGCCGCATGCGGCATCTTGTTTTTTTACCCCTGTGACCTTGACCTCAGCCTTTGCCTTTTGCTGATGTTTTAAAAAGTGCTGACTACTATGATACCCTTTGACTTACAGCTTTACTTGCAGCACACGTACCTTGGAACAAGACCTTTTCATCCATGTAAATATATTGACTCTGGTGCCTTGACCTCAGCCTTTGCCTTTAAGTTTTGAAATACATGAATGCTTATAAGTTTTGAAAAGTGCTCACAACTACTTTACGAAAGAAGTTCATCAGGATTGATTAAGAACTAATTTATAGACTCTTTAAATTAGTACTTGCAACTACTATACCGATTGACCTATAGTTTCTTACTTGAAGCACAAAACCTTTCCATCCATATGAAAATTCTGACCCTGTGACATTGACTTTGACCAGAGGCTCTGTGTTTAAGTTTGAAATGTGGTTTTAAGTTTGGAACTTAGCTCACATTTGCTTTACCCTTTGACCTAAAGCTTCGTTTCATACTTGCACTCAGCTGCACACATACCTTTGGACAAGACCTTTCTATACTGTTTTCATATCATAACTGTGTATAAATTATGAACAGAACAGAACATATGTTTTATTTGACTTAAGCCTATAAGCTCATCAATATTACACCGTAACATAAACATAATAACATGTATAAATTATGTAGAGGCTTAGTGAGAGTCCCATCATGGTTGCATTATTATAATCACCTCCAAATGTATGAATTTTCAGAACTACTTGATCTTGTCCGTGGAAAATCATGGTGAGTTGTCATTGCCTTCTCTTGATTCTCAGCATTGGAAGGTCTTTCCTTTCTCTTCCTGTGTTTAGGGATTTTTCTGTTCCTGTGTTGAGGGCCTAATGGTGGAAACCTGGAAGTGTTCCTATTTATGTCCTTGTAGCCTTCAGGTAATTCAGTTCCCTTATTGGTATAGAATGGCTCAGGACAACTTGCTCTCATTGGGCCAAACCTACGCTGACTTGCCATTGTTGTTTGTTGTACCTCAGAATACTTTAGACGATACTGTTCTAGCCTCTCACACTTGTGCTTTAGGTCTTTAATTTGTGCCTCGTATCTTTCGTTCTCATGCTCAGAGTCAGCCAGCTGTTTAACAGTCTTTTTCCTGTCCAATAAGTCCCATCCAATATTCTCTATCTTTGCCACCCATTTATCTCTCTCCTTCTCACAAGCTTCCAACTGCTTTTCCAGCTTAGCAAGTTTACTATCATTCGTTTTCAGAATATTCTCCAACACTTCATGTAGCGGTCGCTCAGATGTCTCCACCTGGAGCACAGTGTAACAGTTATTGATCTCATTCTGTAACATATCAACCTTTTTGTTCATCTCTTTCACCTTTCTCTCTATCATATCTATTGTCACTTCAGCATGCCCGTCAACACTGTCACTGTTGTCAAGCATTGAATAAATATGGAGAAGAATTGCTTTATCTTCAAGGTTCTTGTTTTTACCAAGATTATGGAGAAAGTCTCTAATTTTTCTTTTGTCTGTTTCACTAATTCTCTTGCTATTGCCAAATGTCTCATGGACAAAGATGTCAACTGTTTTGTTCCAACTCAGTCTTTCCGACTCTGAAATGATTGAAGAAAAGGTTTATGCATTATCAATTTACATGAGTTATGCAGTACTTTCAGAGGGTATTAACTATGACAGATAAGTATGGCTTGGTGAATGAGTTTAGAAAATTGCCTGATAAAATCTTGAATTTATTTATAATGGATTCCTTTAGAAGGACAAGTAGGTACCAATAGCTGACATGTTATACTTATTATATCATTATATATTATTATCATCCATTATTAGCATGATCAAGCCAAATCAGAGTGAGTTATCCTGAATATTGTTTGAGATTAGCTCTGCCATATGAAAAACTGCTGAAATTTCAAATCGACTAGCTTTTCCATTTTTTGTTAAACTACTGTTAAGAATTTTATTAGAAACTTTTTAAACTTATAATGACCAATAATTCAGACCTTAATGCAGAAGGGTTGGTTGGGGCATTTATTAAAGTGGGTGCATTTAAACTGGGGTATATACCATATTCATTTATTGCCTTTAATAAAGCGCTTCAAATATCTGGTGAAAATAAAGCAGAAAGCTTTAGTCTCTCTGATAATGAATTTTGATTTTTATAAATGGAGCTTTTTTCAAGAAGACAACTTATATCTTACAAAAAGGAAATTTTTGAAAATGAAATGTGTTAAAAAGAGAAAGAAAATTAAATAATGAATAAGAACCTGATGGAAAACCATGACCAACCTGTGTTTTTGTGTTGTGATTGGCATAAATGTTTTGCTAACCATGAGTACTGATCTTGAATGGCACACACAAAATTATTGAAAGCTTGTGGACCACGTCGTGGAAGAAGCATTAACAGTTTCTGTATACGTTCTTGTCTTGTTTTGCAAGCCTGAAAGGAGCAAAACCTGTAAACATTAAACTGTCAGCTGTATAAACGTCAATTGTACTGTGAAGCTCACTTACAAAAAGTCCTCTGAACCATCCAGGTCTATTTTACCATACAAATTATGTAAATTAGAGATATAGGGAATACATTTTGTTTTGTTATATCCATGCAGTATTTCTTATTTTCCAATTTCATTATAAGTAAACTTCATTGTATTTTTTTTTTATTACAGTAAAACCTCGCTATTACGACCACTAAATTATGTTAATTATTAGGGTGTTTACGATAGGTGACCGCTTAAAGCAAGGTGACAGTGAAACAGAAAGCTCCTATAGGAGCTTTCTGTTTCACTGTAACCTTGCTTTAAGCTTTCACCTGTCTATTATACACTCATTTAGCATTCGTTTTAGTGGTCGTAATAGCGAGGTTTTACTGTATTTGAATTTGTTTACATGGGTCGTTGACTTTGAAAGCAATTATGCGATTTTTAAAAAAAAAAATCCAAAAAAAATCAGACAATAACTGTGAACTGAACAGATGACAGGATAACTTCCCTTACAGAATTTCAGCTGGAATTCCAATGAATTCTAAGATATGTAAAAAAGAGAAAAACTCAAAAGTTGAACACTGTAGTTTATTATGTTTATTATGTTTCTAAGGAAATCAAAGGACTTATGTCACAAAATATCTTAGGTATTCCAAGGAAAACATTGGAATTATAAAGCTTGGAAAACACTGCACCATATTTGCACTCTTTTTCCAATATGATCCAACACTGCCAAATCATGGGAATTCTTAGAAATTCCAATCTTTTCAATGTTGGAAAACATTGGAATACTTTGGAATTTAAGATTGGAAAACATTGGAACACCTTGGAATTTTATTCAATACAATACTTTGGAATTCCTATAGGAAATCCAAATAGAAAGAAAGACAAAGAACAACAACATTAGATTTGTTTTTGAAAATGTACACTCGTATATGTCATCTGGTGTGTTTTGCTTTGCAAAAAATAGCACCATTTCATACACATACATGTTCAAAACTCCTAACATATAAGAAGTTCATATTCCTACATAAAGAGCACATTTAGAAACCATTAGGATAAAATATAACTATTAAGTAGAAATGACATATGTTGAAACAAACCAAATACAGCATTCCCTCTCTACAACGACACCCAATGGGAGACAAAAAATGTGTATGCTGTTGGGAGGGAGTCGTTATATGGAGGGAAATTGGCTTACCTTTGCAAACAGATTGAACCCAGATCAATCTGGATTCAAGCTGTTTGTCACTCGTCATTAAGTTTTTTTCTGTCAAAATGTTCATTATGTAACTTTGAGAAAAACAGCAGACAACAAATTTAAGCAGACGACATTGCAGCCGTGAATAGGTTGGACATTATTGTCTTGTTTAGGGAACTGCGACAAGGGTCGTTGTAAGGAGGGAGTCGTTGTTGTGAGGGCCGTTGTAGGGAGGGAGCGCTGTACTTCAATTTATAAATAATTATAGGTTTGACAAAGATCTACAAATTGAATAATATTATGTGCACTCAGAAACAAAATATACTAAGATAGAACCATTACTGAAAGTAGTCAGCCTAAATGTATTTTAAGAAAAGAAAAAAATGTGAGCCATGTGTGAGTCTTAAAGAAAACTCACATGCAACAATGTTTAGAGATGACACAAAATATGACTATTCTTATACAAATACCATTTTCAATGAATGGATCTTTACATACATATTGGCTCACCATAATAGTTTTTATACAACAAACAGCAATTTAAAACATTACAAAATGATATCACAAAAAAGAAACTTGCAAAACTATTAAATATGTATATAACTAAATTGTACTCACATATTACAGATATTATTTCCACCTTAATAAACTGCCATAGTTAACATAAATCGGTTTTAACAGTAGAACTTGTTCAGTTGTTATCACAACCAGAAAACATTGGAAAAGATTTGATTTTTATTTGAGAATGATAAATTCCAATCTTTTCCAAACATGTTTGGACAAATATATTGATGCAAAATATAAATTCCTAAGATATCCAATCTTTTACCACTTCTGAGGAATACATTGGATTATGTTGGATTATTTTCACAATGTGTCAATGTTTTCCGAAGTATTCAAACCAAAAATTCAATGTATTCCATAGAATTCCTAGGATTTTGTAATGCAAAGAATTCCAATTGTTTTCAAACTTGTAAAACATTGTAATTCCTAGGAATTCTTTAGAATGCAGAGCTCCAGATAAGGAGAAGTAAACTGAACAAGTCCAACATTTTCTCAATCATTTTAGCACCAAATCCTATGATATTACTACTCATTAGAATCGTCTCTTCGAGACGATTCTAATGAGTAGTGACACCATAGGATTTAAAGCAGAAATAAAGATTTTAGTTTTTGAAATACTCCCCTTATCTGGAGCCCTGGGAATGGAAAAAAAAGATTGGAATAATTTCTGCAAGGGTTACCTGAATGTTTTCTATCATGTCATCAGTTAAGTCCCCACAGTTGTACAAGTAGCTGGAGACATCAGGTGTCAGTTCCAGGTCATCTACTAGTTTCTTGTGGTTGTCTCGTAGTGCTTTTCTATCTGTTTCATTCATTTTATCTCCTCTTGTTGTAATTGTTCTGTCCAAATTATTGATTTAGTTGTCCACTTTTGTCTTATTTTAATTTAATTATTCAAAGTCCCTCTCATTCCATCAGGTTTTAATAATTTCAGGATGAAATTCTACACTCATTAAATGATTCAAGGCAAGTTTGAAAGATTTAGTGTGATACATGTTTACCTTTTATTGCAACTCTTTGCTCTTTTAATTCACCAAGTTCCGAGTTGTCTAGTAAATTGTACTCTCAGTTTTCAGCTACTCAGTAGGCACACTTTTTTCATAAATATTTATTTTATAATATTTAATAATAAACTTCACCTTTAAAATTCTTGTTTTTTGCGTTTCCAAAGTTCTGTACATTTCAAGATTTTTGTTCTATCCTTGGGTCCTCCTGTGATCAGCCAGTCATATTATTTGCCCAATTGTTACAATTTTCATATCAAGTTGATATTACACCATTTGATTTGGAATTTCACTCTAGTGACATAAGCGTTTTTCTGTTTTGACAACAAAACTATTACAACGACCTTTATAGAAAACCCAGAATAGTTTGGCAATTGTGAACTTTTTGAAGGCTACACTGTCACATGGTTTAGCTGAACCCATTATATACTCTATAAATATACATTTGAAACACCTTTAATTTCATTCTTTTTATTAAAGCGACTCGCAACCAGATGGTGCATTAAAAATAGTAATTTGTAAATATGTGTCAAACGCTTATATAAATGGTAAAGAATTAGTTTAGGATAAGAAATTCTGTTTAAAAAAAATGAATTTCAATAAAAAAAAATATTGGTCTCTGGTGGGATTCGAACCCATGGCCCGGCATTGGCGGACAGAAGGCAAAATAGGGGAAACCACTTAGACCAATGGACCACGGAACTATCCGTTTGTCTCGGATCGATTTAACGTATTTCAATGTGTTGCGGTCGAAAGTGCATACAACTTCGTAATTCGGCTCGTGTTTATGTCTGAGCCCGTGTAGAGAAGCAACAGCAACAACTATACCGTCTACTAGTCGGTATAGAAAAACGATGGAAAATATCTAAAAATCTAAGATTCGGTGACGATTCTTGAGACTTTTTTTGGACTGATCATATTTTTTTAATGTCAGAAGCCAAATAATGCCACAAATTTGCTTTTATTTGAGTATTTTATTTTATTTTGACAAGTACACCATCCGGTTGCGAGTCGCTTTAAAAGAAAATTATTTAAGTTCTTAGTATAATTTTGCACCATAAGAAATATTTTCTATATCCTAGAAGCTTAAAACAGGCTAAAAAGTATAGTCAAATGCTTCTTAATGAGCCGTCTGTTTTACTTTAGGTCTGCTTTAACCCTTTCAACACTACAGCCCTCTGCAGATATTACTGATTACATATGTAAGCAGTGTAGACCCTGATCAGAGGGCTCCTATAGGAGCCCTATGATCAGGGTCTGCACTGTTTGATATTTTCATTGGTTTTTGTTGTCATACCAAAACTGCAACAGTAGACTGGTTAAAAATATATGTACTAGAAGAGTCCAAAAGGATAGTAAATACCCACAAGAGAAATTTAGGGTTGAAAGGGTTAAACAACCATCTGTTTTTAATACTGAAAATCTAAGGAGAAAGGGTTATCCCTTCTGCTTAGAGCTTATATTGACTTTTTTTTTTAAACAGTGTAGACCCAGACCCGGTAGCTTCTTAAGGAGCTATCTGATCTGAGTCTATACTGTTTCTCATAGTGTCTGTCTGGCATGAGTGCACATTCTCCTGGCTAAAATTATCCATATTTTATTAGCCAATGTAATAGTTCAAATGATAAATTAGTTGGAGGAGTTTTATGTATTAATATTCGGCAGGAGAATGGTTGAAATCAGACTTTGGTATTACTTTAAACTGACCTTCACTGCTACTTAACCAATTACCCCATAGCTTGTTTCTAGTTTTGAAAACTTGAGAACACTTAATACAGGCTGAAAGTAAAGCAGAATGTGCCTTAAGGCACATTCTGCTTTACTTCCAGCCTGTTTTAATCTACCATCTGCTAGGATATAGAAAATATATCTTATCATACTTATTCATAATGGTAAAAAGTTGAATTATTTTCTTCAGGGGCGGAATAAATTAGAGACGTAAAAAGGTGTATCTATGGGGTAATGGGTTTATCATGGTCTTTTTAAGACTTAAAATAACACTAATAAATGCAATTACCTTCAGCAGTAACAGATTTAGATATAAGATCATAACCTTGTTTCTAAGTTTATCTTGTCAAATATCTATATTCATACCAGTTACAGTCAAATTTCGATTAACCAACTACTTCAAAATGCCTTTTCCATTGCTAAAGCTCAAGGAATGTGTTTGCTATAATTGACAAAAATCAATCACAGTGACAAAAAATATAAAAAAAAGTTTGTGATATTATTGAACATAATTGTATTATAAAGTCACCAGGTGCGTGTCACCTTAAAGTCCCATGGGCATTTCATCAAACAGAATGAACCCTTTACCCCATAGTCTGTTTCTTGTTTTGAAGACAGGTGACCACTTAAAACAGGTTGGAAGTAAAACAGAATGCACCTTAAGGCACATTCTGCTTTACTTTTAGCCTGCATTAAGCTACCATCTGCTAGTATATAGGAAATATTTCTCATGGAACATATTCATGACTATAAAGTGGAACTATTTTCTTCAGTGGATGAATATATAATTTAAAGGCATAAAAATGTATAATTATGGGGTTATGGGTTAAATTATTAAACTTCCATTTTAACTAAGTCGGAGAATCAGAGAAATACAAAATTCCCATTTTTCCTAGTTTTTATTTTTACAACCAGTTATAAATGGACAAGGAATTCCAAGTCCTTCCCTTTGATATAATTGCATTAAAATGCAATATTTCACAATCACACCATATTTAGAACTTTGTCATTATTAAGTGTTCCACAATTATATCTTGTTTCATCTGCAACAATTGTCATCGCTACTGTTCTAAAAATAAACTTTTCAACAAAAAAATGGTCTGAGTTTGGATAGATGCTATGTATTGTTGCGTCTCATCTGGATGCAAACTGTTTGCATAGGTAATCACAGTGAAAAGAGGGTACGTATTATCCCCATTGCTTTCAGAGCTTCCTTGTTTCCTATAGTAGCTAAACATATAGTAAATCATTTTAGTTATAGTAGACCTTCATGATTTATGATTTCATGCTCACCCCATGCCAAGAGCTTTCAGCTGATAAGTGCATGCTGCTAAGGCAGCAGGAAAACTTTACATACTCAAATAATCCAGGGAGTTGAATTATGGGTCATATTTTAGGTTTTATCATATACAAACGACTCCCATGGTCAGCATAGAGATATGACATGGCCCTTGGAACATGAATGTCATGTAAGCAAATTTCAAAAGGATCTGTGCAAACTATTTGGATCCAGATCAGGCCCCACAAACTGTGAGCCCTGATCAGAATCCAAACTGTTTGTCACTTAGATCTGTACCTGTGACCTCATAATAAACTTTAATAGTGTAGAACCCAGATCTTTGAGTACCTTATTATGTAATTGAGTCCTTTTGGGTCTGCACTGTTATTGTAGTCTGTACTAAATTTGTATTGTCTGTACATGATTCAGCGCTATAAGACCATGTGTCCTGGTGCCGTAAAACCCAACTTTCTACACTCATGGTTGTCTGAAATATACCTTTTAAAATTTCTCTTAAATAGTAAAACACTGGACCAGACTTAATTGGAAACTGGATTTTGGACGTCAATGGGTTAAAGACAGCAGATTGCTTTGATCTATATTTTTAATCTAATGATAGTTTCATATTATTATGGCCGTCTGAATTATTATCTACCACTTTCGTCCCCTCACAATGCTATTGTAACACCCCTCCCCACAACACTCACACACTCACAATCAATTTGTCTTGAAAATCTATATTTTATACATGTTCAGTAAAACCTCTCTATTACAGCCACTAAAACGAAGACTAATTGATTGTATAAAAGGCAGGTGACAGCTTAAAGCAAGGTGACAGTCAAACAGAAAGCTCCTGCAGGAGCTTTCTGTTCAACTGTCACCTTGCTTTAAGCAGTCACCTATCGTAAATACCTAATAATTAAATCAATGTAGTGGCCATTATAGAGAGGTTCTACTGTATGTCCAAAAACACTTGCTTTGCAAGCCATTTTGATCCAAATCAGATACAGATTAACTCTGTGTCTGATCAGGATACAAACAGTGTGTCACTCATTTTTTCCGTCATGTAAAGGAGACACAAAAAGTATTAAAGATTTAAGAAATATTCAGGTCAATAATATTGAAGAAGGCAAACATGGATAGATAAGGATTAAAAGTCTATTGACGTCAATGTAAATAAATAAGCCGGTCTACCTCCACCTGAAGAATTTCAATATGTATTCCAATGATAACCCGTATCCTGCCATGGAGTGTGCATCGTCCTGAACGTCTACAAACAGTTTAGATCCTGTCACATGATTAGCAACTTGCTATCTGATCAGGAATCCAAACTATTAGGACCAATCAGTCCTTGGTAAACATAACTCATTACCCCATAAATACACCTTTTTACGCCTTTACTTAAATCCTCCACTAAAGAAAATAGTTCCAGTTTATACATTCATTAATAATTATGTGTCATAAGAAATATTTTCAATATTCTAGCAGATGGTAGCTTAAATTTAGGATCCTAAAAGTTAGAAAAGAAGAAAGAAAACTTTACAAATTCTAATTTAGAACCGTGGCAGATGACAATTATTGCAGACAAAAAAGATGCTTAGCCCTAAAAGACTAAGAAAGGAAAGATGAATTGAATTTGAAATATCTCTAGTTCTTTACCCTATAGCTTGTATCTAGTTTTGAAGACCGGTGAGCTCTTGAAGCAGGCATATTCTGCTTTATTTTCAGTCTCTTTAAAGCTATCATCATTCGGCTAGGATATAGAAAATAATTCGTATACTGCCATTCATTTCTGTATATCATGAAACTGTTTTCTTCATTTATCAAATTAAAGGCATAAAAGGGCCTTGTTAAAGAATAATGGGTTAAGATGCCAAGATTGAAGAAAATTGTTTTAATTGTAGCAGGATAAAGTTTAATCCCCTGCAAAGGTAACACAGGGAAAGGTGAGAGACTTATGATCAAATATTTCAAAATGACCAGTACAATTTTAATCCCTTACAGTGTTTAGTTCTAGATTTATACATCCTTTGGTTCAGGATTTATATATTTCTTGCAAACAGAGCAGACCTGACCATAGAGGAATCCAAAGTGCTTTACACTCATACTGTGTTTCTTCATATAAATTAGGAATAAAAACTGATATTGAAAGTTTTTTTTATTAGAAGTCCTATTTACAGCAAACTGTAATTGAGCATGATAAGAAATAAGGGGATTGGTATAGTAGTGAGACTTTTAATCTAGTCTTTAACTCTTTGTATGCTGGGTAATTTTTTTTCGTCTGCAACATTTGTCGTCTGCTACTGTTCTAAAATTAGCATTTTCAAAATTTCTTTTAAATTCAGAGTCAGAATGGCAAACAGTTTGGATCCTGATGAGACGCCGCGTTACGCGGCGTCTCATCTGGATCCAAACTGTTTGCAAAGTAAAGGCAATCACTGTGGTGGATATATCCGCTGCTAGCATGCAAAGAGTTAACTCTTCAGTCCTGTCTTAACCCTTATCATGCTGCATTGTCATCTACTTCAAATATACCGTCTGCGAAAAATGTAAAAAATCATATTTAATATTTTTTAAATTAAAGAAACTATGAATATGAGTGGCAAACAGTTTAGATCCATATCAGACGCCGCATTATGCGGCGTCTGAGTTGGATCCAAACACTTACTGTTTGCAAATATTAGCGAAATCACACTTCTAATTGACAGGCAAAGGATCAACTCTTTCATTATGAAATTATTGTCCACTGAAAAATTGTTGTCTGAAATGTTATGCCTGATTGAAATTTTCTAAAGAAATATTGATATAAGTGACAAACAATTTTGATCCTGATCGGATACTGGGTATTGTGGCATCTGTATCAAAACTATTGGCAAATAAAGAGGATTGCTCTATTAGCAGTGAAATGGTTATGATACATCAATGAAGGAGGTTCTAGGTCAGACTAAACTAATCCTATTATGGTTTTTTGTGACACCTATTTCTTACTTTAAACCCATTACCCCATAGCCTATTTCTAGTATTGAAGATAGTTGACAACTTATAGCAGGTTGAAAGTAAAGCAGAATGCGCCTTAAGGCTTTACTTTCAGCCTGCTTTAAGCTAGCTTCTGCTAGGATATTGAAAATATTTCTTATGGTAATATATTTATGAAGGTATAATTTGGAACTAATTTCTTCAGTGGAGGAATGAATTAAAAGCGTAAAAAGGCGTATTTATGGGATAATGGGTTAAAATGTTATTGCGGCGGTTCAGCTAAACCCTTCTGCAGAATATTTATTTAAAAGATTATGCTCACTGTCGTTTATCAGAACTATAGATACGGAAAAAATCGCCAGTGTCAGACAGATGAGACAACAGTGCACACCAAGATCAGACAGTTCACTGGGAATTGACTTAAGCATTCACAAACAGTTTTAATACTGATCAGAATTCATTTAACTAATTGTTAATGTTAAGAGCTATACCTGCAATACTGTAGACTTTTGCAAACACAGTTTTGATTGAGTTACCATGAGTTAAAAGCCGCCCGATCATATGAAAACTCACAGTTTGTCACTCTGATAATATATTTCTACTTAAGAAACAGTTCGAGGGCTTGGCGGAAAACTATCCTAACTCATATTTTTAGAATTTTACAGGAGAGGGAAAAAACATTCTCTTCATTTTATTTTATGTCTTTTTAAGTGTTTTCTTGTATTTATTTAACACTTTAAGATGTATAATCAAAGAGCAATTGTTACATTTAAGGTATCCTCATTGGTTTGGCAAATATAGCATATAGTTGAGTTAGGATAGTGTTATACTGAAATTCTTACATGTTAGAAGATAATCGTTGGTGGAACAGTATCCTAACTTGAGTTAGGATAGTGTTCCGTTATAAATTCCATTCTATTGCTTGAGATAGGATAGTGTTCCACTATGACAAAATCACTCAATTATCTTGATAACTTTGGTATGAACCTTTAAATGTGCTATAAAGTATGTCTTTGCTATATTTATATCATTTACAGCCTTACAGACTAGAATAAGAGAGAATAATAAATGTCAGACATTTTGAAGTACGGTCAGAATGATGAATTTAACCCTCTCTATAGTGACCACTTAATAAAGTCACATATTGGTTGCCTAGTGTCAGTATTTAATGCAGCACAAAGATAATGCAGAACATGACTGTTATAAAAGAGGAACTTTCTACATTTCTTCCATGTGGACGAAAAAGCCACTGGACTAAAAGACAGTAAATTACTTTTTTTTGTTATTGCTCGGATGCTTTTCCTGAATGCCCATTTAAGGGGCTAATATAGTTTACAAGTTGAATGTACAATATTAAGTATTAACTATATGTTTGAACTGCACTTCTGATAACAATACATAGTTATCATTAAATTTTCTGTTCTAGACACATTATATGAAATAATCTTTCCCTTGAAGAAATTACGCCTTTTCACGCCTTTGCAAACATAATAGACCCAGGCAGTTCCTATTATAAGAGCTGCCTCATTAGGCTTTACTCTGTTTTCCTGATTAATTATTGTAGGTCAGACTTTACATTATTCATTCTTACATTTTACTGCTCAATGTCAGAGTATGAGATTCATGCTGGACATGTCTCTGTCATAAAGAAGCTTAAGTGTTAACAGGTTAGAAAACTGACATTCCCGGCTGAAGCAATTTGACATCTGACCCCTTTGAGTTTACTGCATTCAAGTTTACTTTGTACAATTCAAATCTTTACTCAAATAATGCAATTTAACTGTAATTAACTAAAAGTCTTGTATATACAAACAGTTTGTCTCCAAATTAGACTCAGAATAACCTGTATCACATTTCTTAATCTAAAATGAAAATTTAAAGTGAATGAAACATACTTGTAGAACTGTTACACTTTTTATGTTATACACAAACTGACTGGAATTATCAAACAGTTGAATCCAGATCAGACTGGGTATTAAACTTAACAGTGACCTTGAAACAGGAATTTTAAATTTTTAGAGTTTAAATCTGTTGACTACTAAGCCTTACAACACTAACATTAATTTTGCAAACCAATCAGTTTGTATCCTGATTGAACGCAGTGTAACACAGCATCTGATTTAGATCTGAACTGTTTGACACTCATCTCAATGTTTTTTAAGTTAGAAACAACATACAAATTCAAAAATATAAAAAATAAAATGGTAGAGGTTGTTACGTCATAATGGCAAAGAAAGGGTTAAAAGACGTACAGAAAAAGCTACAAACAGTGTGGATTTATATCAATCTTATCATCTGTAGTATAACACTGAGTCTGATCAGAGTGCAGCAGTAGAAAAATGAAGAGCGCCAAGCAGTATAGACACTGATCATATATGATATACCATGTGTTATCTGTGTAAGTTGTCTCTGATATTGTTACGGCAATGTGTTGTAAGCCAAATAGCCATTTAAAATGATGCCACCCTTAACCCATTACCCCATATCCTATGGGTGTTGAAGACAGGTGACCTGTTAAAGTGATATAAAGTGTTCAGCGAGGAATAAATCAAATGCACTAAAAGCCACTTCTGTGGCGGAAAGTGTTTTAATACTGCTTATAAATAGTCTTGCTCAAAAAAGGAATAAGTGAATATTTGAGTCAATGAATCTATCGATGTTAACCCTTCAGTATACCAATGTCTTTATGTCCCCCTCCCCTATTTATTGTTTATACCTTTAATGAAAACGATGTAAATAACTGGATTGAAGGTTGCACATTCTACACTACACAGTTTAAGTTAGACAATATTTAAATCAGTCTCTATTTAAGTGTAATGTACTACATATAACATGTGATTGACTAATGGTAAAAAGATTATAAAGGCCTGGCATTATGGGTCTTGAAATAAGTAAATTCATACTGTATAACTCTGCTATTTAGAAGGCACCATGTGACAAAGAAATAAGGAATAAAACTTTTCATTTAAAAAAAAGAACAATACTGCGTTCAGTAAATGCTTATGGCCTTATTAACATCTTTGACAATACATTCTGAATATTGTCCATGTCCAAATTAGATCAAGATCTCAATGTCAAATTATGTTTGGGTGATACGGGTGGAATGATAATGGTCTAAAGTGAACAACTGTATTTAAGTATCAAAGCATTGTAACTTGTTGTAAGAAGTGTTAAAGGTAAAATCTAGTTGACCAAGGAAATAACCCATTCAAAATAGTGTAGACCTATTGTCCAAATTAGATCACAGTCAATGTCAGATGGTGTTTGTGTAATATTAGTAATAGTGGATTGGGAATGGCAATTGTTGGCAACAACTGTTTAAGTTTATCCAAATATTTGAGTAAGCAGTGTTGTAGTGCTAGAAGATACGGTAAAATCTGGTTAATAGTCATACACATGGAAAAATAATGTCGCAATACCATATCGTGAGTATACTCTATGCAGAGTGATGTGATTAATGAAGATGATGATCACTAAAATTATGCCCCCTCATATAGATGCCAGGGGCATAAAAATTCAGACATTCATCAGAGTTGGTATAAGCATACCATGAGGCTATGTACAAATTTGGTTTAGCTATACATTATTACCTAGTAAATAGAGAAGATTTATCATGCATTTTAACCGCAAGTGACCCTTATCTCTGAAGCAAGTTATAATGTTTGAATTTTGAACTTTGTCTATTTTTCACTTTCCTTATTTTGCAACAACTTATAATGATCTGAGTATGTTATTTGATGAGTAGTAGGTCAGATGAGGACAACCATTTTGATTGTATTTATTTGTAATGAAGAGTAGGACCAATGAACCTTGCTAGCCTTATGGTTACTAATATGCCATGGGATATAGCATAAGCCCCCCCCCCCCCCCCCCCCCCAACCCACTCCCACTCCCACAAACACACACTTTGTTGAAGTGAGGTGAAATACATACAGACAAACAGATATTATGCATTTACTTTCTATTTCAATACAAATGGATCTAATACATCAGCATTTTGTTATGTACATACAGTAATGTATTTATCAACCAAATTGTTATGCCCGGATATTGCAATGAACTCTCCCTATCTTTCCACAGGCCATAACTCTTTCTCTCTGAAACTTCAGAAAGACAAATCAAGTTTCCGAAAAAGGATAGTCCATTTTGACTATTTTAGGGTTGTTTTTAACTCATCTGACACAAAGTGCCGATGTGAGCTATTGTCCAGTGTCAGGCGCTAGTCACCCATGATGTGTCGTCAACTTATTTTCAAAGAACATTTTTGGAAACCAATGGGCCAATTTCATTAAAACTTCATATGATTTTCCCTTGTAGACTTATTAGTCTAACAGAATATTTCAAATATAGGTGTGGTTGAAATGATTTTCTTGTTAAAACTACAGCTACCAATTGACAATAATTTTACACAAATGATTCATGGGTGACCCTCTATCAGATTTTCTGAAACTAATTTTTTCCTAGCCTAAAATCATGGCTGCCAGTGGGTAGACATATACATTCTGCCACACACCCTCTTGGGTAATTTCGGGCAGTGAAAGTAGCTGTAGTGAAAACTTAAAAAAACTTCTTGTCTGAAACCACTTGCGCGATTTGAAAATTATTGTACAAATGATCCATGGGTAACCTACGGGATTTATTAGGACAATTTTCCAAGATTGAAAAATATGGATGTCAGTGTGCGGGTAAAGTTTTCCTTATATGGCTACAGTGAAACTTAAAAACGAATATTCTTTTTCCCAAACCACTAAGTCTCGCTCAGATTTATGCCAACATGATGATAACAATGGGATACCAGGTGAGCCATAAAGGCTCATTATGACCCTTTTGTTTATTATTTATTTCAAAATTACAAAAAGTGCAGACCCTGATTAGAGTTGTCTTTTAGGACACCCCCTCCCCTATCTGGGTCTACAATGTTTGCATATAGCATGTACACTGTATGTAAAGGATGAGTATACTCGTCACTGAGGGCTCAACGAGTTAAGGCATAGAGCCACCCCTATCCAAAAAATTCAGACAAGAAAACTTTGATTTGCTTGTTAATCAAAATATAAGAATTTAATTTATATTATAGATCAGTGTTTGATACATGTTGTCTACTTTAGGCTTTAAACAACCTGGTCTTAAGCTTATAATTATTAAATTCTTAATATTACTGCTTTTCAATTCTTGACACGACGAAAATCCTCACGGTCTTATTTATTGTAACTGATGAAAATAATTCCGATTTATACAGTCATAAATATGTATCATAAGCAATATTTCTATATTTTAGCAGTTAACCCTTCTATTTCTATTTATTACTTCTCTCCATTAATACTTATGATTATGAGCAGGGGCACTTTTTTAGGTGCAACACTGGGACTGTACCCGGCCGGTCACTTCATCACTGTACCCTTTCCCCAATAGAAACACCTTTTAGCGCATCATCAGTTTATTCTTCCGATACAGTCATGAATATGCAAAATAATCTTAAAGAATGCTGAAAGTAAAGCAGATTGTGTCTTAAGGTGCATTCTGCTTTTCTTCAACCTGCTTTAAGTGGTCACCTGTCTTTAAAACTAGAAACAGACTATGGTGTAATAGGTTAATAGCTTAAAGCATGTTGAAAGTAAAGCAGAATGTGCATTAAGGCATGTTCTGCTTTACTACCATCCTGCTTTAAGTGGTCACCAGTCTTCAAAAATAGAAACTGGCCATAGGGTAATAGGTTAAGATGCATTCTGCTTTACTTTCAATCTGCTTTTTATCAACTGTTAGGATATAGACTAATTAATTCTTATGGTACAAATTTCATGATTTTATATAAAGTGGAACTGTTTTCTAAAGTGGATGAATAGATTAATGGTGTAAAAGATGTACTTATGGGTTAATGGGTTTAGAAAATAGAACCTTTTTTATTCAAAACTATAAAATCCTGTCTGACCACAGAAATAATCAGAACATCTGATTTTAGTGAAGCTAGAAATCAGACTGTAAGGGGCTGCTAGCCTGCTACTTATTTAAGATATGACTGGGTCCATTTAGTAGAATGAAATATCAGGGGTATAACTAGGAGAAATTCAGGAAAAATGGCAGTAAAGTATTGGACTGAGTATTAACTTGGTTAGTGAACAAAAACAATAAAATGCCGTAATATAAGAAATCCCAGTTTCGCAATTTAGGGTTAACTGTAAGAGTTGTAGCTTCTAAAAACCAGATCTTTTTGTAAAATCTTGATCTAAGATTGTTAGATATCGTCTGGAGTTCAAAATAAATTAATTAAGAAACCTTTTTTAGTATAGCTGATATACAGTCTTCCATAGTACTTTAATCATTGGGCAGCAGCATGATGTATAAAGGGTGATACACAGATGCACACCACTTTACAAAAGATGCACTAATCTTGTACTCAATAACAAATATTGTCAAAGCAGTACTAAATAATGTCAAACTATTTTTAAAAGAAAAATAACTAAAATAGGTAAAAATAATGAAAATGTTTGACCTTATTTCAAGTTGTATTTGTTTTCCACTGAGTTATGATGTATTAACACTATGCTAACTCTTCATTTTTTATCTATAACACTATTCAATCTCAAGTTAGGATAGTGTTATATTTTTCAAAATGTATAGAGTAAGGGAAAATTTCAGCGTAACACTATCCCAACTTGAGATAGGATAGTCTTTTAGTAACAGAAAACATCTTGTGAGATAGGATAATGTAATAATTTGCAATATCTTTGTTATTAATAAGAATATAACAGAAATATTTTCACACATTATGCAAACCTTAAAACAGCTTTGGAAATTGACAAAAAGTCATTTTTGAAAAAAACATGAGTTAGGATAGTTTTCCGCCAAGCCCTCGAGTTTAAGTACAGAATTTATGCTAAGTACAGAATTTATGCCATTTAAGCCTTGTGTCTACTAACGAGGACATTGGCAAAACTTTTAGGACTTGATGAGATGCCCCATTATTCAGGGTCTACACTGTTTACTATTTCATATTAATTGTTCAGCTGTATGGGCAAACACTTCAGTGTCTTTAGATCACCCTTGTATATATCTATAATGAAATCTTCGAACAAGCACATTAGGAGAGTTAGTTGTATTTTCCAGGCACATAATTATGGGTTAAAATAATTGGAATGCAGTCAATGTTTTCCTACAATTACTTTAAATTTGCAAAAGATTTAGATCTCATGCGGAGTGGTTCTGTGTCTGATCAGAAACCAAACTGTTTTTCACTTCCATTAGATATCTTCAATCATAGTCAAGAAAAATTGTAATTTTGGGTTCTAAGGCAGACAACACTCTGAAAATAGCAGACATTTGTTTATTATCAATAGATTTGCTAGGCTTTAAACTTAACATTTGCATACTGGGTAATTTTTGTCGTCTGCAACAATTGTCATCTGCTATTGTTCTAAAAATAGATTTTTCTAAATTTCTTTTCAAAACATGGTCAGAGTTTCAAACAGTTTGGATTCTGATGAGACGCCGTGTTACACGGCGTCTCATCTGGATCCAAACTGTTTGCAAAGATAATCACTGTGGCAGATATATCGGCGGCTAGCATGCAAAGAGTTAAACTTAAATTACCGGTACATATCCAACCAAAGTATATTTTTATCTAAGAGATCACATAATCGTTATTAGCCGTCAAATCAATATAAAGCACAGTACCTACGTCAATGAGTGTCTAATTTTAGTAATGATGTAATTAAATTTATATCAGTCAGTCTATATATATCCACCAATGAGATAAGGTGCAAATTATTTAAGTGGGTTAATTCAGTATTGTGAAAGTTCAGGTTAGTTCGTTGTCAGATTGAATATTTGGCCTTTAATCCCTGACCTCTTAAACTCTTTAAATGATAAGTAATGCTTTTGTCTGTTACAAATGTTGTCTGCTACCCTTATAAAAAAAAACTTTTCAGAATATGACATTTATAGAGTGCCAAACAGCTCAGATCCAAACTTTTTGAGGGGATACTGAGCATAACTTTATTACATGTAATTAAAATAAAATTTGCAAACAGTTTAGATCCAGATCTTACATCAAGTAACTCAGCATCAGACAAAAGTATTAAAGCAAAAGCCTTGACTTTACTTTTTCTTGCAAATTAGGTATTATTGTGCCTTTAATGCCTTTAAACGTATTTTAATTATTTCCTCCACTGAAGAAAATTATCAGTTCCAATATACAGTCATGAATATGCATCATAAGAAATATTACCTATATCCAAGCATATGTTGGCTTAAAGCAGGCTGAAAGTAATGCAGAATGTGCTTTTAAGTGATACCCTGTCTTCAAAGCTTAGGATACAGGCCATGGAGTAATGGTACATCGATTCAGTAACTCTCGGAGTCGTCTCGACCTCTGACACTTCAAATGGACAATTTCAGTTTACAATAAAGTCAACATCTTTTCTTTCACTTATTTAGGTTTAACTTTTTACAATTTATTGCAAAATGACAAACAATGCAGACTCTTAGGCATTTGAAAGTTTAAAATGCACAGCTAGGGCTTTTTAGGGAATTTACACGTGTACTCTTCTGTTTGTTAAGGACAAGTGTACTTGTGGCTGTAGGGTTCAATGGCTTGAGTGGCAATATAACACTGTAGGTAGAGTATAATTGTATATAGACAAAAAAATCCAGGTCCATAATCAGCTGTCCTAATTTAAATAAACTGATCAGCTATCTATAACCTGATTATCGATCATAATGACCGTATCTACTACCTATATTAGGTAGGGCAAACTTAGGGAGGGGTAGACAGTCAAACCTGTGTTCAATTAAACAGCTTTAAAACAATTTATGAATGGCCTGGAAAACAGGTAACTGCTTAATGCAGGACAAAAGTAATGCAGAAAGCTCCCTGGAGGGAGCTTCTGCATTATTTTTGTCCTGCATTAAGCTACAGCCTGTATTTAGGGGTTATGCTCATATATTGAATGGTAACACCGTATTGGCATTGCTTGTAATTGGAAACATGAGGGAAAACACCCCATGGTAATGTTGCCAAAAAGGTCTGGAACTGGTTCAAGGTTGAATTAATTAACGAGACAGTGGTCTAAGCGCCACAATGTCACCCAATTATGTTACATGTACATGTATACTGCATGCATACAAAATTAAGGAGTTACTTTATTGAACTCTTTTAGGATTATGGTTTGTTTAGTAGGGTTTATTTGATATATATAGATCTATATAATTTTATTTTTTTTATTTTTTTTTGGGAATGGGTGAAAAATTTACAAAATGTGAAATACCTTTTTGTCAAAATTACAAAAGGCAATATTAAGTTGTTTATAACATTGAAATGGATTTCATATTTATAAGCTTCATTTTCAGGTAATTCCAAGTACAGTAATCACCCCTTATTATGACCACTTAAAAACATAATTATAGGCTAATTATTCATGGATTGTTATGATAAAAAAGACATCTTAGTGCAAGATGAAAGTAAATCAATCAGAAAGCGCATTGCTTTAAGCAGCCAACTTCATTCAACGCATAATACTTAGTATAACTTCGTGCTCATAATAAAGGGATTTTTAAAGCAAATTATTCCTTTATAATGAAACACTGGACAGTATGAGTAGTGATGAAAAATCTGTTTCTAGTTTTCAAGATAACTGACCACTTAAAGCAGGTTGAAAGTAAAGCAGAATGTGCCTTAAGGTGCATTCTGCTTTACTTTCAGCCTGCTTTAAGATATTTTCTGCTAGAATACAGAAAATATGTCTAATGGTGCATATTCTTGAATGTATAAATTGGAACTATTTTCTTTAGTGGAGGAATAAATTAAATGTGCTAAAAGACACTTCTATGAGGGAAAGGGTTAAGACTTAGGTTATTGTCACATGTTAAAGACTTAATTATAACTGTTTTGGTCATACTGCTACCCATCTGTTTAGAAGAATATTACACTGATCACTCACTCACTGTCTTTGACTCACTCACTCACTCTGGTTGTCATTTTAAATGCCACCAGACTTGGTCTGTATTCCCTGTGCGTCTCAAACATTCATTTCTACATCTTAAATAACCCCATAGCTTGTTTTAGTTTTGAAGACAAGTGACTACTTAAAGCAGGTTGAAAGTAAAGCAGAATGCACTTTAATGTGCATTCTGCTTTATGCTACCATCTGCTAGGATACAGAAAATATTTCTTATGGTAGTCTTAGATACAGACTTTTCCTTAAAGCAGAACAATCTTGATGTAGAAAGCTTCTGTAGGAGCTTTCTGCATAATTGTTGTCCTGCATTAAGCATCAACCTGTCTTTGGAAATATGTAGGCTATTTTAATAAGTGGTCATTTAACCCATTTCTCCATGATTACACCTTTTTAAGCCTTTGACTGATTCCTCCACTGAAGAAAATAGTTGAATTTTGTACAGTAATGGATAATTATGCAACTTACAATATATTTCTTATAATTATATATCCTAGTAATTGGTAGCTTACAACAAGTTGAAAGTAAAGCAGAATGTGCCTTTAGGGACATTCTGCTGTACTTTCAACTTGCTTTAAGTGGTCACCTGTCTTTCAACTTAGAAACAGGCTATGGGGAAAATGATTGAGGTCAGATCAATAGGTTACATTAATTTTATATCTATGTCGTATCAGAGCAGTTCAAGGGAGGTAACTAGTACACAACCAATAATAGGGATAGTTTTATTCCAATTAAAATAGAACAACAACAAAAAAATAAATTACATGAATATCTAAAACAATTCATGAAGCCCTGTTTAAACACATAAAGATAAAGCAAAGTTAAATGCAACATATAACAGTATTCAGCAGTCAAGTCAGCGCCTCGCTTGTAATTTGGATTTAATGGATTGTGTTTCAAAAATTGACAGAGGAACAAGTCAGATTTAGAATTTAAGCAGATGATCATGAATTTTGAAACAGATGGTTGATACCCATTACTGGCCAGCAGTAATGATGAACTATATAAACTAAGCTTCTCTATGATACTTTACAAATGTTTTAACTCATTAACCCTTTACCCCATAGCCTGTTTCTGGTTTTGAAGGTAGGTTGAAAGTAAAGCAGACTGTTCAGCCTGCTTTAAACTACCATCTTGTAGTACCCTTGTCCTATGCAAACAGTGACGACCCAGACCAGAGGGCTCCTAAAGGACCCCCCTGATCAGTCTGCAAGGTTTGACATATTGCAGCAACCTTAAATAGTCAAAAGTTGACAAACTATAATTGTCCATCAAGAGGAAAAGGTTAATTAACTCTTTGAATGCTTGATAATTTTTTGTTTGCAACAATATTATTGATGTCTGATACTTTTGTAAATGTAGAATTTTCTATTTTTCTTTTCAAACTAGAGTGAGAGGGTCAAACAGTTTGGAAACTGACGAGACACTGTGTTGAATGGGCATCTCATCAGGATCCAAACTGCTTGCAATTAGGATTCTTTACAGGTAAACATTCTCTTGCAATGGCTGCACTGTAACACAAGATTGATATCAATGTGTTTAGAATAATGTTGCTGAGATAAATTTGCTGTTTTGTGTAAGTAAATAACATACATGTACTCACAAAATTAATGCAAACAATATTTACAGTAAAGTCCCTTACGACCACTAAAAAGAATACTATATAAATATGTGAACGAAAAGTGACAGCTTTAAGCAAGATGAAAATAAAACAGAAAGCTTTGTTTCACTTTCACGTTGCTTTAAGCAGCCACCTGCTTTAAATACCTAATAATTAACACAGTTTAGTAGTCGTAAGAGGGGTCTTCCTGTACATGTATTTCTGATAGTGGTATGAATGAAGAAGAGAAAATGATGCTGTATGCTAAATAAATAGACAGGTTGAACATGTCATGATAGAATATGGTGGCCGCGTATCTAATGTCAATGAAATGTCATACTAAATGCAGAGTTTAACTCTTTCAACAATGATGGACCTGTTTAGAATTATACTCATTACATTTGCAAATAGTGTAGACCCAGATCAGAGGGCTCCTATAGGAGCCCTCTGATCTGGGTCCATACTGTTTGCTTATTTAGCCCAGTATTTATCAAATTACCCAGAATCCCAAGGAGACTGGTTCATGTTTTGGTAACTAACATGATCCACAAAGGAACCGAATAACCCACAAGAGTTACTTAGCGTTGAAAGAGCTTAACCCTTCTCCTGCTAATAGCTTGTGTTTCAAAATGTTTGAAAATAGTGAAGAATGTGCACAGTTACAAGGCTGCCATTTCTCCGGATTTATCCGAAATGTTCAGGATTTTATCCTAGCAGATGGTAGGTTAAATCAGACTGAAAGTAAAGCAGAATGCACCTTAAGGTGCACCCTGCTTTACTTTCAACCTACTTTAAAGTAAACAAACTTGGAAAATAAAAAATTTGGAAATCTTAGGATTTTTCATGACCAAGTTTACCAAGCCCTGAGTTTACTTTAAAGCATATGTCTGACATGAGTCTACCCTCTTTCTTTGGGGGAAAACTTTCTTATTTTATTAGCCAATGTTTTATATATGAATATTCAGCAGGAGAAGGATCAAGACTTTATTTTAACCAATTACCAGTTTCTGGTTAGTGGTTTCCGTCTTGCATTAATCATAGCCATTGTTGGTTTAGATACAGTCTTTTTGTTATTGGCATTGTTAACAGTGGAATCGAGGATTGAGCCTCGTCTATTCTGAGACCTAAGAGGAGGCCTCCTATAGTTCCTGGTGGTAGCTTGTGTACTGAAACCCAGTCTATAATTAGAGTTCTCATCAGCCAAGTTTCCGTGACTGGTTTTCAGATCAGCCACCATTTTCCTGAGGTTGTCTAATGTCTTCTCTTTCTCCACATGCTGCAGATTGGCAGCCTCTAGTGATTTACACTTCTCCAGTAAGATGATGTTTTCCGTCCTGAGTCTCTGATTCTCCTCTTCAATAGTCTTCATCTGGTCCCTCTGATTGTTTCTCTGACTCTCCAGGTTGTTTATTGACTTGCTATAGTCATACAGCTCCATCAACATCCTCTCTGATTTCTTCTTCTCTCTATCGAGTTCTTTCTCATAGCCTTTCAGAAGTATTTGCTGGTCTTTCACTAGATTGGCCAGGTTTTGTTTTCTATCCGGATCACCAAGGATATAATGACACTGATCCACTAGCTTGTCCAGGGTGCTTTGCTTGTTAATTAGTTTGTCAACCTCAGTTTCAAGGTTACTAACAACTGTTTGGATGTCTTCCGCCTTCATTGTAATTGGGCCATCGGTTTCATCAAAGTCATTTGAATCATTGTCATTTTCAGTAGGTTGATGATTGAGCAGATCTCCAAGATTTTCGTCACGAACTTTCTCATATGTTCGACGAAGATTATCCTGAACAGCACTTGGCACAGGGGATGTACTCCGCTGTGTTGCTTCTACAAACACTTCCTCAGATGATGTAGATTCAATCTTTTTTGACCTGCAAAATATGGAATTGGTCAATAACGATCTTCAATATTTTCCCCATAACTTGTACATGTACATATATTGCTTTGTGTCAAAGACATTGGCATCAATGTTGACAATGGCTTTACATATAATGTTAACGTTTTTGGGTCCAAGCATTTCCTATCAACTGCTCGTTGGAGATTTACGAAACTTGCTAGAATGTATCTCTATAAAGTGCATATGTGCATGTTGCATTTTGTTCAGTAATCAGTATATTAGTTTCACTTTCGCTTCTTTCTGCAGTGGCTATAAAACTACTTTAAAATTGCTTAACGCATTACCCCATAAATACACCTTTTTCAACTTAATTTATTCCTCCACTGAAGGAAATAGTTCCAATTTATACAGTCAGGAATATGTAGCAAAAGAAATATTTTATATATTTTATCAGATGATAGCTTAAAACAGGCTGAAAGTAAAGCAGAATGCGCCCTAAGGGGCATTCTGCTTTACTTTCAACCTGCTTTAAGTAGTCATTTGTTTTTAAAACTAGAAACATGCTATGGGGTAATAGGTTAAGGAAGACTCTTTTGCAAACTGTTTGCGACTCAAAAGAAACTCTAAAAATGAAATAACTCAGTTTCTACACCTTATTGTATTGCATTAATTTTTTGCTTAGTTTCATTTAATAATTAAGTTTTTTCTACTGCACAAGACACTGGCAGACAGTGTAGATCCTGATCAGACTGCTCCCTAAGGAGCAGTCTGATCAGGGTCTACACTGTATGCTTAGGCCTGTTTAGTGTCCCAATACTTAGGATCATTAGTTTGTGCCTTGGTTTACCTTTTGCGCTCAAGCTGTAGTTGATCTGACATCCATTTCTCCATGGTTTTCTTGTCCTGCTGTGACACTCTCTTACTGTGACCAAATGTTTTATGTATAAACGTGCCAACTCTTGTCTTGATATCCTGGTCAGCTGTCAAATCCACTGATGGTCGTGGGGTTACTGTAAAGTAAGAAATAGTTGTTTGAAAAAAATCAGCATTTTTGCTTTCTGTGTCATAAATGCTTTTTATGCTCCCAGAATCTGTGATTCTGGGACATATAGTTTTTGCCCTGTCTGTCTGTGAAAAAAACCCTTTAACCTTGCATATAACTTTTGTGCTGCTGGACATATTGCTTTCATAGTTGGTGTGTTCCTTGCTTGTAACATGACCTTTCCAATCATGCCACATATTTATGCTTGTAACCTTGACCTTGATATTTGACCTACTTAACCAAAAATTAACCAAAAACCTTAACTAATTGGCTACAACCATTGCACTATTGCACATGGGCCTTTGGACAAAAATGACTAAGTGCTCTTCATAGATTTCTCTTATTGACCGACATTGGTCTCAATTCATAGAGACACTATACCCTAAACAAAACCTACACATACCATCTTGAGGTATCTCTTGTTTTAAGCCACCACAGGTACAGATGGGCAGGTTGTTGAAGGAGTTTTGTCTACTGAGACTGCTGATGGCTGCCATATAGCTGGTTTCTAGCGTAGTGGCCAGCCAAGGGTAGTCTACCTTCAGGATGTCAACAAACGCTTCAAATGCTTCTGGTCCCCGGCGTGGCAGCAGTGATAACATTTTGTACACCTGCTCTGTTGGTGTCCTTTCAGCCTGAAAAAGAATGGATACAGTCATGACTATGTTAATCTTGAAAGAAATTCATAACTAGAACTATAATACAATATAAAACTATGTTAATGGTACAAGTGCCTGTTTATGCCTTTACCTTTTACTCAATGAATACCTTGTCATCCCTAAAACCTAAGTCACTGGAAAAGTTTACTATTTATCTGCATATTGCAAAGGGAATGCCTAAAAAGATTGTCAACCAGATGGCGAATAAGTTTGAAAATCCCCCTGATGTGACCATGACCTCTAATGACCTTGACCTTTGTTTGACATGGTCCAACTTGTACTGTGCTCAAGAGTCTCTTAGTTGAGTACACATGCCAAATATGAAGTCCATATATCACATGTAATGCCAAAGTTATTGTCAATGTTAAATTCAGCCTATATTTAACCTCTAAATAACCTCAATATGACCTTGACCTTTGTCTGACATGACCCAAGGTGTACTGAGCTCAAGAGGTCCCTGAGCTGAGTACATTGTCACATATGAAATCTCTATCACATGTAGTTCCAAAGGTATTACCGGCCAAGGTTGTGTACAGACAGGCAGCCAACAAACAGACAGACAGATAAAAATAATATGTCCATGGCACTAAGTTGTGTTGGGGCATAAAAATAAAATTCTGGACCAAGGAGAAAATTGATATTTTTGTTCAACAAGTATCTAAAATTAATTAATGCGTTGAAATATAACCCAAGAAATGTCACTGGATTGCATCTATTGGACTTACATAATTTAAATCGCATAATTCAAAACTGCATGTACAATATGTCAATTTTGAAGCACAAAAAGCACATTTATTAATATGATTGCTATAAAGAACTATATGTTTGCTGAAGGAAAAAAAACACCAGTAAATTACATATATAAGTTGCCAACAGATTGGCTTGTTATCATGAAAATCAGTTAGATTTCCTATCATGGTTTTTCTGTTCTTTGCCAAGTGTTGAAATCGTCCAAATAGTTGGACAGAAATTGGGGACAGGGGCAATAGACCGAAAAAACACATGCAAACTAGGTCAAACAACTTTAGGTCAGAACATTGTCATGCATGTTCAATTATTGATAGATGTCGCTTATATGTAACACATCATTCTGTACAATTTCAATTTCTCTGAAAAATAGAGAGGGTTCAAGCCTCTGCAATGTCAGAGTTCAGCAGAAGTCACTGTGCTTTTAGGGAATTATGTTTTAACCATATAATGTCTCCATAGACATCTTAGGAAACTTGGATCAGCCTTGCCAACCAACATAGACCAGCACATCTGCATGTAACCTTGCAAATGTAGGTCATTGCGCCCAGGTTTTCTGTATCCGCTTCCAACTCTTTGAGGCGTCCAATTAGCCCATAGATGGTAGATACTGATGTTAACAAACAAACAAAACAAAACCGTATTAGGATCAATGGTGACTTTGATTCCCAAGGATATTCCACCTGAGACCATAATTGACCCACCCCACAATCTGTCTCTCTCAACAATGTAGGCATCACAGTAATTTTCTCTCTCATAATGATGATTACATAAGTGTGCAAGGGGAATTGAAAGAGTTGGAAGCAGATACAGAAAACCTGGGTGCATTTATAATCTCTAGTTCTTCTGGGTGCCCAGTGTAAACCACTGATACATCGGACCTCGGTTTATAAAGTCTCATCCGAAGAACTTGGTCCGGCTGGTGATCGAACTCATGACCCCTGGTACTGCAGTCGAGTGTGCTACCACGTCTGCCAAATATGAAGAAATCCAACAGCAGCGTGATACAGGGATAAAATGCTCCACCCATTTGTAGCTCCTTTTGTGCAGTATGACAATGCCCGCCTCCAATTAGCAGACATTATCCGGCGGATAAAGTGGAGAAGATGTTATTCTTTCCCAATACGGTAAACATGTTATTGCTAAAACAATTCAGTCCATTGGAAAAAATTAAAGCAAGATCAGTGGTGTCTGATCAGACTCCAAAACTCCAAAATGTTTGCCACTCAGATTCAAATGAATCCTTTTATTGCATTGTGTTTGCCTTTACGTAAAATATCACAACAAATCCACATGTGTTTGCCTTTAAACAAAAAAGGATGACATCTCCACTGTAACAATTTGACAGACCTTCTGGACTGTCCATCATATTGCCCCAATTTGTCACCTATGGAGCATTTATTTGACCAGCTTGATAGGATAAACATCCTTTGCAAACAGTGTAAATCCAGATCAGACGGCTTCTGAAAAGCAATCTAACCAGGGTCTGCACTGTTTGCCATAACTCAAAATATTTTAAAACCCTTAACCCATTACCCAATAGCCTGTTTCGAGTTTGAAAAACAGGTGACCACTTAAAGCTGGTTAAAAGTAAAGCAGAATGGGCCTTAAGGCACATTCTGCTTTACTTTCAACCTGCTTTAAGCTTACATCTGTTAGAATATAGGATCTTTATATTTCGGTGTATATTCATAACTATTTTCTTCAGTGGAGGAATAAATTAGAGGCGTTAAAAGGCGTATTTATGGGGTAATGGGTTAAGAGTCATGCCAAATGCAGTGTAAAGCCTACATGGTTCATGGTTCTCTTACCCTTATCATTTCAATCATATTCCTCTCAAACACCTTCCTGGAGTACAGACAGCCATAAAGCTCCTCTGTGACAATGATGTCATCAGCTATCTCCCTCTGGTGGCGCTGTAGCACCGTCTTGTGAGCCTCGTTCATCCTGGCAGTGTGTGGTACCTGGTCCTTGCAGTCAGAGTCACAACTGGATACGGACAGACAGTTTACTGTTTCCTGTCACTGTAATAATATTGATATATCATTAACTCTTTACCCCATATTCTGTTTCAAATTTTGAAGACAGGTGATCCTTTAACCCATTACCCCATCGCCTGTTTCTAGTTTTTAAATAGGTGACCACTTAAAGCAGGCTAAAAGTAAAGCAGAATGCGCATAAAGGCGCATTCTGCTTTACTTTCAGCCTGCTTTAAGCTTCCTTCTGCTAGAATATAGAAAATATTTCTTATGATACATATTCATGACCATATAAATTGGAAGTACTTTCTTCAGTGGAGGAATAAATTAAATGTGCTAAAAGGCGCTTCTATGGAGTAAAGTGTTAAAGCAGGATAAAAGTAAAGCAGATTGCGCCTTAATGCATATTCTGCTTTACTTTCAGCCTGCTTTAAGCTACAATGTGCTACAATACAGAAACTTTTTCTTAGGGTACATGTTTATGACTGTATGAATCCGATCTATTTTCTAGCGGAGGAAAGAATTAGATGCGCTAAAAGGTGTGTCTATGGCAGAAAGGGTTAAACCTTTCACTTGTTGAAACACCTTTCTACATCTTTTATTTATGTAATCATAAACACATTCCTGGATTAGTAATAAGGATCAATATCATTAAAGAATGTTCATTATTATTAAAAAAAATTAACCATAGCTTGCCAATGTTCTTTTCTCTCTCCCACCATCCTACCCCAATAACTGTAAAAACCTCTCTTTTACGACCACTAAAAAGAAGGCGAGTCGATTGTATAAAATACAGGTGACAGCTTACAGCATGATAACAGCAAAACAGAAAACTCCCAAAGGAGCATTCTGTTTGTCACCGTCCTTTAAGCAGTCACCTGCCTTGAACACCTTATAATTAACACAAATTAGTGGTAGTAATATGGAGATTGTGAATAAGAGAAAATAGAATTGATAAATTAAGCATAAAGTTTGGATACAAATTTTAGAATTACTTAGATAAAAATAATTATGATACTGATGATGATGATGATTATCAATAATAGTAATAGTTATAGTATTTATATTATGACAATGATGATGTAAATAATAGTAATTATATAATAATGATGATGATGATAATAATAGTAATAGTTATAGTATTTATATTATGACAATGATGATGTAAATAATAGTAATTATATAATAATGATGATGATGATAATAATAGTAATAGTTATAGTATTTATATTATGTAAATGATGATGTAAATAATAGTAATTATATAATAATGATGATGATGATAATAATAGTAATAGTTATAGTATTTATAGTATGACAATGATTATGTTAATAATAGTAATTATATAATAATGATGATGATGATAATAATAGTAATAGTTATAGTATTTATATTATGACAATGATGATGTTAACAATAGTAATTATATAATAATGATGATGATGATAATAATAGTAATAGTTATAGTATTTATAGTATGACAATGATTATGTTAATAATAGTAATTATATAATAATGATGATGATGATAATAATAGTAATAGTTATAGTATTTATATTATGACAATGATGATGTTAACAATAGTAATTATATAATAATGATGATGATGATAATAATAGTAATAGTTATAGTATTTATATTATGACAATGATGATGTAAACAATAGTAATTATATAATAATGATGATGATGATAATAATAGTAATAGTTATAGTATTTATATTATGACAATGATGATGTTAACAATAGTAATTATATAATAATGATGATGATGATAATAATAGTAATAGTTATAGTATTTATAGTATGACAATGATTATGTTAATAATAGTAATTATATAATAATGATGATGATGATAATAATAGTAATAGTTATAGTATTTATATTATGATAATGATTATGTTAATAATAGTAATTATATAATAATGATGATGATGATAATAATAGTAATAGTTATAGTATTTATATTATGATAATGATTATGTTAATAATAGTAATTATATAATAATGATGATGATGATAATAATAGTAATAGTTATAGTATTTATATTATGACAATGATGATGTTAACAATAGTAATTATATAATAATGATGATGATGATAATAATGGCAATAGTTATAGTATTTATAGTATGACAATGATGATGTAAATAATAGTAATTATATAATAATGGTGATGATGATAATAATAGTAATAGTTATAGTATTTATATTATGACAATGATGATGTTAACAATAGTAATTATATAATAATGATGATGATGATAATAATGGCAATAGTTATAGTACATGTATTTATATTATGACAATTATGATGTTAATTAATAATAGTTATTATATAGTAATGATTGTGATGATAATAATAGTAATAGTTATAGTATTTATATTATGATAATTATGATGTTAATTAATAATAGTAATTATATAGTAATGATGGTGATGATAATAATAGTAATAGTTATAGTATTTATTTTATGACAATTATGATGTTAATTAATAATAGTAATTATATAATGATTATGATGATAATAATAGCAATTATATGAAAATAATTATTAAGATGATGGTGATAATGATAATTATAAGAATAGTGATAATAGTAATTATTATTATTATAATAATATACCAATTTTGATAAAAGTACAAAAAGAGAAAATAATAAGTATAATTACCTTGAATATACTAATGTAAGTTTTCCACTTTATATTTTCCATTATGAATCCCTTAGATTGCTATACATATTTAAACTGTTATTTTTATGAATAAAAAATTGCACTGTTATAAACCAATTAACACTTTTCTCCCAGTTAATTACTTCTTTAACAATCACTTATACACTATGTCCTGATGACAGCCGTCTGTACACATCTATCCTACAGTTAAACCAATAGTATTATTATGTTTTACACGTCTACCAGTCATTGGTCATGTTATAATTGCACAACTATTCAGATGGTGCGATAAGGTTAATTGTTTCTATGTTGAGTCATAGACCAGAAGAACTGGGAGTTTTTCATTCTCTAAGAGTCTTAACCATACTACGGCTGAATTATTCTTCTACAAAACTCCGCTCACCATGAGCATATATCATCTGAAGTTACATTGGCTTATAAAATAAGGAACAGTTTCCCTATTAAAACTGGCAGATTTGTGTCCTACAAAATCCAGTAAGAAATCAATGTAGACCCTAATCAGACAAATCCTGACAGAGCTGGCTGATCTGGGTCTACACTACTTTTAGAAAGTGTCATTAATATCCACTAGTAGCAGGGAAGGGGTTTAAATCCCAGTTTAGTGAAAGCCTTTCTAACCTATATTATTGTTGAACTAAATAGATTAACAATAATCTTAATCATCCATTATAATGCTGTACTTTAATCTGCTAAATTGACCATTGTCATCAGTAAATGTATCAAACTTACTTTTTATGTATTTTCAATAAACAAAACTAGAATGTTTTCCTATAGCCTAGCAGATTGTAGCTTAAAACAAGCTGAAAGTTACAAACACCATGTGAATAGAGGTGCATTCTGCTTTACTTTAAACCCACTTTAAGTATAATATTATGGTCACCTACCTTCAAAAGTAGAAACATCAGGCTATGGGGTCAAAGGTTAAAGCATGTTGAAGGAGCATTTTGCTTTACTTTCAACATGCTTTAAGTGATCACCTACCTTCAAAACTATAAACAGGCTATGGAGTACAGGGTTAAATCATATTGAAGGAGCATTCTGCTTTGGTTTCAAACCTACTTTAAGTGATCCCCTGTCTTTAAAGCTAGAATAAGGCTATGGGGTTAAATGTTAACCCTTTACCCCATAAATACGTCTTTAATTTATTTCTTCACTGAAGAAAATAGTTCTGATTCATATAGTCATGAATATTTATCATAAGAAATAATTTCTATATTCTAGAAGATGGTAGCTTAAAGCAGGCTGAAAGTAAAGCAGAATGTGCCTTGAGGCGCATTCTGCTTTTCTTTCAACCTGCTTTAAGTGGTCACCTTTCTTCAATAATAAAAATAGGCTATGTCAGGTAATGGTTAAAGGCAGGTGAGGCCACCCTAATGGGGTTAAGCTTTTTCTTTCATGCAAGGATTCATCCTTATTAACAGTAACACTTAAGGTCAAAAAGTCTTACGTCATCTATTTAACCATAATTTATGATCATTGGTCAAACAACATAATCAGATTGTTAATGCTCTTTTAGTCAAAGGATCTAATCTGTCTCTTTCTCTCTTAACCCTTAGCCTGCCACTCACGACTATAGCTCCATATGCAAACAGCTTGGATCCGGATGAGACGCCGAGTAACTCGGCGTCTCATCCGGATCCAAGCTGTTTGACACTCGGACAACATTTTCAGCAATTTTGAGCAACTTTGAAGCACTTTGAAACTTGAAGCAGACGAGAAATATAGCAGATGACAATTTATTTGGCGGGCTAAGGGTTAATATTAAATATGTAATACACCGCCCACTATTAACGTCTATTATTTGAACTATGACATTGGCTAATACATGTAAAAAACATTCCCGGGAAAGAGTGAGGGCTGATCCTATAAGAAAACAGTGCAGACCCAGATCAGACAGCTCCTTCAGGAGCTGTCTGATCTGGGTCTACACTGTTTTCAAAATGCCTCATTGTATTCTACTAGCAGGAGATTAGGGTTAATGCTCTTTAGGTTAAGCCTGAAAACCATAGCATTAGGTGTCAACAAGATCAGGACACAAAGTTAGTGACACACATTACTGTCTTGATTAACCGCAACCAGTATCACAGAGTGAGTGCCATTTGTGCCCATGATCCTATAAATGGGACATAAGCAAACAGTGTAGACTCTGATCAGACGCCACATAATGCGGCATCTGATCAGAATCTATACTGTTTGCTAATAGGAGTTTCAATTTAAAACAAAACAAAAATGAAAATTTAGACCAGGCACCCATTAGATAAAAAAACAGACTAATATAATATATAAGCATAGAAGAATCCAAATGGGTTAAAAGACAAGACAAATGCAGAAAGCTTCCTTCATCCTACATTAAAAGTCCTTCACCTAAAGACATGACAATGAGACATGACAATCTTTGAACACTGGACGCCTACTGGAACCCTCCCCACACTCCCATGAACCCCACACACCATACAGAAAAAGACACACAAATATACTTACAATTAGTCAATTACACACACAAATAAAAGAAATGACATATCTTATATATAAGTAATTTAAATCTTAAATAAATAATTACTTGTACCTTATTTGATAATTATGTTATTTCTAAATCCATATCATTTGGTTTCATCACTTTCAGTTATTTCAATAATAATTATCCATCTATCACTATTTGATACAACTGTGTAATATTTGATAGGCTAATATATTTCATGGCTGTTGAGATTTTGTAACTCAATTCGTCCCAAGTACAACATTAAGATTTGGTCCTAGCACTAAACACAGGTATGAATTTAACCCTTGGAATGCTGAAATTTTTATGCCCCCGCACATTAAAATTACTATTCCAGTTTTATCAATGCCCAGTTTATGTTGATTCTTAAAGCTGTTTTTAGAAGAAAAAAAATCAGACAAATATAAAACAAACAGTGTAGACCATGATCAGAGCGCTCAATCCCTTAGTATAGCCCTCTGATCATGGTCTACACTATTTGCTAAAATATACAAAATAAAAATACTGTTTTCCAGCATAAAATGGGTTATAAGTCACCTATACAACTTGACTAATTGTAAATGCGGTGTAATAAACTGACAAACTATCATAATAAACAAACAGTGCAGACCACAATCAGAGGGCCCTCTGATCATGGTCTACACTGTTTGCTAAATTAAACAATAAAGATACTAGTTTCCAAGTTTCCAGCATAAAAAGGGTTATTACACACACATATACAACTTGACTAATTGTTAGCATGGTATAATTAACATAACACCCTATCATATTAATAAACAAAATATTACCTTCATCAGCTGATAGCCTGAAAGCTTGGTATACATTGCCCCAAAAGGAGTTGTTTAAACCTACTGACAGGTATTAAAGAGGAACAATTGACTGGTTTATGTAAATAATTGACAAGAGATAAGGTGTATTCAATACATGATACAAATAGACCGATCATTAATCCTAATGTGGCAATCTAACTTGTCAGGAGGCCCCTCTCCAGTCCTCAGTAACAAATCTAACTATAATCTCTCGCTGAATATTCATATAAAACTCCGCCTACCATGAATATCTTATCATCTGATCTAGTACATTGGCTTTTAAAAAAATCATCCAGGAAAGAATGCCTTCTCTATGTGAGACAGATGCTATATGAAAACAGTGCAGACGTTGGATTAGACAGCTCCTTTAGAAGTTGTCTGATTTTGGTCTACACAGAGAGTGTTTTTAAAAAGCGTCAATATATAATATTAGCAGGTGATAGGTTACGTTACTGTAAAATCTTGTTATTATGAGTAAAGCAGAAATGCCTAATTTGGAGCTTTCTATTTTTATATTACCTGGTAACTAACTGCCTAGCTTAAACACAAAAACACATTCTTTTAAGAAGGACCTTTCCACTTTACTTTCATCACCCACCTAATATTAAAAAAGTTTATCTTAAAAAGGAGCTTTATGTTTAAATTTTTACTTTTGATTTTTAAGAAGGAGCTTGGCTATATTGAATTTTAATATCATTTTTTTTTATATGAGTGACACTGTGTTCACTGCATGGAGAAAATAGTTCCACTTTAAGGCACTCAAATCTTTAATACTAGAAACAAGCTATGGGATAACAGGTTAAGGGCTCGGGTAGTTTGCATTTGAATATTGGGGTGTTACTATAAATTCTGTAATACCTCTATATGGGCCTCATTGGGTCTCTCTCTTAAGGCTACGTGAGGTAAGCCCAAGGATTATAATATCTCACACGGCTGAGGCTCCTGGCTTGGCACGGCCTTCGATTGCCTCTATAGCCTCTACTATGGTCTTAAAGTGTTTAACTTTTTGCATGCTAACGGTGAAACCTTGATTACATTTTCAAACACTTTGGATCCAGATGAGATATTGCCTCACATCACGTCTCATCCGGATCCATACTGTTTGATATTTTGATCTGTTTTTAAAACGAAATTTAAATAAAATTCTAATTTTAGACCAGTAGCTGGAGGCCATTGTAGCAGACAAGAAGTTTAACTTTGCATTTAAAGTGTTTAATAAGCTTAAGATTTTGAAATCTGTGGGACGTTTGTAACCCTCTGAAGTGACAGTTATGTCAAACAGTAACAAGATTAAAAGTGTCTGTTCTATGGCCTAATACTGAATGGACACAGGCATGGTATGACTTGGGTCACTGGAACATGGACATTTGGACATTGCAAACAGTGTAAACGTAGATCAGCCATCACCTTGTACTCTTTCACCGCTTAAACTTCAAATGGAAAAATCCAGTTTCCAATAAAATCTCGTCCATTTCTGAATATTTAGGTTGATTGATTATTCAGTTGGGTTTTACGGCACTGTGACACATAAACTTGTCACATGGCGCCAAAAGATTAATTTGAACAATTTATTGCAATATTATTACGAAAAAACAACAACCCTAAATTGTACTAAACTTAATGGAAATGTCCATTTGAAATTTTAATGGTGAGTTATAAGTTGAAGTTGGATGAAAGCAAAGCTTGACTTAAATGTACATGTACAATGCTTTCAAAGACAAAATTTGTGATGTCCCATTTATCTCTAGATGTGCTTGCTCATAATTTATATAGGCAATTTCACCAATTAACCCATAGCCTATTTCTAGTTTTGAAGATAGTTTACTACTTAAAGCAGGTTGAAAGTAAAGCAGAATGTGCCTAGCACATAGAAAATATTTCTGATAGTGCATATGCATGACTGTATAAAATGATTTTATTTCTTCAGTAGAGGAATAAATTAAAGGTATATATGGGGGTAATGGGTTAAACAATTACAACCCAGATGAGATGATAAAGACACTGTCTTAGGACTCTATTTCTCACCCTTGTAAATAAAGATTGAATCAATTACACAAGAACAATGGCGTCCTCATTTGAAGTATTCTATCGATTAATTCATTAAACCCTGATGATGAGTGTATCAGTTCTTTACAAACAGTGTGTACAAACAGTGTAGACCAATACCAGAGGACTCCTGTAAACTGTTTGTCATTTTGCAATATATTGCAGACAACAACTATAAACAGTGATAAACGGACTAGACATAACCAAGTGTGGCAAGCATAATTATATATCTTTGTAAAATCAATGTTTGAAGATATATCAATAGATGACTCACTTCATATCATTAAAATCTGCATACATGATAATTTGTGTCTTTGTTCATTTTTATGATCCTAAAATCAAAGATCTGCATGGGCTACTAGTATATTGTTTTAGCTATGTCTGTCTTGTCTGTCTGTCTGTCTGTTGGTTTACCCTTGTATTTTGCAATTGGGGGTCCCAGGTCCCCTCAAACCTTTCAATTTGAGAGTTCTTCAGCATATTTGGGGTCCCAAACTTATTGAATGTGTAAATGCCTTACAGTGCTGATAAATAACTTGTAAAACCTTTGTAAACAGAGCAAATTCATCTCTGAGGGCACATGAATTATACCCCAAATCAGGAATTGAAATACATGGGTGTCAGTTTTGGATGATGTTGCAGCCATTGTTGCATATTGAAATACATGGGTGTCAGTTTTGGATGATATTGCAGCCATTGTTGCATATTGAAATACATGGGTTTGAAATACATGGGTGTCAGTTTTAGATGATGTTGCAGCCATTGTTGCATATTGAAATACATGGGTGTCAGTTTTAGATGATGTTGCAGCCATTGTTGCATATTGAAATACATGGGTGTCAGTTTTAGATGATGTTGCAGCCATTGTTGCATATTGAAATACATGGGTGTCAGTTTTAGATGATGATGCAGCCATTGTTGCATATTGAAAAACATTGGTGTCAGTTTTGGATGATGTTGCAGCCATTGTTGCATATTGAAATACATGGGTGTCAGTTTAAGATGATGATGCAGCCATTGTTGCATATTGAAATACATGGGTGTCAGTTTTGGATGATGTAGCAGCCATTGTTGCATATTGAAATGCATGGTGTCAGTTTTAGATGATGTTGCAGCCATTGTTGCATATTGAAATACATGGGTGTCAGTTTTAGATGATGGTGCAGCCATTGTTGCATATTGAAATGCATGGTGTCAGTTTTGGATGATGTTGCAGCCATTGTTGCATATTGAAATACATGGGTGTCAGTTTTGGATGATGTTGCAACAATTGTTGCATATTGAAATACATGGGTGTCAGTTTTGGATGATGTTGCAGCCATTGTTGCATATTGAAATACATGGGTGTCAGTTTTGGATGATGTTGCAGCCATTGTTGCATATTGAAATGCATGGGTTTCAGTTTTAGATGATGTTGCAGCCATTGTTGCATATTGAAATACATGGGTGTCAGTTTTAGATGATGTTGCAGCCATTGTTGCATATTGAAATGCATGGGTGTCAGTTTTAGATGATGTTGCAGCCATTGTTGCATATTGAAATACATGGGTGTCAGTTTTAGATGATGTTGCAGCCATTGTTGCATATTGAAATACATGGGTGTCAGTTTTAGATTATGTTGCAGCCATTGTTGCATTATTTTTCATATAGCCTTCGGCTTTCACATGTATACATAGCATTCCATTCTTGACGTATAATCATTAAACCACACTTAAAAGGGAGTTAAGGCTACCCACATTAGTGATGTACATGTGCACCGCCCGAAGTAAACATCGGTTACATGTCATTCTTCATTTTGGCATCTAGATAACAATACATGTTGATTTTAATTCATTAAATTAAGTTTTCATGTCTGAACATTAATAATTAATTTTTACTCCCCCACGACAATTAGTCTGAAAAGATCTGCTTTAATTTTTCACAAAATAACACACAGTTGAACTTAGAGATTTTTTGGCCGACGGGGGCGTCATATTTGTCTTACAGACAAAGCCATGACCTATAAAGGTATCAATGCTGTTTGAAAGAATAGCTTTGAGCAACATGATCGGGTTAGGATAATTTGCCTAGGATACACTGGCATGCAAAGAGTTATTGCAAACTTGTTCTTAATTAACCTTTAGCACACTAGGGAGCTGTCTGATCTGAATCTACACTGTTTTCAATAAATGTCAGTAGTATGCTTATAGGAAGAGAAGGGGCAAGTAACTATAAAGAGGCACTGGGTCCAAGGTTACAAAGCTTTTAAGTTGAGTCTAAAGTAATTCTCAAGCATTTGATTGGTCAGATTTGAGCCTATCTGCAAACACATTATAACCTTGGACCCTGTTATCATTGTATGGAAACTCTTATCAATATTTTGTATACACTCTAATATATTTTCAAGTGATTGCATTTACTGTTTGCCTGGTTTGTATAATAACAATTAAACTTATGTAACACAGCTATTCTTTAAAACAGCATTGATGCCTTTAAAGGCCATGGTTTCTGCTTAATGCATGACAACTGGAGTAAAGGAGCTTTCTGCTTTTATGTAGGACTACAGTAAGTAGTGCCATCAACATCAAAGACAGCCAATTCATCTCATTGTGTATGTAAACAAATATTTTAAAGCAGGTTCGATTTTGAAGCTAAAGTAGATGATAGATTTAAATTTGATACAAAGTACAAACTGCCATATTATGTTTTAGACAAATTGTGAAATAATGATGACAAAATGGATATGTCTACTTTAGTTTTCATAAGCATTTGAATGGTTTTTGATAAGATTTTAACCTTATGGTATTCATTGAGTGAGTTTGTGATAACCCTGGTAAACAGTTTGTTTGTTTATTTGAACCAAGATACGATCTGTAATAGATTTTGATGGAAAGTTTGTCAACAATTTGAATCAAGAAAAAACTTTACCTTTCTTAACTCTTTGCATGCTTGGTAATTTTTATACAATCTTCTTCAGACATGGCAATGTCCTTTCTTCTGTCCGGGTTTTCAAGCACTTCATCCGGGTTTTCATGCACTTTTCTCATACATGCTTTGAGATATGAAGCTGAAACTTGGTATATGACATTGTTTTGATGAACTGCAAATTGAGTTAACCCTTTACCTCATAGCCTGGTTCTAGTTTTTAAGACAGGTGATCACTTACAGCAGGTTGAAAGTAAAGCAGAATGTGCCTTAAGGCACATTCTGCTTTACTTTCAGCCTGCTTTAAGCTACAATCTGCTAGGCTATATAAAATATTTGTAATGGTAAATGTTCATGAGGGTGTAAACTGGAACTATTTTCTTCAGCGGGGGAATAAATTAAATACGCTAAAAGTCGCTTCTATGGGGGAAGGGGTTAATGTGTTGTCATGATTCTTCAATTTCTGCATGCGTTATGCCCCTTTTGGAACTTAGAATATTAGGGGGTATTATGTTCTGTTTGCAGTTCTGGTTTCTTCTGCAACAGGCGGGTCTGCTATTGTTCTAAAAAAAAAAAAATCCAAAAAAATTCAAACGGGGGGTTAAAAGTGTTTAACAGTTTTGATCCTGATGAGACGCTGCATTTGCTTGCATACTTACAGTGTAATCGCACTTGGCTTGAAAAAAAGCTTTCTTACTTATAGAGGCTTTTGGCTTTGTAATAGAAAGTTACGTTACTTTGGGCTGTCCTTTCGAAATGGGTCCAAAACATTCAATTAAGTTGTTTTGTATTTTCAATAAAAGACCTTTGTCTTCCATCAAATTGTAAGAAAAAGAATTATGATTAGAAATCTTTATGGCAGATATTGATCCATTCTAACTACATAGAATGTTCCATGCAATTGTGCTTGCTTTGTAACACATTTGGGTCACTGTTTTGATCCTTGGCTCCTCCAGTCCTTCAGATGAGACTATAAACTGAGGTCCTAGCTGTCTTGATATTGCTTCACTGTTGTTATAGTAGAACCCCAAAACACACAAACAAACCAATCCCTATATATACATCAAAACCTCTGGATTACAACCACTTAAACAAGGCTAACTGTTTGAATAATAAACAGGTGACAGCTTAAAGCAAGGTGACAGTAAAACAGAAAGCTCCTTAAGGAGTTTTCTGTTTCACTGTCACCTTGCTTTTAGCAGTCACATGACGTGAATACCTAATAATGAACGGCATTCAGTGGTCATAATTTAGAGGTTTTACTGTATATAAACAGTTGCCTAATAGTTGTTCTAAGAAGTAACCACCTGTCCTCAGCAGGGAAATTTCCAACATAAATCTTTGGTTTACAATCCAAAGTCTGCATGGATTAAAGTAGCTTTATAGCAGCATTTTACAGCTCAATCAGGTATTGAGTAGACAAGTTTATGTACACAGAATGACAGATCAGTTTAACCCTGCTCATATTTCAACCCTTGCTACGCTCGAAACCAGTTCCAATATTTTGCAAACAATGTAGACCCTGATCAGAGGGCTTGGGTCTGTACTGTTTATTTTGTTTGTGAAATATTCCTAGAAATTAACAAACACTGGCTATGTTTCAAAAGTTAAATACATGTAGTCCATTTGACCGAAAAAGGTTCTTCTTTACTTTCAGCCTGTTTTAAGCAACAATCTGTCCTCAATACTGGGGCAATTTAAAGGATTAAGACAATAACATATAATCCAAAAAATAAACAAGACTTACATTGGTTAAAGTCGATGTTTGTTTGGGATTCTTTGTAGTCATAGGCACTAGAGAACGGAAGTGCCATGACGTAAAAGAATTATATTTTATTGTCTTAACCCTTTAAAGTTGAAGGGGTTTCAACTACTATAACATATCCTGGTATCATTATTTGATGTCTTGTAACTTTGATGTACTTATGAAGACACCTTCGTTGGCTAGTGGTTAAGTTGCTCCTAACACAGGGGTCACAAGTTCAGCCCACAGGCTCCAGCAGTCTTTAGTATGGGACTTTAACCAGTGTCACTTCCTGATATGATAACGTTATTGAAGAGATGTGAAATAAAGAACCAACCATTCCATTTATAAAGGAGTTGGGAGCCTTTATTAAAACAGGTGACTCTCAGCTTAAGTCAGGAAACAAGAAATGCAGGTCACCTGTCTTAACCCTTTACCCTATATATTGTTTCCAGTTTTGAAGACAGTTGACAGCTTAAAGCAAGTTTAATTTCAGGCTGTTTTAAGCTACCATCTTCTTGGATACAGAAAATATTTATGGAGAAATAAATTAAAGGCGTAAAAAGGCGTATTTATGGAGTAACGGGCTAAGGACTGCTAGCTATGATACATCTTCAATAGAATGATCAACAAACAATAGTTTGGTTGTGGTGAAGAATATAATAATTTGGTATTTTAACACATTACCCCATAGCCTGTTTCGAGCATTTAAGATGGGTGACCACTTAAAGCAGGTTGAGAGTAAAGCAGAATGTGCCTTAAGGCACATTCTGCTTTACTTTCAGTCTGCTTTAAGATATCATCTGCTAGAATATAGAAAATAATTCTTTTATTTTTATTAGTGACAGTATAAATTGGAACTATTTTCTTCAGTAGAGGAGTTAATTAAGGGCATAAAAAGGCGTATTTATGGGAAAATGGGTTAAATGATCAACAAACAATAGTTTGGTTGTGGTGTAGAATGTAATAATTTGGTAACTTAACTCTTTCCATGCTGAGTAATTTTTTTGTCTACACCAGTTACCTGTTTTCTGCTACTATTCTAAAATTTTCAAGATTAATTCTTTTCAAAACAAGAGCAGAGTTTCAAGTAGTTTGGATCCTGAGGAGTCCATGGTGTCTGATCAGGATCCAAGCTGTTTGCAAAAGTAATCATTTTCATCGCTAGCATGCTAAGAGTTAACCCAGGATTAAACATTTGAAACAGTGACACTTAATCGATTTTAAATAACCAGTGATTTTTTTCTTAACTGTTTACTTAACAGATAAGAGTAATCCAAAATGACATTATGTATATGTTAAAAAAAGAGCATAAATTTTGATTATTCATTACACCAATCACAACTGCGGACGTGACCCATGCAGTAAGCACGCTCAACTAAGATACAGAGGTCTACACTGTTTGCCGTTTTGTTCTTGAGAACAATATGACTATATATGAAGTATACTTCATTAAGAATATATTTGTTACCATTTCCATGAATTTGGACACCCTCTAAAATAACTTGAAATAATTTATTATGAATTCGGACAGCAAAAAATATAATTATTTTTGTGTGTCCGAACTGTTTGGGTAAATACGGTAGGCAAAACCTAGATGCTCATACTTCGCCTGAAAGAGACCCTATCAAGGTCTACACTGTTTGCTTTGGACAAGTGACTCTTTACAGATACACTGTTCATTAATCCATTACCCCATAAATATTAATTCTTACACCATTATCAATTCCTCCACTGAAGAAAATAATTCCAATTTATACAGCCATTAATACATGTATGTACGATAAAAATATTTTTTATGTTTTAGAAGATGTTAGCTTAAAGTAGGCTGAAAGTAAAGCAGAATGTGCCTTAAGGCGCATTCTGTTTTTCTTTCAACCTGCTTAAAGTGTTCACCTCTTTTCCAAACTAGATAGAGGCTATGGGGTAATTGGTTAATGAGGGCTGCTCAGGGTTGCATGCATTTATGAATATGCGCTAGGCTTCAGCTCATACCTTAAATCTTATTGTGCTCACACTAATACAGTGTTGGAGAACGGTTACCAAATAGTCTTTGGCAACGGAAGAATAGTGGGAGAACACAGCAAGAGTATAAGAAATTTAGGGGTTAACATTAAACCTACCTCCTTTTGAATATTCATAATTAAAGACATTTTTCACTTGGTGGTTTGGGGATATGACCCATACTCCTGGAATTGAATATAACACAGTACTTATTTAAAAAACAACAACATAAAAACAACATCTTTCAACAACATCTTTATTAACAAGACTTTCAACAATAACGAGTGAAATAACAAGATATTTCTGATCTGAATCAAAGAATAGGAATATAATTATACAGTTCTGATGAATCAGTTGCTAAAGTTGAACTTACCCCATTTATGCCTGAATATCGGCTTGCTGGAGGATTTAATTAGAAATAGTATTTACAACATTGATCTTAATTCATTCACCCCTGAAACTTTCAATGGACAATTCCAGTTTAAGTCTAGTCCATTTATGACTATTTAGAGTAGTTTTCTGCTAGATATTGCAAAATGACAAACAGTTCAGACTCTGATGAAAGGGCCCCTGAAGGAGCCCCCTGATATGGGTCTACACTGTTTGCATTTAGAATACGTGTTTTCTATACAGATATACTGTTTTCAGGACGAGTATACTCATTCCTAGGTTTGACTGTACATGTGTTCAGACACTGCTGTGTGTTGACCATACAGCGGAAATAGTTCATATGAAGTAGCAAATAGTGCAGACCCTGATAAGACCTGGCTAATACAGCACTTCCTCTCTTGAATGACACATCAAATAGGCAGACTGGGATTTTAAAAAAACTAGACACGGCTGCTTACTGCAGGACAAATAGCTTTCTGTTTAATCTTTGTCCTGCTTTAACCCTTTACCCCATAGCATGTTTCTAGTTTTGAAGACAGGTGACCCCTTAACGCAGGTTGAAAATAAAGCAGAATGGGCCTTAAGGCACATTCTGCTTTACCTTCAGCCTGCTTTAAGCAACCATATGCTAGAATATAGAAAATATTTCATATGGTATACTTGTTCATGACTGTATGAATGAAAACTATTTTCTTCAGTGGAGGAATAAATTCAATGTACTGAAAGGCGTTTCTATGGGAGAAAGGGTTAACCCTTTCCCCCATAGAAGCGCCTTTTAGCACATTCAGTTTATTCTTCCGCTGAAGAAAATAGTACCAATTTATACAGATATGAATATGTACCATTATGAATATTTTCTTTATTCTACAGATGGTATCTTAAAGCAGGCTGAAAGTAAAGCAGAATGTGCCTTAAGGCACATTCTGCTTTACCTTCAACCTGCTTTAAGTGGTCACCTGTCTTCAAAACTAGAAAGAGGCTATGGGGTAATGGGTTAACCCTTTGAACCCTAGTCCCGCATATAGGCGTCCTTTTCAAACAGTGTACATGTGAATAGTACACTTGTCCTGTGCAAACAGTGAAGACCCAGATCAGAGGGCTCCGAAAGGAGCCCTCTGATCAGGGTCTTCACTGTTGGTCATGATGCCAAACATTGACAAAAACAACCCTTCAAAGTCAGAAATGGACTAAACTAAAATGGAAACTGGAATTGTCCATTTAAAGTTTCGGGGAGGAAAGAGTTAAGCAGCCACTAGCGACTCGCTAGACTTGAAGAGGTTAGCACTATTTGTGTATGGTAATCCTGTAAAGTTCAGTTTTTGACACAGCTAGTTGTTGTAACTTTTGTTGTTTTATTGTATATTCTATTTATCCTATATACAGTGTATGCATGTGCGCCAATCTAAACAATAAAATTAGAATTGATGTCATTAACTTCTTGTTTTTGTCACTAACTCTTATCGTGCCAAAATATTTTTTGTTTCAAAGTTGTTGTCTACACATTTTCTTCCAAATTTAGTCATTTATTATCCTGTTGTGGTAATTAAAGACCCTAAATATGATTATTAATCACTAACAGTTTCGATCCTGATTAGACACCAAATTAATTGTCACCTAATCTGGATCCAGAGTTTGTCAAATGCTGTTCAAGTCTTTCAGGATAGGGGTAAATATATTTATGCTGTGTCATTATTAGATCATAAACCCATTCTATATATTTAACACATTTAACCTTAACAACGAGTTTGCCTATCATTTACAAATAGTGTACTACTGAAGAGTTTGCTTGTCCTATGTAAATATTGTAGACACAGCCACAGACACAGGGTCTGCACTGTTTGTAATTTTGCAGTAAATTGTAAAAAACAACTTTAGTTGACAAAATTTAACCCTTTCCCACATAGCATGTCTCTAGTACTGAATATAGGTGTCTACTTAAAGCAGGTTGAAAGTAAAGCAGAATGCGCCTTAAGCGCATTCTGCTTTACTTTCAGCCTGCTTTAAGCTATCATCTGCTAGAATATAGAAAATATTTTGTATGATACATATTTGTGATTGTATAAATTGGAACTATTTTCTTCAGTGAAGGAATAAACTTAATGTGCTAAAAGGCGCTTCTATGGGGGAAAGGGTTAATAAACTTGACATTATTAGGAAGTGCATGGAAGTGTCCATTTGAAGTTTTGTGGATGAATGGGTTAAAGGTGATATTTATTCTTCAGGATTTCTGTTGGCAATTTTCCTAACTCAATATTGTTGTTTCCAAAAAGGTGCAAATAGATCATCAGAACTTCCTCTGTGGGGACTTAACCCTCGTGAGAATTTCATCATTTGTTCATGAATAGTTCATGAAAATGTGAATGAACAACAAGTGTGACCATTTTAAACTTCATGAGCTTCATGAATACATGAACTTCATGAACATCAAAGGTCATGAACTTTATAAATACCTAAGGTTCATGAACAACAAAGTTTGTTCATGAACTTCATGAATTCTTAGTGGGTGGGGTAGAACATGTCATCAGTTCCTTAGTGTAAAAATGATTTAATGTGTAAAAGGGTGTAGTTATGGAGTAATGGGTAGAATATACAAATATGTGCAGCAGACTAATTTGCAAACAGTATAGGTCCCATAAACTGTGGGACTCAATCAGAATCAGAATTGTTTGCGACAAAGCTAGTATATATACAGTGAAAGTTATGTTAATTGACTACTCAAAATATAATGTAGAAGGACACAGTTAATGTTGAAAGCTCCATCTTGTCTTCCATTAATTACAGTCACCTACACCTAAGCAGGTTATATGACAGTTATTATTATTTTCCATATAGCTTACGCATGTATTACAATAGCATGTTATTCTGAACATGTTTCAGTAATGAAATATCATTATTATGATCCAATGGTTTATTGCCTTCTAAATTTTTGTCATGTTTGCTGATGAAAAGAACAATTAGAATGATAAAGGAATAAAAACATTATTTACAAAGGTATAATTTAATGTGAAATGTTTTTGTGAGGTAAATCGGATTGGTTATGTTTTATCTGATGAATTCTTATCCTGCTGGGCTCCAGATTAGGGGAGTTTTTTCGAAAACTAAAATCTTTATTTCTGCATTAAACCTTAAGCTATGGTGTCACTACTAATTAGAATTGTCTCTTTGAGACAATTCTATTGATTAATAATGCCATAGAATGTGATGCTGAAATGAGTGAGAAATGCTGGATTTGTTCAGTTTACTCCCAGTCTTATCTGGAGCCCTAGCTGTATAATCCTGTTGAAAATGACTTGATTGATATCATCCAAATAGTCAGGGTACAAAATCAAACACCAAGTATCATAGCCTCAAAGCAGAATTGAAGTCACTTAACCCATTCCCCCTTAAAGGGACTCGCAACCGGATGGTGTACTTGTCAAAATAAAATAAAATACTCAAATAAAAGCAAATTTGTGGCATTATTTGGCTTCTGACATTAAAAAAATATGATCAGTCCAAAAAAAGTCTCAAGAATCGTCACCGAATCTTAGATTTTTAGATATTTTCCATCGTTTTTCTATACCGACTAGTAGACGGTATAGTTGTTGTTGTTGCTTCTCTACACGGGCTCAGACATAAACACGAGCCGAATTACGAAATGGTATGCACTTTCGATCGCAACACATTGAAATACGTTAAATCGATCCAAGATAAACGGATAGTTCCGTGGTCCATTGGTCTAAGCGGTTTCCCCTATTTTGCCTTCTGTCCGCCAATGCCGGGCCCCGGGTTCGAATCCCACCAGAGACCAATATTTTTTTTATTGAAATACATTTTTTTAAACAGAATTTCTTATCCTTAACTAATTCTTTACCATTTATATAAGCGTTTGACACATATTTACAAATTACTATTTTTAATGCACCATCTGGTTGCGAGTCGCTTTAAATTAGCCTTATTCTAGTTTTGAAAATAGGTGACCACTTAAAGCAGGTTGAAAGTAAAGCAGAATGCGCCTTTAAGCTACCATCTGCTAGAATATAGAAAATAATTCTTATCACACATATTCATAATTGTATAATTTGAAATTATTTTCCTCAGTGGAGAAATAAATTAAAGGCATGAAAAGGCATATTTATGGGGTAATGGGTTAACTGTGTGAATTGCATCTGTTTCTGTTGCTAAGGGATATGAAACATGAAACGTATTGCAGATGGCAATATTTATATATGTGGTATTATGAGGAGTTATATAGAGTGATGCGTCAAAAGGCATTTCAAATGGGGTGGGATTTTGGTTTAAAAGTAGTGACACTTTAGGGTTTGGTGCTAAAATGAGTGAGAAAATATTGGATTTGTTCAGTTTACTCCTATTTATCTGGAGCCCTGTACTCACTGATAACAGGCATGACCATATTTGGCCCCTGAGAAGTGTAGACAGGACACCTCTTGAAATAGGTTTACTGCTTTAAGCTGCCATATACTAGGGTATAAAAAATATTTCTTATGGTGCATATATTATACTATATACAGTGGAACTATTTCTTTCAGATGAGGAATAAATAAAAAATGTGTATTTATTGGGTAATGGGTTTAAACTGTAATGCTTTACCCTGCAAAGAGTCATTGAATTTTCTTTTTACACCATTTCTTTTTCCACAAACAATATTTTCTTTTTCTCTTGATTAATTTTGTTAATGAATTAAGTATGCTGTTATTATGCTCAAAAGTTTTTAAGCTGTTTAAATAAAAAAGTGAAGTTATTTTTTATACGGTCTCCATGCCGATGTGCCAGCTTGTGTCCGTGGTGACTTGCTGCTCTGGTACCCTGTCTGCATTATGGCCATTCTAGGGTCAGTATACATAGGCTTATTCCGAGGAGTTAGTCCTTGGCTCATTTGGGACCTCTTTGGACTAACGCCAGTTCTTCTCGCCGGAACCTTTTTCTCTTCTCTCCGTGTTTCACCAAAGGTTATAATCATTCCCTCTAGTTCTGATATCCTTCTGGCTTGATCGGTTTTATTTTTTTCAAGACCCTCACATTTCTCTTTAAGATCAATGTTTTCAAGCTCCAGTTTAGCCATTTTGGATTTCAGTTTTTCTAAATTCTTCATGTCCTGTGAATGACGGTACATATCATTTGCCATTTCGTTTGTCTTTCTCATTTCGTTGAGAAGTCTGGAGTTGAGCTCCTGCTTGGCATCTCGTAGTTTCTCTATGCATGTGTACAGTGGAAGTTTCTTGTCTTTGTCATCAAAGAACTTGTAGCATGAGGCAATCAGCTTTTGGAAGTCACTGTTTGTGTGCTTGTCGATAAGATCATCTAGTTTCTCAATGATCATTGGAAATGTTATTCCGGTCTCTTCGATGTCTTGGACATTAGACTCATAAACACCACCCCCATCAATCAGTCTGTTCTCTTCATCGGCCAACCATTGTAGCTTTAAGTATATCTCCCTTATTGCTTTCCCCTCTTCATCCTCTCTCTCTATAAGATCTGATTCCAGACTCGACTGACTGGAGTATGCTCTGTACATCTCATCTTCTCCACCATCTGCTGCTATAGTGTCATCTTCATCATCATCAAGCTGCTGGGAGTAGAACGAATTATCTACATCTTCAAACACACTACCGGTAGCTGTACGAACCCTGTCATAGTAAACCTCACTGGACTCAAATTCTCCTTCAGTCAGATCGTCAGTGTTTGTCACATTTTCAGCCTCAATGACAGCATCATCTTTTATTCCATCACCATTTTCTGTTTTCTCCCCTTCCTGCTCATCTTTACTGTCATTGAAATCTTTCCGTTCATCATCTAACACTGGTATTGGGCTACAGATTGCATTGGAAACTTTCTTGGCGCTAGACGACTCCAGAATGTGTATAGGGCTGAGACTTTTGTCGACATAGTTCTTTTCTGTGTATGACTGATCTTCACTTGGCTTCCTGGGAGTGTTGATTACTGATTCACCATCACATTCTCCTGATGGAGGCTGATTGGTCACACAGAGAGGTCCATCTAACTCATCCCCACTGTTAGTGTCCTCTACCTGTTGTGGAATGCGATTGTCTATTCTGAATGATTTAGGGTTGGTTTTCTCTTCACTAGGGTTTTCTTGGAAGGAGCTTGTTGAATTTGAGACCTGTATTGGGTAAGGTCCTGATTTCTGGGGTTTGGAGCGGAGAGGTGTTGATACAGCCCTTTGGACTGGGCGTGGTCTTCGTGCGACAGGCTGTGGCTGGGGCTGCTGGTATTGCTGTGGTACTTGGGTTGGCTGCTGGTATGACTGTTGTACTTGGGTTGGCTGATTATAGTCTGTGAAAAAGAAAAAAGGTAATTTACAGATAGGAGCCTAATCCTTTCCTCCATTAGAGTGCCTTTTAGCTCATTCAACTTATTCCTCCACTAGATAAAAATAGTTCAATTTATACAGTCATTAATCAACATGTACCATAATTAATAATTTTCATATCATAGCCGATGATAGCTTAAATCAGTCTGAAAGTAAAGCAGAATGTGCTTTACTTTAATTTTGCTGTATTACTTTTATACTGCTTTAAATGGGTGACCTCTCTTCAAAACTAGAAACAGGCTATGGGGTAAGGGGATAAGTCAAACTTCCGAAGAATTTGATGCACTCATTATTTGTGCTGTATTAAGTACATGATATACATAATGAGTATGGTAAACTGAACAAATCTAATCCAACATTTTCCGATTGTAACACCAACTCCTATGTTGTTACTATACTCATTAGAATCGTCTCAAAGAGGCGATTCTAAAGGGTAAGTGATACCATAGAGTTAAAATATATCAGAAATAATCTGGAGCTCTGACATAATTATATAACATGAAAATGATATGCAAGCATACACTTGGCCATTAGACTACCTCTTCTATCATTCCTCCTCGAGGCTTCCATCTTTTCTTGGTAAGTTTCCTCTAGTTTACTGGCTACCCACCAGAAGTTCTCTCGTAGTATTGTGATGAAGTTGTCAAAGGCAGTTGGTCCCCTCTTCTCTAGTAGTTCCAACATCTTGTACACCTGGTCTCTGGGCTTGGTCTCTGCCTGTAAAACACATCAACACATAGTTGTTTAACCCCTTCTCCCATAGATACACCTTTTTACACCTATAATTTATTCCTCCACTTAAAACAATATTTCCCTTTTATACAGTCATGAATATGTATCATAAGAAATATTTTCTAAATCCTAGCAGATAATAGCTTAAAGCAGGCTGAAAGTAAAGCAGAATGCGCCTTAAAGACAGTTGCACAATGCAAAATTGTTGAAAAATGAATTTCTTAAATAACTTGATTACTATATATTTTCTGGTTTGCAATGCATTTATAAACACAAAAATGATTCTTAAAACGTTCTTACTGGTAAATTATGTGAAATACAGCCCTTTCCATACAGGCACTGTTTCAAGATTTGAGAAAACTGTTTAAAGTGGCATTTCTTGTAGAAAACATGTTTTTGTTTTATCAGCAGCACTGTAAATTCTTGAAGTAACTAATAATTTAATAAAGGCTTTTGTATTAACATACATTCATATATTTACCATTTTGCGCAAGTATTAGGTGCATATTTGGCTAGTGTTGGAAGTATTTTTGCAGCATAAAATCTAGGGGGTAGAGTTAGGATTTTTATCATATTTCATAAATAAGCATGGTGACTTCTAGGTTTCTTTACATTTTCTGGTGGGTATTAATGTAATCATCATTCTTGCTAAGTTGGAATAAAATATTATTTGTTATTATGAAAATTTAGTAATTTTTATGAGATTTTTATTTTGAAAATGGAAACATTTCTATAAAAAGAGAGTGTCGGTGTAAATTTTGCTTCCGAGTTTTTCAATGCCATTGTTTCATGTTACCAGTAAAATCAATTTCATATACTTTATTCATATCAATTTTATGAAATACAACTTAATTAACATTAAATCACCAAATTAACAAAGAAAGAAACATAAAGGTGATCAACAGCAGTTTTGACATTTATTTTTCAACGGCGTCCAAAAATAAATCATATTTACAAAAGCCTATAATTATTTAAAAATTTAGGTCGACAACCCAATACATAATTTTTATTTTATTTCTTAGAATAGTTAAGTTTATATGTTAACAAAGTATATAGACATTCTTATGAAAATTTCAATTGCGCAAATATGTCTTTAAGGCCCATTCTGCTTTACTTTCAACCTGCTTTAAATTAAGTGATCTTCTTTCTTTAAAACTAGAAACAGGCCATGGGGAAGTGGGTTAATATGTTTTTGTATCAGGCTCCCGTTGACAAAGAAGCAAAAGTGAAACCAAGGTATTGCTTTTCTATCAGTGACAACAATTGTGTCAAACTACATGTATTTTATTTAGCTCCATGATTAAGTTCATTTTTTTTAAACATATTTTATTTTGACGATAATTACCAACCAGCATGATGGAAAATACATACAGACAACGTAAAGGATTCGATCTAAAGCTTGAAGCTTATTGATATCTCCATTTAGGTTCAGTTTCAATTATACTTTTATACATAGTTTTGATTTAGCTTCTTTGTCCAATTAAGTGAAATTATTCTGTTGAATTTCCTTACAAGGGTATTGTTTTATCTTTGCAAAAGTGCTTGTTTGAACCTTTTCCTCCCTGTAACTTCAAATAAACATTTCAAGTTTCCGATTAAGTCTATATTTAAGATTGCAATATGACATTTGAACACTGCAGACTCTGACCTTAGGAACCCACTGATCTAAAACTTCACCTTAAGGAGCCATTTTATCAGAGTTGGTCCTATTTTTCATTTTGCAATATACATGTAGTTATAAAACATTTCACTCATTCACCCCTGACATTTTTAATAAATTCCATTTGTTACTATTTATGATTGTTTTATGCAATATGTTGCAAAATTACAAACAGTGCATTTACAATGCATCTCGTAGAACAAAATTTACTCTTTACAGGTAAACTGTAAATGATGAATATACGCACTGCAAGGGCTCAATGTCATAACCATTTATTGGGACTGCTTATTAAAATCATCTCTTTGAGAAAGTTCTAATGATTAGTCACAACAAAGGGTTTGGTGGACTTCAGTACTAATGTATATGAAATTCTGCCGTATCTAAAGTTATATTATGACAAACTAGCTTTAAGGCGTCTTCAAATGAGATACCCCAATGAGCTAATACTGTCGAGAAAACATCAATTCTTTCCCGTTTAAATGAAACTAAAATAAAAAGATTTTTTTAAAAATTAGGCGACTTATTAAAATATGAGCTGCACACAATATGGAGTTACTTGGAATCTTATCAGGCTCCAAACTGTTTGTAAACTATATATTCAATTACCTTTATGATATTGATCATTCCATCGGAGAAGATTTTGATTGTTCTGAGCTGAGCAAAGAAATCCTCATCCAGTATCAGCTGATCAGCCAGGGTGATGTGGTTCATCCGCAGAGCGGACTTCTGCCTCTGATCCATGATGTGTCTTGATGGTTACAGTCTTATATAGCTAGAGTCGGTCACTAATTGTGTTATATTGTAATCCAGTTAACTATTAAAGTCCAAGACTATAGCTTGGAAGATATTGAGTTTTATAGTCATAACTAAGGTCACATGTAAATTTGATGTTATATTTGCAACTTTTGTCTAGTTGTATACACACTTAAAAGTTAGAAATCAGCAACCATTCTGTTTCCTGATAATATTAAAACACAAATAAGTTAATAGATAAGAATTAGTTGCAGGTTTTAATGATAGTTACAGTTAACACACAAATTAAAACTTTAATTGTGGCAAGCTGTAAGCCTGCAACTAAAATCAGATGAATAAGTAGTCTTATGCAGGATAAAAGTAATGCACAAAGATCCTATGTAGAATCTTTCTGAAATGCTTTTAAACCTGTCCTTATGGAGCATCCTGCTTTACTTTCAGTCTGTTTAAGCAATGACCTTCTGAAAAAATGTAAAACTAATACCAGCTTCTATATTCCGTTAAAGTTTTGCCACCATTTCCACACCTGTACTTCTAATTCCTTACAAAACAATGACCTGCCTCACACACAATATTTTCCCATAACATTTCTGGCATGAAGTTCAAAAAGCATATTAGTCCACCAGCACACTTTTGTCAAATGCTTTTTGGATACTGGTAATCCTTAATCCCTCTATATCGATAAGTAGGCTTTAGTTTTATATTAAACACATTTCTTGGCTCATTTACCCAGTATTAACTTTATGATTTATTAATAAACATCTTACTGTTGCATTTTTTTTTCTCCAAATAAATATCATTTTTCAGGTAATAAAAATGGTATGCCACTCCTGTCTGTTGTATCAATATATTTGTGTTCTTTGTTAAATCTCCCAATACTTAATGATATTCTTTACCCTTTAGGCAGTTAAAATATCTAGTATTTCTAAATTAATCTCAGTTAATGTTGAATGGAACATTTCAGTCTTTCTATGATTTGAAACAGTTATCAGTCTACTATAAATCTGAACTTGATCCCAAAATGCTAAGTTCCACCTACACTGATCTGTATCCACCATAAAGCTTATACATGTCTTTCTGATTGAACCGCTGAAGTAAAACACATGGACTGATAAATCCAGCTTAACCTAACACAGTAAAATCTCTCTATCAAGACAACTCAATATAAAGCATAATCAATAATGTTTAAGACATATGATAACTTAAAGCAAGATGGAAGTCAAGCAGAAAGCTCCTTAAGGAGCTTTCTGCTTGACTTTCATCTTGCTTTAAGCAGCTGCCTTCTTAAAATATTGAAAACATTAGTCCTGGTTTGAACGACTGTAATAATAGATGTTTACTGTGTCCTTAATTGTAACATTTTTGGGGTCGCCTGTTTGAGATTTTAACCTTCTAGTCTGCTTGATCACCTCAATAAAAACATCTCCCTGCTGAAATTCCATAAATTAATACATGTAGTATTTCTCTGCTGATATATTCATGTGATAAACATTTTGAATCCTGATCAGATGCTAATTAAACTTGTCAGCTGATCAGAATCCACATACAGTTTCCAATGATCAGTAACTATTTCACCGAGTTCAAAGGATTTAAATGTGATCATTATGTTGTAATACTTATGTAACATGTTGTAAGTCTAAATATTTCTGACCTTTTAAAGAGACATACCATACTTTAAAACAGACAGAATCATGTCTGAATGTTTACTAGTAGTTCCACGTGCCCACGCTTTCAAAAGCATATTTGTCCTCAGATAAGACCCCTTTTATTTCTGGTTTTGTGGCCTTGGTCGTTTAATGATAACATCTTGAAAGGTTTAACGGCAATTTGATAAATTGTACCCTAGCCCTGTCCATTGGCAGAGTTTTAGAACATAATTCAGACCTACCCGTATTTGTTTGAAGCTTATGCTCTACAGTCTGACCTATATTGAGAGATAATTAGGTAAAGAAGCTTATAAACCTCTTGAAGGCAGGTGGTTGCTTAATGCAGAACAAAAGTAATGCAGAAAGCTCCCCAAAGGGTGCAATACTTTTGTCCTGCATTTAAGCTTGTATCTGTTTGAAATAATTTTTTTAAGAATTTCTGATAGTCATTTGACATAGATATGACAGTACTTGTTGATTCTGTTGACATACATGTTCACTCAGCTTGAAGATTATTAGACCACTGGAATAAACTGTATGTATATCATATACATGTATACAGTGGCCAAAGCATTATTATCCTATTATCCATGTCAACGAAGTTGATGGGGTGGGAGTACCTTGTAGACTGAAATCAACTTGTTGGTCGGTCGGCTGTCCCCAATTGGTGTCAGCTAAAATCATATATGTGCCAGGATCAGAAGACTGTGTCAGCTACCATTGTATGTCATGTACTCAGTTGATCCAAACAACTGTCTTAGTGAGCTGTAATCACTGCAAACATCAGCAGAAGTTTGGCAGTACCCAGTTGTTTTGTGGTGTTTGTATTTCTAGTACTTTTGTTATAAAATTTATAAAAAAATTTTTACCTGGCAGGGCGGTTTTTCGATGAGGGCTTTTGCATTTCAACTTTGGGAGCAGCAGCATGTTCGTTTGTTGTCGGAATTTACCCTTGTCGTCTGCCACTTTTTCTCAATGTCATAATGTAATATAAGTGGACATTTTCAAACAACTTCAAACAACTCAAAATAAATTAATCCGTTTTGTTTTAAACTTAGATGCTAGAGAACACATAGACACTAATCATTTTAAATACCTCAACTGGTTGCCAGTATCAAAAAGAGTTGATCAAATAACCCTTTCACACGTGTATAATATTTCAAAAGGCACTGCTCCTATATATCTTGGTGATAATTTCATTCCTTTAAGCTCTGTGCACAAGCGTTGTACAAGGTCAAACATGACAGCCATTCCCGTTCAAGAGGATTCGTTTTCTTTTACTTTTACTGAAAATGGACGCTATGCCATTCCTAGAGTCAACAACTTTGGTAAGAAGTCATTTCTTTTCAGAGGTGTTCACTTGTGGAATGGTCTTCCTCAGAATTTAAGAGTGAGTAAATCTTCCACTCAATTTAGATTTGATGTCAAAAACTTCTTGTTAGCTAAGGAATAAGTTCCTTACTTGATTACTTTTTATCCATTTGCCTTCTGATATATCTGTGTAAATTAAGATAGGTTTGTTTCATTTTATGATTATTCTTATGATTTGTTCTGATACTCTGCTGTGTTAATTTGTGAACATGGTCTAGTCATTCTGAAACTGACTAACTTTCAGCTTCTGTGATACTTTTAATTTAAGATACTATCTGTGATATTTATTTATAATAATTTACCGTGACTCTCTGTGTCTTGCCACTAGAATCAAGAACCACAATGGAAATAAGGAAAATATTTTTCCTTTTTTGTGTTATCCTTGGTTTCTAGTGCGCATTACATGGCCCTTATATGTTTGCTTTAATTATGCTTTGCCATGTTATGTACACTTTTTACCGAAATAAATCTATCTATCTATCTATTTTGATAGAAGGAATATGATGACGAGTGACAAACAGCGTGAATCCAGATCAGACGCAGCATAATGCAGTGGCTGATCTGGATTCAAGCTGTTTATAAATGTAAGCCAAGTCTTAATTTCCCTTCCTATAACAACTTCTTCCGAACAACACACAATCTTTCTCTCCCATTGGGTGTTGTTGTAGAGAAATAAAGATTTTAGATTTTGAAATACTCCCCTTATCTGGAGCCCTGAGGAAGGCATATAATCAATGCTAGTTGTACGAGAAGGGTTAAACTCTTTGTCATATATCATCAAATTTATTCTTATCTGGTAGGAGATTAATGATTCCAAACAAATTTTCATAAACTTTATTGACAATAGAAAATAATGAAAATAATGAATAACAATAAGCAAGTCAATTACAGGACTGAAATTAAAAAATAGCAAATAATGAATAACAATAAGCAAGTCAATTATAGGACTGAAATTAAAAATAGAAAATAATGACAATAATGAATAACAATGAGCAAGTCAGTTATAGGAATGAAATTAAAATAGAAAATAATGAAAATAAATAACAATAAGCAAGTCAATTGTAGGAATGAAATTAAAAATAAAAAATAATGACAATAATGAATAACAATGCACAATTCACTTATTATCATTAATTATGTTAACAGTGAATAAATGTTTTAGTAATAATTGTTTATCACAACTAATTTGTGTAAATGTGCTACAGTGGAGAATCTGTTATTCTTTCCCGTTTAAACGCAAACGTACGCAAACGCAAAGCGCTAAAACGTAGAAAAGAACAACTTTTGGACAATTCTGATATTTTATGTTTATCTTGGTGGCAAACAGTTTGGAGCCTGATCAGACGCCGCGTTACCCGGCGTCTGATCTGGCTCCAAACTGTTTGCACTGCAAATAATAGTTTTAGCGTAAACGCGTTTATTGGGAAAGAATCTCAGATTCTCCACTGTAACCATGTCTATTACTAAATTATTAACCCATTACATGTATCCCATAAATATGCCATTTTATGCCTTTAATTTATTCCTCCAATGAAGAAAATTGTCCCATTTTACACAGCCATGACTTATAATGTATTGTAAGAAATTTTTCTATATCATAGCAGATGATAGCTTAAACATTAAGGTTGCATGTACTGAAAGCAGAATGCTCTTTTCGGCCAACTTTGTTTTACTTTCAACCTGCTGTAAGTGGTCACCTGTCTTCAAAACTAGGAACAGGCTATTGGGTAAAGGGATATTCCACCACTTCCCTTTCCTCAGGATAAATAAAAATATTTTTTATATCAAACACAAAAATAGCATTTTATGAATATGGTTATTTTTAACTCATTTATGCTATGTTATTGTTAATTTGTCCATCTGATTTGTTGAATGGATAACTCAAACAAGTCTTGCCAGATTTTCACCATACTTAGCAAAATGCTGTATTACCTAAGATGTTTCATATAAATTCTGACAACAGTGGAGTAGTACGTGTTATTCATTCCCAATTAACATGCTTATGCTAAAACAATTATGTCTATTGCAAACATTGTGGAACCAGATCAGACCCTGGGGAACCCTGCATCTGACCAGGTGCCAAACTATTTGCCACTCATTTTAAAATGAATTGTAAGAAATTTCTAATTTGACATTTTCTACATTCTTTTGCAATGTACAGTCAAACCTGTCATAGCGACCGTCCCTATAAAGCGACTATTTGTCTTAGGCGACCCTTATAATTCCTCCCAACACATTTCCCTCTATGTTAAGATTGTGTATACCGACAAACCTGTGTTACGTGACTAACGACCGTAATATGCCGCTCCCAAAGTCCCATGTCCCTATTAAACGCACCTGTTTGCAGCGACTCGATAATTGCCGGTCATTATCGATTTTTAAGTTTTCATTTCCGGGAGGCGAATAGTCCTTTGTTTGTATGTTAGATCAACATTTCTACTTTTAAGTGTTTATTTAGTTATATAAAAAAGTGATATACAACATCTTTGTTTAATATTCATTTAAATTATACTTAATAATATTCCATTCTGAAAAAAGATTTCCGAAATTTTGCTTTATAAACATGTTATTCACGTTTCAAAACTGCATGTTATAATTTGTGAGTAGACAATTGTGGTAAATGCATGGTTCAATGGCGATCAGGATTCGGGAATGAATTTGGAGAATTGAGCTACCAAAAAAGCAATTAAATATAAAAAGAATTATTGGAACTCGACTAATAATGTTTTTCTTATCCCGAAAATAACTATGCCGGTGATGATTTACAGTTAAAAGGGTTAAAAAGTCGTTCCCAATCCAACACTCAATTACGAAAGAACGGGTGGGGGAAATTATGTCGTATAAACGCCGGCGTATTATAATCTTAAATTTCTGCGAAAATACCCGTGTAATGAACATTTTATATGAACGATACATTATGAAAAATCCCATTAGAAAACAAAGCGATATGCCAAAATTGCGCAGCAGAATTTCTATGCACATTTCTATAAGCCGTTGCGAACACTCGCTTTTTGGCATATGTGTATTACGTGTGTTACAAGTAAAAAAGATTGTTCTTAATTGACAAATAAAATGACGTTAAAAATAGCACTGTCATATTTGAAATTGACTTGAACAAAATTGCGGCGCGATAACATTATAGACGCGACAGTAAACGTGGACATTTCGGGAAAGATTTACGTGTGAGAGAGACAACAAAGACAAAAAACAACTAACAGACGCCGGGATCGACTTCTTACTCCATAAGACGCGATTCTGAATATGAATTATACAGTTAATAGACAGAAAGCGATCCTAAATTGGACACATGTTTATCAGATACAACGGAATTGAAGGACAAATTTGAACTTTTTCGTCGAACCTTTTACGGAATAAAATCTCTAAAAACACCAGACAGACTAATATTTCAGGTGATTGATTGGATCTTTTATAGTATTTGACATTTGGGGATGAATAGTCAACAAGTTATTTAAGAATTTATCATAATAGCAATGCAATTTTGTCTGAAAATATAGAAAATGATCTTAATTATTGCTTTTGGAATAAAGGGTTAATATATAAGTTTATTCAGAGAAACATCCATATGGTGTTCACTTTATACTAATTTACCCCTGAAAACTGATAACCTGACTTATGTGACTACCTGTCTTTTGTGACCTTATTGTGTCTCTCCCCTTGAAGGTCACATAAGACAGGTTCGACTGTATTTATGTTTTGTTTGTGTTTAAACCTGAAAGAATAACGTCTTCTCCACTGTATGCCTCTTGATAGACATATCTTGTGCTTGAGACATTCTAAGAATGTTATCAAGTATCGGTTTTTGTGCATAACTGTTCCTTTGACATTTAGTTTGTTCCTTGGAGTCTTGTCTAGTTTGGACCTGGTTCTTAAAGGTTGAAGTTTCTGGGAGTCTTGTCTTGTTTGGTTTTAAAGGTTGAAGTTTCTGGGAGTCCTGTCTTGTTTGGTTTTAAAGTTTGAAGTTTCTGGGAGTCTTGTCTTGTCTTGTTTGGTTTTAAAGTTTGAAGTTTCTGGGAGTCTTGTCTTGTTTGGTTTTAAAGGTTGAAGTTTCTGGGAGTCTTGTCTTGTTTGGTTTTAAAGCTTGAAGTTTCTGGGAGTCTTGTCTTGTTTGGTTTTAAAGGTTGAAGTTTCTGGGAGTCTTGTCTTGTTTTGTTTTAAAGGTTGAAGTTTCTGGGAGTCTTGTCTTGTTTGGTTTTAAAGTTTGAAGTTTCTGGGAGTCTTGTCTTGTTTGGTTTTAAAGTTTGAAGTTTCTGGGAGTCCTGTCTTGTTTGGTTTTCAAGTTTGAAGTTTCTGGGAGTCTTGTCTTGTTTGGTTTTTAAGTTTGAAGTTTCTGGGAGTCTTGTCTTGTTTGGTTTTAAAGTTTGAAGTTTCTGGGAGTCTTGTCTTATTTGGTTTTAAAGGTTTAAGTTTCTGGGAGTCTTGTCTTGTTTGGTTTTAAAGTTTGAAGTTTCTGGGAGTCCTGTCTTGTTTGGTTTTAAAGTTTGAAGCTTCTGGGAGTCTTGTCTTGTTTGGTTTTAAAGTTTGAAGTTTCTGGGAGTCCTGTCTTGTTTGGTTTTAAAGGTTGAAGTTTCTGGGAGTCTTGTCTTGTTTGGACCTTGTTCTTAAATGTTGAAGTTTCTGGGAGTCCTGTCTTGTTTGGACCTGGTTCTATTGACCTTTGGCTGCCTTAGACTTGATCTGTGACTGAGAGTGAGTGAGGAAGCAACTGGCATACTGCCTGAGTTTGTGATTGTCAACATATCTAGAGGAGGAACAGTTTTGGTGGCTTTAGCTCTTGTGTTGCCAGGGTTAATAGGGGTATTGTGTGGAGGGATCTTCTGCTTCCTCGAGAGTCGGCCATAGTCAGGTACATCATAACCAGTCTCATCTGATTTAGTCATCATACTTTGTCTTCTCTTGCCAGTGTCATCAGCCTGTCTCTTGTCTCGACTTGTGGCAATGTCTGGTTCATTGTTTTCTTCCCTGTTAGGAAGTGTTGGATTAACAGCTGATTGCCAATGTTTGGATGTGTAGGTCGGTGTTGGATCATTTCTCCTGACCCTAACAGGACTTCTGCTGGCCACAACCATACTCTGTAGCGATGACAGCTTGCTTGTACTGCATGTACATCTATTGAACTGTTGCACTAAAGACTCATATTTCTTACTTAGAGCCTCGAAATCTGTTGTTGTTCTCATTAATTCTTCTGAAATATGATCAAGCTGATTGACCATTGTCTCCTCTTCCACCTCCATCTTCCCAAGACTGTCACTCAGTATGTTATTCTGGGCTTGTAGTTCATCTGCCTTGTCCTTGTGCTTGTGTTTGTCTTTCTTGAGAGTTTCTATTTTACAGCGGCTGTCCCTGCACATCGTCTCCAGCTTTATGATGTTCTTGCAGTATTTGTTTCTCTGTTCCTCTTTACTCTCCAGCTCCGCCTTCAGGCTTTGGTTGATGGCAATAACTCTTTGGATCTGAGATAATAGTGATGAGCGTTTGTCCTTCATTCCCAGAATTCTGAAATCAAATAACACATTTTTGTAATAACAACTTTTCATGTACACATGTAGTGTTAAATTGCAGTTGAAATAAAAGATAAGATTTTACGTAAGTTTGTGTCTGATCTGGCTCCAAACTGATCCCAATTTTAAGTCGTTATTAACCCATTACCCCATAGCCTGATCTAGTTATGAAAATAGGTGACCACTTAAAAGCAGGTTGAAAGAAAAGCAGAATGCGCCTGCTTTAAGCTACCATATGCTAGAATATTGAAAATATTTCTAATGACATATATTTATTACTGTATAAATTGGAACTATTTTCTTCAGGAGGAGTAAATTAGAGGCGTAAAAAGACATATTTATGGGGTAATGGGTTAATATTCTTACTTTTCTTAGCTTTGAAGAATTTTATTGTACTATTTCCAATAATTTTAACTCACATTTAGGATCAGTACAAGTCATGTAATTTAGATGTAAGAAGGTTCTAAATGTGGATATGTATTCATACTTGTAGCACTTTTCTTCCGACTTGAGTAGATCATCTACAAGGTCACTTATCATCTGGAAAGTGACGGGTACTGGACTTCTGAAGGACAGCTCTCGTCTCATACTGCTGGTCATGTGGGCCTTGAGCTTAGTGTACAGACTGTTCAAATTCTGCTGCACTAGTACAGACCTTAGGACATTGCTGTTTTCACTGCGTAGACTCATAGTCATATCTGTTTGTATCAACTCATTCTTGTTGATATCAAGATTGTCAGCTGAAGACGGTCTAGATCTAGAACTTCTCATAGAGACATCGCTGGAACTGGCTGACCTTATAGGTGGAAACTCTTGAACAGCATCCACTGGCAAGGTAAAAATGATAAACTTACGTTTAGTAAACATTAAAAAATAAATGATACATTTACAAAAATAATCAGAAGCAGAAAGCAGGACACACGCAGTGCTTGAAGTTTATTGCATTACAGTAGAACCTTTCTATTACGACCACTAAAACGAAGGATAATTGATTGTATAAAAGACAGGTGACAGCTTAAAGCAAGGTGACAGTGGAACAGAAAGCTCCTAAAGGAGCTTTCTGTTTCACTGTCACCTTGCTTTAAGCAGTCACCTGCCTTAAAACATCCAATAAATAAAACAAAATTTAGTGGACGTAATAGAGAGGTTTTACTGTTCTTTTACACTGTATTCAGCAGTCAGTTGTATATTAACCCTTTCCCTTATAGAAGCGACTTTTAGCACATGCATTTTATTCATCCGCTGAAGAAAATAGTTCCAATTTAATCAGTAATGAATATGTATTTTAGGGAATATTTTCTATATTATAGTACATGATAGCTTAAAGCAGGCTGAAAGTAAAGCAGAATGCGCCTTAAGGCGCATTCTGCTTTATTTTCAACCTGCTTTAAGTAGTTACCTATCTTCAATACTAGAAAAAGGATATCAGGTAAAGGGTTAAGAGCTTCATCACATTTCCAGTATATAGCATATGATCTGAACATTTTTAGGCAAGAAAGTTTCCAGAAGTAAGTTGTTGAGTAGAATTAACAATTATAGGCAGTCAAAAAGGTTATGATATTAAAGATTATGATATAGCAACAGTTAAAAGCAGCAAAGAGGATTGCTAAAATTAAAAGTTATGATGTCGCAAGAGATATACGCAAGCCAAAAAGGTTGTCACCATTGAAATTATGATATAGCAACAGTTATAGGGAAGAAAACATGAGAGAGCCAAGTAAAGGGAGAGAACTTAATATTATTTTATTAGCAAAAATACCTTACCTGCTATGAATCTTGCTATCGGTTATTTGTACTACTATTTTACCAGAAAAAGAGAAGTCCACCCCGGAGCTACCCCTAGTATAGCACCGCAAGATTCATAGCAGGTAAGTATTTTCTAATTAAAATGAGTTTTACTATAAAAACTATATATTTGGTTTTCTAAGCAATAAAGCAGGTACAGTTATCTTATTTTAGTTTGATATTAAAGACTTTTCCTCAGTCCATTGAGGGACCACCACCGCATTGTTCTGGAGGTGTCAATGTAACTGTCAAATCATGTGCAGCACAATCTCAGTTTACCTGGTGAGGTCCAGATTATACTCATGCTCTAGTGATTTTCAATGGTTATTTCTAACCAAACTATCAAATATAAAGGTAGAGTCTCACACGAGAAGCTTCAATGGTTCTTTGCTAGCGACATGTCCATAAGATCCATGATTATTGCAAGGAAATTGTCTGGCAAGGCGTTATGATCAAAAGGTCATCTAGGGATGTCTTTAAGACTGAAGACAGACATAAGTGCTCTCCCCTGCCTTGTTTCTGAATGAGCTAGTTGGTATAGCAATGTAATAGAGCCATGCATGTAAAGGGAGAGAACTTAAGATTATATTTGGTCTTCTAAGCAATAAAGCAGGCAGAGTTATCTTATTTTAGTTTGCGATTAAGACAATTCTGTCTTCTAAATGAAGACAGACATAAGTGCTCTCCCCTGTCTTGTTTCAGCTGAATGATATTATGAAATTTAAAGATGTATTTTTTTTCAGCTTGCTTTAACCTTTTTCCCGATAGAAACATAGTTTAATGCCTTAAATTTGAGTGTTTGATCAAATCTGACCTTTCAAATTCTTGAGAACGATTTCAATCTTCTTAACCTTGGACCCAGGACAGAAGACAAACATGAAATGAAGGCAGGTAAATGCATTCCAAGAAGAATAGATAAATGCTTCCAAAAAGATAATTCTGAGGAATAGATGAATGCATGTAAATGCATTCCAAGAAGAATCTGTAAATGCTTGCAAAAAGATATTTCTGAGGAAAAGATGAAGGCATGTAAATGCATTCCAAGAAGATAAGGTAAATGCTTGCAAAGAGATATTTCTGATGAATAGATGAAGGCATGTAAATGCATTTCAAGAAAAATAGGTAAATGCTTGCAAAAATGTATTTCTGAGGAATAGAGTAAAGGCATGTAAATGCATTCCAAGAAGAATAGGTAAATGCTTGCAAAAAGATATTTCCATTAGGAATAGAATAAATGCATGTAAATGCATTCCAAGAAGATTAGGTAAATGCCTGCAAAGAGATATTTCTGAGGAATAGATGAAGGCATGTAAATGCATTTCAAGAAGGATAGGTAAAGGCTTGCACAAAGATATTTCCATTAGGATTAGAGTTAAGGCATGTAAATGCATTTCAAGAAGGATAGGTAAATACTTGCAAAAAGATATTTCCATTAGGAATAGAATAAAGGCATGTAAATGCATTCCAAGAAGATTAGGTAAATGCTTGCAAAGAGATATTTCTGAGGAATAGATGAAGGCATGTAAATGCATTTCAAGAAGGATAGGTAAACGCTTGCACAAAGATATTTCCATTAGGAATAGAGTGAAGGCATGTAAATGCATTTCAAGAAGGATAGGTAAACGCTTGCACAAAGATATTTCCATTATGAATAGAGTAAGGGCATGTCTTACCTGTCTCCAGTTCCTCATCCAAAGCTCTCTCAAGTATTTCAGCAACAAAAGGGTGATCTTTCCTGGTGGCCTCCACAAAGGCATCAAAGGCCCTTGGACCCCGCCTGGGTAGTATGAACAAAAGCTTGGAAATCTTGTCCTCATTCGTTTCCTGTACCTAGTAAATACCAAATTGTAGAAAACACTGTCAAAACATGGGTTCACTCATTCATACCTAAAACTTTAAATGGTAAATTCAAGTGTCTAATTAACTCTTTAACTGCAATTTAATGGCGCCAAAAGGCGAGTTTGCAAACAGTTTGGATCCTGATCAGATGCCACATTACGCAGCGTCTGATCAGGATCCAAAATGTTTGACACTTGTCTCAACATTTCTTCAGTCAAAACAGACTTTAAAAATATTGCAGATGACACTACAAATGCAGACCAAATTTTGGTGGTTAGAGGGTTTAAGCAGCCGATAAAACTTGGCAGCGAAAGAGATAATAGTAAGATAGATGTACAGAATTTCCCACACATAATGCATATTTACTGATCCACAATCTAATACAGAACAGGTATAACAAGAAACAAGACAGAACAATACTCTGCAAGTTTTAAGTCCATCTTTAAATATTTAGGGTTAATTTTGGAAAATGACAAAATACTTCAGACCCTGATCAGAGGGCCCCTTATATAAAGAGCAAACTATGTTTGCATAGGACAAGTGTACTCTTCACAGATATGCTGTTTGTACAGGAGGATAATATGCATCACTAGGGTGCAAAAAGTTAAAAAAAAAAAAATTCTATGATATACTTTAACTGATTCCTAGACATCAGGGGCCCGTCTTACGAAACGTCCTTCGACAAAACTGCTTGTAAGTCAAACTTAAAAATACATCTTATTTCTTATTTCTCCATCTAATCTTGTCTTGTGACATCTTTTTGGAATTGTCTTTTCAAGACAATCCAAAGAGATGTCACAAGACATGGTCAGAGGAAGAAATAATTAATAATTGAGAATTGTAGAATCTGACTTACGACAATATTTGTCGTTAGACATTTCGTTAGACAGGCCTCAGTACCTTAGTACTACACTGTTGTTGTTTTTTGTAAAAAAAAAAAATTCAATAAAAATTATATACTAAAAGCATTGTGAGGTGTTAAAATTACTGGACAGGTATGCCCTCCCTACCTGTATCTTATTGACCTGGCTTTCCTTCAGGATGTCTTCTTGCTCTAGCTCGTCTAGTATGCTAGCCTCCAGTATAAGATTCTTGTAAAGTTCTGGCTTACATTTCTTCAACACCTTACGATGAGCTTCATCCATTCTTCCTTCTTCTGTCTGAACTCTTAAGGTTATTTAGTCATGAAACCTTGTCACTTTCCGTCATATTTAAATCTTTTTTTCTTTTTCTTTTGAATATTTTTTTGAAAAGTTATAAATTTTAAAATTTCACACACTAAATCTAACCCATTGTCATGGTTGTTTCTTAACAGTTTTAATAATATAGCATTGTCACAGAGTGGATAGTAACCTTAGATTCCCAACACTAATTCATTTATATGATATATCTGATTTAGTTTTTCCTGATATTGTCTTTTTTCAAAGTAATTAAAAATAAAATGACAGAATTTAAACACTTTCATTTCTATAAACGATTTTATAAAGTTGAAAAAATAAACATGCAAATCTCACCAACTTAGGCAACCTTGCCTCTCACAACTTCTAAATTATTAAACCATATAAGCCTTTCCACCGTACACATTGCTGCGCAGTAAAATGTCTTTCACATTATTCCTGGTAATTGTAACATTTTTTGTAGTTGAGATACTATAATATATTCCTAAACATTTCACATTAGAAAGTACATGTGATCCAGTGTTTTATAAGCAGCTTCAAATAATAACTTCAGTTTTTGTTTTGTTTTTAAATCCAAACATTTCGCATTTCATTTCAAGTTGGACAACCTCGTTTTCCAAAGTCAGACTAATTATAAGGTTTTTAAATTGGTTTGTAACAAGTGAAAGTCTTTTAAAAAGCAGAACGTAAGTGGGAAACAAAATGATAGTCAATTATATATAAAACTATTGTTCTGTTGCCAAAAAACTATACTGTCGTGTTGAAATTTTCTTTTGAAACTTTTCAGCACAGGCAACTGAAAACCTTTGCAAACATTATAGATCCAGATCAGATCTCACACAACCTGCAGTCTGATCAGAATCCAACCTCCTTTTTTTCTCACAAATTGTACAACAAAATATACAACATATTTCAGAAATTTAACTGCTATCATTTTTGACAGCAATATTCAAGCAGCATTCTAAGTGTACCGGGTAATCAAGAAAATTGCAGTAAAAATCAGACATATTTCAACTCCAAAGGAGAAAAATTATTAATGCTATAGACAATTGACATTTTAAAGCAATATGAAAGAAAAGCAGAAAGCTCCTTTTGGAGCTTTCTGCTTTTCTTTCATCTCACTTTAAATACTCACTATCATTATAGAGGATAGAAAGCAAGAAGCATTGTCTGTAGTGGTGATGATAATAGGGTTACCCCGGTATCACTGTACAGTTAACCCTTTCACTCTCAATGATGTCATAAAGCACATTTGCAAACAGTTTTGATCCTGATCAGACGCCGCGTAACGCGGCATCTGATCATGATCAAAACTGTTTGCCACTTGTTTTGAATTTACAAAAGTTATACTGCATAAAATCTAACTTTGCAACATTCCAGACAACAATATTGAAGCAGACGACAATATGGTGTGGAAGGGGGAAAAAAATCTCACGACAAATTTGATCATGAAAGGGTTAAATGACAAAGGAAGTGTGACAATAATGAAGTTTGTATTGTAGTCATAGAGAGCTATGGATATAATTAGTAGTAAATTATTCTTAACAAGTATTCAAGAAGGCAACAGATCGTTCAAGTTAGACAATTATACTGTCAGTTTAACAGCTTTATATAGACATTGTGTACATGTATTTCTGGTTAAAGTGTTTAAATGGTTTTAAAATCACCCTCAATTTTTGTAGGGGAAATAGGGTCCCGTGGACACGTGTTTTGAAATTACCCAGCTTTGAAAAGGAAGAACTTTAGTAAATGTTACAACAGTATACATGTCTGCATTATTGATTCTATTTGAACATATTTTGTAGCTCCTTTTCTTTTCACTAGATTTCACGCAGAAATGCATAGTATACACCATTTTCAGGGCTGCCATAAGTTGACATGAAAAATCCTAAGATTTCCAAATTTGCATTTTTCGAGTGCGATTTTACGAATTGTACCTTTACCCCATAGCCTGTTTCGAATTTTGTTGACATGCGACTACTTAAAGCATGCTGTAAGTAAAACAGAATGCGCCCTAAGGCGCATTCTGCTTTACTTTCAGCCTGATTTAAGCTACCATGTACTGGAAAAAAATCCGAAGATTTAGGAAAAATCCGGAGAAATGGCAGCCCTGCATTTTGCCTGGTAAAGGCTTAAAAATTCTCTAGCTGCTGCAGAGGGTAAAGATAAAAAGGTGCTGGGTATCTGGTAAATCATGAGAATTCCTTGAGTAAATCAAAACTGATATTTTATTTTACACAGTATAAATATATATCAAATTTATATAACATAGTATTATTTACAGCCAACCTGTGTCAATACCATTCAATAAAACAGTACTGTTCACCCCTTAAACTTCAAATGGACAATCCTGGTTTCTATAATTGGGTCTAGTCCATTTTGAGCTTTATAGGGATGTATTTATATATAGTCCATTTCAAAATGACAAACAGTGCAGACCCTGATATTATCCTATAAGAGTTCTCTGATCAGGGTCTACATTCTGCACTGTTTTCACAGAATAAGTGTAAGTCACAGGTAGGCTATTTGTATAGAATGAGTATACTCGTAGCTAGGGTTCATTGATTTGATGCTGAACAAAAGTAATGCAGAAAGCTTCCGAAGGAATCTTTCTGCATGGGTACCCTATATGCATTACTTTAACCCATTACCCCATAAATACGCCTTTTTACACCTAATTTATTCTTCCATTGAAGAAAATAGTTCCAATTTATTCAATCATGTTTATGTACTATCAGAAATATTTTCTACACCCTAGTAGATTGTAGCTTAACCCTTTCCCACATAGCAATTCTCTAGTATTGAATATAGGTGTCCACTTAAAGCAGGTTGAAAGTAAAGCAGAATGCGCTTTAAGCGCATTCTGCTTTACTTTCAGCCTGCTTTAAGCTATCATCTGCTAGAATATAGAAAATATTTTGTATGATACATATTTATGAATGTATAAATTGGAACTGTTTTCTTCAGGGCAAGAATAAACTGAATGTGCTAAAAGGCGCTTCTATGGGGGAAAGGGTTAAAGCAGGCTGAAAGTAAAGCAGAATGCGCATAAAGGCCCATTCTGTTTTACTTTCAACCTGTTTTAAGTGGTCACTTATCTTAAATACTAGAAATAGGCTATGGAGTAATGGGTTAATACAGCATTGAGCTGATTAATATAACTTAATTTTACCCATGATGCATAAGATCTTATTGAGAATGGTTACAACCAACACAAGTTTGAATGTAAATTGCTAAAAGTTACATAATTATACAATACTAAACTCTAATAGAATCTCAATCACTGAAGTTGAAGCATACATCATAGACTATCCACTATATTTTATTTTCCTTTTAGACCGCCTTTTGGTGAAAGTGTGTGCCGTTGGCCAATCAGAGTGGGTTATTCAGTCTTTCCTTTTTCGTGAAGACTGGATTATTCCCACCAAAATGAAAATATTGTGAGGAAAATTTGATTGGCAGATTATCGTTGCTTGCAGCTTAAAACAGCTGAGTCAGGCGCGTGTATCGAATAGCAACCACCAATTTTACGTCGCATAGTGGCGTAGATTTGTAAACAATATTCCTTATTTGGATTTATGGGCGGTCTAAATCGGTTAGACTGCAAAGGACAAGTCTTCGTGAAATAGACGGGCTCCGCTAACGCTCTGCCCCGTCTATTTCACGAAGACTTGTCCTAATGCAGTCTAACCTATATATAACATGTCAGGAATAATGAATAGTCTCTATCAACTACCGGTATGAAAAAGGTGAATTGTATCCACAATTTTTGCTGACAAACAGTCTAAGGGAGATAAATCTGTCAATCTTCAACACAAAAAGCAGTATGATCTATAAGCAGAATAAATGATGTATGACTGAGCACAGATTTGTGTGATAGCGCATAATATTCATTATAACAATAAATGCCTGTGTTTAGCGGCTCTGTCAATGATAAGACATGAGAACGTAATTGCTTAATGCAGGGCACAAGTAATACTGTATAGAAAGCTCCTTTAAGAACTTTCTGCATTAATTTTGTCCTGCATTAAGTGCTCTATTAAGTTGCTATCTTCTTATAGCTTGCAAATTTATTATGTTTGAAGTGCTCACTTAATACAGGTTTTACTGTTCAGTAAATAATAAAACAATTATTTTGTACCTAGATACGAGTTTAGTTTTCAACTTTTAGAAAACATTTTTTTTTACTTTTTTCTCAGTGTTGGTTATACTTTCTGGTCATTTCTAGTTGAAAATTGAATTCCACTTCAGCCGGTGTTAGGGGGGCATGAGCAACGTTGCACTTTCCAATATTGCTGAGATATGAGCAAACTAAATTAACCATTTCCCCCATAAATACGCCTTTTTACGCCTTAACTTTATTCCTCCACTAAAGACAATAGTTCCACTTCATACAGTCATGAAAAAGTTTCTGTATACTTTCAGATGGTAGCTTAAAGCAGATTGAAAACAAAGCAGAATGTGCCATATGGCACATTCTGCTTTACTTTCAACCAGCTTTAAGTGGTCACCTGGCTTCAAAACTAGAAAGAGGCTATGGGGTACTGGGTTAAACCAAGTATTCAACTTCCCATATTTGCATTGTTTTCGATGCTTTCAATGAATCTTCGCTTATTGAGAACTTTTCACTGTACATATGAATGAAGACACATGACATTATAACTAAATAAATAAAAACACTCAGTGAGCAATAGGCTGGCGGAGATTTCTACTCTTTTGAATCAAATTTGAGGACATTTTTATTATCTCTCTATTAGATGTTATACTATTAAGAGAGGTCGCTCTTCTGTTTGTTGTTTTGGCATTCTGCTGTCTTGGTTTAGGCTGGCGCCCACGCACTGTCTTGTCTGCTTTCTGGTTCCCAGCTTGTTTGCCATTTTGTAAATTAGAAACCTCCTGATAGGTTACAGTAAAGTCACTGTTCACATGTCCCATGACTTCATGAGGCTCCTTAGAATCATCATGGCTTTTAGCGTCATCACCATAGAATGTAACACGTTTATTTGATCTGTCTTTACTAGCACTTCTCTTCTGACCTAGCGAGCTGTTCTGATTAGTTGAAAATTTAAAATCTATTTCTTGTATATCTTTGTCCCGTGTCTTCGCTTGTTTGACATTGGCTGGTTCCCCGTTGTCACAAGTTGTAAGCTGCTCAGCTGAAGCTCTCATAAATGTTCTGGAGGGGTTAGTGGTAGAGAAGTAACCCTTAGGTCTATCATTCTCTATAGACTTGTTGGAACCCTCTCTCTGATACATCACTGGCTGCACGGGATACACGGGCCGGGTCCTGGACCGCACACTCTCTCTACTGTCATCAGAAGCATGACTTACAGCTGAACTAATCTCTTCATGTCGAGGATTACCATCTTCTCGAAGTTTTACCAATTTCTTCAGATTGTCAGACTTTTTTAGCATAAGGTTATCAGTTTTAAGATTTTCATTGTCGGCCTTAAGGTTTCTTATCTCGGCGCGTAGCTGTTTTATCTCGGATACATTTCCGTCATAGTGAAGCGCGAGATAAGAGCTGCGTAATTTACTCTTCTTACTCGTGTCGGCCTCCATCACCATTTTTCTGAGTTCATCAATGATCTTCTGTTTTTCGTCTTTCTCACTGTTGATTACTTGAAGCTGTTCTAGTTCCTCTTTCAATTTCTTCACTTCACCACTAAGATGGGTAATTTCTGTTGCCTGAAACAAACAAACAAACAAATATCAGAATATAACAGCCTTAACTCTTTATGTAATAGTCTGTTTGTACTTTTGAAGACAGATGACCACTTAAGCAGGTTGAAAGTAAAGTAGAATGTGCCTTAGCCCATACCCCATTAGCCTACTTTTAGTTTCCATCCGCTAGGTAACTCTTTATGTAATAGTCTGTTTGTACTTTTGAAGACAGATGACCACTTAAGCAGGTTGAAAGTAAAGTAGAATGTGCCTTAACCCATACCCCATTAGCCTATTTTTAGTTTCCATCCGCTAGGATATAGAATATTTCTTATTGCACATATTCATTATTGTATAAAGTGGAACTACTTCCTTCAGTGAAGGAATAAATTAAAGGCGTAGAAAGATGTATCTATTGAGTAAAGGTTTAACCCTTTGAACCCTAGTCCCGCATATTGGCGTCCTTTTCAAACAGTGTATATGTGAACAGTACACTTGTCCTGAGCAAACAGTGAAGACCCAGATCAGAGGGCTCCGAAAGGAGCCCTCTGATCAGGGTCATCACTGTTTGTCATAATGCCAAACATTGACAAAAACAACCCGAAAAAGTCTGAAATGGACTAGACTAAAATGGAAACTGGAATTGTCCATTGAAAGTTTTAGGGAGGAAAGAGTTAAGGCACATTCTGCTTTACTTTCGGCCTGCTTAAAGCTATATTATCTACTAGGATACAAAACTTATTCGTGACTGTATAAAGTGGAACTATTTTCTTCATTATCCCCTGCCGAAAGGCAGAGGGATACTGTTTTAGGTCTGTCCGTCCGGCTGTCCGTGCGTGCGTGCATGTGTGCGTGCGTGCGTGCGTGTGTGCGTGCGTGCGTTTTCCGTCCGCAACTGTATCTCCGAAACCTATGAACAGATTTGGATTAAACTTGGTATACTTATTTGTCATCATAGGAGCACCGTGGGAAATCAAATTTTTTTCAGAAAATTTTAGGAATTTATGAGTTATCTGCCCTTTTTGTGTTAAAAATGCCATATTTAACAGTTTTTACACTCTAGCAACTACAGTATTCAACATATTTTGTTTATACTTGCACACATTGTCTATAAGTACAAGTTCTTGCAGGTGTGCAATTATTGTAAAAAAAGGATACTTCTGACAAGAGTTATCTGCCCTTGATGTACTTAGAAATGCTAGAAAATGCTTTATTTTGGTATTGTTTACATACTAGAGCCTATAAATATGCATGGATTTTTGAAAAAAATTTCTTGAATTATGTATGGCTATTAGTTTTCAAATGAATTTGATTATTGTTGAAAACGGAGAAATTAGTCATGCGTTATCTGCCCTTGATAAGTAAAAAAAGCCATATTTAACTGTTTTTACTCTCTGGCAACTACAATTATGAATGGATTTAAATGATACTTGCACACGATGTCTATCAGTAAAAGTTCTTGAAGGTGTGCAGTTATTGTCAAAAAAGGATACTTGTGGCAATAGTTATCTGCCCTTGATGTACTTTGAAATGATAGAAAATGCTTTATTTTAAAATTGTTTACATCCTAGTATCTATAAATATGCATGAATTTTGATAAAACAAATTCTTAAACTATGTATGGCTATTAGTTTTCAAATAATTGTTATCATTTTTGAAAACGGAGAAACTAGTCAACAGTTATCTGCCCTTGATGAGTAAAAAAAACCATATTTAACAGTTTTTACCATCTAGAAACTACAGTCTTTAATGGATTTTGATTTAACTTACACATGATGTATATAAATATAAGGGTAGCAATTATTGTCAAAATAGGATACTTTGTGGCAAGAGTTATCTGCCCTTTATGTACTTAGTAATGCTCAACATGGCTTTATTGTTTACATGCTATTGTGTACAAATGTGAATGGATTTTGAAAAAAAAAAAAAATCATATATGGCTATTATTTATAGAATGAGTTCAATTATTATCGAAAATGTGCAAATTAGTCAAGAATACTCTGCCCTTGATGAGTTGAAAATGTGTTAACACTCTAGTAAATTCTACAGTTCTGATTTTTTTTTAATAATACTTGCACACAATTATAAGTTCTTGAAAGTGTTTAATTACTGTTGAATTTGAATCAAGAGTTACCTGCCCCTGTCATACTTAGATTTATAATGCTACAAACGGCTTTATTTTTTGTATTGTTTAGGCTTTAAAATGTACAAAATTTATTGGATTTTATAAAACTTTGTAAAAAGCTTTTGAATGTTGATCTTTAAAGACAGGTGATCACCATTTGCCCCTTCCTCCCACAATAAAGTTTGCCACTTTCTTCTGGACAATCGCTGCGGCAGGGGATTTCAGCTCTAAGGTGCTTGTTGGAAGACTAAATTAAAGGCGTTAAAGTGTGTATTTATGGAGCAATGGGTTAAGGCAGTACTGTTGGCTAACCTGACCTGACCAAGAGCCATAGAAAACCTTTCCTGTTTCCTGGAATATGGCTGCTCATTGTCTATAACCTTTTACCACCTAGCCTTTACCACCTAGCCAGTTTCTATTTCTCTGAAGATAGGTGACCACTCAAAGCTGGATAAAAGAAAAGCAGAATACACCTTTATTTTACACATTCTGCTAGTCTTTCAGTCTGTTTCAATATTTTACCCCATGATACCCTGTTTCTAGTTTTGAAGACTTGTTTTTAAATGAGGTATGCACTATTTCTTTTGTATCTTCCCGTACGAAAAATCCAGGCGGAATCCGCCCGGAAATGAGGCGGAATTGGGGCGGAAATGGCCGATTCCGGGCGGACTTGGGGCGGAAACCTAAATTCCGCCTCAAGTCAGTCAGTTTTACGGGCGGAATTTTGAGAAGATTCCGGGCGGAATTTAAAATCCAGGCGGAATTTTGTACTCTGACATTTTTCAGAGGCGGAATTTCTCACTTAGACTAGCATCTCGAGGCGGAAAATGAGAAAACATTGGAAATTGAGGCGGAATTTTTTACTTAGACTATTTCAATAAGGCGGAATTTCGGACTTAGTTAAAATTCTGCCTGAATGAGGCGGAATTTCATACTTAGACTATTGCAACAAGGCGGAATTTTGGACTGTGAATTTTGAAAAAATGTTTAAGTCCAAAACGTGAAAAAAGTTTTAAAAAATTGTATCTTTTTAATTATTTAATAAAATCAGGGTGTTCATGGATTCAAAATTATCGCCATAAAACAAAGAAGTCATATATGTACAAATGAGGAAGGTCTTTTGGTCAAATATAACAAAGGGGAATAACTCCGAAAATATTAATGTCTAGTCAGAGTTATGGACCCTGCACTTAATCTCTCCAAGCTAGCTATTTCCATATATGAAATTTTATTCCACTAGCATCAGTTAAACTGGAGTAAATATCTTAAAAAAAAACAAGGGCCACTATGGCCCTAAATCGCTCACCTGGTTACCATGTAACCATGTACACCGTGTGACCTAGTTTTTGACCGGGCATGACCCTCATTCCAACTTGACCTCGATTTCAATGAGACAAACATTTTGTTCAAGTTTCATGAAGATTCAATGAATTTTGTAGTCTCTATAGAGTGTTAACAAGGTTTTTCGATGATTTGACCTAGTGACCTAGTTTTTGACCGGACATGACCCACATTCAAACTTGGCCTAGATTTCATTGAGGCAATCATATTGATGAAGTTTCATGAAGATCAAATGAAATTTGTAGCCTCTAGAGTGTTAACAAGGTTTTTCGCTAATTTGACCTTGTGACCTAGTTTTTGACCATGCATGACCCACATTCGAACTTGACCTAGATTTCATTGAGGCAAACATTTTGATGAAGTTTCATGAAGATCCAATGAAATTTGTAGTCTCTAGAGTGCTAACAAGGTTTTTCGAAGATTTGACCTAGTGACCTAGATTTTGACCGGACATGACCCACATTCGAACTTGGCTTAGATTTCATTAGGCCAATCATATTGATGAAGTTTCATGAAGATCCAATGAAATTTGTAGCCTCTAGAGTGTTAACAAGGTTTTTCGATAATTTGACCTAGTGACCTAGTTTTTGACTGGACATGACCCACATTCGAACTTGACCTAGATTTCATTGAGGCAAACATTGTGACCAAGTTTCATCAAGATCCAATGAGATCTGAACCTGGTAGAGTGTTAACGAACAATTGTGGACGGACGGACGGACATCCAGCGATCCTAAAAGCTCACCTTGGCACTACGTGCCAGGTGAGCTAATAAAGACAATAACCCTCCCCTCTCTCTCTCTCTCTCTCGGAATCAGTTGTGTGAATTTACTTTCAATTCAGAACTGCAGTTTCATTTAGGCAAGATTTTTAAAGTTGTTTCAATTGGTTGCCATGGCAACCACAGTTTCAACTGATAGACCTATATTTGAAGAAATCTGATACAGATTCACCCATTTATATGAAATTATTTTTAAATTGAGTCAGTGGTTTCAAAAAAGAAGAATTTTAAAGTTTCCACTATATTATAGCCAAATAAAGGAAATACGAGTGCCCCACCCACTGCTGTTGTTTTTTTTATCTTGGAAAATTATTTTAAGAAATAGCCATTTAACTTTAAGGAAAGAACAATTTTAAATTCTCTTCAACGTTTTCCGTAGTTTTCATATGCGCATAATATTATTTCAGAGATAATTCACGATTATTCTCTGTTTCTAGCAGAAAGAATAACACATTATTTACGTGAAAGGCCGAAACTCTATGGGGTCGAAGTTTCTCCGTGTGCTCCGTTCCGCGCATGCGCTAGCTGTTGGTCTCGAAATTTGAAATGAAGAGCCATAATTTGTAACGACGATACATGAATGTCCCTGTGTTTTTACCAAGAAATCACACCTTGTATGGCTCATACACGCTGTCGCGGACAATGCGTGTTGTGATTAAAGGTAAATTGTGTATTTAAACTTGTATGTTCGTGTATAAATTAATTCAGATGTTATCGCACGCTGTCTGGGTGTTTGTTTTTGTCAGTTGATCCTACTAGGGTATTGTAAGATTTAATGCAGATATATTTGCATGTATTTAGATTTGTTTCAGTAGATAGGCGTTCAAGTCGAAGCTGCAAATATTTATTTACCTAATCCATCATTTGAAATGCAATTGATAGGCAGATTCAGGTGAATACAATCTCCTATGCTGAAAACGTAGCGGTTCAATTCGTCCCAAGTCAAATCGTAACTGGTTTAATTCGGCCTACACACTATAGAATAGTGATTGCAGTGTATAGTTAGATACAGAAAATCGTAACAACATTTTGTAATTAAGTTGTCCCGTATTTGATTGTTTTTCTTAGATTTAAATACATTCTTTTAGTTTAAACAAGTTAATTAGAGTTTAATGTGTGGTAAACAAGTTATTTAGATGTGATTTTATCTATCTTCTCACAACTCAAATTTAGATCTAGATACACTTTAATTTTATCAAAGCATATGTCTCTATTTCAGATTCCATGAGTCAACCAATAGAATAGTTACAACACTGTTGAAACATCTTATTTAAAGATCCATGGACCAGAGATATTGAGGTGGCTTAACAGCTGTAACCATTTCACAAGGTAAAGACTGCCGAAATATTAAACAAGAGTACTTCTATTTTAGATGATCAACACTGACACGGTCTGTGTACGTAGCTCAGTGGTAGAGCATCCCGTTCTAGTGCAGGAGGTTGCGGGTTCAATCCCAGGCCGGGGCAAACCAAAGACTTAAAAATTAGTAGTTTTTAATGACTTCCCTCCTCGCTCAGGGTTTTGGGTTACATGTAGCATATAGTAACAACTGGTTTCGTCGGTGTCACGATAAAGTGACCGGCCGGTAGTGTTGGGTCAAAATCAAATGGAAAAGTCAACGGTCTATTGTGATCGCCCTGTGTCCGTCGTCCGTCCGTCGTCAAACTTTTTCTTCAAAGATCTTTTTCTTGGAAACCACTGTGCCAATTTCATCAAAACTTCATAGGATTGTTCCTTGTAAGGTACTCTCTCAGATTTCTTCAAATATAGGTCATCCAATTGAAATTGTGGTTGCCATGGCAACCAATTGAAAACACTTTAAAAATCTTCTCGTCAAAAACTACAGGTCCGAATTGTAAATAATTTTACCCAAATGTGCCATTGGTGACCCTCTATCAGATTTCTTAAAATAATTTTCCTATCTTAAAAAACATGGCCGCTAGTGGGTGGGGCAGATTTTCCTTATATTGATATATAGTGAAAACTTTAAAAATCTTCTTTTCAAAAACTACTGGTCCGATTTGTCAGTAATTTTATGCAAATGAACCATGGGTGACCCTCTTCCAGATTTCTTAAAATTATTTTGATATCTAAAAAAACATGGCCTCCAGTGGGTGGGGCAGATTTTCCTTATGTTACTGTATAGTAAAAACTTTAAAAATCTTCTCCTCTGAAACTACTGGTGCAAATTCAAAATAATTTTACACAAATGGTCAATTGATGACCCTCTACCAGATTTCTAAAAAATATTTTGTTATCTTAAAAAAAACATGGCTGCCAGTGGGTGGGGCACGTTTTCCTTATGTTACTGTATAGTAAAACTTCTCTGAAACTACTGTTGCAAATTCAAAATAATTTTACAAAAATGGTAAATTGATGACCCTCTACCAGATTTCTTAAAATCATTTTGTTATCTTAAAAAGCATGGCCGCCAGTTGGTGGGGCAAGTTTTCCTTATATTTCTGTATAGAAAAACTTTCAAAAACAATTTCTCTGAAACTATTGGTCTGATTTAAGAATAATTTTACACAAATAATGATTCATGGGTGACCCTTTGCCAGTTTTCTACAAATAATCGTACTAGCTCAAACAACATGGCCACCAGTGGGTGGGGTGAAAAAGTAATAATTACTGGTCCATTTACATGACCGTAATCATGGGTACCAGGTGAGCGATTTAGGGCCGCATGGGGCTCTTGTTTTATGAAAAAGGCGTGTGAATCGATCAGCTTTTTTGTGATAAAGACGTGAAACGTCGAAAGATGAAGTTAATAACCGAGTCTGCTGAGAAGATACTGTTATAATGTCGACAACGTGCGAGAAACGCATGTTACGCGTTTTTCGTAGTTAGAGAGTCGATTTCCGTGTTTGATGTTTCGGACCATGTCTATTTTGTAACTATCCGAATTCAAAGTCGCCAAAAAAATATTTGACACATTGATTCTTTATATATTATTTATTTAATCACTACTGAACACAATTTCTTTAGTGTGTTTTTTTAACACTAATACACTAGAATTCCACATTGTTTTGGCAATTTTGAATCTATGATATATATATATAATGAAAATTCAAATGAGTATTCCCCCCACCATTCCCTCAGAGTTACGAGAGTACCCATTAAAATACTTATTGAATTTGCAAAGTACTCTATTGTAAAATAGTTCTTTGAGGTGCAAAAACTCACAACTTTTTCACTTCAAGGACATCTCTGAAAGAACATTGAATTTGAATTAAAATTCCATGGACCCGTCCCTACTGTGAGTATAATTCTGGTTACTAATTAATTCATCACTAATTTAGATAAATTTTATTTTTCAGAAACTATGTAAATGATGGAGTCAGGACAGAAAATGAAGGGAAAAACCCATGATGTTGTTGAACTTTAATGTTGGATGGTTGTCTTGTGTGGTACAACACAGTCAGTGATGCTTTACAGCGGCGTGAGCCAGTCATCCATGATAATTAATATGTGACCAAATCATCAAATGGTAAGGATTAGAACTCCAGATCAAAGCGTACCATTTTTTATCGAAGCGCACCACATATACTAGATATATCACGAAAATATTCAATTGTGTATTAGGTGTATTTGATGTTTGAATGATTTCAATAATATGACAAGCTTCCTAAAATAACAAGGTTAGCAGATTTAACAGGGGTCGTTTGTGATTTTGATATTGTTGCTGATAATTTTCCGTAGTGGTGCGAAAAACTTCATTTTGACAATCTAAAACCTCTTTTATCGCCGCGACATTCGATGGTTTGCAGCTTCATTTTGTTTTCGTCGGAGTCTTACTGGGCGCTCATTGTTTTATGAATGATGCCGATAACCAGAAGCTAAAATATATCACGCGGAACGCCTCCTGTTTTATCGTTGGGGTGCACCAAACTGCAATTAGTTAATTTTGTCACTAAGTTTTCGCGAATTTAATATACTGGCGTATCTGTCAAATGCAGCGTAAAAGTTAACTTTTATTTAACGCAATCTAAACAAAATTAAAAGATTGAACAGGAAGTTCGGTTTTAATCCGATTTAATGATGAAACAAGTAGCTTACTGAAGTTAATGATTTAAGATTTAGGACCCCTAATAAGATCAGACCACAATTGGTAGTCTAATTTCTATGTCCATCAGCCATTCTTGTCAACTGCCAAAGTGTTTCGAACCATGCATGTTTCAGCACAGTTCAAAACAGGTCGGCAGTTGATGAGAATGGCCGATCGCTCTCTGTAGAGTTCCAATATTGACCGAATTTGGCACGATCTCATTAGGGGTACTCAACCTTAAGATCCATTTTAAAATTAATTCAGACTCAATTTTTTTGTAATAAATATTTGAAGTCATATTTTAAATTTAGTGTCTCCTGATTGTCTTTTAGATTATGTCAACACTTGATGTGGGAAAATATTGGCCAAGTTTTTACCAACAAGGCAGTGAATGAATGATGCCCGGTGACAGTGACATGGAGATCATCTTATGCTAGGAAACAAGTTGCAACTAAAACCTTAGACATTTGATATGGATGTGTCATTAGAACTAGACTTATCCTGATCCTAGAATGGATTTGTTTAGGTAATTCTGTAGGCCAAATTGAACATTACCTGTGCCATATTTTTTTAACTCTTTCCCTCATAGAAGCACCTTTTAGTGCATCTAGTTTATTCCTCCGCTGAAGACAATAGTTCCAATTTATAGTCATGAATATGTATCATAAGGAATATTTTCTATATTCAAGCAGGTGGTAGCTTAAAGCAGGCTGAAAGTGAAGCAGAATGCACCTTAAGGTGCATTCTGATTTACTTTCAACCTGCTTTAAGTATAGTCACCTATTTTCAAAAAGGGTAAACTCTATCAACACAATTGACCTGTTTAAAATATACTAGTTATATAATTTGCAAACAGTGTAAACCCATTTCAGAGGGCTATTCTGATCAGGGTCTACACTGTTTGTTTGTGTAGAGCAGTATTTATAAACTACCCAGAATTCCAAGTAGACATTGGTTCATATTTTTGTAACTAAAAGGATCTACAAGAGAACCTAATAACACACAAGAGTTACTTAGTGTTGAAAGAGTTAAACGAGCTAAAGTGTTTATGTCAAAGATAGAAATTTTCTGTTTGATAATCTGTAACCAATCAAATTTATATGAGGTTTTTAATAAGAAAATAGAATTCAAAGACAATGACTTGATAAATATCTCTGTAAATAATAAGTGTAAAATATTTGATTATACAATTGTACATTAGTTAAGACAGATTAAATATTTCCCTCATAGACACTTTTTTATGGCATTAACAAACTGAGAAGACCCAGATTTGACTGTTCCTGATCTGTGTTTGCTCTGTTTGTTTATCAAATTTTGCAGGTGTTATCCTGCTCTTTTTACTTGGATAAGAAATTCCCATTCCAAGTTCAAACTATGTATATTTCTGTCAAGTACTAATTTGATTATAATTGGAGCATGACATTTTAACCATTATTCCATAGTTTGTTTCAACTTTTGAAGACAAGTGACCACTTAAAGCAGGTTGAAAGTAAAGTAGAATGCACTTTAAGACACATTCTGCTTTAGTTAATTTCAACCTGCTTTAAGCTACCATCTGCTAGGATATAGGAAAAACAGAACTTTGGGGTCATAAGTTAAAGATGTATTTATGGGGTTATGTAGGTTAAAGCAGGTTGAAAGTAAAGCAGAATGCACTGTAAGGTGCATTGTTTTGATTTCAGGCTACCATCTGCTAGGATAAAGAAAATATTTCTTATGAAGCACATTCATGTCTGTATAAACTATTTTCTTCAGCAGACTAATACATTAAAGGTGTAAAAAGGCATATTTTTTATGGTTGAATGGGTTAAAGAAATAGTGCTGTTGGGGAACGATATCAGGTTTGTTCTTCCAAGGAGATATTTTATCATACGAGACACATTATAAGACATTTGGTTTCTAGGACAGCATCAAGGTGTGTGATTATGTAAGTTAAATTGATTAATATGTTACTTTTTCAATTAAAAAGTTTAATGATATGCACTTTTTTGGTTGTTTATCTATTTTCAGTAGCTCTTGGAGTTTCTTTTTCGCAATCCTTGATGGAAGTTGTGATGGGCATGCCTAATTTGACTGCAAAATTAAAAGAGGATGTTCTGAAGTCAAATTCTACCCAAAATAGATTTTGCAAAGCTTCTACCCTGAATATTCCCCTTCCTTTATTTACTTATTCTGCATCAAAATTTCAGCCCCAAAGAAAATTCCGCTTCATTTGCATATCCTAATTCCGCCTGAAGATTTTCCGCCTCATTTACATATTTCGCCCCAAATTCCGCCCCGTTTCCGCCTGGAATCCGCCCGGAATATATTCCGCCTCATTTGCATATCCTAATTCCGCCTGGAAGATTTTCCACCTCATTTACATATTCCGCCCCGTTTCCGCCCGGAATTTTTTCCGCCTGAAATTTTTTCCGTCCGTAAAATGTGCCTCATTTACATATTCCGCCCCGAATTCCGCCCCGTTTCCGCCTGGAATCCGCCCGGAATTTATTCTTTATTTCATATAAGTGGAAACAGGCGGAAATGCAGGCGGAATAGGATGTGAGATTCCGCCCCAATTCCGGGCGGAACATTTCGTACAGGTAAATTACCTGATTTCTGCATCTGTTCTCCAGTTTGCTAATGTGGTCACCATATTTATTCTTCTGTTGTTCTTTTGTCTTCAGGTCTTGCTCCAGTTCTCGCTTAGCTCTCTGTAAGTTTATTATATGAGACACAAGTGGGTATGTCCTATCCTTGCCACCTAGGAGAGCGTGACATTGTGAGAAAATGGTTTCCTGCTCGTCAACAATGTGAAACAAGTCATCCAGCAACTTGTCAATGGACTTAAATGTAGCCGGTTCCGGAGTACAGAATGTTGGTGGCTCTCGTATATTTTTTGCCTCGACCTTGGCCTTGAGTCTGATGTACAGGTTGTTTAGATTCTGCTGCATGATGCTGGAGGTCATCACATGGTTGGCGCTCGATATTGACATTGACCTATTTCTGGCTGACCCAGTTTTAGATGTTGCTGAGTTAGGAACCAGCTTGTGTTGTACATGGTTCTCAGCTTCAGTTTCAGCTGGCTTGTCAGTAGGTTTGTCTTCAGTAGAGTCATTGTGGACTGAACTAGCTGGTGTGACTTGTGGTTCAGGTTGGACATTGTCGTCTATAGCACACTCAGGCTCTGGTTTGGTAGTCTTGGTCTTCTGGTGGTCAGCTTTGTCCGCTACTTTCTCAGCCCATTTTGCAACCTTCAGTTCTGTAACAAATAGATGAATTAAGAGTTAAACAGTTTTGCATGAACCATTTCCCCCATAGCTTGTTTACAGTTTTGAAAACAGGTGACCATTTATAACCGGTTGAAAGTAAAACAGAGTTTTCCTAAACCCTTTACCCCATTGCCTGTTTCTTGTTTTGAAGACAGGTGAATACTTAAAGCAGGTTGCAAGTAAAGCAGCCTGCTTTAAGTCACTATCTGCAAGGATGTAGAAACAAAATAATTTGGTTCATGTTATGAGACTATAAATTGGAACTATTTTCTTCAGTGGTGGAACAAATTAAATGTGCTAAAAGGCATTTCTATTGGGGAGCTTAATCTGCTTTAATTTCAGCCTGCTTTAAGCAACCATCTGTCTTTAATACAGTGGGGGTTATTAACCCGTTACCCCATGGTTTGTTTCTAGTTTTAAAGAAAGATAATCACTTAAAGCAGGTTGAAAGTAAAGCAGAATGCGTCTTAAGTTGCATTCTGCTTTATTTTCAGCCTGCTTTAAGGTATTATCTGCTAGGAAGTAGAAAATATTTCTTACGATACAAAGTCATGACTGTATAAAAGGGAACTATATTATTCAGTGGATGAATAAATGATATGCCTAAAAAGGTGTTTTCATGAGGGAAAAGGGTTATTAAAGGCAAATAATAACAACTGGTTTGAGTTTATTGAGTATGCAACCAACATTTTTAAAGCAGACAATTATTCGACAAGATTGATCAGTCAAACTGACACAAAATAAAGGGTTATAATAACTTTTTAAGCCAATAATAAAGCTAGACAATGAGTAAATCCCAACAGTAATGAAATATCAATATGTATAAAATTATAGATATTATCTTTGTGGATAAAGCTCAGGCTTAAGCATGCAGAATGTGTATGCAAGGCTCCGGGTAAGGCGAGTATTTCAAAAACTAAAATCTTATTTTCTGCTTTAAACCCTATGGTGTCACTACTCATTAGAATTGTCTCGAAGAGACGATTCTACTGAGTAGTAACACCATAAGATTTGGTGCTAAAATGAATGAGAAAATGCTGGATTTGTGCAGTTTACTCCCCCTTAATTATCTGGAGCCCTAAAACCTCTGTGTAAGCGGCCTGGTGGTTCAGTCCGTAGAACACTTGCCCTGTAAGCAAGGGGTCCCGGGTTCGAGCCCCGGTCTGGCTGCATATTTATGACCATTAAAATAGAAGGCTATTAAGGACAGGTAGCAGTTTAAAACTGTCTTACTTTAGCCTTGCTTTTAGCAGTCATCTGCCTTAATTGACCTGTTACTTCATAGATACCGGTATATTTTCATAATAGTATATATCGAAACTGCGCCTACGCTGAAATATCAAGATCTGCGTCCACCCTAATCATAAAGTTCTATGTGTTCAGGCTGTAGACTGAAGTTATTATTTGAATAAAAACTTAACCTCTCCTTAATCTATCTGCTACTTTAGTCACCTGTCTTTAGAAATCTTCAAAGCATGGTTACTCATCACAAACATAATTTATTAAAATTTACTGTTTTCACTTAATCCAAGTCAAATCAAGAGTTAACTCTTTCAACACCATGGATCTATTTAAAATATACTCATTACATTTGCAAACAGTGTAGACCCAGATCAGAGGGCTCCTATAGGAGCCCTCTGATCTGGGTCTACACTGTTTACTAATTTATAGCAGCATTTATTAAACTACCCAGAATTCCAATTAGACTGTGTTCATATTTTGCTAACTAAAAAGATCCAAAAGGGAACCTAATAACCTATAAGAGCATAGCTCTAGAAAAGGGGAGTATTTCAAAAACTAAAATCTTTATTTCTGCATTAAACCCTATTAGGTCACTACTCATTAGAATCGTCTCTTCAAGACGATTCTAATGAGTAGTGACACCATAGGATTTTGTGCTGTGAAGAGTAAGAAAATTTGTTTCAGTTTTTACTCCCTCTTATCTGGAGCCCTGCATAAGATTTAACTTAGTGTTGAAAGAGTTAATGCATTACCCCATAGCCTGTTTCTTTAAGTTTTGAAAACATGTGACCACTTAAAGCAGGCTGAAAGTAAAGCAGAATGCGCCTTAAGGCGCATTCTGCTTTACTTTCAGCCTGCTTTAAGCTGCCATCTGCTAGAATATAGAAACTGAGGATACATATTCATGCCTGTATAAATTTGAATTATTTTCTGCAGTGGAGGATCTGGATATTTAGGGTGTATGAATCAAACTTTGAGAAAAAATAGTATGATAATAACGAAGAAATTGTCAATTTTTTGTCAGCTAACAATGTTCGTGTCTGACGCCTTGCGCATGCACATCTCTAAATTAAAGGTGTAAAAAGGTATATTTATGGGATAATGGGTAAATGATTATAAATTAAGCTTACCCTTTTCATATTCCTGTTCCAGTTTTTCACACAGGTATGGCGAGTGTTTTTTCACGGCCTCCAGGAAGAGCGGAAAGCTCTTAGGTCCCCTCTTGGGTAGTAAGAACAGCATCTCAATTATCTTCTCGTGCTGCGTCGTCTTGGCCTACTCAATTAAATATTAAGCATAACTGTTAATTTTTCATACATAGGTAATATATACATGAGCACGTAGGCAGAAAAAACACAGAACTATTCTGCCCACAACATTGTATTACCTGGTAGGGGTATTATAGGGATTAGCTTTTGGAGTATATTCTCACTGTAAACATTATATGAAAGATTTCTCCTGCTATGGTATGACTTGATTGATATTTGCAATTATTATAGATGGATTCAGATATCAGACACAGTCAGTATATATCGACATGTAATCTGGATTCAATCCATTGGACATTCAGTAAAATAAGATATTAGACTTTGATTTAAAAAAATTATAGACAAAGATTCTGAAGCAAATTCATTGCAAGGGAAGGTTGAAAAGGGTGTATATCCTTCTTCATGAAATCCAATAAATGTAAACTGTAATTAAATGCTTAACTGATTGACCCGTGAAACTTCAAATGGACAAGACTTAAGATTCCAATTAAATCTAGTCCACTTTAAAAAATTCACTTTTAAGGGGTGTTTTAACAAAAATAGTGCAAAATAACAAACAGTGTAGACCCTGATCAGAAGGATCCAGCAGTACACTGTTTGCATAGGACATGATTGTGTACTCTTCACAGGCACAGTTTGTGGAAGAATGCATATACAGTAAAAAAAAAAAACTCTATTTATACGACCACTTTATTGCGTTTCTTATCAGGTGTTTACAACAGGTGACTGCTTAAAGCGAGGTGACAGTATAACAGAGTGCTTCTAAGCAAAAAAGGCATTTTCTACATTTTAGTGCATAGTAGTAACATTTAGTTCTGTGGAAAAAATGGAAAAGATTGATGAATACGTTTTACCATCAAACTGATGTTAAGTATAGAATTCACAATTTGTAAAATATTACCACAGGGACAGTATAAAACCCCTGATATATGCTGAATTTTGAGTAGATTTCTTAGGAGCCCTCTGATCTGGGTCTACACTGTTTACAAAATATAATGAGTATTATTTTAGATAGGTCTATGTTGTTGAAAGAGTTAACCCATTACCCAATAAATACGACATTAAACACCTTAATTTCTTGCTCTACTGTAGAAAATAGTTCCAATTTATACTGTTACAAATAAGAATCATAAGAAATGTTTTTCTATATTCTAGCAGATAATAGCTTAAAGCAGGCTGAAAGTAAAGCAGAATGCACCTTAAGGCGCATTCTGCTTTACATTCAACCTGTTTTAAGTGGTCAACTGTCTTCAAAACTTGAAATGGCCTATGGGGTAATGAGTTAAGAGGAATTCTTACCTGTATAGAATGTACCATGGCCTCTGTGAGAATGTCCTTCTGTAAGAAGAATCCTAGAATATCTGTGTCCAACACAAGATTCTTTAGAATATCACCGTGGTGAGTCCGCAGCACTTTACGCTGTACCTCGTTCATAGTGACCCACTTAATTCTTTGTCTATCAAAGAAATTTTATTCGGAATTGAGTTCAAACCTAACACAGTTTCAAAGCTTTAGTCAATCCAGCAGTAAAGATGCATGACATTGTTCAGAGTTGGCCCTGTCCGAGTTTCCAGTGCATCATGTTATATCAACTGATATGTCATGGTCTTGGTCTATATTTATTCAGTATGCAAATTGCTTTCACGTCTTTCTCCAACTCAGCACATTTATCTAGTTTAAACCAAATTTATTTAAAAGACTACAGTAAAGACCTGCTAATACAACCCCTCAACATTTCAATCACTTGAACTAATTCCAATTAAGGTGTTAAGCAAGATAAAAAAAAAAGCAGAGTCTCAGATCCTATTTGTTCCTTTTTGCTTTCCTTCGATCTTGCTTTTTGCAGCTGCCAGGCTTAAACACCTGAGGCAAATCATCTCTTGAATGGTCCTACAGATCTTGTCTGTATACAGTAAAACCTCTCTATTACGACTCAAAAATTGTATTAATAGGTGTTTATGACAGGTGACTGCTTAAAATCAAGGTGACAGTAAAACAGAAAGCACCTTAGGTGCTTTCTGTTTTACTGTCACCATGATTTAAGCTGTCATCTGTCTTTTAGTGGTCATATTAGAGAGGTTTTTGTGTTCCTTAAAGGTAGAAGTTATTTTATAATGTTTACATAATACTTGAACATTTTCTGCGTATTTGAAAAATTAAATCAAAGAGGTTTTATCGAAAGTGACATCACCAAAGCAGTGTTTGTCTTTGCTTAAGTACTCCTGAGTAATTTGTTGACAATTGGGAAGATTTGTTTAAACAGATTCCTATTTATTAATCATGGTCTTTTACCTCAACAATTTCCCATTCACTTAAAGGTCAATGTTTTATCCTTATCCATTTTAGGTCAATGTTTTATCCTGTACCATATTTTAGTCTGCTTTTCTTCTCATCTTCTGTGTCAAAATTCATTTTAATAAAACTTGTTCACAGCAGCCAGTAACAGTTATTAACCCATTACCCAATAATACGCCTTTTTACGCTTTTCATTTATTCCTCCACTGAAGAAAATAGTTCCAAATAATACCTTAAAAAATATATACCATAAGAAATATTTTCTATATCATAGCAGATGTTAGCTCAAAGCAGGCTGAAAGTAAAGCAGAATGTGCCTTAAGGCACATTCTGCTTTACTTTCAACCTGCTTTAAGTGGTCATCTGTCTTTAAAACTAGAAACAGACTATGGGGTAATGGGTTAATAGGAAGACAGGTTTTTAAAGATGACAAATTAAAGCAGGATAAAAGTAATTGTAAAAAGTTTGTTTTTAAATCCTTCCGTTTATAAGTAGCTTGCTGCATTATTTTTTGCACTGTGTTCAGAAGTAGTCTGTCCATAGTAGAGATGAATGTGATGAAAGTTGGCAGCTTAATGCCGGATAAAAGTAATGCAGGACGTTCCTGTAGGAGCTTTCTGCTTTACTTTTGTCCTGCATTAAGAACTAGTTTATCTTTAAAGATTGCCAGGAGTTTGCAGTCATATTCAAAGATAACAACCTAAAGTAGGATAAAAGTAGTGCAGAAAGCTCCTATAGGAGATTTCTGCATTACTTTTGTCCTACATTGAGGAATCGTCCAGTATTTGCATTAATTTTTGAGACCACTTTCCTAAGACAGACAAAATTTGCCCTTTTTTCTGTAATATGCTAAATGTTGATGCAAATATCATTTGCCCAAATCAATCACTTGCCCTTGGCTTTGAGCAAGTGGGATAGAGCAAAAACTGGTAATCTATACTTTCACACTAGCTGCGGATTCGTAATTATATAATTATCTTTGCAAACAGTAGTTTTGATCCTGATGAGGTGCTGCATAACCAATTGACACTCTGACCCTGTTTTGAAAAGAAATTTTGTAAATTCTATTGTCAAAAAATTAGCAGATGACAATTGATGCAGACGAAAAAATTACCCAGCATGCAGAGAGTTAACAATTGGCATGATTCTTTATTTACTGACTCCTGTTCACAAGTTTCACTGTTTATGATCCGTATTTGACACTGTATATTCTACATCATTGTAGTCTATATTATAAATGATTAGCTGTAAATTCCTTGCTACTAAACTGCTGAATTCTAAGCCATTGAACACATACACTTTATAATGTGATATACACTGAATACATGCCATGTGCAACTTCATAATTTGTATGCCCATTAAACGGAATGTGCCATAACTTTTTTTTTCTTGAATATTTGTCAAAATTTAATAGAGCTTACAAATCATGAGTTGTATGTATAGCAGCTAAGTTTGAAGGTGTCATAGAATTGAGGAATTGACATTAGATTGAGCGGCAGAACGGTGTAACGCTGTGTTTTCATATGTTGTGGGATAGACTGTTTTTGCGTGGACGGCTGAGAGACGGAGCACTGCATAGCTTGACTGCCTGTGAACTGTCAGAGAGATGTACAAACCTATTGCGCAGGACAACAATAGCACGATGTGTTGTAACAATGATATCTCCCTCTGATTATCTTAAATCATTCCTCCCTGAAACTTTAAATGGACAATTCCTGTTTCTATTTAACTCAAGTCCGTTTTTGACTAATTAGGGGTTTTACGATATATATTTTTTTTAAAATGCGAACAGTGCAGACCCTGATCAGAGGGCTACTTTTGGAGCCCTCTGATCTTGGTTTACACTGTTTGTGTATAACAAGTGTACTATTCACAAGTACATTCACAGGTACACTGTTTGTAAAGGAAGCCGATACTTATTAGGGTTCAATGGGTTAAATATTTGCCTGCTACAATATCGCCTGCTTCACAGTTGTCGCTTGCAATATCTTTAAATCCTTTTTAGCTGAAGAAACCTTTGCACATGTTTTAAAATGATTTGATCCTGATCAGAGGCCACAGTATGAGACCTGATCCGGATCCAAAACAGTTTGAAAATTCTAGTAAAGTTGCTACTAGCATGCAAAGGATTAATCCTTGTTGTGCTGAAACCGTATAATTCATTTATTGCAAACAGTGTAGATCCTGATCAGAGGGCTCCTTCAGGAGCCCTCTGATGAGGATCTACACTGTTTGTTATACTTATAAATATTTTTAAGATAAATCCTTAGAAAGTCGGTTTATATTAATCATTTATTAGAGAAAAAGATGAGCGTATTTGAGACTCCAGCATAATGAGGGTTAACACTATGGTATGGTCTGTAGAGATGAATGAGTTGGCTAAATTAATACATTGATTGATTCTCCCTTTGTCTTTTTGTGACTGGGTACAATTGTAGTCAACCATTAGCTTGGTGCTTTAGGATAAATACCCAAAGGCAGGGCACTAAATATGCATTAGTAAGGTAAACAACTCTTGATGCAGTGTAAGTGCAGCAGGGGAAGCAACTCTTATTTCAAATATGGCAATGATTTCTTTTTGTTCGGGCCATAGTGAAATATTTATTGAAGAATAAAAAAATCACACCACAATATGATTTGAACTGAAGAAAATAGAGGAATGTAATAATTATGTTTTGTTTTGTATGTTTTAATATAAACATGAAATTTAATACCAGTAGGAAAATATTAAATGGAATATGCCTGGAACTTAGATGGAAAACGCCCTGAAAATGGCAAAATATCAGGTTTTCTGCTAAGCAATGTTGAGGCCGACAGAGAATTTCCGAAAAAGAAATCTGAATTTTCGTCTTAGTCTTAGTAGGAAACAAAACAGTAACAAACTAGTAAATTTGGATAAATGTTGACCAATCTTTGTAACGTAGCTAGCTTACAGGAACACCTAGCTTGGGATTGTATTATGGAGTCATTGGATTAAGGTCAAGGTCATTGTTACTAAAAATAAAAAAAATGTTTCTGGGCAATAACTTCATATTAGATAAGCCAATTTTGACCAAACGTTGTATTTAGCAAGCTCATAAAGACCAAGCTTGGTTCAAGGTCAAGGTCACTGTTACTAAAGTTAGACAAATATTTTCCAGTCAATAAAAGCTGGTTGAATAAAGCAGAATGTTCCTTTACAAGAGTTCTACTCTACAAGAGTTTTCAGCCTGTTTTAACCCTTACTCAATCGATACATATTTTAACACATTTAATTTATTCCTCTAGTGAAGAAAAAAGTTCCATTTTATACAGTAATGAATTTGCAATATAAGAAATATTCCCTACATTCTAGTAGGTGGTAGCTTAAAGCAGGCTTAAAGTAAAGCAGAATGAGCTGTAAGGCGCAAACTGCTTTTCTTTCAACATGCTTTAAATAGTCGCCTATCTTCAATACTAGAAATAGGCTATGGGGTAAAGGGTTAAAGCTGGCTGAATAAAGCATAATGTTATACTTCAGGAGCATTCTGCTTTATTTTATCAGACTGCTTTAAGCTCTCATCCACCAGGATATAAAATTATTTATGGTGCATTATTCATGAATGCATAAAATCATGGCGTATTTAGGGAGTGATAGGTTAGTAGCATTATGTTTCCAAGGGCATTAATAAATCTACATAATATGAATACTGATCAGAGTTTTCTCCCTTAGTATATCTTAAATTTACTGAGTGGTGTTCGATTTTAAATTGAGTGACTGGAATAGACCTGCACCTGCCTATAATTTTGATCCAGATTAGATAAGCCTACCCATTTCTTTCCATTTGAAAACATATTAACCCATTACCTTTTTACTCCTTTAACCAATTACCCCATAGCCTATTTCGAAATTAAAAAGAAAAGTCACGACTTAAAGCAGGTTGAAAGTAAAGCAGATGTGCCTTAAGGCACATTCTGCTTTACTTTCAATCAGTTTTAAGTGGTCATCTGTCATCAAAACAAGAAACAAACTTTTTGGTATATTATGTTGCAGATGCTACTCCTTCAGGACAGCAATGGTCAACCCTCACTGTGCTAAACACACCTTATTCTCTCAGCATCTGATCAACATCCAGACTGTTTGACAAATTATTCTTAGGTTTTCTTCAAAATAAGTTTTAGCTAATTTGTAGGCATAGAGTAGCTACGAGTTGTTTGATAACATAAGCATGGCAGAGAATGTGTTCAGAGTAGTAAAACCTCTCTATCACAACCACTATAAAGAAGGCCAAATGATTGTATAAAAGCGTGCAGAGTTTACCTGGAATATTTACAATGTACATGGAATAAAATTAGAAATCACTCAAGGAAGTCAGTTTATAACTTACATTTATTGTCTGAATGTCTAAAAACGAGTGCACAGACTTAAAACAAAATACAAAAACAGAAAAACTTAATTGCTATTAGATGCACAACACTGAAATGGAACAATAACAGATCTGCACCAAGTATTTGTTTGTTTTTATTGTGTAACAAGATCACTTTAACCCTTTCATGATCAAATTTATTGTGAGGTTTTTACCCCTTCACCGCCGTATTGTTGTCTGCAATATCGTTTCAAAGTTAGATTTAAGGCAGTGTATAACTTATGTAATTTCAAAACAATTAGCAAACAGTTTTGATCCTGATCAGACGCCGCGTAACGCGGCGTCTGATCAGGATCAAAACTGTTTGTAATAGTGCTTTATGACGTCATTGACATTGAAAGGGTTATAAAAACAAAACAAAAAAACATCTCCCCCTGAATATTTATATATATAACTCTGCCCACTATGAATATCTATCATTTGAACTATGACATTGGCTAATATGAAATGGAAAAAAAAATCCCAGGATAGAGTGCAGACTCCTGTAAGACAGCCCCTGCAAGGTCTGTCTGGTCGGGGTCTTCACTGTTTTCAAAAAGTGATAACAGCAGGAAAAGGCTTTCCATCATGAGTACAAATCACCAAATGGGTTAACCCATTACCCCATAAATACACCTTTTTATGCCTTTTTTAAACTTTTTATGCCTTCCTTCACTCAAGAAAGTATAATTTATACAATTAAGAATATGTACCGTAAGAAATAGTTTCTACATCCTAGCAGATGGGAGCTTAACCCATTACCCTATAGCCTGTTTCTAGTTTTGAAGACATGTGACCACTTAAAGCAGGTTGAAAGTATGGCAGAACGTGCCTAAGGCACATTCTGCTTTACTTCAGCCTGCTTTAAGCTACCATTTGCCAGAATATAGAAGATTTTTTTTATGATGCATATTTATCATTGTATAAACTTGAACTATTTTCTTCAATGGAGGAATAAATCAGGGGCGTAAAAAAGCGTATTTATGGGCTAATGGATTAAAGCAGGCTGAAAGTAAAGCAGAATGTGCTATATATACTACCTTCTGCTAGCTAGGATATAAAAAAGTATTTCTTATAGTACACATTCATAAATGGCATTAAAAGGTGTATGGGGTAATGGGTTAAACATTGTTTATCCTTCTCGTACTTGCTATATGAATGTCTATCATCTGAACTATTACATTGGGTAATAAAATAAAATAACACAAAGGAAAGTGCCTCATGTCAGACACATCCTTTAAGAAAACAGTTCAGACTGATCAGACAGCTTGTTTTAAAAAAACAATAACACCAATACAGTTTAACTTCAATATCTCAAACTCTTTTTACTCACACTAACTGATATTTCTACAACTGAATTGCATTATTTCAATGTTTAAGTCAAGCATACCATGTTTCAAAGTTAAAATGGCTTGGCCCCATTTTCACTTTTAAACACAGGTAACTTTAGTTCAACTTAATAGAGTTCAAGATATCAAAGTTCAAATTAATAAGCAATAGCAGGAGAAGAGTAATTAACCATGTTGGGACTTGGTAAATAAGTTTAACCCATTACTCCATAAATACACCCTTTTATGCCTTTATCTCATTCTTACACTAGCTTAAAGCAGACCTTAAGGCGCATTCTGCTTTACTTTCAATGTACATGTACCAGCTTTAAGTAATCACCTGTCTTCGAAAACTAGAAATAGGGTAATGGGTTAATGAAACATGTTAAAAATTGCAACTTAAATACAGAAATATTTTATAGCTATTTCTCTAGAAAATGAAAAAATAATAAAATAAAATAAAATCCCAATAACAATAAACACTGGCACACAAAACAAAACAATATGATTCCTTTGACCCCCTACTCCATAGTCTTTTTCTAATTTTAAAGACAGGTGACCATTTAAAGCAGGTTGACAGTAAAGCAGAATGTGCCTTAAGGTATGTTCTGCTTTACTTTCAGCCTGATTCAAGTTACCAGCTGCTTGAATGTAGAAAATATTTCTTATGATACATCTTTATTACTGTATAAGTTGGAACTACTTTCTTCAGTTGATGAATAAATTAAATGCGTAAAAATGAGTATCTATATAAAAAAAAAAATTATGGAGTAATGGGTTAAATTTGTAGCAAAACTGAGAATTGCAATCAGTATATTAAACCATTAATTATCAACATCTATGAACAGTTTTCCTTGTTTGTCACTGAGTATCCCATCAATTACTAGACAAACTAGCCGCCTGCTACCTATACCCCAGTTGCTGGGACACCCGCAGCAGATGACAAATCAAATCAGGATTAAGTAAGTAAGTACTTACAGTGGAGAAAACGTTATTCTTTCCCGTTTAAATGCAAAACACTAAAACGTAGAAAATATCAATTTTTCGATATTTCTTACACTTCATTTTCATACATTGGCAAACAGTTTGGAGCCTGATCAGACACTGGTTTACCCAGCGTCTGATCAGGCTCCAAACTATTTGCAGTGGAAATAAATTTTAGCGTAAACACGTTTATTGGGAAAGAAATACACATTCTCCACTGTATTTGTCCACTGCTGTTTGCAAACAGTGCAGATCCTGATAAGGTTACAAACAGCGCTTCTAATCAGGATTAATTAACAGTGATATCGAATTCATATATAGTCAAACTTAACTCATTCACCCCTGTAACTTCAAATAGATTAACCTAGTTTCCACTTCTTTATTAAGAAAATAGTTTCAATTTATACAGTAAGAGTAAAGACCATTAGAAATATTTTCTGTATTCTAGCAGATAATATCTTCAAGCAGGCTGAAGGTAAAGCAGAATACTCCTCAAGGTGCATTCTGCTTTATTTTCATCCTGGTTTAAGTGGTCAGCTGTTTTCAAAACTAGAAACAGGCTTTGGGTAATGGGTTAAAGTAGACTAAATAAGACAGAGACAGAGCTCCCAGTGAGCTAAGGGGAGTGTTTTAAAAACTAAAATCTTTATTTCTGCATTAAATCCTACATGTCACTACTCATTAGAATCGTCTCTTTAGGCGATTCTAATGAGTAGTAACAACATAAGATTTGGTAATGATTAATGAAAGAGAAAATGTTGGTTTGTTCAGGTTACTCCCCTTTAATAAATATCTGAAGCCCTGAGAGAGCTAGTACAGTATGAAGAGTAATTAACTACTCCTAGCAGCTTTCTGCTTTACTTTTAAGTTTGTTTTAACTTTTCCCTCAATAAAATGCCTTTTGACACCTTTATCTATACCTCATTATGTAAAATATTATTTCATAATACTTCTCTAATTTTCTGTTAAAGAGACACTGGAAAACTTTTTCTTCATCCTGACAGGTAGATGCTTAAAGGAGCTTTACTTTCAGCCTGCTGTAAGCAACCACATGGCTAATAAGATATTGCAAACAAGCTATTGGAGGAAAGGGTTAAGCGTGACTTTCTGCTAAATGTTCATCCTGCTTTAAGCAGCCACCTGTCTCAAAAAAGTAACTTTAATATTTGAATTCATAGCATTAGCCCGTTAATGTTCACAAACGTAGAAATTAGCAAATACTGTAGACCCTGATGAGAGATAACAATTTGCGGCATCTCATCAATTCTGTGTCTGCACTGTCTGCTATTTCATATGAAGTTATCTGCTGTACATCATACACAAACACTACAGTTATATTCATAATTGTCTGTATATCATCCTTGTTTATCTATAATGAAATCTTCCAGCAAGCACATGGCGAAAGTTCATTGCAAATATTTAGGCAATTACATGGTTTACAGGGGTAAATACGCTATTCCTACCCATTTACGCATTAATCTATGCGTAAGAAACGCATAGTGAAGGTTAACGCCTAACGATTTTAACGCGTTAATAAACGATTATCAACCAATGCAGTCTCGGCTAAGGGGTCCGTCGGCTAAGTGATGACCCTTTCATCCAGGCTCTTTTAAACGCGCAAAGAAACGGCTAGGAAACGCGTTTAAGGAAACGGATAATAAACGCGTAAGAAACGCTTAAGAAACGCGTAAAGTGGGTAGGAATAGCGTATTTACCACTGTAACTCTTTCAACAACATGGACCTGTTTAAGATATAGCCTTTACATTTGCAAACAGTGTAGACCCAGATCAGAGGGCTCCTGTAGGAGCCCTCTGATCAGGATCTACTCTGTTTGCTAATTTAGACCCAGTATTTATTAAACTACTCGTAATTCCAAGTAGAATGGTTAATGTTTTGGTAACTAAAAAGATTCACAAGGGAACCTTATAACCCACAATAGTTATAAGTGTTGAAAGAGTTAAACATGGTATCCAAAGCAGCAGCCGGGTGCCTCCAGTGATTTCTTGCAGCATGCCCACTTATAGACGACTTTCTCTAGTCTGCCGTTACCATCAAACTGTTCTTTGATCTCTCTACCCTTGTGATGAAACCTACATGCCTTGTGGTTGTTCTCTGCTGGTCTAAACAGTGCCTGACACCTAAAACACTGGGCCACGTTAGACGAGCGTAGGTCCCCTTTTCTTGCAGAATAGATGTTCTTTTTAATTCTTTCTTTAATGATAGCACTTTCCTCACTGGGATCAGGGTAAGAAGCCATCTGATCACCTTCAACATAAGTCCTTTCTCTGATTGGGCTGACACTGTTTTCATGCAAGTCTAGAGTGGTAGTGGATGTGCGTTTGGTCCGACCGCCCTCAACAATATTTAAATGAAAGTTTGAGCCACAGTGTTTCTCGTTGTAGCGTTCGATGATCGCCTGTGATTTGTGCAATTGTCTATGCAAATTGGCGTTCTCTTTCTTCAAGAACTTTATTTTATCATTCTTCTGCACCAACTCGTCTTCCATCTGTGTCACCTCTAGTTCCAGTGTTGTAACTTTCTCCTTTAACTCCTTAATGCTTTGTTTATGTTTACTCTGACTGTCATCAAAGTGTGTCTTTGATGCGTCGGAGAGTCCAGCTCGTACTTTCATCTGTCGTATCTGGAACTTGAGGTACTCCATTAGTCGTGACATGACGAGCTCCTGGTCCACATCATCATCCTCCTCCTCCTCCTCTATGACAGAGTTCCTCTTGTTGGTGAACTTCAGGGCCTTCACCATCTCCTGCAGGCCTGTCTCGGTCACCAGTATAATCCTGTGTTGTCTGTCTATCTCATGTAGTGACATCTGTAGCCTGTTCTTCCAGTGGTTCCTCTCTGACTGTAGCGCCCGGCTAAACATCTCCTCCATCGTCTCCTTCTTTACCTTCATCAGGTTGTTTTGTTGTGGTCTCACATGGAGGAGGCGGTCCACAGTATGTTGTATGTCATCATCTATTATCTCAACATCTATGCCATTCGCAGTTGCCTCCCTTCTTAGAGAGTCTTTGATAGGAGGAACAATATCCGCCATTGCTTTCAGTTTGACAAATCTTGATTAGAAAGACTTAATTGACATAGCAGTGTTTTAATATTGTAATTCATAGTTTTGACTTGATCCTATTTATACTCCCTTATTGTATCAGCGATCTTTATTCACAGATATGTAGGACAAGAAGTAGGGTCAATATTATGGTTCTTTGTGTCTTCTAGTGTTCGAAAGTTGAATCACTTTACATTATAAGGTTGTTTAGGCTGTACGGCTTGTCAATTCAGCAGTATCATCCCATTTACATTCGACTTGTTCTTGTGGATTGATTCAGTCATCTGAAAAAGAAAAAGTAAATTTTAAACTTGTGTTTATTGGCCATCCAATGAAAGTCCTGCCGGCAGATACAGTGGGAAAGACATTATTCATTCCTGTTTAACCCTTGACCCCATAAATATGCCTCTTTACACCTTTAATTTATTCCTCCACTGGACAAAATATTCCCATTTTGTTCTGTTCTGAATATAATCCATAAGAAATATTTTCTTATCCTAGCAAAATTTAATGGCAGCTTAATACAGGCTGAAAGTAAAGCAAAATGCGCATTAAATTAAGGCACATTCTGCTTTACTTTCAACCTGCTTAAAGGAGATATAGTTACCTACATCTTCAATACTAGAAACAGGCTATGGAGTAAAGGGTCAACCTGTTACAGCATTATAGTGTTTTTTCTAGACAGGTGACCATATAATGCAGATTGAAAGAAAAGCAAAACCCTCCTTAAGGGGCATTCTGCTGACTTTTGACCTGTTTTAAGCTACAATCTCCTACACTATAGACAAGATTTCTCATGGTGCATATATTCATGACTATTTTCTTCGGTTTTAAAGGAATAAAAATATTGGTCTTATCCAGTGTTGCAGTGCCATGAAACCCAACTCGCTCACTTAAGGCATAAAAAGGAATATCTATGGTGCAATGGGTTAAGCAGTGAATATATAATACCCAATATAAGCCTTGTGCTGATTCTGCTGAAAAGTCACTGTAAAAACCTAGGTAAGTCAGGTCCAAGTTGTTTTCAAATGGAAAAATATGGAGAATTTTTCAAATTGTTTAAAAAAAAACTGACCATTTAAAGTTGATGTTTAGGGTTGTATTTTTTTTTAGAAAAAGAATGACTAGATAAGTACAAGATAAATACAGTGTAAACATGCTAAAGCCAGAGACTTTATGAAATTAATGCCCATTTCATGTTGTTTTGGGCTTTTTTTAGGAAAAAATCAGAAAGATAAATCAAATAGTGCAGACCATGATCAGAGGACTCCATGGGAACTGTTTGATCAGGATCTACACTGTTTGCAAAGTACATATATTGTAAACATACAGTAATTGAATTCATACTGGTTTCCAGCATGCAAAGGGAAGAACCTGAGTATAGAAAGGGCTCTCAATTATCTATGGTGCATTTACAACCCTGAGGGCCAAAACTGACAAAAAACTAGAGAAAACTCAATTTAACCTTAATCTACTGGGAAATCAGTATATGTATATTAAACAAACAGTGCAGACCCTGATCAGAGGGCTCTTTCAGGAACCCTCTGATCAGGGTCTGCACTTTTTGTTTTCATTTGAAATGTTGTCTGGAAACAACTCTTGAAATCAACCTAAATGGTCATTTTAAAGATATTGGACTGGTCCATTTGGAATATTGAGTAATTTAAATGTTAAAGTGTAAGTGATATTTCTTAAATCCATTAATTGTAATTCATTTTCATGGTTGGCTGAAGTCCGCAATTGATGGCATGCTTTACCCATTATGATGCTATAGCATGCCCTGTCTGAAAATCTCTCTGTCTCGAACTGATAGTTGTTTAACCCTTTACCCCATAAATACACCTTTTTATGCCTTTAATTTATTCATCATAAAAATATTTTATTTTATCCTATCAGATGGTAGCTTTAAGCAGGCTGAAAGTAAAGCAAAATGCACCATAAGGCGCATTCTTTTTTACTTTCAACCTGCTTAAAGTGGTCACCTATCTTTAATATTAAAAAGCTGGCTATGGGGTAATGGATATAATATTGCTTCAATTTATTTTAACAGAAGAAATATTGACACTTGTGTCAAACAAAATAGGATCAGAATCAGATGTAATGTAACTTTGCATCCTCAACCCTTGTCCTCAATAGGCTTCTGATTTGTCCTGATCTAAAGACCCATATGTGCAACATTTAGTACATCCTGTTTTGATTGCTGCTTAAAGCATTTTGAAAGTAAAGCAGATAGCTTCTAAAAGAGCTTGCTTTACTTTTAGAATGCCTTTAGCTGCAAAATGACTTAAATACTCAACACAAACTTAGAATGAGGGAAACTGTTAACTGAATTGTAAAATCAGATGCATGAGAGGCAGTTTTGACAAAATTACAAAACAGATATTAAAGATTTAACCCTTAGCCCGCCAAATAAATTGTCGTCTGCTATATTTCTTGTCTGCTTCAAGTTACAAAGTGCTTCAAAGTTGCTGAAAATGTTGTCCAAGTGTCAAACAGCTTGGATCCGGATGAGACGCCGAGTTACTCGGCGTCTCATCCGGATCCAAGCTGTTTGCATATGGAGCTATAGTCGTGAGTGGCAGGCTAAGGGTTAAAGTAGTTTAAGTAGAAATTTGGTGAAATGTGTATACAGTGAAACACATACTAAGTAACCTGACTGATGAAGCATGGTACAGTAAAACCTCTCTATTACAACTACTAAGTTGATTTTAGGTTTTAGGTGTTTATGACAGGTGACTGCATAAAGCAAGGTGACAGTACAACAGAAAGCTAATTTTAAAGCTGTCACCTGCCTTTTATACAATCAGTTAGCCTTGTTTTAGTGGTTGTTATAGAAAGGTTTTACTGTACTGTATTTTAGATAAAGACAGGTGACTGTAAGGAGAGCAGTTTTATTATTTGATTTTTTTAACGGACATCAATGTTGAAGCAGACAGCCTGCAAGCAACCATAAATGTTGATGTAAAATAAGATATCACTTTTTTCTGAGCAAAAATGTTCCTCACTGGGTGCATTTTAAACAAAATGCAATAATGTGAATACACGATGGAAATAGATATCTTATTACTTGTATAGTAATTATATCCCCATCTTTTTACTACGCAGTTTCTTCTATGTTAGGGTTTCAATTAGTGTCACTAGTCTCAATGGAGTTTGGAGTAACTCCGGGCTAAATTTGACGCTGACTCACTCATATTTCACTTTATACAGAGTTGATAGACAGTTTGCTTCTTTCTTCTCCAAAAGGGCAGATCAAGGCTAATCAGTCTGAGAGATGTCAGTAGTCATGACAAATCTATCTTAACCCATTACCCTATAGCCTATTTCTCATATCGAAGATAGTTGACCACTTAAAGCAGGTTGAAAGTAAAGCAGAATGCGCCTTAACCCTTTACCTCATAGCCTGCTTCTAGTTTTAAGACAGGTGGCCACTTAAAGCAGGCTGCTAGTAAAGCAGAATGTGCCTTAAGGCACATTCTGCTTTACTTTCAGCCTGCTTTAAGCTAAAATCTGCTAGGCTATATAAAATATTTGTAATGGTAAATGTTAACTGGAACTATTTTCTTCAGCGGAGAAATAAATTAAATACGCTAAAAGTCGCTTCTATGGGGGAAAGGGTTAAAGGCGCATTCTGCTTTACTTTCAGCCTGCTTTAATCTACCATCTGCTAGAGTATAGAAAATATTTCTTATGATTTTTATTCATGACTGTATAAAAATGGAACTATTTTCTTCAATACCTGAATACATTAAAGGTGTAAAAAGGTGTGTTTATGGGGTAATTGGTTAATATTACATTAACCCATTACTCCATAGGTACACATTTTTATGCATTAAATTTGTTCATCCACTCAATTTAAGAAAGTAGTTCCAATTTGTAGTTATAATCTTATACCATAAGAAATATTTTCTATATGACCTAGGAGACAATTAATAGCTTAAAGCAGACTGTAAGGATTAAGGCGCATTTTGCTTTAAGTGATCAGTTATCTTCAAAATTAGAAACAGGCTATGGAGTAACGAGGTTAACCCATTACCCAATAGTCTCTTTTTAGTTTTGAAAATATGTGACTACTTAAAGCAGGTTGAACCTGCTTTAAGCTACCTGATCTGCTAGGATATAGAAACTATTTCTAATAATGTATATTCATAACTGTATAAATTGGAACTATTTTCTTCAGTGGAGGAATAATTTAGAGGCGTAAAAAAGAGTATTTAACGGGGTAATGGGTTAAATTGGTTCCCAACGGTATGGATCCTGATTGACATGCATTGATCTGGATCTAAAATGTTTGCAAATGTCAGTAACTTATGTCACACTATTTAAGCTTGGTATTTCTATTCCACCTTTAAAATTGAACTCTGTGCCAAAAGGTGTAAGAAAATTAAACTTAGCTTAACTGCAGAGACTAGAAAATTAAACTTTACTGTCTGTCTGACGGCCCCAAGTCAATAAATCAAAACAAACTGATAATTTTGGCACATACCGTCAATATAAAAAAGACATGCATACGAATAACCCTTATCCTGCTGCAAACATGTCTGCTTTGAAATTGTTGTCTTTAAAGTGTGTTAAATTCAGATTTATACAATTTCTAATTATGCAAACTTATAGATGAATGTCAAACAGCGTTACGCGGCGGCTGATCTGGATCCAATCTGTTTGCAAAAACCAGTGGAATCGCCATCAGCAGGCAAAGGATTAAGCATCGATGTGTAATGAGACATGGCTAGAATTTACATAATGATAATAATAAAATGACTACATAAAAACATGTTTACACCCAGAACCCTTCCTATACTGAAATGTTCAAATGGATCGTTCCTCTTTTGAACAATGGCCAGTCTATAGTGATTTTAAGGTCTGTATTTTGAAGATATTTAAGAAATAAAAAAGTAAAGCAAAAAGTGTAGACCCTGATCAGAGGGCTCTATAAGGAGCCCTCTGATCAGGGTCTAATTGTTTTACTGTTTGCAAAATATACTGATTTGCAGAATAGTAAGGATTAGATTAATTCTGAATTTAAAAAACTTTAAATCTTTGCACCAGTGGTAAGTTGTTGGATTTCTGCAGTTTAACCAAAAAATTACTAAAGGCAGACATGTGACACTCGTGCCTTTTGCCCCGTGTAACTGTTATCTTATCTAACATGCAAAGCATTGCATTGTAAACAAATGGTCATAATGCTTAATTGTTTAATATTTGCAAATTTGACACAGTGATCATACACAACCTTTGCTCTTTAAAATGTTTAATTGCATGTGTAAATAAGTTAAGTATACATGTAACTAATGCATTTTAAAACTTTATTGGTCTTTAGATATAATCTCTAAACATATTACCCAATAACTTGTATAATATTTATATATTGTGGAAAATATGAAATTCAAATTCAAATATTTCATTTGGGCTAAAGGACAAATAATTTAGATCCTGACTAGGGTAGGTCTTTTGCACTTGATCTAGTTCCAAACTGTTGACTAGAGGGCTTTAACCCATTACCCCGTAGCCTGTTTCTAGTTTTGAAGAAAGGTGACCACTTAAAGCAGGTTGAAAGTAAAGCAGAATGCGCCTTAAGGCGCATTCTGCTTTACTTTCCACCTGCTATAAGCTACCATCTTCTTGAATACAGAAATTCTTTCTTAAGATGCATATTCATGGCTGTATAAATTAGAACTATTTTCTTCAGTGGAGGAATAAATTGAAGGCGTAAAAAGGCGTATTTATGGAGTAATTGGTTAAAGCTCCCTTTCACCACCATAGGTGACTATAAAGTTGGCTTGGCAAACAGTTTTGATCCTGATGAGACACATCTGATAATGATTCAATTTGTTTTTGGCAATGAAAGGGGGTTTGATCAGATGGTTAAATTTGGCAGTGAAAGTGTATAAATCAGATTGTTAGATTTTGCAGTGAAAAGGGGTTTTAATCAGATGGTTAAATTTGGCAGTTAAATTGTAGTACAGTACACATCAAATGTGGCAGCGGAAAAAGGGGTTAAACCAGATGGTTTAATTTAACAGTGAATGTGTATAAATCAGATGATTAAAATTGGCAGTGAAAGGAGTTAATTCAAGTGGTTACATTGGCAGTGAAAGTGATTAAATCAGATGGTTAAATTTGGCAGTGAAAGGGGTTAAATCAGATGGTTAAATTTGGCAGTGAAAGGGGTTTTAATCAGATGGTTTAATTTGACAGTGGAAGTGTATAATCAGCTGTTTAAATTTTTGCAGTGAAGGGGGTTAAATCAGATGGTTAAATTTGGCAGTGAAAGAAGGTTTAATCTGTCATATAATTATGGTTAAATTTGACAGTGAATGGGTTAAATCAGATTATTAATTTGGTTGTGAAATGGCAAAAGAATCTATAAAGGAAACATGATCTCTTCTTGATGTTTGTCTGTGAAGGTGTAGGACTTCTATTACTATTTACAAACATCCGCTCTAAGGTTTCAAGGATACTAGTAATACATTAAACCCGCTCTATGTAGGGACAATGGTAATACAGTATACATTACATCCTGTATAAAGCAAACCTGTTACTCATTAAAGAAATATGGCAGAATGAAAGTAATAAAGAAAGCAATTTTTTTGACCTGTATTAATCATCTGCATGCCTTTCTATATCTCTATGTTTATGAAGACTTGTGTAGCTACAGATCAGAGGGCTCCAACATCAGATACTGATCAGTAAACTTGGCAGGCATGGGATTAGAATTCAAACTACATAATTATGTACGTGTTGCAAGAATAGAGAAGAAAAAGCGTCAACTACAGAATTACAGCAGATGCCATTTTAACCCATTACCCCATAAATACACCTTTTTACGCCTTTGATTTATTCCTCCATGGAAGAAAATAGTTCCACTTTATACAGTCATGAACATGTACGATAAGAAATGTTTTCTCAATTCTAACAGATGGTAGCTTAAAGCAGGCTGAAAGTAAAGCAGAATGTGCCTTAAGGCACATTCTGCTTTACTTTTAGCCTGCTTAAAGTAGTCACCTATTTTCAAAACTAGAAACAGGCTATGGAGTAATTGGTTAAGCAGACAATTCATTCAGCAATCCATGATTTACCTACAGCTGATGACATCTTCAGCAGACAATTTATTCAGCAATCTAGGATTTACCTACGAACATTGGAAGAGTTACCTGTCTGTCATCTAACAGAAAAACTCCATGTATGCAATAACCATCAATTGTCCCTTGTGCCTTAGAGCAAGAGAATCCATTGATTTTTAACCCTTTGAACAATTAATAAACGTCATCTGCTTAATTTATATCTCTTAAACCTTTGAAATTAATTAACCCATTTCCCCATAGCTTTGTTCTAATTTTGAAGACAGGTGTATGACTACTTGTAGTGTTAAAAGTATTAAAGCAGAATGTGCCTTAAGAATTCTGCTTTACTTTCAGCCTGCTTAAGCTACCATCTACTAGGATAGAGAAACTATTTCTTATGGTACATATACATGACTTTATAAAGAAGAGATCTTTTTTTCAGTGGAGGAATAAATTAAAGGCGTAAAATTGGTATTTATGGTGTTAATGGGTTAATTATCTGTTAATTGTTTGGAGAAATATAATTATAGTTGCAAACAGTCTGGATCCTGATCAGGCCACACATAATGTGTGACTTGCATCGTTCAGGATCCATTGATCCTGAATACTGCTTGCAATATAATTCGATCAGTACTAAACCTAGATTATAACTGGGGTACCTAGCTTGCAGCAAAAACGAAAATGTGATAATTTTCAAACACAGTTGAAACTCGATACTTCGAACTCACTTATATCAACCTTGCATGTATTTCATAATTCTGCTTTTGATAACTCAATCTCGCTTAAGACGAACATATCCGTATTTCAAAGTTAAAACGTGGCATAGCCACGTTTTAACTTTTAAATATGGTATATCTTCGAACTAACGCAAGTTCGAAGTATCGAGTTTTGACTGTATTACAGAAAAACACCAGCTGTGTGATATTGTCATAAAACATGTTGTGCAACCATTGAAAATATTATCAATCCAGAAAATCAGCTGTTTACTTTCAAAATTGAGTTTTTTGCTCATAAAACTCCAATATTTTGTCAACTAAAGTTTTTTGCTCATAAAACTGTACTTTACCATCCTCTATAGATGAGTATCTCAAATATATTTGAGCTTATAAATATTATTTGATACTTAAGACTCATGAACTGTGTAAATGTTCTAAGACCTTTGAAGGTCCATGATTCTTTTGAATGCAAATTCTCTTCTACAGCTTCTTGGTTTAGCCACATCTTGAAATATAATTATGTCAATTATCTCCCTTGATCAGGCCAGTTCAAAATGAGTAGCCAGCATTTTTATTCCCTACTCCCCATAGCCCTTTACTTTATTAGACTGAAGGGTGCAGGAGCAGGCATAGTTCATTCTGTAGACAAGGAGAAGGGAAAGAAATGTCTACTTAATAAAGCCTAACATTCTTTCATTCCATTTGGTTGGTTTATATGAGCCAGGACTGGGGATCCCCCCCAACACACATGTACATGTATAGTTAAATAGTGCTGATACAGCATAATCCATAACCCCATTGATACACCTTTAATTTATATGCCTCAAATTAAAAAAATTATTCCTTAAAGGCAGACAATAATTCCAGTCATGAATATATATTCATCATGAGAAATTATATCCATATCCTAGCAGGTGGTAGCTTATAAAGCAGACTGGAAGTAAAGCAGAATGTTTTAAGGTAATTCTGCTTTATTTTCATCCTGTTTTAAGTGGTCGCACATCTTCAAAACTGGAAACAGGCTATGGTGTAAAGGGTTAAGCGGCATTTTGCCTTACTTTCAGAGTGCTTTTAGCTTCCATCTGGAAAGATACTTGTATATATTTCTTGTTCAGAACTTCCTAGTTGGGGACTACTTTTCCTAGTGTACGAATAATTAGAACTGGGGTAAATAGGTGTAATTATGGGTACGTAGAATGCTGAATGATATTAAAACTTTCCAAAACATACATTGGAAGTTACAGTCATAAATGGTTAGATGAATATTCCACACCAATGCAAATGGTTTGGATCAAGATGAGACATCATCAACAGTAACTCTGTGTTATGTTTACTCAAGGTCCACACATTTGTTACTTAACCCATTACCTCATTAATACGCCTATTTATGCCTTTGATTTATTTTTCCACTGAGGAAAATAGTTTCTCATTAATACTGTCATGAATATGTTCTATAAGAAATAGTTTCTATATCCTAGCAGAAGGTAGCTAATAAAGCAGGGTGAAAGTAAAGCAGAATGCAATTTAAGGTGCATTCTGTTTTACTTTCAACTTACTTTAAGTGGTCACCTGCCGTCAAAGCTAGGAATAGGCTATGGTGTCATGGGTTATAGAATGTTTCAGCAAATATATAGAGTAAGTTGTTTTTTAAAGGTTTAACATAAGAAATATATTCAAAAGAGGATATATATTTGTTACTCTAGCTATGAGTTGATAGTTACAACTCTAAACGTAGGACAAGTGAAAAGCAACTCCAAAAATCCTTGTTTTGTTATTTTAATGATAACAAATTTATATATAACAGAAATGGGTGGTGACTGAATGCATGTACACAAGCTGTAATGAACCATGAAATAACATATAAAGCCCTTCTACAACAGCCACTTGAAAGAATGCTTATTTATAATGTTAATTTCATGTGGCAGCTTATGGCAAGATGAAAGTTAAGCAGAATGCTCCAACAGGAGCTTTCTGCTTTACTTTCATCTTGCTTTAAGCTGCCACCTGCGGTAAACCAAACATAAGCCTTCTTTTAATTGACTGTGATAGTGAGGTTTTAGTACTGTAGTTTGGGTGTAATGTATAATTATATACATGTAACAATATACCAGTGAATTAATGTTAATATAACGAAGCAGTACTCTAGATAAGGAGAGCACTTTTAAAAAACTTAAACCTTGATTTCTGCATTATACCCTATGGTGTCACTACTCATTAGAATCGTCTCTTCGAGCCGATTCTAATGAGTAGTAACACCATAGGGTTTGTATGCTGACATTAGAGAGACAATGTTGGATTTGTTCAGTTTGCATACTCCCTCTTGTCTGGAGCTCTGAAAACATATGTAATGTTCATGCCATCATTCTGCAAACAGCAGAAGTGTAAATATTTTATCTTTGAAAAGACAAAAACCTCTGCAACTTACGAAAATGATTTGTTTTCTGTTCTCTTTCAACAAAAAAGAACTGTGTTTAAGCTCTACTAATATAAACTCAAAGTGTAATGTGTCTATTTGTGCAAGTATAACATTGAAGTTTTTTATCTCATAAGACCAACATTTAATCTAAGATTCTGTTGCATTCTAATCACTTTCATTATTTCAACAGACAGAAAGTTATTCCATTTACAAATACATTCAGTGTATAGTTATAATACAGGACAAAGTAATGGAGCTTTCTGCATTGCTTTTCCCTGCAATTAGCATAATCTGAGAAAAATATTTAATGAGTTATGCAAGCAATAAACATGAGAAAAACATATTTCTTTATTGTAAATTGTTTAACTTTTTTAACCCTAGTCACGCATATATGCATCATTTGCAAACAGTGTACCGGTGAGGAGTACACTTGTCCTATGCAATCAGTGTAGACCCTGATCAGAGGGCTCTTTAAGGAGCCCTCTGATCAGGATCTACATTGTTTGTCATTTTGACATATACTGTAAAAGTCATCCCTAAAAAGTAAAAAATGGACTTGATTAAATTGAAAAATAGAATGGTCCATTTGAGGTTTCAGGGAGGAAAGGGTTAAACATATTTTGTCAGGCAAGGCATAGCTAAGATGTCTACCATATCAATGAGTGATCATCTAATCACTGTGACTGAGCAATCAGCAATATGATCAGCTGGAGATAAAACTTTATTGCTCACTACAATAAAATAATAAAATACTCAATTTAATATAAAAGATAGAGAAGTCCCGAATCAGCTGTTTTACTGGTTAAACTCATGTATACAGTCAAACTTCATTAACTAATCATTGAAAAGAAGATTTAATTGCTTCTCTGCAATATTAAGTCATTGAACCCTTGTGAACCTTTTACTCCATAGTCTGGGGCCCGTTTCATAAAACTTTGTATGACAAATGTTGTCGTAAGTCAGATTATAAAAGTCTTAATTTTTATTTATTTCTCCATCTAATAATGTCTTGTGACATCTCTTTTGAATCATCTTGAAAAGACAATTCCAAAGAGTTAAATTTGTCACAAGAAAGGGTTACATGGAGAAATCAGAAATTAAATGTACTTTAAAGTACCTACTCTGCCGGAGTTTCTGCAAGGAGCAAACTATCTTTTTGAATGTTTGTACTTCAAATTTTTGACTTACGACCATTTTTGTCATACAAAGTGAAATGAAACAGGCCCCTGTTTTCTAGTACATGTATTGAAGATGGGAGACTTTAGCAGGTTGAAAGAAGAGCAGAGTACATCTGAAATATGCATTCCATTTTACTTTCAACCTGCTTTAAGGTATCATCTGCTAGGATATAGAATAAATTTCTTATTCTGCATATTCAATTTTTTTGACTGTATACTTTAGTTGGGTAATAAATTAAAGGTGTAGAAAGTGTACTTATGGAGTAATGGGTTAAACATTGATCCCGAATGAATGCAACATTTTGGGGATTTATAAAAGGCACTACAATGCATGTATGTGTAAAAGATACCTGAACTAATATTACTGTGACCTACCCTCTCTTTGTGTACATTATGCTAATTTTGTACCAGGTACGTTTTAAATAAGGTTTTCAGTTCGGCTGTTGTAATTTGATATCTCGCATATCATCTGCAAAAATTGTAAAGTGGTGCTGTCTCCTATGTACTCAGAGTTTCAATAGAAATGACAGACAGTCTAAAATGAGTGGGGAAATTATTCTAGAGTCTCTTAACCCTTTGAACCCTAGTCCCGCATATATGCGTTCTTTTCAAACAGTGTACATGTGAATAGTACACTTGTCCTGTGCAAACAGTGAAGACCCAGATCAGAGGGCTCCAAAAGGAGCCCTCTGATCAGGGTCTTCACTGTTTGTCATAATGCCAAACATTGACAAAAACAACCCTTAAAAGTCAGAAATGGACTAGACTAAAATGGAAACTGGAAGTGTCCATTTAAAGTTTCAGGGAGGAAAGAGTTAACCCATTATCCCAAAATATGCTTTTTGACGCCTTTAACCCATTAGCCCATAGACTTTTTCTAGTATTGAAGACAGGTGACCACTTAAAGCAGGTTGAAGCAGAATGTGCCTTTAGGCACATTCTACTTTGATTTCAGCCTGCTTTAAGCTATCATCTGCTAGAATATATTATGATACATATTCTTGACTGTATAAAGTAGATTTATTTTCTTCAATAGATGAATTATTTAAAGGTGTAAAAGGCCTATTTATGGGGTAGTGGGTAAATGCAGCTAGGATAAAAGCAGTGCAGAACTTAAATCTGATATTATGCACCTCTCTTTTGTCGTCTATTTTGTTTTCCAAATAGTGTTTTGTTTAGAGAGGTTTTACTGTTTGAGCTTTTGTGAACAATACATTATGTATATATTAGTGCTAAATTTCTATTGAAGGTTTAATACCTTTGATGAATATAGATCTACAAGAAAATAGATTTCCCTATGAAAAATAATTATAGACTCTGATAAGAGAATCACATTAAAGCTGACATCCGAGATTCAAAGAGTTAAAAAAGTTGATATGATTTTGTGCTTGCATTTTACTCTGCATGATTATAAAACTACATACATTTGTCTTTTGAGAATTGATCTACATTGAATTCCCATAAGCAGAGTTTAATCAAAGGTAGCAAAGGTCAATACAATTGCAAATAGATTTCATGCACTTCAATGCCTAACAGTGAAGACACTTATCAGAGGGTTCCTTAACCCTCTGCCCCAGAGAAGCGTCTTTTAGCCAATTCAGTTTATTCATCCGCTGGAAGAAAGTAGTTCCAATTTATACAGTCATAAAATATGTATCATAAGGAATATTTTCTTTATTCTAGCAGATAATAGCTTTAAGCAGGCTGAAAGTAAGGCAGAATGCGCCTTAAGGCCCATTCTGCTTTACTTTCAACCTGCTTTAAGTGGTCACCTGTCTTCAAAATTGGGCAATTTAAGTGTTAAGGATCCCTCTCTGACCAGTCTGTTTTACTTGTATTTTCCTGAACTGTTTTCTTAAAAGCTTGCTGAATTCATTAAAATCAACATAAAAGAGATTAAAACTTCAATCAATAAACATGGCCACAAACTGGCCAACAAACAAAACATTCAATTGAAACATAAGCCATCACAGTCAACAGAAAAAATAGTTATGTAATAAATCTTATACACCACAGAACAGAGACGTAATAAATCTTATATACCACAGAACAGCTGCTGGCAAGCATTCAAGAACAGGAACAGTTTTTACCAACATTTTTATGGACAGGTTTGCTACCTGAAGCCAGAGCTCCAGATAAGGGGAGTTTTAAATAAACTAAAATCTATATTCATGTACCAAACCTTATGGTGTCACTACTCATTAGAATCGTCTATTTGAGACGATTCTAAAGAGTAGTAACACCATAGGATTTGGTACTGAAATTAGTCAGTTTACACCCTCTTATCTGGAGCCCTGTAAAAGGTGGCTGAAAGTAAAGCAGACGCTAGCTCCACCTTTCCTGCAAACATTATAGAACCAGATGATCCTATTTTGAAATCTGATCTTGGTCTATATTGTTGGCAATATTTCAGTGTTTGCAATATTTCAATGCCCATATTTTGTGAAACACCTTATTTAACATAAATGTTGCCTGGTATTTACATGTATCTACAGTACATTGTATCACAAAATTGAAAAATAAATGGTAAAGTTGGTAAAAAAGTAACAATAATAATATATATCTGTACAAGCTAGTATGTGAAAGGCTCCTTGACAAGAAGACAGTGAAATAGATACAACAATATTCAACTTAGTTAACCCTTTGAACCCTAGTCCCGCATATAGGCGTCCTTTTCAAACAGTGTACATGTGAATAGTACACTTGTCCTATGCAAACAGTGAAGACCCAGATCAGAGGGCTCCGAAAGGAGCCCTCTGATCAGGGCCTTCACTGTTTGTCATAATGCCAAACATTGACAAAAACAACCATTAAAAGTCAGAAATGGACTAGACTAAAATGAAAACTGGAATTGTCCATTTAAAGTTTCAGGGAGGAAAGAGTTAATGTCAAAGAGATTCCACATGACTTTAACCCATTACCCCCTAGTCTGTTTCTTTAAGTTTTGAAGACAAGTGACAACTATAATTTTAAGCAGGTTTAAAGAAAAGCAGAATGTGCCTTGGGCTCATTCGATCTGCTTCACAGTTTCAGCCTGTTTTAAGCTATAATCTGCTAGGATATAGACAATGTTTCTTATTGTTCATATTTGTGACTATATGAAATGGAACTGTTTTCATTAGTGGCGGAATAAATCAAAGGTGTAAAAAGGTGTATCTATGGAGTAATGGGTTAAATTATAAGTGACATACAGAGAATACATGTATGTATGGTATACATGTGCACAGATAGCTGTTAAATTTAGGACACAAATAATGGACAATTAAATAACAAAGGTACATGTATATATATGTACATGTAACAATTATTTTTTGCATTACTTTTTGTCCTACATTACATGTAACTGCCATAGCAGCTTTAAAGACGTTCCATCCAAGCATGCAAAATACAGAAGAACACCTCTTTTATGACCATTAAAAAGAAGGCTAATTGAGGTGACAGCTTAATGCAAAGTGAAAGAAACACAGAGCTTTCTGTTTTACTTTCAACTTGCTTGAAGCTGTCACATGTCTTTAAACACCTAATAATTCAAACAATTCAGTGGTCATATATAAATAAAGAGATTTTACTGTATTATAAAATGCATAATGACTTATTTATATAGGTGACACACTATATATACATGTACAGACTTCTGGAAGACTATATGAAATGCAAGTAAATGCAGTCAGTATGCCAGTCGAGCCCACTCACTTTGAACGGTTATGTCTGATTGGATCTGCCCCCTAGCCGCCTATTGTGTTTTTATTGTAAGCAATGCTAGCATTCTTTATCATATGATAAGTAGGCTAGGTATTGTACAAATATCTTGACCTTTGTTGCTTGGCTCAATGGCAGTATTATTCTCTGGTAGTATTAATATCTGAGTCTCATTTCGCATGACGGTGTTCTTTTCTCTGCACAATTGAAAAAAAAAAACTGTTCCAAAGGCACTTTACAGGTACAGATAAAATTGTCTATTACGACCGCTCCAAAAAACCACCAAAAAAACCACATTGTCTGTATTTTTCAATGGCTTCTGTCTCTTTCTAAATAGCCATCAGCTGCAAATATATTAATCAAGTGACAGCTTAAAGCAGGATGAAAGCAAATCAGAAAGCTCCTATAGGAGCTTTCTGCTTTGCTTTCTTCCTGCTTTAAATTACCAGCAGTCTGAAAACCAATGAGTCATCTTTTTTGGTCGTAATTAATGATGTTTTATTGTACATGTACTTGTAAGTTAATTTATGCCAAATTTGTGTGCATATATTTTATCTGGGACATTTTATGATACTCAAAAAATGCATACAGTGAAGACTATTCAAATATGTTCAACAACAGGCGAAAACTGATACAAAACAAATAAAGCTTAACCGCATTGCTATCTGTTAACTGTTAACTTTTCTATAGACAAAGAAGATAATACAACCTCATAATGGTTGACTGCTTTAAGTAAAAGCCTTAATTCTTTTACCATCATTCAAAATGAGGCATGTTCTTTGTGTTAGACAATAAACTGCTTATCCCATTCACCCCCTGAAACCTCAAATACTGTAAAACAGGTATTTTTTGCGTAATGAATATTAAATTTTGCCGTAATGCGATTTTGTATTGATTCGCGACATCATGCAATATTTCTAGCAGGTGGTAGCTTAATGCAGGTTGAAAGTAAAGCAGGATGTGCCTTAAGGCACATTCTGCTTTACTTTCAACCTGCTTTAAGAAGTCGCCTATTTTCAAAACTAGAGACATTTGTGAATTAAGGCCCAAATTATATTCTTGCGAATAAAACCGGTTTTACAGTAGACAATTCTAGTTTCAAATTAATTGTGTAGGTAGTCCATTTTGGACTATTTCGTATTGAATTTTATAATGTATAACAAAACTGCAAACAGTGCAGACCCTGATCACACAGCTACTTGAAGAGCCCTCTGATCAGGGTATTTACTCTTTACAATAAGTATACTCTTCAATAGTACACTGTTTGTCAGCTGTGAGCATACTTGCAGCTAGAGTTTAGTAAAATAAAGCAGAATGAAAGTAAAGTAGAAATCAGCTGTAAGAGCTGTCTCCTTTACTTTTTAACCCTTTACCGTATAGCCTATTTCTAGTATTGAAGATAGGTGATTACTTAAAGCAGGTTGCAAGTAAAGCAGAATGCACCTTACTTTCAGCCTGTTTTAAGCTATCCTATGCTAGAATATAGATTATATTCCCAGTAATATATATTAATGACTGATTACACCGGAACTATTTTCTTCAGCGGAGGAGTAAATTATATTTGCTAAAAGGCACTTCTATGAGGGAAAGGGTTAAGCAGGTACTTGTCTTAAAAACTGAAAACATACCTTATTTGAATGATTATAACAGCAGGGTTCAAGATTATAAAGCTTTTGAGTTGAGTCTGAAATGTTTTCAAGTATTTGAGTGGTCATATTTGAGCTTTTGCTCAAATCCAACCAATCAGATGCTTGAGAGTGAGTTTAGATGCAACTCAAAATCTTTAAACCTTGGAGCCAGGTTTCAAGGTTATAAATCTTTTGAGTTGAGTCTGAGCTCAAGTCTGACAAATGTTTGAGAACTAGCTCAGATTCAACCCAAAGTCTTTATAACTTAACCCTTTGCCGGCTGTCTGTGACTTGACTCGTATTTGCAAAACGGTTTTGAACCAATTAACTTTTAGCTAAAATGGGTTAAATATTAAGAAGTATCAAACAATCTGAAAAAAAAATTAGCAGATGAAATATTCAGCAGATGACTGTTACTCAGTGTTGAAAAAGTTTGATGTTGTAAATTGAACCATTTTGTTAAACAAGAAAAATTGTTCAGTGTATAAGAAGTATTAATTACCTCTTAGCATGCTAAGCAGTGACACTATGACAACATTTGCAAACAGTTTGGATCCTGATGAGACACCACTTAAAGTGGCATCTCATCAGGATCCAAACTTTTTTGCACTGACTCTATTTTGAAAAGAAATTTGGATTCTGTTATGAAAAGAAATTTTAATTTTTCGTTTCTAGAACAGTAGCACAGTTTAAAACAGTAACAATAATCTTTTAAGGCAAAAATATTACCCAGCATGCAAAGAGTTAATCAACCCATTACCCCATAGCTTGTTTCTAGTTTGGAAACAAGAGACCACATAAAGCAGGTTGAAAGTAAAGCAGAATGTGCCTTTACTTTCAGCCTGCTTTAAACTACCATCAGCTAAAATATACAAAATATTTCTTTTGATACATATTCAAACCTGCATAAAGTTGAACTTTTCTCTTCAAGGCAGGAATAATATTAAAGGCGTAAAAAGGCATATTTATGGGGTAATGGGTTAAACAAATGCAGTATTCCCTTGAGGCTTCTCCTCATTGTCCGATTCTTCTTCGTCCTCTTCCTCTATTGCCAGTGATAGAAGATGCCCCGCCCTTGATTCCGACGAGAGCCACATATTCCTACGCGTTATCACAGGATCATATTGTTCATCGTCATACTCATCCTCACTGTCAGTCTCATCATCGGTATGTTCATGTTCACTATCATCATAATCAGAACCCTCATCTTCTCTTTCCATATCAGCAAATTGGGTTTTAGGTTTTCCATTTGTATTTTTAAGGTCACTATAAGCTGGGGGATTTGCTGATGGAATCCTGTGAACTGACACTGGCTGAGCGGATAACAGAACCACATTTTCCGGTGTATTGGCGTTGGTGCCGTTTGGTACCCTTGACATAGGTTTGATACCCTCAGTCATTTCAAACACGTCATTATTAACTTCCATATCATAAGATCCTTCCCAGTAACCTTCATGATCGTCTTGTGACCTCTTCAAACAGAATACCCATGTCAGCATAGCTACAATGAAGTATAATCCCGCCAATCCCCCGGTCACTAGTGCTGACCAGGCAACAACTATTGTCGCATGTTTCGCGAACAGATCATAGCAGCCGTTGGTATTGAGATTGGAGTTTTTCTGTGGGTAATGCTTATCAATAGGAGGACCATACACAGGCGGACCGAGAAGGTTATGATCACTGCCTTGACAGATTTCAGTGTTTGAATTTCTTCTGCAGCAACTCTGGGGAACGTAGATTGTTGCCTTGTAAGGCTGTTTCTTATACCAGTCACTGAACTTCTTAAACACAGCCCATGCGTGGGTATCATTCTCATTACCTTCTACACCACAGCACTCAAACTCTGCATGCATAGTATCCCAAGATTCCGTGAAATACAAGTTCTTTTTCTTTTCATCAGCTACTCCATACTTTTCAATAAGCCTTTCACGAAAATTAACTTTGAACTCTATACTGCCAAGTTTGTCTGCAAACATAGCACTTAAAACAGCCGCAGTAGCAAACGCGAAAACAACTACTATAAGAGTAAAAGCATAAAATCCAAGTCCTGTCTTATCTTGCTTCACACCACAACACAAGCAGAACGCCGCCAGCATGGCCGTACCAGCTCCACCAATAGACAGGTATATTATCACTTGCAGCAAGTTATTTCCCAGTATTTCAGTCATTTGGTTCACATTGAAATTTTTCAGTAACAGCCATAAGGCAAACCCTATAACAGCAGCACTGGTTAGGAATAGAACAACATTCATACAAGATAGAAGAAAGTCAATGCACTGTACACACGTGCTCAAGTTCTGGTATGAAGTTGAACTTCTAAAGCTCAACAAGGGCTTTTCGAAAAAGGAATTGGATGATCTGTTTGGATGTTTCAAAACATGATTCTCTACCACAGGGCTTTCCAAAAGACTACTTGATTCCTTGGCTACAACAACAACATTAGCTTCCACAGGCTTTTCATGTATTTCAACAAACTTTTCAGAAATATTGTCACCTTGATCTTCATTGTCCTTTTTGTACACTTGAAGAACTTCAGTTTGAGAAGAACCACTATTCTTCCTTCTACCTGAGCAACTATCAGTATCCGATTCTTTTGGCTTTTTATTGCTTTCATTTGATTTTAAACGCTTCTCTACTCTAGCAGACACTTCTGTTGGACTTTCTAATAATTTCATGACTTCGAGTTTGGACCCAGAATCATTGCTCACTATAGAGTCTACACTAGTCTCACTTCCACTTCGACAGTTCACATTGGAGAGATTAGATATAGGAGACACTGGTTCCTCTGTGTCTGTTTCAGTTTCTGAACCATTCAGAGCCTCATCCTGGCTTAACTCAGAATTCTTCTCATCCATATCGGGATGGTTTGGAAGAGAGTTTACGAAATTCAGCACTTTTATGTCACAGTCTCTTGGAGAGAGTGGCTTATGGCTTGTAGCATACCCACTCTCAGAGCTGTCAGCAGTGAAGGCTTCATTGTTAGGCAAATCTTTCGGATCACTCACATACTTCAGGTCCATCTTTTGGATTGAATGATTTGGAACTGTGATGGTCAAGTTTTCAAATGATGTTGGAGCAGATCCGTACATGTAAGTCTTCACAGGGGCCTTACTTTTCATTGGCTTGGATTTAGTGGGAACAATACATGGTTCTAATCCATCTTTAGGTGGAGTGACATGTCTTCTGTGTATTGGTAATGTTTCAGCCTCATATGAGTAGGCTGGGGCGAGTATAGGGTTGTTACTGAAGCGGTAAGGGGAGGTTTCCTCTGGCTTGTTCAGGATGGGAGTGTCACTTGTGGAAGTTGTGTCTTCGCCATCAGTGCAGGTACTTGTGCTTGCTTCTCTCTTACGCTTAGGTATTCTCTTCTTGTTCTTCTTGTTTTCAATGCCATCTTGTGTTGAACAGTCATAGTAGGTTTCGGAAGATTCTGATTCAGATGGATCTACAGACATGGGTGTACTGGAGTGTCCATCAAGGAAAGTTTTACCTGGATAGGTTGGTTTAGCTGATTTAGGTGATGGGCACACTGAAGACCTTTCACTGCCCGCTGACTGGATAGAACGTGGTGTGAACTGACCGGATGTCATAGAAATATTGTCATGATCTGATGGTAACTGGTGTTGGAACCGTTTGCTCACTGCAGTTGGAGACTCTGCTCTCTTTACCTCTGGAGATGGGGGCTTTGGGACTGCCCTTTGTGGTTCTTCCCTTTGTTTGGTTTTGTTTGAAGGTAAATTTGGCTCAAACACTTCTTCTGTGTCTGGATTCATTAAACTTAAGATGAGATTTGCCATTTCAGGATCTTCTGTTGTCATTTCATTGCTTGCATTAGAGCCTTTGGAAGCAATGGAGGTTTTTGAGTGTGTTCTGACTCTACTAGGTCCGGGATCACTGGCCGGTGATGAGATAGGCTCAGTTGTATTAGTGTTACTACGGGATCTTGGAGGTGTTGATGACAGACTTGTTCTTCTAGAATCTGAAGATTTAGACTCAATATCTGGTGATGGCTTTGAACTCTTTCGTCTTCCAAATCGTGGCAGATGAAGTGGAAGCATTGGTTTCTTTGGCCGTATAGCAGCTTCTGATCTCCTTCTCTCTTTGTTATCAGCAATAGTCTGGGCCCGCCTCAGTACTGGTCTTGCTCTGTCCATATTCATGGGTTCTTCAGGCGCGTCCACTATGGACATTGATCTTTGCAGGGGGAACCTGCCAACACCTCCTGGGGCGCTGCTAACACTGACACTCTTACTCCTCATTCTAGCAGGATCACTAGCAAAGCTTGGTGCTCGTCTTGGCTCTGCATTCTCACCAAATGTGCTCTGTCGCCTCAGAGTCGGCTTCTTCTTCTCTGTCTCCAGAGGTTTTTCATATAGACTGAGCACCTTGCCGTCCTCAACGTGTCCTGGGGTATGTGCGAACAGCCAGGGGTTGGCACTTTTATCACTCTTGGAGCGTGTCATTTCAGAGAGCATGGAGTTCTGCCTGTGGACACCAGGAGCTCCATGCATACCGTTCATATCATGACTTTGCTTCATTCCATTCTGTCCAAACCCACCCGAGCCAATGTCACTATTAGGTTTCTTACTGCTACTGAATGAGCCAGTACTGTTACCATAGTTCTGTTGAAAGGCAGTAGCCTGGAAATTATGTCCAAACATACTATTACCGAAAAAACCCGCCATTGCTGTATAGTTTTACTTGAACACTTTTAGTTAAAACACATTCAATAAACTTTCATGTAACTCTGTAGTCTGTAAAAAGTTAAGTGATAACTTCTTCCTGTTTATGTTTCACTCTGTTTCTGTTTGAGTTGAAAATAAACATAAATTGCTGATCACAGCTCAGATAAATCTTTTTTATTATCACTGTAGGGTGAATAGGTACTGCACAGAATGACAGTTAAATCCACGCTATTGTTGCACCATGTAATCTACCCATCGCATAGAACAGACATAACTGCACTAAACTTTGACAAACTCAATTACTGCGAAAATCCAATTTTTCCCTTTCAGTTCTTATAACAATGCGTTTGAGCATTCAGAACAATTGAACACTACTATTATTGTTTTTACATATTTTTGTCAGGGAATTCATGTCACTAGTCATTGGCATGATGTTGTTTTACTCTGCTGCAGTACTGTATGATGTACAGTGTGGGAGCCAGTGGCTTTATTCTCTCACCCAATCAACCTCTCAATCAATGCCTGTTGTAAAGTACCTGTATCTCAGGGGGTCAGTATATTTCAGAGCACAATAACACTATAATTTCCCGCCATTGTCAGAGCTGGTCCCTCTAGGGTACACCATTGATACTGTATATTGATGTTTCAGGGTCCATAGGTTGCTTCCCGGCTCTAACAGCTTATTTTAAACGAGCTTTGGGTAATCTAGAGATAGATTACAATTAGTACAGGTAATGATCCTAGCCTGTGTTCCAAACACAGTTTTTCCCTTTCAGGTAAAGTGTGTCCTCTGCAGGTGCTATACAAATCATTAACTCGTAGTTTTGTTAGTTGTAGTGTAAGCCAATCCATTTATAAACAGCAATTATCATGTAACGTTCAAGTACCTCCAGGCTGTTCAAACCAATTAAGTCACGTAATTATAATGTTGTGTATACTTTTCTCGTTACTCCAGTGTATTCCCATCTAGGTTTAAAGTTAAAATTTTTAATTTATTTCTCCCATAGCTAGACACTCTTTAAGCCGTTAAATTAATTCATAATCTGCACGTGTGTTTGCACGATATTTAAATCCAAATGACAGTTGATAGAAATCGTCTCTTTTCAGTTCTTCATTGAAATTCACAAGAAAAAGAAAACAGGTAAATGCGTCTTTAGTATCTGTTTAACAGATCTGTATTGTACATCTATTCCCTTTCAAACACGGTTGAACTCCAGCCAGGATATCCTATTGCCGTCTTAAATTTAATTAAATCCAACATTGCATATTTAGCTTTGTGTGTCCTGGCTTCACGGCCAGGGTATGCTGACTAATCTTACTTTTGTATGTAATTTATTGTTGGCCAATTCTCATCCATACACATATTACACATCACCCAACTATTTATTTCCCAGCCTGTCTAACTATTTAAGAACTGTCAAACTTCAAAGTACAATTAGTTCCCATCTATGACTCCAGCTATCTACCTGTGATATCAAAGTCGCACAATGCCGATAATCGATCTATCTCTTGACCATCGAAGTCCTATTAATTAGATATTTATTTGATCTGGTTTGATTACAGCCCTGATTAGCTATGATTAGCTATGCTTTTTGTCTGGCTGCAGGATTCCTATTGTTTACAAAGGCAATGTTTTGTTGAGGTAAATGCATCAGAGTTTAAATGTCTTCGATGTCTGTAAATGTCATCCCAAGTCTGCACGGCCTTGTAGCCTCTCGTCTTCTCGTGATAGGTAACATTAACTGCCTTTAAAGGGTTCTGCAGTCTTGTTAAACACTTGGATTAAGCACTGATCATTCAGTGGCACATACTTATGTTTGTTTAACAGTGATTCAAAGGGTGACACCAACTTCAAAGGCTGCTCTGATTCAAATTCTAATGTCAATTAAGTTCCAGATTTAAGTGTTTTTTTTTCACTCTCAGTGCCTGATATGTTAAGTTTTTTGTCAATACACAAATTATTAGACAAGTGAATAAGGTCACTGTTTAAATTCCTTTCCGTTGCTCAGAAAGTTCTGAATTTTCTTTACATCTTCCAATGTAATCTTTATAGCATCTATAGTTTGTATAACAGCTATGATGTTCTAAAGATGCTGTGTCCTCTTCTCCATGAATCACCAATAGATTTTGTCTGAAACAGAAAATAAAGAATTGATTTCAAAGGTATGCAAAAGTGAATGTAAAATAACAAAATTTAGTATAACAGTTATTCTATTTCAATATTTATACCATAAATATACACAGTCCTACCCATTACTGTATGTAAAGAGCATGAGATTCATGCTCCGCTGTCAAGGTCTAACACTAGGGAAACTTTGGCAAACTTACAGTAAAGTGTAGGACTGTACAGTTAAACCTCTCTTTTATGACCACTTAACAAATAAGACATACTGCATGATTGTAAGAGACAGGTTGCAGCTCAAAGCATGGTTTAACCCTTTCCCTTATAGAAGCGACTTTTAGCACATTCATTTTATTCATCCGCTGAAGAAAATAGTTCCAAAATATACCGTAATGAATATGTGTCACATTTGATACTTTCCTTATTCTAGCAGTTAATAGCTTAAAGCAGGCTGAAAGTAAAGCAGAATGCGCCTTAGGGCGCATTCTGCTTTACTTTCAACCTGCTTTAAGTAGTCACATATCTTCAATACTAGAAACAATGCTATCAGGTAAAGGGTTAAGTAAAACAGAAAGCTCCCTATAGGAGCTTTCTGCTTTACTTTCACCTTGCTTCAAGCAACCACCTGCCTTAAACACAAAATATTTAATGAAATTTAGAGGTCGTAATAGAGAGGTTCTACTGTATATAATAATGGGTGGCTGCTTAAACCCAGGCAGTGAGACTAACAGTTAAGTAAAAACCTCTTAAGAGGTATATCTAATTTACTTTAAGCCTGTTTTAACCTAAGCCACCCACGGTTTGTCAAATGTTTTATTAAAAATATTTTAGGAGAAAACCCTCAAGAGTCAGTATAAACTGGTCATTATTTAGAAAATGGAAAAGTTCATTTCGAAAACCAGCAGTCTAAGGGCTTTACCTTAATTTTGTATCTTATTTTGAGTGGTTACTGAATAGTCACAGAGGTTACATATTACATGGCCTCACATTAATATCTATGTCAGAAAGAAAGTTTTATCATTGACAAAAATACTGTGTATATTTACCGTATGTGAAATGAACCAAGGAAAGAATGTCATATTAAACTGTCCTAAAATAAATTACTTGCAATTTACCTATTTTAGTCAAGACTGTGACTAACCCTTTTCCCGCTAAATATTCACATATTAAACTCCACCCACAAGCAGGGCTTCAGATAAGGGGAGTATTTCAAAAACTAAAATCTTTATTTCTGAATTAAACCCTATGGTGTCACTACTCATTAGAATCGTCTCTTTGAGACGATTCTAATGAGTATTAACACCATAGGATTTGGTGCTGAAATGAGTGAGAAAATGTTTAATTTGTTCAGTTTACTCTGGCCCTGACCCACATTAGGAGCATTTTATAATCTGAACTATTATAAAAAATTATTGGCTATATAAACAATGACAAAATTTAGTGTTAAGTGTGCAGACTCATGTCAGGCAGATCTTCTATGTAAACAGTGCAGACCCAGAGCTGTCTGATCTGGGTCTACACTGTTTTCAAAAAGCATCAATATACTGTAACAGAATAGCAGGAGAAGGGTTTAACCATTATAATGTTAAGCGCGATTTTGCTAACATTTGCAAACGGTTTGAATCCAGATCTGATGCCGCATTACGCGGCATCTGATCTGGATCCAAACTGTTGGTCATTCATATTCAAAGTTTAAAAAGCATAAAAAATAATGATTTTGTGTTTTTCCACGTATAAAATGTTTGAAGCAGATGACAATTCAGCATGATTAAGGTTAATATAAAGAATGTGGATAGGTTAAAATGGATATAAACAAATTACTGTTGAAAGAAAAAGTCAATTACCCATGCAGCACTGGTGCAAATTGACTGCATTTATGTATGAAATATTTCCCATAAATACTTCCATTGTTGTTTTCTTATTATTAAAGGAATCCATTACAGCTTTAACATGCTATTGACAAATTTTTGATAACAAGTAACTCAGTGTCTCATCTAGATTCAAACTATTTGTCACGGTGGTGATATCTTTTTTATGATGACTAAATTCCTTTCGATAATGGAGAGGCAATTAGAGTTTGTTCCCTCTGTCTGTACACACGTCTTTCCATACATTCGTGAGAAATGTAGCTTAGATGCAAACCAACATGTTGTTACAACATCTTGGTTTGCATTTAGCTACATTTCTCACGTTTAGACTTTGTAAATAAACATTTTCAAGGCTTAAAAAATAAATGGCAGATTCATCTAAGTATTGCTGCTATCCATAAATTTGCAGAAAGTTTTACAATAACGTCAGGACATGCAGTTTAACCCTTTACCCAATAACTTATTTTGAAAACAGGTAATACATTTAAGCAGGTTGCTACTATCTACTAGGGTAGAGAAAATATTTCTTATGGCACATGTTTATGACTATTAATGGAGGATAAATTAAATGTGTAAAAATGAGTATCTATGGAGTAAAGGATTAACCCTTTACCCATTACCCTGTTTTTTAATTTTGAAAATAGGTGACTTCTTAAAGCAGGTTGAAAGTAAAGCAGAATGCGCCCTAAGGCGCATTCTGGTTTACTTTCAGCCTGCTTTAAGCTACCACCTGTTAGAATAAAGAAAATATTTCTTATGATACAAATGCACGGCTGTATAGATTGGAACTATTTTCTACAGCAGAAGAATAAAACCGAATACCCTAAAAGACGCTTCTATGAGGGAAAGGGTTAAATAGTTAGTTCTTGCTGCAAAAAATGATGCAGAACAGCATCAATGAAGGCATGATAGTGGTTCAGACCGGTGACTACTTAACCCTTTCACCCATAGAAGCTCCTTTTAGCACAATTTATTTAAATTCCTCCACAGAAGAAAATAGTTCCAATTTATACAGTCATGGACCTGTATCATAATGGATATTTTCTTTATTTTAGCAGGTGGTAGCTGATAGCAGGCTAAAAGTAAAGCAGAATGGCAGAATGCGCCTTAAGGCGCATTCTGCTTTACTTTCAACCTGCTTTTAATAAGGTGGTCACCTATTTTCAAAACTAGAAACACAGGTTATAATGGGGTATATAATAAAGGGTTAAACCAGGTTTAAAGGAACCAAGAAAGCTCTATTTGAAGTTTTGAGTTTGAATTTTGTTACTTTGAAACAATCATCGAGTCTTGACACATACAGTAAAATAATCACAAAAGTTTTGTATTATTATTTTTACAGATAAATTCAAACTAAGTCAGTGTGACATAAAGTTCAATTCTTATCTAAGTTTTTAGCAGTGTCATGCATGACTGAACCACACTTTTAAAACAATTAATATCCAGATCAGACAATCCCATTCATGTTTCTCTGATATTGTAACCCTTACTATTTAACAGGAGTAAAGTATATGCATCATTTTACAACGTTGTAAACCATGGAAGAGCCCTCTGATCAGGGTCTACACTATTTGTCATACTTTTGTATAATATTAGATAAAATCTTTTCAGAGTCAATGTGAACTGTTCACTCGTCAAAAATGGAAAATTCAATTTGAAAGTTAGGCATTGTTAATGTTCAAAGAACATTAGAAATTCTGGATACAGTCAGTCTTATATAAAACAACAGCTACTTGAAGTGAGCATGAAGATCTCTTGAAGACAAGTCACTGCTTAATGCAGGGTAAAAATAATGCAGAAAGCTCCTGTAGGAGCTTTCTGCATTATTTTCATCCTGCATTAAGCAACCACTAATATTTAAGATTTCCTAAAGGGGGTTTCTGTTGAGTTACTAAGTGGCTAATAGTACAAGATTGGCTGAATTGATAAAAGCTTACTTTTGAAACGGAACAATACTATGGCAGATAAGGTTCAAAGATAGTGTTGGTTCTTACAAAAGTAATCATTTGTTGACTAGTGTAGGTGTAGAAAAGAAATTTCTTTGTCATTTCCCATTGATTCCTTGTATATATTTTGGTGGCGTTTTTACTGTCGATGAAAGAAAGTTAATAATGGGAGAAGGTAGGGGAGGGGTGACGGTTTCGGTATGAGAGGGTTTGTTGTTGAATTCAGAATTTGAGAAACAGGTTTAGAGCCAAATATGGCAGTTGTTGAAACCTTGTATTTGGGGATTTTGACCCTTCTTTTGATATAAGTAAATATTGATTTCTTTTAAAAAAAAACCCAATGAAGACCCAGATCAGACAGCTCCTGAATAAGATGTCTGATCAGGGTCTATCCTGTATAGGATTTATATAGTTTTATAGGATTTATTTGACATTAATTTAGTACTCATTTATGGGGAAGTTTTTCCTTATTTTGTTAGGCAATGTAATAGTTATATTGGGTGGAATTTTAGATATTGATATTCAGCTGGAGCATTTAATAAGATTTACATACTGGGCTGTCTGTATTACATAATTTCATGATTTAAACCCTTAAAATCGAGAGCTGACTAAGTTAAATTTCCTCTGTGGAAAATGTCATCTGCTGAACTTAATTTTTCTTAACCCTTTGAACCCTAGTCCCGCATATAGGCGTCCTTTTCAAACAGTGTACATGTGAATTGTCCTATGCAAACAGTGAAGACCTAGATCAGAGGGCTCCGAATTTTCTGAGCCCTCTGATCAGGGTCTTCACTGTTTGTCATAATGTCAAACATTGACAAAAACAACCCTTAAAAGTCAGAAATGGTCTAGACTAAAATGGAAACTGGAATTATCCATTTAAAGTTTCAGGGAGGAAAGACTTAAAAAATAAAAATTCAAACATGCATGCTCAGAGTGTAGTAAATTGTTTGTATCCTGATGAGATTTATCAAGTTAGTCTGCATCTTATCTGAATCCAATCCAAGCTGCTTGCAAAGGTTAAATACTCTTTTTCTTTGTTTAGCTTGCACCACTATTTAAACCCATAGGGCCATTATACAATTTGTCGAATTAAAGACTTAAATAAATAATGTCAACTATATACTTTAAGCTTTTGAAGAAAAAGTATAAGTGGTTTTGAATTGACTTTCATTTTTTCCTATATATATGTAAGAGCTATTTTTTTTCAAATGCAAATTATTTGTGCATACAGTGAAGACATACTTAATGACTGTAACAGAATAAACATTAATTTTGACTATGCTGCAAACAATTTTTTTTCTTAAAATGTGTCCCAGCCTTTAGAAATCGAACTAACATTTCAGACTTAATGAGATTCTGGGGTTTCATACATCTAAAAGCCATGCTAAACCTAATTCCATAAGAAATTAGCCCTGAGAAATATAACTTTTTAATAAAATTTGAAATTTTTTATTTGATAAGCAAATACATGTCTATTAAAGCTGAACTTTAATTGACATAATAGACCATTAAGAAAACCATTTGACCATTAAATTTATCCCGATGATTTCTCACTCTTAATATTCACTGTAAGTTCATTTTAACACAAAGAAATATTTGCCTTTTGAAAGCCAGTAGAAAAGATTTTCAATGTTTTAAACTTAAATTGCCATGATCTTAAATTTAACATAGTTATTTGCCCTGTCCATTAACACGCAAAATTATATAAGACTTAAAATAGAAGCAAACCAAACTCCCTACAAAAATTCAGTGTAAAAAGATATATCAAATTTAATTAAAAAAACAAATTTATTATAAAAGTTTCAAATAACTTACATTATTACCTGGTTAAATCTCAAATTTAAACCACAACCAGTAAATGACAGTTATCCAATGAAAGTAACAGTGGTATAACTCTTGTCTTTATCTTAGCGGGGTTTCACTTGGCTAGCCAAAATGTAGTCAGTCAGTCACCATAGCTGTCTCAATATGTCGCTACAAGGTTAACTTTGTATATGGCGTAAATTTTGTGAGTTTACACCAAAATCACATAACAAAGTCAGTTAGCAAATAAACTTAACAATATTTTCCCCGATATACATTGGCAGTGAAGTGGGGTGTTATAACTTTCCTTTTGACCCGCTAAACGAGGTCAGAATTTCTATAATCCTGAAAGCGTTAAACATGTCCGGTGGGTTTCCGCTTGGTTATTAATGAAAGGAAGAATATTGCTTATGTGTGGAATTAAAGAGATTACAAACAAGCCTATATCCAGGCATAAACTATTGAAGTTTTTTTAGAAGGGTGGTTGCTTGATGCAGGATAAAAGAAATGCAGAAAGCTCCTAAAGGAGCTTTCTGCATTACTTTTGTCCAGCATTAAGCTGAAGTATATTTAAGACTGCCAGCATAATCTACTTTAAATTCTTTGAATGGTTTGTAATTTTGATGTCTGCAACAATATTAATCAGATTCTGCTACTGTTTTAAAAAATATAATAACATTTTCTATAATTTCATTTATTATTATAGTGCCTGAGTGTTTAACAGTTTGGATCCAAATGAATCACAGAGTCTTATCTAGATCCAAACAGCAAATGTAATTGCTGTTTAGCTCAATAACAGTTCTCAGCCTGCTAAATGTTAAAATAGTCCCTGAACATAAGTATGACTGTATATATGGGTGGGCAAATATTAGTTCAAAGATTTAACAGTTCCTTTCTTTGTAGTTCGTTCAACACACTGTTGACGATATTGCAATAAAAATTGACCTCACATGAAATTTTTTAACACTAAGTGATAAGTGATTATACGGAAAATGTAAAAGCCGCAAGCAATTTTCATTACCAAGTTTTATGAGCTATCTTGGACTTTCTGTTTTGTTCTTAAAAGATGTTTAAAAATAATCGACCTGTTTACCTCATAAAAGTGATGAAGTAGTTTTTGTTTGAACTTTAACCAGACCTTAAATGCACTATTACTTGAGCTTTCATATCATTTTAACCCATTACTCCAAAGTTCACCTTTTTACACATTTAATTATTTCCTCAACTGAAGAAAATACTTCTACTTTATACAATCATGAATACATGGATGCACCATAAGAAATATTTTCTTTATTGAAACAGATGGTAGTTTAAAGCAGTCTGAAAGTAAAGCAGAATGTGCCATAGCGGTTTTCACGTTTCCAATTAAGTCTGGCTCATGTTTGACTATTTAAGGTTGTGTTTTTGCAATATGACAATCAGTGAAGATCTTGATCAGAGGACTTCTTTAATGTGTGCATAGGACAAGTGTACTTTTCACAGGTACACTGTTTAAAAAGGATGTGTATATGCATACCTCTCGTTAAAAGGGTTAAGAATTCTGATTTTAAAATAAATACAGTGGAGAAAACGTTATTCTTTCCCAATAAACGCGTTTACGCTAAAACTATTATTTGCAGTGCAAACAGTTTGGAGCCAGATCAGACGCCGGGTTACCCGGCGTCTGATCAGGCTCCAAACTGTTTGCCACCAAGATAAACAAGAATTATCAGAATTGTCCAAAAGTTGTTCTTTTCTACGTTTTAGCGCTTTGCGTTTGCGTACGTTTGCGTTTAAACGGGAAAGAATAACAGATTCTCCAATGTATGCAGTAGCAGATAATAACAGTTACTTAGCTTCCAAAGAATGCACAAGAAATTGTATTGTGTTGGCAAGTTTTAATTATTAATTTTTGTGCAAAGATTTATCATAGAAACTGAACCCACTAAATTGGAAATCTGCCAGAACATTAAAAAACAAAGATTTGCTAAAAATGTATATTATATTAGCCTGGAAAACATCGATTCAGCCAATCCAAAAGTTAATCACGGTCATTTTTCTTAACAAAAAGTAATTATAGAGCCTGGGGGTATTATAATGGTCAACACTTACAAATGGCATATGACCACACCTTTAGAATTTAAACTCTTAGAGTGTGAGACCAGATTTTTATTATTCTCCTTTGCAAACAGTGCAGACCCTAATCATTGGGCTCCTTCAGGAGCCCTCTGATCAGGGTCTGCACTGTTTGTCATACTTTAAAATATTCTTGTGAAAAATACCGCAAAAGTCAAAATAGATTAGCCGAATATCTTAATCAGAAAAGTCCATTTTTACATTCTGGGGTGTAGTAAGAGTTCTATAAACATGCATGTATCTAATGCTACATTTAAATGCTTTAAACTTTCTTTGCATGATCTCCTGAAATAATCTAATCAAATACGTGTTCATAATCCAAAGGTCATTGCAGTCCGTATATTACACTTATTTCAGTCATTAATCGTTTAATCTTGTGTCGTAATTAAAGAAATCTTAAGCCTATTAACAATTACATTCCAGTCTGAGACGAAATGTATAGTATACCTAGTGCGATTACTTCTACAAATAGTATAAAAAATGAAAGGATAAAAAAAAAATTGAAAGAAAAAAAATCCTGAAAGCTATGGTTTCCTGCATTTCTTTTGTTCAGAATTAAGAAAGCTCTATAACCCTTTCCTCTACAGTTGAAAATAACGTACTTATTACAGTGTTTTAGGGAGGATACTGCTTAGAGCAAGACAAAAGTTAAGTAGAAAGCTTTTTAAGAAATCTCTGCTTTAATGATAATTATCAACACATTCAATCCTAGCGGCAAGTATACAGTGTTCATGTGATGATTACACTTGTCCTAATGCAAACAGTGTAGACTCTGATCTGAGGGCTCCTTAAGGAAGGAGCCCTCTGAGCAGGGTCTACACTGTTTGTCATTTTGAAACATATTGTTAAAATTAACCCTAAATAGTCAAAAATGAACTTATAGACTTATTTTGAAATTAGAATTGTCCATTTAAAGTGTCAGGGGTGAATGAGTTAACCTGTTACCCCATAGTCTAGTTTTAAACATAATTATAGGAAGGAAATATATTTAGGATATAGAAAATATTACCTATGGTCTATATGGATGACTGTATAAACTTATAAAGCAGTTCTATTTCTTGAGTGGATGAATAAATAGGTATAAAAGGTGTATTTGTGGAGTAATGGGTTAAAGGTATTTCTGTGGAGGGTAGGGTTAAATGCATGCTCATGCAGTTTCTGTGGAATGGTCACTATAGGTACTGTTTCAACTTGACATCAAACGGTCAGTACCGCTAGCACCATGATTGGAAGATTGGTCAATTGTTTGATGGAATCCCATGTTGCCTAATTGTCCAATCAATGAGAGTATATTTTATTGTTTGGCCAATGAATTGCTTAATATGCCTTGTGGCAGTCAGACATACAGTAATACCTGTGCAATAGTCAGTAATTTGCAATTTGTCAAACAAGGTTAATGAAATAAACCCTGCTCTTAAAATTTCAAATGGGCAATTCCAGTTTTCATTTCAGTATTGTCCAATTTTTATGCCATGCATGCACAAAACAGTTGGGGCATATTGTTAGCTCACCTGGCACGAAGTGCCAAGGTGAGCTATTTTGATCGTCCTGTTTCCATCATCCTCCGTTTATTTGTTTGTTTGTCGCCTGCCATCAACAATTTCTTTAAACAACATCTCCTCCTAAAAAACTGGATAGATTTTTACCAAATTTGGCAGGAACGATCCTTATATGGTCCTCTTTAAAAGCTGTACAAAATGTTATTGTCTGTCCCATATCTAGGTCACAGGAGCTAAAAATAGGGTGTTCCAATAAAACTTAAAAAATCTTCTTGTCTGAAACCACAGTACCCTGAGCCTAGATATTTGGCACAAAGCTTCATCTACAGGCCTTCTTTCAAATATTTTCAAATAATGTCTCTGGGGTCAAAAATGACTCCGCCCCGGGGGTAATAAATTTTCATAGAGTTATACAGTGAAATCTTCAAACATCTTCTCTGAAACCAATATGGCCAAAGTTTGAAATATGGTATGGTGACACTTCTGGGGGTACTTTAACAATTTTTTTTCAAATGGTTCCGGTCCATTGCATATCTAGGTCACAGGAGACAAAAATAGATTTTTTCAATTAAAACTTAAAAAATCTTTTTGTCTGAAACGACTGAACACTGAGCTTAAACATTTGGCACAATTAAAGCAGCATCTAGTACAGGACCTCGCCAAGATTGTTCAAATTATGTCCCCTGGGTCAACAATGACCCTGCCCAGGGGTTCACAAATTTACATAGAGTTATATAGTGAAATCTTCAAACATCTTCTCAGAAACTAATATGGCCAGAGCCTTGATATTTGGCATGGTGAAACTTCTAGAGGTACTTTACCAATATTGTTTGAGTGGTTTTGCGGTCTGTTGTATATTTTAGGTCACAGGAACTAAAATAGATTTTTTCAATGAAAACTTTAAAAAAAATCTTCTTTTCATTTGGCACACATGATCATCTACAAATGTACTCAGCAAGTGGTATATTGTAATAATTTCTAAGCTTTTCAAGATATTTTACATCTAGATCAATGGTTCCAGGTGAGCGATTTAGGGTCATTATATGGCTCTTTGTTTTGGTTTGTCAGTGTCTGTACACAAATTTGGAACTATATGTGACATAAACTTCATATTTGGCATATGTACTCAACTCAAGAAGCTCTTGAGCTCAGTACAACTTTGGTAATGTTCCAGAAAGTGCAAGGTCATTTGGAGGTAAAATAAGGTGAATTTATTATTTGCCATTAAACTTTAAAATTGCATGTGATAAATACTTCATATCTGGAATGTGAGCTCAATACAAAAAGCTTTTGAGCTTAGTACAACTTGAGTCATGTCCCAACAAAGGTCAAGGTCATTTAGAGGTCAAAATTGATAAAGTTAATTTAACATTGGCCATAACTCTGGAACTGCATGTAATAGAGACATTATATTTGGCATATGTACTCAACATAAGAAGCTCTTCAAGTTAGTTCATTTCCAACGAATGTCAAGGTCAGTTAGAGGTCATGATCACATCAGAGGGCATAGTGTTTCACAAACACATATTGTTTACTAATGGGTTATTTTTTGAAGAAAAAAAAAGCAAAATGAGGAACATTGCAGACTCTGGTCAGTCTCAGGGCTCCTAAAATTTTCTGCTTTGCTTTCATGTTGCTTTAAGTTTATGTCTGTATTTCATTACACATATAATCAGTAATGGCACTTATGTTGATGACTAAATATAGGGGATACTCTAGAGCACCTTGTTGAGGGAAGGGTTAAGTACCATGAAGGACTTGATTTTATTGACAAAAAGATTTCAAGAGTAATGGCAGTTTATTGTCACATTATTGTCATTTATAGGCAAAGATTTAAACAGAGACACCTGGAATAGGGTTTAAATGTGTGAGAGGATCAGTTTGATTTCACTTTCATCTACAAAACTTCCTGTATCTGCGGCAAAAGTAGAACAACGGGCTAAGATTCCCGTAGCAAGCAGTAACATAATTATGTCAGAACACTTAGAATAGACATCATACAAACGGTCATAGAACATAACATATATATGAAGTCATACGTAATTCAGTCATTTAATCATGGGAAACCAATATATAAAACAGTAAAAAAAACACTGTTTTGGTCATTTGAGAAAAAATTATCTGATGCTCGTTGTCTTTTCAAAGGTCAAATGTTCTTAAACTCGCCAAGAACAGAAAAGAGGACTCACTGTTTACTTGTATACAAATTACCTCTTTGCATGCTGTGTAATTTTCTGCAGCAATTATTGTCGTCTCCTACTGTTTTAAAAATGAAATTTTTCAAATTTCTTTTAAATTAAGGGTCAGAATGGCAAACAGTTAGGATCCAGATGAGACGCCGCGTTACGCGGCGTCTCATCTGGATCCAAACTGTTTGCAAAAGTAATCGCTGTGGCAGATATGTATCCGCTGCTTAGCATTCAAAGAGTTAAAGTATAAGTTGCATCTGCATGACTGTAATGTGCACCAAAATCTCATAAACTGGCATCATTAATTTCATGAAACCAATAGACCAGAGATATTACCCTTTTTTTAAGATATTTTCTGTAATAAATGTTGCCGTGTACTGAAATTAAGCAAATTTTTTTAATAATTAAAAAAAAAAAAAATGATCTGATCGACAAACAGTTTATGAAGCAAATTTATGCAATTTAGTAAACTTTTAAAAATTACATTATTATCAAATTAGGTTTGATTTATATTCCATTTGTGTAGCAAATAGTTTTGAACCTGATCAGACACAATGGAAACATTTGTTTTAGCAAAAACATGTTTTTTGGGAAGAAACACATCTTCTCCACTGTACTATTAAAATTTTAGTCACTAAGTGTCTCAATTAAGTCTCTTCAAGTGAATCCAATGAATAAAAGACTTTCATTTCAATTCACATTACTCAATTTATAGGGCTTAATACACATTTTTAATGCTTCATCATTATCTATTTTTGCAACTTACTCTTTATACCCAAATAGATAATACTACATGTATATCTACATCATAATCTTATACTGAATCTCATAAAAGTCTTATCGTGAACGTTATTGCGCATTAAGTTTTCATTTTGGTTTTCCATGAAAGAGAAAGTGGTGTTTACCTTTGCAGCCTTGAAACATCCTGATGCACAATGACGGGAAATCAGGTGTAACTTGATTGGATATCATAAACCCTTTAAATGCTGAATAAATTTTCACCTGTTCAAATCATTGCCCACAAATATTCGGTCATTGAGTTGTTCCTTTCTTCATAAGTAGAAATATGATCTAAGTGACAAACAGTTTTGGTCCAGATCAGGCGAAACAAAACCTGGGGCCAGGTCAGGGTCCAGACTGATTGCAGATGCTATCAATATTCACATCTAGCCTTACAATGTGTTAACCCATTACCCCATAGCCTGTTTCTAGTTTTGAAGATAGGTGACTTAACTTAAAGCAGGCGCAATCTGCTTTACTTTCAGCCTGCTTTAAGCTACCATCTACTAAGATATAGAAAACATTTCTTATGGTGCATATTCATGACTGCATAAATTAGAACTATTTTTCTTAAGTGGAGGAATAAATTAGAGGCATAAGAAAAGCTTATTTATGGGGTAATGGGTTAATGAATGCTAGATGGTTTAATATGTCTGTCTCCATTCATCTGTAACTTTGAAAACATTTTACTTGAATTTGGCTCTCTCATATTTTGTACAATGTCTAACTGCATAATATGTTTAACTCTTTGCATGCTGGTTAACCCTTAGCCCACCAAATAAATTGTTGTCTGCTATATTTCTCGTCTGCTTCAAGTTTCAAAGTGCTTCAAAGTTGCTCAAAATTGCTGAAAATGTTGTCTGAGTGTCAAACAGCTTGGATCAGGATGAGACGCCGAGTTACTCGGCGTCTCATCCGGATCCAAGCTGTTTGCATATGGAGCTATAGTCGTGAGTGGCAGGCTATGGGTTAATAGTTTTTTCGTCTCCAATATAAATTTTGTCATCTGCTATTGTTCTAAAAATAGAATTTTCTAAAGCTCTTTTCAAAACATGATCAGTCTCAGTGTCAAACAGTTTGGATCCTGATGAGATGCCATGTTACGCAGGGTCTCATCTGGATTCAAACTGTTTGCAAAGGCAATATGATCACTGTGGCAGGTATATCCATGCACCGCTAGCATGCAAAGAGTTAAAATTAAATAAAGTGTACCCTGAGTGTATTCTGATCTTAATTTTTGTCTCTCTGTCTTTTTGTAGGGCGGCAAAAACTTTTACATTAAATTAAAATAAAAAATAATGTGAGAAAAAGATGCATTCTTCTTTATTTCCAACATTATGATTGATTCAAATTGCTTGTTTTAAAGGGTTCACATACTTCATTATGTAAGAAATTAATGATTTGTTTTGTATACTAATGGATAAAATTGAATTTGCAAAACCAAACAGTAACATTCAATCTTAAGGTGCATTAGTAACTGATTTACTTTCAACCTGCTTTAAGCTACCATCAGCTATGATATAGGAAATATTTTATATTGCATGTTCATTTCTGCATGAAATTGAACTATTCCCTTAGTTGAGAAATATACATGTATTAGATGCGTAGAAAGTCCTATTTATGGAGTAATGATTTAAAACTGACAAGAAGTTTCCTTTGAAGCAGTTGATAGGTATTCAGCATTCAAATGGTTATAATATAATTAAGTATAAATATGACATTTTAAGTGAGTTTTGAAAGCCCCTGGTTTTTAGCTATATTTAGTTGGTTTTTCAAGGGGATTTCCATTTATCAAGCCTCATTAGGTAATGTACTTATAAGTTTGCAGCATCAATGGCCCAGGTAGGATGTTTACATATATACCCTTTCCTCCCTAAAACCTCAAATGAACAATCCTAGTTTCCAATTTAGTCTAGTCCATTTTTGACTTTTTAGGGATGATTTTTACAATAATGTCAAAATGACAAACAGTGTAGACCCTGATCAGAGGGCTCCTTAAGGAGCCCTCTGATCAGGGTCTACACTGTTTGCATAGGACATGTGTACTCCACAGGTATGCTGTTTGCAAATTACGCATATATACGTGACTAGGGCTGTAACAAGAAGAGAAATATGTCAATGAGAAAGCTGTTTATATTTATTCATTGATCCTTGATACTTCAAATAGACAATTTTATTTTCAAAATAACTATTTATCACATAATCTGCGGTCTGTGAGTTGCATAAAGCCGTTCTATAAATATTTTAATCCACTTGTGAAATATCGTTTTTTGGGTTCTGGCCTAATTACCTGTTTGTCAACAACGCTGCATGTTACTTTTTTAAGCGGGTCACCAAATGACGCCATTTTGCGATGACGTAAATGTAAACAACATCATCTTTTGGCGGAAAATCTATATGGTGAAAGGGACAAACATTCCGCAGCTTCAATTAACTAAATAGGTTTATAAAATGTTTATGTGATAAATAGAATCTCACATTCCTGTTCATTATCTATCATTTTTAATAAACTCGTTGACTAAAATTATAATATTATTTTAGTAAACTTGTTTATCAAAAATGATAAATAATGAGCACTCATGTAAGATCATTTATTTATTTTTTATTATATAAGTTGTTTTTACAATAATATTGCAAAATGACAAACAGTGCAGACCTGATCAGAGGGCTCCAACAGGAGCCCGCTGAACTGGATCTACACTGCTTGCATTAGACAAGTGTACTCTTTACAGGTACACTGTCTGTAAAGGATGTGTATGCAGATCACCTAAGGATCTGATAGGCTAAAACAGATGTAAAGAGAAAACTCCATTTCCCATGTAGGCAAATATTGTAGTTCTGTTTTCTTACAACTGTTCAGTAAAATTCCCTAAGACAGTGATAAGGTGGCCTAAAAAACATGCCATAGGACTACAGTGGAGAAAACGTTATTCTTTCCCGTTTAAACACAGACAAAACGCAAACACTAAAACGTAGAAAATGTATATAAATAGATGTATAGAGAAAACTCCATTTCCCATGTAGGCAAATACTGTAGTTCTGTTTTCTTACAACTGTTCAGTAAAAATTCCCTAAGACAGTGAGATAGTGGCCTAAAAAACATGCCATAGGAATACAGTGGAGAAAACGTTATTCTTTCCTGTTTAAACACAGACAAAACGCAAACACTAAAACGTAGAAAATTGTACATTTCATTTTTAGCTCGCCTAGCTGTTCGTAGAACAGCAGAGCTAATGTCATTATACCCCGGACGTGAGTGAGCGTGAGCGTGAGCGTGAGCGTGGTCAGGTTGAAGATTTTTGGACGGGTTGTTTTAAAGCTTAATATTTGTTCTAGGGTTATAAAATTTTGTATGGAGGTTCATTTGGGGTTAAACATTGATGTTATGATGTTGGAATATAAAAATAATTTTAATTTATGTCAATTTTCAACATGTTTTGGACTTAGGTTTTTTTACTACAAATTACCAGGTTAAAGTTTTTTGGACGGGTTGTTTTAAAGTTTAATACTTGTGCTAGGGTTATGAAATTTTGTATGGAGGTTCATTTGGGGTTAAACATTGATGTTATGATGTTGGAATTTAAAAATAATTTTAAAATATGTCAATTTTGACATGTTTTGGTCTTAGGTTTTTCGACTACAAATCACCAGGTTAAAGTTTTTTGGACAGGTTGTTTTAAAGTTTAATACTAATGTGCAAGGGTGCTGAAATTTTGTATGGAGGTTCATTAGGGGTCAAATATTGATGTTATGAAGTTGGAATTTAAAAATGATTTTAATTTATGTCAATATTTGACAAGTTTTGGACTTATGTTTTTCGACTACAAATCACAAGGTTAAAGTTTTTTGGACAGGTTGTTTTAAAGTTTAATACTAATGTGCAAGGGTGCTGAAATTTTGTATGGCGGTTCATTAGGGGTCAAACATTGATGTTATGAAGTTGAAATTTAAAAATAATTTTAATTTTTGTCAATATTTGACATGTTTTGGACTTAAATGTTTTGCTACTAAACACCAGGTTAAAGTTTTTTGGACGGGTTGTTTTAAAGTTTAATACTTGTACTAAGGTGCTGAAATTTTGTATGGAGGTTCATTTGGGGTTAAATATTGATGTTATTAAGTTGGAATTTAAAGATGGTTTTAATATTTGTCAATTTTTAACATGTTTTGGACTTAGGTTTTTTCGACTACAAATCACAAGGTTAAAGTTTTTTGGACGGGTTGTTTTAAAGCTTAATATTTGTGCTAGGGTGCTGAAATTTTGTATGGAGGTTCATTAGGGGGTCAAACATTGATGTTATGAAGTTAAAATTTAAATATGATTTTAATATTTGTCAATTTTTTACATGTTTTGGACTTAGTTGTTTTGACTACAAATCACCAGGTTAAATGTTACACGAGCTGTTTTAAAGTTTAATATAACTAGATTTAGACTCAACATTAATTTAATAATCTTTCTAAACTGAAAATTGATTTGCTTTCGATACAAGATGTTTTTTTAGACTTAAACTTTAAACAGGTGAGCATCAGGTGGCTTTGACACCCATTTCTGGTTATCTTAGTAGCAAACAGTTTGGAGCCAGATCAGGCGCCGGGTTACCCGGCGCCTGATCTGGCTCCAAACTGTTTGCAATGGAAATAAACACTTTAGCGTAAGCACGTTTATTTGGAAAGAATAACACATTCTCCACTGTACAGAAGGCTACTAGTGGAGCCTGCATTATAACTTTGGTCCTCTATTGAGCCTTTTAGCAGTCCTACAAAATGTCTGAAGACCATTGAGGCATATTGTTTCAAAGCTCATTGAACACAGGTGTGAGACTGTATAAAGTAGGTGTTTTCTTTCACTTTGACAGACCCTATACCCCATATTGCCTGTTTCTAGTTTTGAAGATAGGTAACCACTTAAAGCAGGTTGAAAGTAAAGCAGAATGCGCCTTAAGGCGCATGCTGCTTCACTTTTAGCCTGCTTTAAGCTTCCATCTGCTAGAATATATGGAAACTATTTCTTATAATACATAATAAATTTCCTGACTGATGAAATTGGAACTATTTTCTTAAGTGGGGGAATAAATTAAATGCGCTGAAAGACGCTTATATTGGGGGAAAGGGTTAAGGCAAATGTTTGATAAATGGGCATCATTTTATGACATCTATACTTGAAAAGCAAATTAACCTGAGAAACACCTCATCTTGATAAATTGGTCTGAAATGATATATTTTGCAAAAATGTGTAAAAAATTTATTGTCATTGTATTTTTGTGGTTTTATGATTTAGTCTTTTTAAAAGCAATGTCTTCATTATCTACACACTCAATATTTTATTAACCCAATAACTATTTCCTCCCTGAAACTTCAAATGGACAATCCCAGTTTCCATTTTAGTCTAGTCCATTTCTGACTTTTAAGGGTTGTTTTTGTCAATGTTTTGCATTTTGACAAACAGTGAAGACCCAGATCAGAGGGCTCCATAAGGAGCCCTCTGATCTTGGTCTTCACTGCTTGCATAGGACAAGTGCACTTTTAACATGTATACTGTTGGAAAAGGACACCCATATGCGGGACTAGGGTTCAAAGGGTTAATACATAAAATGCGTATTTTCATGCCTTATAATTTATTTATAACATAACAGACGGCGTGAGCGTTGAATAACACCCGTTATTTAAATGTCATATATAACTAGTTAAATAACTATGCAAATGAGGTACGCCACGACGTCGTTACTTGTGACGTCATTAAAATGCGTTCGATGCGTTCAATTTCCAACGTCTTCTTTCCATCATGTAGATTCAATTCATAGATTTTTGGTGTAATTAATCAATATTAGATCTACATGAAAGTGCTTATTACCGGGTAATACTTATAATAACATAAACATTATGCTAGTGAACGGGGTTAATTTGGAACAACTTTTTTCCTGTATAGATCTACTTATATCGCGCATAGCATTCACTTGACCTCAAAGGCTGCGATAAATAACTTTTCTAGGTTATGTTATATAAAGAATATAACATTCGTGTTAATAATTTATTGGATTTATCAAACTCGTCGTTTTAGAAAACGATAAAAACTTGGCAAAGCCTCGTTTTTAGCGTTTTCTAAAAGACTCGTTTAATAAATCCAATAAATTATGTAATATCCTATATATATTCACTCAAGAACATAGTTTCATACTGTCATGATTATTGTTTCACAATAAATATTTTCTATTAGTAAATTCTAGTAATCATTGATAGCCTTTGCTCCACAGCCTGTTTTTAGTAGAGAAGATAGATGACCACTTAAAGCAGGTTGAAAGTAAAGCAGAATGCGCCTCAAGTTACATTCTACTTTACTCCGTTCTACCTGATTTAACCCATTATACCATAGCCTGATTCAAGCTTTAAAAAAAGGGTGACCACTTATAGCAGGTTGAAAGTAAAGCAGAATGCGCCTTAAGGCGCATTTTGCTTTACTTTCAGCCTGTTTTAAGCTAGTACTATCTGCTAGAATATTGAAAATAGTTATTGTCATACATTTTCATAACTGTATAATTGAAGCTATTATCCTCAGTGGAGAAATGAATTAAAAGCGTTAAAAGACATATTTATTTATTGGGTAATGGGTTAAGTGGTCTGTATGATCTGTCTTCAAAACTAGACACATGTAGGCTATGGAGTAAAGGGTTAATGGGTCATCTGCCTTAACTCAAAACTGGAAACAGGCTATTGGGTAAAAGTTAAAAAATCCAAGTCTTTGTAAGACAGTACCCCATTTGTTGTGGTTTTATTTTGTTTATCGTGATTTTAACCACAAGGTCATATCGAGAGGTCCCATTTATTTGGGGCCAGTTTAATTGAATATTGTACTTGAACTGTGTGACGGTGGAATGTTACAAATGGTAAAATTATTGTGCTTTGAATCATCTAACCCCCTCCATATAAACATATCTTGAGTTCCCTTGTTGTGAAAACCACAAAAGCCACTTAAAGCCGAACCCCATTTCAACTTATCATGAATTAATGGGTTTTCTTATCCCTTATGGTGCTAAATACAACTCCCTAGCATTTGCAAACAGTTTGGATCCATATCAGATACCAAGTTACTTTGCATCAGATCTGGATCAAAACAGTTTGGCACTGACATATTGATATGTTTTTAACAATAGAAAAATCAAGTTATAACATGCATCAATTTTGAAGGAATGATTGAAGACCCCTATCAGACAGATACTATATGAAAACAGTGTAGATCCTGATCAGACAGCTTAGCCATCACCCAGTCTTGGCCTCTTCTACACCATCTTACTAGTCAGACAATATCATACTCTTTATGCTTGTGTGTGGCAAACATTGCAGATCCAAAGCAGATATCGCCTCTCTTTACACTTTACTCCATAGCCTGCTTCAAGTTTTGAAGACAGATATAACCACTTAAAGCAGGTTGAAAGTAAAGCAGAATGTGCCTTAAGGCACATTCTGCTTTACTTTCAGCCTGCTTAAAGCATCATCTGGCAGAATATAGGAAATATTTCTTATATTGCACTTTCATCAGCTATGCAATAAGTCTTAGAAGTATTCTCATGGCACGGCTAAAAAATATTATAGTCAATTTCCGAAGAAAGCGGCAGCATTTTCAAAAGACTATATTTATTCAGTGTTACAAGGGTCGAGATACAGAACAAAAGTGGGGTATTTGTCTAATTTATTGCGGAAATTTAAAAATTTTGTATACTGAAAAAATGCTACCTGCTCCAGAGATATTTGCTGCCTCAAATTTTAAGATTAAAATGTAGCTCACACTGCTCGATCTATACTTCTTGAATTATTGATATGTATGACAAACAGCTTGGATCCTGATCTTGAAACAGTGTTATTAGGCATTTGATCTGAAGCCATACTGTTTGCAAGTACAGGTAAGGTCATTGTGAAATTTTAGATTAAATCTTTATCACAAAGAATTAAGGTGTCAGAGAGGATGTGGGTTGAATAGACCGGAAGTTATCCAAACATTCCTGGACTGTTTAACCTCTCTATTACAACCACTAAAACGAAGGCTAATTGATTGTATAAAAGACAGGAGACAGCTTAATTAAAGCAAGGTAACAGTAAAACAGAAAGCTCCTGTAGGAGCTTTCTGTTTTACTGTAACCTTGCTTTAAGCAGTTGCCTGTCATAAACGCCTACTTATTTACATAATTTAGAGGCCGTTATAGAGAGGTTTTACTGTAGCTAACTATAAGTATAAATATTGTCATCCACAACATTTGTCATCTTACACCATTTCAAAAACATCTCTTCAAAATAAGGTCAGAGTTGTAATGAACAGTTTGGATCCAGATAAGAAGCCCAGCTTATTTTGATCCAGACTGTTAAACTTTGTAAAGCGAATCATTGCTTTTGCTGTTCAACCCACAGCATGATGAAACATATTTCTAGCCTTTGCAAACAGTTTGTATCCAGGTGAGACGCCAGGTACCTCTTCAGGATCCAAATGGTTTGACACTCTAAAGGGATCTTCTGAACAAAAATGCAAATATTTGAAGTCCTACTAGTTGTTGGAGATGACAGATTTTGTCTAGTACATTAAAGCAGCATTGTAAAGGTGAACTTTAGGGTTTCAATGACTTTGGTTGTCAACAAAATCTTGAATTACATATTAATAGGTCCCTGTTGCTACATGTTACATAGGAAGTAGAGTGGGTGGGAGGCATTAGAATTTAGTGGGTGCTGTAAACCCCTGCTATTACACCTATTTAATCCTTTTATGTCTGTATATATTACATTGAATTCTCCCCGTGCACTTGCTGGAAGATTTTATTACAGATATACAAGGTGTTCTTAAAGATATCCCTAGATGACCTTTCGATCATAACACCTTGCCAGACAATTTCCTTGCAAAAATCATGGATCTTATGGACATGTCGCTAGCATTTAAGTACCATTGAAGCTTCTCGTGTGAGACTCTACCTTTATATTTGATAGTTTGGTAAGAAATAACCATTGAAAATCACTAGAGCATGAGTATAATCTGGACCTCACCAGGTAAACTGAGATTGTGCTGCACATGCTTTGAGAGTTACATTGACACCTTCAGAACAATGGGGTGGTGGTCCCTCAATGGACTGGACAAAAGTCTTCAAGACACTGCAATGTTTGTACATACAGCATCTAACATTTAATTCCCTAAATTTTTTTATTATATGCCTTCGAGTGATATCGAGCGTTTCCGCGTATATTTGCAGAGTAAAATACAAGAGTCTGTATCAGCCACCTTGTATCAGCCACTTTGTATTTTACTCTGACCTCGCTTTCGATTTGACGTGACGTCATTTACGTACATGTATGAGTGCCGCGTTATTCTTTGTGACATACAAAAAATCTTGTTCTGCTTCAAATAACTAATAAATTTTGGATATAAAATGATTTAATCAACTATTTAGTTGTTTCTGGTTTGTATTCAAGGCATATAATAAACACATCACCAGTTGAAAGTAAAGCAGAATGTTACTTTCAACCTGCTTTAAGTGGTCACCTATTTTCAAAACTAGAAAGTCAAAACAGGCTATTGGGAAATGGCTTAAGGATATCCGCCTGTCTTTTTGAGCATTATGAAATTTCCGAAAACTTTTACGAACTCGTTTTCAAAAAAATGGTAAGAACTCATTTTTGGTGAATGTATACAGTAATAAAACACTATTTTCCAGGGAAAAAATTGGATTTTCGTTCCGGAAGAGACTTTTTAAGTTTTATGTCCTATTCGTAGTTTAACAGCATACACTGTTTTCATAGGTAGGAACGTATTTTGTTACATCCGATTTCATTTCAATTCCTCAGAATATAAGCATGAAATTTTCATGGTAGTACAGTTTGAGTAGAAATTATAGATAACTAAATAGACAAAATGAAATTTTTTGGAAAAAAAATATTTTTGGTAAAAGTACACAAAAAATTGAAAAAATGAGAAAAAATGGATTTTTTAGATAAAATGATCTATATCTTTTTTAAAAGATACGGGACCCTGTGTTTTTATTTGCTATTTCACTAAAACTTTTTGTTTGCAAGGCTAAAAACAACAAATAAAAAATTTGGTATTTAGTAGGGCAATTTTCACAGTGCCTTATTCTCCCATTATAAAAAAGTGGGTGGGGTAAATTTTACTCCTTTCTGGTGAAATCAAATATTTTTATTTTGGATCTTGAAAAAACATTATTTTCAGGGTTTATTCTTACTATGGTAATATAAATTAGGATACTTTTGGTACAAACAGATTGTTTAAATAAAGATTGAAAAAAACGTAGTACAAAAAAGTAGGAGTTTTTATGAAGCTTCAATTTTAGGGGGGTAGCCTTGAAAAATCTCAAATTGTGAAAAAGAAAGGTCCGGTACCCCCACTTTTTTCACCAGTTTTGTCATAGAAACTAATTTTACTATCAGTATGCAAAGTTTGAAGAATTTGGTATTTACTTTACCAAGGTGCACCTACCCCCTTAAGCAAAAGCACATGTGTAAATTTACACTTATTTGGATAAGGGCAAATTACTGTTCAGATCTGCGTAGGAATTCTACATCTTCACTTGTGCGTTCGATTTGCAAGTTATTTATTGGGCCATTTGTTTGCAAAAACTTGAATATGAAAGTGAAACTGTGATAACCATGATGAATCACTGGAAAAGTTTATATTTTAAGTTTGAATGATTTTGTTCAATAGATTGAATGATATTAAACAGGATTTTATAGCAACCATATGCAGGCTGCTAACCTTTTGCAGGCTTATGGTGAAACCTTAAATATCTTTGCAAACCATTAGTAACTCTGCATCTCTTCAGGGTTTAAACTGTTTGACATTTCTATTCATTGATTTTTTGAATTCTTTCTTTTAAATAAAAAGATGGTGATTGTTGCATTACTTAGAATTCAAAAGGTTAAATTACTTATACTCATTATTATGACTGAACTTGATGTATGACAACTCAAGTGCAGTGAAACTGACTGCTTAACCCATTACCCCATACTTATTATGCCTTTAATATATTCCCCTATTGAAGCCGTTATACAGATCTCTTAGGAAAAATTACAGTGCATAAATCATGACTGTATTAAACAGGTGTATTTTCTTCATTGGAGGAATAAATTGATGCTTTAAGTAAGCATATTTAATGCACAATTCAATTTTCCTATTAAGTCTAGTCCATTTATGCCTGTTTATGGTTGTTTTCTGCAATATTTTGCAAAATGAAAACAGTGCAGATCCTTTCCCCGTTTGCATAGGACAAGTGTACTCTTTACAGGTACCCTATTTGTAAATGACAAGTATATTCATCGCTAGTGTTTGATATATGCGTTGTCTACTGGCATTTGATCTAGTTTCAAAATTAAATGTTTACTGTTATATTTGAATTTTTGATTAACCCAATTTACATCATAGCCTGTTTCTAGTTTTGAATTTAGTTACCCACTTAAAGCAGAATGTGCTAGAATAAAGAAAATATTTTTTAAGATTTTTATTTGTAAAAGTATAAATTAAAATTATTTTCTTTAATAGAGGAATAAATTAAAGGTGTAAAATGGTGTATTTATCGGGTACAGTGGAGAATCTGTTAATCTTTCCCGTTTAAACGCAAACGTACGCAAACGCAAAGCGCTAAAACGTAGAAAAGAACAATTTTTGGACAATTCTGATACTTCATGTTTATCTTGGTAGCAAACAGTTTGGAGCCTGATCAGACGCCGGGTCGGCGTCTGATCTGGCTCCAAACTGTTTGCACTGCAAATAATAGTTTTAGCGTAAACGCGTTTATTGGGAAAGAATAACACATTCTCCACTGTAATGGGTTAAATGTAAATCATTGGAAAATCAGTAAACTATAATTTCAAGCAAAACACAATACATGAACATAGCTACAAGACAAGAATGTAGCGTGAGCCACTAGATGTCTGTCTTTTGTACCAAAAATGTTTCCTCTCACTATTATCTCGATCTAATTAGGTGTGTCTATTGTTTCTTTTACAGGTCAGATAAAAACACTTTGTTTTACTGTAATGTCAAGGTCATATAAAGATGTCTAAAGGGGGTAACTAGAATGCAAAACCTTGGCACTTAATATATGAAGGAGAAGGTATAGGTGCTTCTTTGGAGGACAGGGTTAACCCATACTCGATCCATAAATCCTTTTCATGCCTTTAATTTGTCCCTCTACTCACATGTACAATAAAGTCCAAATCATAACAAGGGACATTCATACATGTAGCTTGATATAATTGCTCTGGTATTTGCATAATTATGTATTAAGCTTCACTGATATGACTCCATATGGGAAACATGCATCTTTTCAACAGGTATTAAATGCAAGTACTCCATCAATATATATTTTTAATATGCCTTTAATTTGTTCCTTCACTGAAGAAAATACTCAACTTTACACATTATGAATATGCATCTTAAGAAATGCTTTTATATCTTAACCCTTTAAACCCTAAGTCCCGCATACAGACATTCTTTTCAAAGAATGTAATGTGAATAGTACACTTGCCCAATGCAAACAGCGAAGACCCAGATCAGAGGGCTCCGAAAGGAGCCCTCTGATCAGGGTCTTCACTGTTTGTCATAATGCCAAACATTGAGAAAAACAACCCTTAAAAGTCAGAAATAGACTAGACTAAATTGGAAACTGGAATTGTCTATTTAAAGTTTCAGGGAGGAAAGAGTTGAACAGATTATAAATTGTAAGCTTAAAACCAACAGAAAATAATAGCAGAATGCAGATGAGACTGGTACCAAAGTTACCTTGTATCTAATCAAGGTTGAATTTGTTTGCAATAGTTATCAAAAATTTGCCAGCAGTGTGCAGAAAGTAAAGTTCATGTTTATGATTTTGAGTACTTTCAAATTGTGGCAAATACACTTAAAAGTTGGATATCTTCTGTGTCCTAGAATGTAAATTGAATGTAAATACAACACTTACCCCACCCTAATACCTTCTACTTCATAACTGGTGTCTGCATTATTTACCATACATTTCAAATATAGAGTTACAAATGTCAAACAATCTGGATCTGATCAGATGCTAAGTTCCTTGGCATCTGACCAGGATCTAAACTGTTTGCAAGTTCTAGTCTAGATTGTGATTTGGAAGAAGAGAGTCAAGAGGAGATCTTGTTACAGATATGTTAGGCAGGTGGGCGTATTTTGTCTTCCCCTTTCCCCTAACAAGGATCATTCCTAATTATACAGTACTTGGATGGTAAGGTAAAAAGTTACTAAAAACCCTCTATTACGACCACTAAATTGTGTTAATTATTAGGAGTTAAGAACAGGTGTCTGCTTAAAGCAAGATGATAGTAAAACAGAAAGCTCCTACAGGAGCTTTCTGTTTTACTGTCACCTTGCTTTAAGCTGTTACCTGAAATTTAAACAACCAATTAGCCTTATTTTTAGTGGTCGTAATAGAGAGGTTTTACTGTATATATCATTGCTGAAGGTGCCCCTGTTGATTTACCAAAGTACGTGCTGAACCATGTTTATATATGCCTATTCGATATTATTGAAAATAACATTTGAATGCAGACTGTGAAGAGCAACGACCTGCTGATAGTTTGGAATTTGCACACTTTGAAAGACAGTCTTTATATCTGCATTCAGGGCTCCAATATAGAGAAGAAACCCAAATTATTCATACACTTTCATTTTTATTTTGTGACTGGCATGTTGTGCTGTTTATTAGTTATATTCATCTCAAAGAGGCAATGCTATTGCATAGTGACTTTGAAGTCATAATGTAGGGTTTAGTGACCCCTGTGAAATGAACAGTCATGGTTGACCATGTTTTAAACAATGTTACCCATGTTTTTATAACATGATTGGCCACAAAGACCATGTATAGCCCATGGTCAACAATGCTTCATGTCTTGGTTTATCACTGCTAGGTGACAATGGATTACCATGTTTTAAAGACCATGGTTAATCTTGTTTCATGACTGTCAAAAATGTCCAATTGGTCAAGCATGTTTAATAGACCACATAATTTATTGCTGCCCTAACATTAACATTGACCTTGTTTAATGGTCTGGAAAACACTGGTCATTTACCACTGTTAGACCATCACCTAGTCATAATTGACTATAGTCAAAGTATGAATGAACTACATAGATAACTTTGTTTGACCATGTTTAACCATGGTCAAACTTGATTCATGGTTGACATTTCAGAGGGGGGAATGCATAAGGATTTAATCCTCCGTAGGTTGTATTCAGTATTGATTTGATTTGTTTTGATTTTACGTCGCTTTCAACAGTATTTCAGTCATATCGTGACGTCCAGCTAATTATAGGTGGAGGAAGACCCCAGCAGTCCTTTATGCACTGTTTCAGGCACAAATCGGCGTATTCAGTATTGAAAAAGCTGGCTTAAAGTAAAGTTTCTTGAGGTGAAATCTACTTTACTTTTAGCCTGCTTTAAGCTACCATCTGTAAAACAGAATGCACAAAACAGAAATATTTTCTTTAGTAGAGGAATAAATTAACCCATGATATCCCCATAAAATGCCTTTTTATGCCTTTAATAATATTGTATTCCTCCAATGAAAAAAAGTAGTTCCATTTTATACAGTCATGAAAACATGTTTCATAAGAAATAGTTTCTATATTGTAGCAGAAAGTAGCTTAAACCCGGCTGAAAGTAAAACAGAATGCACCATAAGGTGCATTTTGCATTAACTTCAACCTGCTTTAAGTTGTCACCTGTCTTCAAAACTAGAAATAGGCTATGGGGTAATGGGTTAAGGATTTGAACTTATCCGAAATTATCTTGAATAATGATCTACTTATTTTGTGGTGAAATTGTAAACCTACTCTAAAGTAACATGAGGCTTGCATATGTAATTATGATATTTTTGTGTAAACTTGGTCATAATTCTTACATGCTTTAACTTGTTAAACCGTTCATAGCCATTGTAATGTCTGCTTTTAAAATGTTAATTGCTTTAACCCTTTAATCCAATAGATACACATTTTAAAACTTACATTAAATTTTATTTGTTCACTTCAGAAAAAAGGTTCTGTTTTATACAGTCTTGAATATGTACTTTAAGAAATATTTTCTATACCCTAGCAGATGGTAGTATAAAGCTGATTGAAAGTAAAGTAGAATGTGCCATATATGGCACACTTTGCTTCACTTTTAATCTAGATGCTTTAGGAGGTCACCTAATTTCAATACTAGAAACAGGCTATGGAGTAAAGAGTTATAACTACTATTTCAAATTAAGAAAAGGATCCAAAATGTTTTCAAAGCCAACTTTAGTAGCTTGTAACCGCGGTAAAAGAGTCAAATCTTTACAAAACAATCCTTTATGTCAGTGCATCAAACCTTCTTTTAGTGACTCATTACATAATATTATGTATTGTAGAGGTGATTCTATTGAGTAGTAAAAACATGAGGTATCGGATGCTGACATAAAGGATTTTAGTCTTAAGTTGCTATGACTTCCTTCTTAAATCAGGAAAAATGATCTATATTATGAGTTGTGATGAAATGAGAGACCTAATTTATGGTAACAAGAGGTTTGAATACATAATTATGATATTTTTTGTGTGTTTGAATCTTAAAGAAAAGTACAAAAGTCGCCCACGTTTATAGTACATTGCAGATTTGTTAAACCCATTACCTCATAGCCTGTTTCTAGTTTTGAAGATAGGTAACCAGTAAAGTTGGTTGAAAGTAGAGCATAATGCACCACAATTTGCTTTACTTTCAGCTAGGCTGCTGTAAGCTACCATCTGCTAGAATATAGAACATATTTCTTAAGGTACAAATTCCTGACTGTATAATTTTATAATGGAACTGTTTTCTATAGTGGAGGACTAATTCAGAGGCGTAAAAAGGTGTATTTATTGGTTGATAAATTTAGGTAAAGGTGTGGGTTTATAAAGTCTGTATTTACGTAACTCGTATTCTGCCGACTTTTACATTTTTACTGTTAATGTGTTGTTGAACATTAACCCATTAAGCCATACTGACTCATTTTGACTCATTGTGCAGTAGCCTCATACTAACTCATTTTGACGCACTTTAATCAACTAGCTTCCATTGAGATAAGCAATGATATTTGTTTATCGCTTATGAGTTAATGGGTTAAGCAAAGCTATAAAAGATTTAATAAACTTGGAAATATGATTCCTTTTGAATCTTGTATATCCACAGCCTTGTTTGCTTCATAACTGTTTACATTTTTATTCAAATTAAAGTTGTACTGTCATTCTTGTATAAAGGAGCCGAAAAATAACAGTCTAAATCCATTACCCCATAAATATGCCTTTTAACACCTTTTATTTATTCATCCTCTGAGGAATATAGTTCCAATTTATGCAGTCATGAATATGTATCATATAAAATATTTTCTATATTCTAGCAGATATTTGCTTAAAGCAGGCTGAAAGTAAAGCAGAATGCGCCTTAAGGCGCATTCTGCTTTACTTTCAACCTGCTTTTAGTGGACACCTATTCTTAAGAGAACTAGAAACAGGCTATGGAGTAATGGGTTAAATACAGATGACAAATTGATGCAGGACAATAGTGAAGCAGAAACCTTGATGGTAAATCGGAAAGATTGATTGTAAGTCATTATTTATTAGCTGAATGAGAGGCTAAACAATTAAACTTCAAGTAGTATTGATCCTATTTAGATGCAGTATTACTTGTGGTCTGATCATGACCTAAAATGTTTAAAATGCTGGTCAAGTGCTGCAAAACAGGACAACGCTTAACAGACTATAAAAATAGTTAAATTTCCGTTGGTTAAAATGCTAGTCAAGTACTGTATGTAAAAGAGGAAAACATCTTTGTAGTAGATAAGTTACATTTCTGTAGGATTTACATGTAAGTTATAACATTATTGAACAATGATATTTAGTACCCACTATAAATCAACAGTTTAATTACAAAATTTAATGTAAATAACTTAATGGAGTCTGAATAAACTGTGTACAGTTTAACCCTTTGAACCCTAGTCCCGCAAATAGGCGTTCTTTTCAAACAATGTACATATGTGAATAGTACAATTGTCCTATGCAAACAGTGAAGACCAAGATCAGAGGGCTCCAAAAGGAGCCCTCTGATCAGGGTCTTCACTGTTTGTCATAATGCCAAACATTGACAAAAACAACCCTTAAAAGTCAGAAATGGACTTGACTAAAATAGAAACTGGAATTGTCCATTTAAAGTTTCAGGGAGGAAAGAGTTAAACTAGATACTTAGAACTCGCTAAAAATCGACATTACCGGTATTTCATACGCATAAATTTTGAGAACTTGATCTCGCTTAAGTCAAACAATACCCGTATTTCAAAGTTTAAACGTGGCTAAGCCGTTGAAATATGGATATGTTCGAACTAATGCGAGTTCTAAGTATAATTGAGTTTTGACTGTATATCTAAAGATCTGCTAAAAGTGCAGCCAAAAATAAAAAACTGTGAAAATGAAAAATCTATTTACCTTTTACGAATATATGTATGGTATTGAATCATTTTCAGTTTGTTTGATTTAGAAAGAAAGTGTTTGACATGGGATATATTTTTTTTACATACATGAATATCTTGGGTACTGAATCATTTTGAGTTTGTTTGATTTATAAAGAAAGTGTTTGACGTACAATGGATTTTTTGGCATTATATTTACTTACAAGATGATATCGGATAACTTTGATATCAGAGTCGAACTGAATGTTCTCCTATTTCATTCACTTTTAAGTCTTCCTAACTTTATCCTACAAGAAAACAGTGAGACCCTAATCATGCAAATTGCAGGCAGCTTCTTCAGGAGCTGCCTGATCTGGACCTACACTGTTTTCATGAAGCATCAATAATTATACAATATTAGCAGATGAAGGGTTGAGTCACGTTTTTCTGATATTTTAACTAAATTAACCCATTACCCTATAGCCTGTCTCTAGTTTTGAAAACATGTGACCACTAAAAGCAGGTTGAAGGCAGAATTTCTGCTTTACTTTCATCCTGCTTTAAAGGGGCTCGCAACCGGATTTAGCATTAAAAATAGTAATTTGTAAATATATGTCAAATGCTTATATAAATGGGTAATATTTAGTTTAGGATAATAAATTCTGTTAAAAAATGTATTTAAAAAAAAAAAAGAAAGAAGAAACTCTGGTGGGATTCGAACCCATGACCCTCCATGCGGAGACAAACATGAAAAATGAGGAAACACCTTTATTACCTCGGCTACCAGCGCTCTCTATATATATGGTAGCGAATTAACGTACTTCACTGGAAGCGGTTGATAGTACTTTATTCGACTCGGGTTTATGTCTGAGCCCGTGTAGAGACTAAGCAACAACAACAACTATACCGTTAGCTAACGCTATAGAAAAACGATGGAAAATATCTAAAAAAAACTAAGATTCGGTGACGATTCTTGAGACCTTTTTTGGACTGATCATATTTTTTTAATGTCAGAAGCCAAACAATGCCACAAATTTGCTTTTATTTGAGTATTTTATTTTATTTTCACAAGTACACCATCCGGTTGCGAGTCCCTTTAATTAACCCATTAACTCATAAGCGATTAACAATTATCAGTGCTCACCTCAATGCATGCTAGTTCAGATTAAAGTGAGTCAAAATGAGTTAGTATGAGGCTATTGCGTAATGAGTCAAAATGAGTCAGTATGGCTTAATGGGTTTAAGCTATCATCTACTAGCATATTGAATAAAATTCCTATGATGAATATATGAATTATAAACCTAGTTCAGGTGGATCAGTGCTTTACACTGGGCATCCAAAAGAACCAGAGAATTCTGTTAATAAGAGTAGGGCATCACGCCCAGGTTTTCTATATCTGTTCTCCTCTCTCTGGGGTGTCCAATTAGCTCATAGATGGCAGAAATGGATATTTTGAACAAACAAAACAAACCATTTTGGCAGATTAGTGGGGGCAGTGTCTCAGCTTTTAAACGATGATATAAGGAAGTTACCTGTAACTTTGAGATACAGATCAGTTCTACTTCAGCTAGTTTGAGTTTGTTAAATAACTTGTCCGCTTCAAAACTTTTATTATACTGACATTCTAAAATACTTGTAGTCATACATGTGATATCTCCCGATTTCGTCGGGAGCTCCCGAAAATTGACCTCTACTCACGATCTCCCGGTCGGGAGACGAAATCTCCCGATATTTCATTAAACCAGGTTCATTTTTTTTCAATATGAACTTTTATATCAATTACCTCGTTCGCCGACTCTAAAATCTTAAAATTGGCTGGCTAATCCATTCACACGCTTATCACCAAACGCTACTGATGCGTGTAAACACGTTACGCAATTGTCGTTAGTGTAGCACTCACTATACATGGCATGTTATATGGCAGGCTGCCAAACAATGTTTGACCACACGCGCCGAGTGTGTTGTAAATCTAATTGGTTATCAAAAAAAGTGATCGACAGGTTCGCCCCGAATCGGAGACCTAGCAACGAGAATTTTTAGAAGCGGTGATGCGAAGGATTATGTCGCCGATACGGGTCGGATTAAAATCAGACAATTTTCCGTAAGTTCTGGGCAAGCACACATCTCTATATGAAAGCTACATTTATGAATTTATTCCCACCACAAAATACTTTGAAAATCACGTAACAGAAAAATACTTCGAAAAGTATACCGTTACAAAATGACGGGGCGCCTTAATATTTGCTACGGGAATCGCGTATATTTTGTTAGTCTAAAAAGTTTTCCCCAGCATCGTTTTCTAACAATCAATTAAAATTAAACATTGGACCTAAATTCTTCTGTTTGTTACATACGATTTGTGCAAATGTATAATTATTAAGTTTGATTTTACAACCAATCACGCTCGTAAAATTGATTTGCAATCAGTTTTCGCGGTAGAAAATTTAGACGCGTTATTTTGTTGTTAAAACCACGCCCACTTTATGGCGCTAGTAAATGTCGTCTGCAGACTTTGTCGTCTGAACCAATTTCTCTGAGAACTAATATTTGTGCATTTTCTTTCAGAAAATACAGTATCAGTGTCAAACAGTTTGTATCTAGATGAGATGATGCGGCGTCTCATCTGGATCCATACTGTTTGCAAACTTTAATTAATAACAGATTGTTAGGTTGCTAACTCTTTCTAGACCTACTCCATAGATAGAAATCTAGACCATTTTGAGCTACTTCATTCATTCTCTCAAGAAAATAGATATAGTTCCAGTTTATCTTTACTAGTCATGAATAATATAAGAACCATAAGAAATAGTTCATATATCCTAGCAGATAGTAGATCTAGCTTAAAGCAGGTTTGAACTTTTACTAAAGCAGAATGCTCCTGAAGAGTATTCTGCTTTACTTTCAGCCTAGATGCTAGAATAAAAAGCCCATGTCAATATTATAAAAACTATATCTCTGGGTGAAAATTGTCTCTGTCATAGTGGTCTATAGACTTATCTATTCACTGATTTAAAAAAATATAAGCAATTAGTGATTAACTTATGAAAATAGATAAATTTGTTGGATTTTCATCGCCTGCGCCTAGTTTTGTCGCGAAAAAAGCTCCCTATTTGGCACCCCAATCTCCCTATTAAAATTTCCAGATCTCCCTATTTGGGTCCAAGAAAATATCACATGTATGCTTGTAGTACTTGAAGATATGTTTGACAAACAGATTGAATCCTCTTTGGATGTAAATTGAATCCTGATCAGAATTTGAGTGATTTGGTGTTTGATCTTGATCCACTCTGTTTACTTATGACAAAAGATTAAATGTCATAAATGGCAAAAAATATTACTAAAGATAAATCCCCTTATGTCTTCCAAGTCTTTTTAAGGCCAAGTGATTAAAATTGGTATACCAGATAAGAAAGACAGAGTAGTCTCCCTTTGAAAGTCAGTCTTGGGCTTTAGTTTTGCTGTAGTTATCTCCCTTCGAAAATTGTGCTTGAGTGAAGCAGAGGGAGTAGAGATCATTCAAACAGTATCAACTGGCAATTTAAAACATAAATAAATCTCAGATGTGTGGTTATTTCATGCATGATAATGTTACTGGTGTAATTACTCAGAATCTTTAACAATCAGGATCCAAACTTTTTCACTCATTGCTGTTATTTCCATCAAAATATACATTGGCATCTGAATTTGATTTTTTTTTCAAATGAACATTTTCCAAGTAAGAATTGATTAGGTTTATCCAAAAGAGTGTTCTGTGACTCAGTCACAGTCTATGTAAAGATTGATGAAAGCAAAGTAGAATGCACCTTTATAAGGCACATTCTACTTTACTTTCAACCTGCTTTAAGCAATCATCTACTAGGATATAGAAAGTATTACCTGACTGTATTAACTTTATTGATAGGGATGTTTTGGCTTCGGCCAAAAGCACTGTAGGATGCGGGACACCACAATTTGTTTTAATGATGTTGATTGTAACAATGTTACCATAAACAATGTCAAGTTTTGGTGGAAAACATATGGTCGAGAGACTTTAAAATATGGCTAACTAAGTTTTTAAAATATTCATTTGATAAAGAGAATCTCACATTCGTGCTCATTAATTATCATTTTTAATAAACTCAATAAACTAAAATAAATATCACGCTCACCAAGGCTCGTGTCATATCATTTTAATCAACTGATTTATTTAAATTTTGATAAATGATCACTCATGTAAGATAACTGTGGCGTTTTCATGTCATGGTATACAGTTGAACCCCTAAAAATCAACCACTGACAAGAATTATTATATTGTATGTAGGGTAGTTATTATTAACCCATTAACCAATAAATACGCCTTTTTACGCCTATAATTTATTTCTCCACAGAAGAAAATAGTTCTAATTTATACAGTTATGAATATATATCATAAGAAATAATTTCTATTTTCTAGAAGATGGTAGCTTAAAGCAGGTTGAAAGTAAAGCAGAATGTGCCTTAAGGCACATTCTGCTTTATTTTCAACCTGCTTTAAGTTGTCACATATTTTTAAAAGTAGAATGAGGCTATGAGGTAATGGGTTAACAACAGGTGACAGCTTAAAGCATGATGTAAGTAAATCAGAATGTTGTTTTAAGGAGCATTCTGCTTTATTTTCACCTTGCCTACCAGTGCCATAAAGATTGAGAACTAAATCCTCACTTAACAGCCGTAATAGAAAAGGTTTACTGTAATTATAACAATATTTCAGGAGTTTTATTGTATCACAATTATTCAGGTCAGTTACAATAGGAGTATTGAGTGTCTGAGTGTTTTATGCTCAGTTACCTCCCAGTTGTATATCAGATATCATACCCAGTTATCTCCCTTACATCTATAACCCCCTTTAACCCTTATAATGCTGAACTGACGTCTGCTTCAAATATATCAGCTGCGAAAAATGTAAAAAGTCAATTTTTTTCTATTTTTTCAAATTGAAAAAAACTATGAACGTGAGAAGCAAACAGTTTGGATCCAGATCAGGCACCACTTTACATGGCATCTGATCTGGATCCAGAATGTTTGCAAATTTAAGCTAATATTGCACTAAATTTAGAGCACTATAAGGGTTACCTCTTTGCATGTTGGGTAATATTTTTGTCTGTCAAAATTGTCATCTACTACTGGTTTGAAACTAAAATTTACACAAAATTTCTTTTCAAAACAGGATCAGTGTCAAACAGTTTGGATCCTGATGACAGGGCTCCAGATAAGCGGTAGTTATTTCAACAAATCTAACATTTTCTCACTCATTTCAGCACCAAATCCTATGGTGTTACTACTCATTAGATTCGTCTCTTTGAGACGATTCTAATGAGTAGTGACACCATAGGGTTTAATTCAGAAATAAAGATTTTAGTTTTTGAAAAACTACCCTTATCTGGTGCTCTGCTGATGATACTCCAAGTTATGCCGTGTCTAATCAGGATCCAAACCATTTGCAAACGTTTCCATGGCTTCACTACAAGCATGCTAAGAGTTTCTTGTGTCCAAGACAGGTGACTACTTAAAGCAGGTTGAAAGTAAAGTTTTAAGCTACCATTCTGCAAGGATATAGAATATATTTCTTCACAATGGTACATGTTCTTGACTCTATAAATTGGCACCTTTTTCAACAGGGGACGAATAAATTGAATGCCTTAAAAGGCAAACAGTTTTGATTCTGTTGTGGCTTTTCATCAGGATTTAAACTGTTCGACTCTGATCCTATTGTTTGTTCACTCGATCTGCTTGCTAGCGGTGGATATATCTGCCACAGTGTTTGCCTTAGCAAACAGTTTGGATCCAGATGAGACGCCGCATAACGCGGCGTCTCATCAGGATCCAAACTGTTTGACACTCTGACCATGTTTTGAAAAGAAATTTAGAAAATTCTGCTTTTAGAACAATAGCAGACGACAACATTTTTAATGTTGCAGACGAAAAAAATTACCCAGCATGCAAAAAGTTTTTGAAAAGTTTAATTTTAGAACAGGAGCAGATTACAACTATTGCAGCTAGACTTAAGAAGTGCTTTGCGTTCAAAGGGTTAATCCTTCTAAATATGCAGTAACTGCGGGTGCTCTGCCTTGTGCATATGTTTTGACAGTCGATCACTTTAATAATTAAAATTTGAAATCAATTAGGTATGTCAGAGGTATTAGCAGACTTTTGCGGTTGTTTTATAATTTACTTGAATTTTTCTGAAGGGTACACAATATCTTATGCAAACAGATTAGACCCAGATCAGAAGGCTACTCAATAAATTAAAACAAAATCAACCCATAATAGTAAAAAATGGACTAGACTTTATTGAGAACTGAATGTTCAATTTATGCATCCACCTTCTGTATGCACTGAAACAAACCCTTCTGTTACATGGACATAATTATATAACACCTGTTTTATACACAGGGCTCCAGATAAGGGGAGTATTTAAAAAACTAAAATCTTCATTTCTGCATCATTAAACTTTATGGTGTTACTACTCATTAGAATCGTCTCGAAGAGACGATTCTAATGAGTAGGATTTGGACTAAAATGAGAGAGAAAATGTTGGATTTGTTCACTTAACTCCCTCTTAATTGGAGCCCTGATACATTTATTTAATTTTTTTGGAATAAACATTTTCAAATCGAAAATCAAGAGATCACAATGGCTGAACCCTTCTTGATCATGCTGAAAACAGTAAAACTAAAATGAAGGCTAATTGGTTGTATGTTCAAATGCTTAAAGCAAGGTGACAATCAGAAAGCTCTTTAAGGAGTTTTCTGTTTTACTGTCACACTTGTAAGTCACCTGTCTTAAACAGCTAATAGTAGTACTTCACACAATGTTAAGCTTGTAATAGAGAAGTTTTACTGTGTAAAACTCTGTTCACTATAAACATCTATTTCAGGGCTGCCATTTCTCTGGATTTTTCCTAAATCTCCGGATTTTTTCCCAGGTTATGGTAGCTTAAAGCAGACTGAAAGTAAAGCAGAATGCGCCCTAAGGCGCATTCTGCTTTACTTACAGCCTGCTTTAAGTAGTCGCATGTCAACAAAACAAGAAAAAGGCTATGGGGTAAAGGTACGATTCGTAAAATCGCAATTGAAAAATGTAAATTTGGAAATCTTAGGATTTTTCATTTCAACTTATGGCAGCCCTGCTATTTACTGAACTATATATTACTTTACAAAAATGTCCCCAGAAAAGACTACAGCTAGACCCTTTGCAGACAGATTCTATAAGTTCTATAAGTTAACTGTAGATTCTGTTCAGGCAGCTCCTACAGGTACTATCTGGTCTGGGTCTACACTGTTTTCAAAATATTAATTGTTTTACAAAAGCAGGAAAATTGGCAAGCTTAACTCTTTCCTCCCTAAAGCTTTAAATGGAAAATCCCAGTTTCCATTTTAGTCTAGTCCATTTTTGACTTTTAAGGGTTGTTTTTGTCAATGTTTTGCATTATGACAAACAGTGAATTAAGACCCAGATCAGAGGGCTCCAAAAGGAGCCCTCTGATCTGGGTATTCACTGTTTGCATAGGACAAGTGCTCTTTTCACATGTATACTGTTTGAAAAGGACGCCTATATGCGGGACTAGGGTTCAAAGGGTTAATGAAGTGGTAAGGCATAAGGAACTAGAATTGTGTTTTGAGATCTGGTTGGTTTGGTTGGTTTGTTTGTTAAGGTCTTAAAATTGGTTTGGTTTGGTTGGACAGTTTATGCACTAACACGATGATAATAATGACAACTTTCAATCACATTGATATCTCGTATTTCTCTTGTCAAAATTATTTTTAAGTCTTTAAATTAACTGCTTTATTTTGATTATTTGAACCAAGGGTGGTGGTGGGGGTTGTATAATCAGGGTAAAAAATTGTTTGGATGTGCCAGTCAAAACAAACAACATTTTTCTTTACACCTAATATTGTTTGCTCACTATTTTGAATGTTCTGAAATTATCATAATACTGCCCAGGTTTTCATGACATCTGAAATGAAAACAGGCCACTTAATTTCCATTAGCTTTTACAATATCAACAGTGGCACAAATACTTCTAGTAAATAAACTGCCATACTTCAAATTGCCTTTAAATACAACTTGTATGTAATGCCCAACCCTTACAGCGCTAAATGTTCAAATGTTCTTGCTACCATTTTATGATGCATTGACTATTCAGGGTTTTGTAACCAACTTAATAGTATGTTAAGTATGACAAATAGTATATACTTGATCTTAGGCCGGCTCCTTCGGTCACCCTCTGATCTGAGTATACACTGTTACAGCAAAGAATGTATACATTTCATCCCCACAAAGCTAATAGCAACAAATACAATACTGTTTAACCCTTACCCCCATAGAAGCGCCTTTTAGCGCATTCAGTTTATTCTTGCCCTGAAGAAAATAGTTCCAATTTATACACTCATAAATCGAGGGTTGCCCGCTAAACTGTCGTAACTACATTTCAGCATTTTTTACAGGAACAACAAAAAACAACATTATTTTCATTTAAATGAAATTTAACACAAACCTTTCAGAGCTACTGCTTAAAATATCATTTAAAATAGTTCAGAGTGATTAAATAAGTTGTAAACTTTATATTTAATGAGATACTTGATAACTGTTGACTTACGACAGTTTAGCGCTATATTTGGCTGAAGTCTTGGGAGTTTTTCCCTGCTAAACTGTCGTAACTTGAGTTACGACAGTTTAGCAGGGAAATATTAAACTTACAACACACAAAATTTTAAAAATTGTATGTGATAGAGACTTTATATTTGACATGCTTACTCTATAAATAAGACCCTCTGCAGACTTCAACTTATATTAATGTCAGGTCAAGGTCAAAGGTCATATTTAGAGGTCCAATAGGCTGTTTTAGAGAATTATCCAGACTTTGACGCTTTATTTACTGGTAAATGACTTGTGAAAGAACCTTCATATTTGTAATGCATTCTAACAAATGAAGTCTTTGGTGCATCATGCAACATCTAGTCATGCCAGTTGAAGGTCAAGGGTCATATTCGGAGGTCACATAGGCCATATTTTTTATCAAGAAGTCAAATGGACTGATTTTTCATCCATACTGTGACATTTTATCTTCCATTATACATTATATGGCTTGTTAAATCTAACCTTCATATTTGCATTGCTTATCATAGAAATAAGACATTATGCAGACTACAACTTTCAACTAGGTCAGGTCAAAGGTCATATTGAGATGCCAAATAGGCTGTTTTAGAGAATTATCCAGACGTTTTATCTATATAACTCCTATGACTAGTGAAAAGAACCCCCATATTTGCAATTCATTCTCCACTAATGAAGCCTAAATTGTATATTATGCAACATCTTGACATACCTGTTATGGTCAAGGGAAATAATTTAGAGGTCAAGATAGCTGGTTTTTGTAGATGGACTTAATTAATTATGATCAATATGTTTGAAGTAGATTGACTGACTACAATGCTTTGATACTTATACAGGTTGTTGCCTTGGACCACTACCAATCCACCCATGTTACCTAACCTTGATTTTGACCTTGACCGAGTTTTGACTTAGAATATTTTAAATTGGTTATTTCTTGGTTAACTAGATTTTATTCATCTATCATCAACACTATTAACTACAAAGCTTTAATACTCAATATTCAGTTTTTGCCTTGGGCCATTACCAATTCACCCATATTACCCAACATCAATTTTACCTTGACCGTGACCAAATTTGGACTCTTATTTTGGACATACAATGAGGGTTCTTCTATATATATATCCAAACCCCACAGTCTGGGACATCTTGATATGATTTGTTTGTATAAAGATATGTTGAACCACAGAAAAAATATCTGTCAAATATCTGTAGCTCATATTCTCATTTAAGATCATACATCTTAAATAATTATACTGATGTATAGATAATCATATTGAGCATTAGCATTTATTTTTCGCCAGACATGAAGATGTCACAGACAAGCTTAAGTATCAGCTTGTTTTCTAATCAGATAAGAATTGACATATTTTCTTATTTTAAAATATTCCTAAATATTGTGAACAACAGTTACTGTAGGCTACTGGATATATACTGAAAAAGCTAAATAGTATTTTCATTATAATGGATGCCTGATTAAAGAATAAAACATTTATTCCTGTTTACCTATTTATCAGTCATGTCCTAGTTTATCATATTCAGAGAGCCTATGTACATTTTGATATCAGAAACTATCAATATCATTCATTGAAAGAGTGACAAACTTGGAAATATACATGTATAGTCTTACATATCAAACTTTCTTAGAATTTCATGTTTGTCTTTTCATTTACAATAAATCAATTGTGAACGTTCAACTACATTGTGTGTGTCACTGGTCATTTTGATTTTAGCTCAGTGTTTTGCTGATAAGTGTGCAAGGCATGATTCAAGTTATGAATTCATAAGAATGAAATAAAATGTAAACGGTTAAACCACGCCATGACATCATTTTGAGACTGTTTAATTTGGTTTGTAATATTTGAGGTTAAATTCATACATTTAACAACTAAAGCTAATACATGTGGCCTTTGCAAACATCTATATTTTGTTACACTGTAGGAAATGAAAGGTTAATTAGACCATCAATATCTTGCACGAATGTTTTTCTATATTAAGCAATCATCAATATCATCATCAAAATCATCACCAATACAACTAAAATTTAAAATGTTAAAAATAGTATTCCTATTAAACAAATTGTTTGCTCTTACGCAGAAACACTGCATGAATAGTACTTTGAATTTTATATTTTAAGAACATTTTGTATCTTATAAGATAGTGATAAAATAACACAAACTCTCTTATTTTATGTAAGACAAAATTGGAGAAAAACCAAATGCAACAAAATTGTCCCAATGAAACAATGTGTCTGCTACAGATGTTGTGTCTGCTGAGAATGACTTCAATAAGGCTATGACATGTTATGAATGGAAATTTGTTTGGAAATACATTCTGTTTTGACTATCCACATGTATTTTATCAGAGAAGAAAATTATACACATGTATGCCAAAATATGGCTGTGTATTACACAATGAAGAAAATTTGGCCAGACCATCATTCTCTTAAATCTCGACTTCTTGGTATGAACATCACGTTAATCTAACATTCTGCACTATACATAAGTTAGAGCTTCTTGTAAAACATGTATTTAATTAATGAAGACTATTTCATATACTGAATAAAGATTTGCAGCAGTGGTTAAATTGGCAGATAAACTCAACTTTGACAGAAAGAATAAACTTAAACTATTAACCTGATTATCAATGTTTTGGCAAAAGAATGCATGCAACAAGATGTGTTTGTGAAGCACATGTAAATATATGCATCTTGATGTGGCCATGGCCTCAAAATGACCATGTCCTTTGTCTGAAATGACCAGAGCTGATCTGAGCTCATTGACTTCTTAGGTAGAGGTACACATACCAAGTCTGAAATCTCTATCATACCGGTATGTAGTTCCTCAATTCCTCAAAATAAAGGTAAAGGTTAAATTTTAGTCTTTTTGACCTTGAAATGACCTTGACCTCTGTCAGACATGACCCAACCTGTACTGAGCTCAATGGGCTTCTTGGGTGGAGTACACATGTCAAGTATGAAGATCTATTGCATGTGGTTGCAAATTTATGGCAAATGTTAAATTTAGATTAAATTCAGTCTATTTGACCTCTAAATGACCTTGACCTTTATCCAACACCAGCAAAGCTGTACTGAACACAAGGGCTTCTTGAGTGGAGTACACATGTCAAGTATGAAGTCTATATCACATTTAGTTTGAAAGATATGGCTAAGATTAAACTTGGTTAAAATCAGTCTGTTTGACCTTTAAATGAATGACCTTGACCTTTGTCTGACATGACTTAAGTTGTACTGGGCTCAAAATGGTCTTGGATGTAGTACATGTGTAACATCTGAAGACTCTTCAACAAAGTTATGGCCAAAGTTAATGTTGTAGGTGGACAGATAAACCAACAATCACACAGAAAAAAAACAATATGCCCCACCCACCTCCAATCTTAAATTTCAGAAGTCAGAGGCATTAGAAATTATGAATATAAGATTTAACTAATTTAGATTAAAGAAAATCTTTTTTTTTCTTTCTTTGAGATATTTGTATTAAGTTACAACAGTATAGCCATATAATATTAGTACCATGTCTCACATCTTTTCTATCTTAAAGTTGCCCGCTAAACTGTCGTAACTTGACTTACGACAGTTTAGCGGGCAACTTTAAGGTAGTTTTGAGTTACGACATTATGGCACTAATGGCATAACTTTGTAAAAAATGGGAATTAAAGGACAAAATTTATACAGAATAAGTAATGTATGAAGATGACTTGAAAAATGTAAAAAAGTCATTTTTGATAAAAAATGTAGTTACGACAGTTTAGCGGGCAACCCTCGAAATGTGTATAATACAAAATAGTTTCTATATAATAGCAGGTGATAGCTTAAAGCAGGCTGAAAGTAAAGCAGAATGCGCTGTTTACTTTCAGCCTGCTTTAAGTGGACACCTATATTCAATACTAGAGATATGCTATGTGGGAAAGGGTTAACTTCTCTATTATGACCACTAAAACAAAATCTAATTGATTGTATAAAAGACTATATAAAAGACAGGTGACAGCTTCAAGCAAGGAGACAGTAAAACAGAAAGCTCCTCAAGGAGCTTTCTGTTTTACTGTCTCCTTGCTTCAAACAGTCACCAGTCGTAAACACCTAATGAAAGTAATAATTATGCAATTTAGTATTGGTAAAAGAGAGGTATTACTGTATATCTAAAATGAATACAACTCTATAGTTACTGCTGAAAAGTAATTTGGAAATGCTTTCAATTGGTAAGACGATGATATTTATATAAAACTTTTGCAAATAAAGTTTCAATACTGTTGAGTTCATAATTATACATTACATAACAATTAAAGTTTGTGTACACAGTCATGCTCTTAAACTGCAATCAAACGAAACTTTATGAATGAAGACCCCCTTAACCCATTACTCCATAAATAGGCCTTTTAATGTTTCTAATTATTTCTTCACAAAGAGAAGCAGTTGATCCATAGCTAAGAATTTCTTGAAATGAATATAGGTGGCATTTCATGTGATTTTAAAGATTTTTTTTTAAAGCAGGCTGAAAGATTTGCACGATATTCCTGAAAGAGCAGTGGCCTGGTCTTGAATATCTCTCTTCTTCAACAAAAGGTTGCTTAATTAACTGTTTTATTGACTCTCTGAAACTTAAAATGAATAGTTCCAATTCAAATAAAGTCTAGTTCATATTTGACTTATACAAATTATGCAAAATGACAAACAGTGCATACCCTGATAATAGGGCTCTTGTAGGAGCCCTATGATCTGGGTCTACACAGTTTGCATATAATATATATAACACCATTGAATATGTTTTTATCAAAGAAATGAGGTTTTAACTCTTTACCCCATAGCCTGTTTCTAGTTTTGAAAATAGGTGACTACTTAAAGTAGGTTGAAAGTAAAGCAGAATGCACCCTAAAGCGCATTCTGCTTTACTTTCAGCCTGCATTAAGGTATACCACCTGCTAGAATTAAGAAAATACTCTATCTGATACATATTCATGACTGTATAGATATGAATTATTTTCTTCAGCGGAGGATTAAACAGAATGCGCTAAAAGGTGCTTCTAAAGGATAATCAAATAATACAGTTTTTCAGTTTCTGTTTCAGTTTGTATATGGCAAGTTAGTGTACTCTCTACAAGTACACTGTTTGTAAAGGAAGAGTATACTGGGTGCTAGGATCCAATGACTGAATAAGGGCTTGACTGCATTAATAAGATGGGACATGGAGTTTCAGATTTAACCCATAATACCCCTTATATACGCCTTTTTACATCTTTAATTTATTTCTCCACTGAAGAAAACAGAACCAATTAAACATTCATGAATAAGTGTTGTCAAAAATATTTTCTATATTCTAGTAGATGGTAGCTTAAAGCAGACTGAAAGTAAAGCAGAATGCGCCTTAAGGCGTATTCTGCTTTATTTTCAACCTGCATTAATTCTATTCATTGTTTAAATGGTAAAGTTATATTGTCATGATATATCCCGATCTGAATACGATAATAAGCTTTATTAGGTGGATATGGCTGATTAACATTGAAGTTGTGTGTCATAGGTCAAGGTATTGTTTTGAAATGATTTTCACACAGAGTACAGAACAGTTGCTTTGCAAAAGCCAAGCTGAATTTGCTAATTTGAGTGTACAGTCGAACTTCGATGTCTCGAACTCGCCTAATCCGATATGTTGACACATGAACTTCATTCTTTCATGCTTGGTTATGTCGAACATACCCGTATTTCAAAGTTAAAACGTGGCAAATCCCGTTTTAACTTTGAAAAACGGGTATGTTCGACTTAACCAAGTTCGAAATATCAAAGTTTGACTGTATACTTATTGCATAGGATAAGTGTACTATTCATAGGTACTCTGTAAATGATGCATTATATACTCATCATTAGTTTTGGATTAGTTAACCCATTTAAGCCTAGTGTTTAAAGGGCACATTGGCAAACAGTGTAGACCCTGATGAGATCAGTTGTTCCTTACTAAATTGTTTACTGCTTTATTTTAGTAAAAAAATATATATAAAAAAGGAGCTGAAGCCGACGTTTACAAAACTGTACCAAGAATCGAACCCACGACCCTAGCACTACGAGTCAATGACAGTATCCATTAAGCTATTGCAGCACATTGGTTCTTGATTATCGGCTGAAGTATATTTCGTGAAGTTTTCATTGATCTATAAAAATTTTATAAAGTTTAAGGAACTTCCTATGCGGTACCAATGAAAGTTGACAGAAAGTGATGACTGCCAGGTCAAACCTTATGGACAATACCAATCATATGCATAACATTTTGACCTTACTAGGAGTAGTGTCAGTATAATGTGATTTGGAATGTGCTTAAATCTGATTCCCTGTTGTGATAAGGGAAATATTAAAAAATCTTTTTAAACTGTTGATCTTAAATAAGTACAGCTATAGAACGAAGATTTATCAATGTTTATTTCACTTGCATTAAAGTTTATCATACTAAAGTTGCAATGATTGGTTTATTTTATGCAAATACATTTTAATAAACATTCAAGTCAACTGCCTCATAATAACAATTACCGAGCTATGTTAGGATTTCTGTAATTTACATCGAGTCATAGCAATTTGATTTTAAAGTATGAACCATGTGCAGATTTAATTACAATAGGTATTATGCATTCTTATCTACTGTGTTTTCTTCTGACTTGGCAGAGTTATCTTTAGATTGGAACATTCTAAAACTTTAAAAGAGATGAGTATTCCCTACAGCAAGCAAAAGAAGTTGATAGCTGTATTTATTGTGCGCAATATACAGTAGAGAATACATTTTTCTCTCCTGTTTAAATGCAAACGCAATGCACTAAACTCTGGAAATTTACCCGGTTACCCGGCGTCTGATCTGGCTCAATCTGTATGTAATTGAAATGCGTTTATTGGGAAAGAATAAAATATCAGTAAAGTTAGTGCAGTGGTCTCGTGCTGCACGAGGATCAAACTTATCTCAAGTAGGAAAGTGTATGATTATATATTCGATGTTACCTTTTTCACCTATTTACATGATTATTAACTATTCTGTTCTAGAAATAACTTAGACTACAAGTCAGAAAAATCGGATAATACAAAGCTTATCCAGATTTGAAAAAAAGACAGTTTACATTGACTCTTGGGGTAGATGTTGGCAAAGTAAAAAAGTGATGAACACTCAGTGATCAGAGGACTTCTCCTTTACAAATTGTATATCCTATTACCCCATAAATATGCCTTTTTATGCCTATTATTTATTCCTTCACTGAAGAAAAATAGTTCCCTTTTATACAGTCATGAATAATTATGTATCATAAGAAATATTTTCTACCTGTATATTCTAGCAGATAATAGCTTAAAGCAGGTTGAAAGTAAAGCAGAATGTGCCTCAGTAAGGCACATTCTGCTTTACTTTCAACCTGCTTTAAGTAGTAACCTATCTAGAAACAAGCTATGGGGTAATGGGATATGCTTGCTTATGCTCTCTCAGTAAGAGTAAATGAGCTTTTCGATAATTAATCATTATTTAAATTTCTTGTTGTAGAATTTTGGACTGTTAACGAATTTCTACATGACATTGTATTGTTTACAGTCAAAGTGAAACTCCTCAATATTTAGCATTTGCAATTCAGTATAAAAAAAAACTCACACTTAGGCTTTATCAAACTAGGTAAGCAAAAAGTTAATACAATTTATAAGCAACTTACCTTTAACTCTGCTCTACAATCAGTCAAGTTGAAAACTTCAAACACAATGTCCGTCCTGTTGCATAAAATCTGTAGCTGTCTAAGCAATAAGGATCCGATGGAAATTAATGCATTGGAACTAAAGATTTAATTCCTCAAACTTAATCATCATTGGAAAACACAAACACTTAAGCAAGTCATCGGAAAAGTGTTATTTCCTCCTAAAATCTAAAAGTTTATCAAAGTTTGGTAAGCACGTTTTTCCTATATAATCATAAGAATGAACATAATCTACTTCCATATCTGTTTTTAATAACACAAATAAAGCTGAATGCTTGACAGTGTAGGAAATTAAGACATCTGGTGCCCGTTTCATAAAAACTTCGTACAATAAATGTTGTCGTAAGTCAAAACTTTAAAGAACATTTAATTTCTTATTTCTGTATCTAATCATATCTTGTGACATCTCTTTGGAATTGTCTTTTCAAGACGATTCCAAAGAGGTGTCACAAGACACTGGAATAAATAGTTATTGAGACTTTTATAATCTGAATTACAACAACATTTGTCGTACGAAGCACCTGCAGGACTCCAGTTAAGGGGAATATTTCCAAACCTAAATTCTTTATGTCTGAACCAAATCCTATGGTGTGACCACTTATTAGAATCGTATTTCAAAATTAATTCTGAGTAGTCACAACATAGGGTTTAAAGACCAAAAGTCAGAATAAATCAGGATGAAAGTAAAAGAGAAAAGCTCCTACTGGAGCTTTCTGCTTTACTTTCATTCTGCTTTAAGGAACTACCTGTCTCAATTATAAGACAAGATTTCTCTGGAGAGAATGTATTGGCCTAGTTTACTATATTTTAACATTGCACTTAAAGAAGAAAAGGTATATTATAAGCACAAGTCATCACATTGTTTAAAACTTAAATCCTGAAATAAATGAATAACTAAAATACAGGAGATTACTCTTCATGATTGATTGAAAAAGACAACACACTACCATACTATTCCTAAATAACACCCTGTGATTGAAAAATACAACACTGAAACAATAACCATATTGATCCTAAATAACACACAGTGATTGAAAATTACAATACTGAAACTACACAGATGACCCCAAAGAAAATAAGTTGCAGAAAATAACAGTGTATTGCACAGTCCTTCCCATTATGAGACTCTATAAATATAGGATCTTACATGAGTGCTCATTATTTATTATTTTTGATAAACGAGTCGATTAAAATTATATGATGCGAGCCTTGCTGGGTGTCATATCTATTTTAGTCAACAAGTTTATTAAAAATGATAAGTAATGAGCACGAATGTGAGATTCTATTTATTACAAAACAATTTCAAATACATGCAGCACATAATGGACAACTAAAACGATATTTCAATAGTGGAATAAGATATTTATATAATGGCTTGATACTGCTTTTAGACTGCAAGTTATGTGATAAAGTGATGTAGTCCCTTCCCAATATGGCCACATTGTACTACAAGTCAAAATAAGCCAAATGCTTGTTTTGACGTGTTGATTGATTAAACCTAGCATTTTTTCAGGTGATTTTTTTTTTTTATTATACTTTGTTTAAAATCTAAATTGGAAAGCAAATATTTGCAGTCTGTTGAAAGTATACACACATATAAAGCCATTTTTGCAATCTGATTTAAATCCTTAATCTCAATTTTTGAACTGTTTTGTTTACTCGAGGTTAACAACATCTCCTTTAACCCTTCTGCTGCTGAATAATCATATACATTGTATAAAACTGTGCCTACTATAAACCAATATCATCTGAACTGTTACATTGGCTGGTAAATTAACCCATTACCCCTTAGTCTGTTTCTAGTTTTGAAACGAGTTACTACTTAAAGCAGGCTGAAAGTAAAGCAGAATGTGCCTTAAGGCACATTCTGCTTTACTTTCAGCCTGCTTTAAGCAAAACTCTGCTATAATACAGAAACTATTTCTTATTGCTACATTTTCATGACTGCGTAAAGTGGAACTATTTTTCCCATGGATGAATAAATAAAAGGTGTAAAAAGGTGTATTTATGGGGTAACGGGTAAAGGACATTTTTTCTATGCAGACTCGTACCAGACAGTAAGAAAAAAAATGCCAATATCTCATAGCAGGAGAAAGGTTAATTAAAAGTTTCATTATTTCTCAGTCTTTTTATAGTTGTATATTTAAACTTCATCTGCATCACTTTGGTAAATACAAACATATTTCTTATTACTTTTGACAGTTCTAAATGGAGTCAGAGTGTCAAATAGTATGGATTCCAGATCAGGCCAAAAAAATGGGACCTGATCTCGGATGTACTATTTTGTCTGCTTTAATATTTTAGTTATTTACTAAGATAATTGCTTCCATAAATGCTCAAGTTTTGCAGAAACTATGTATCTAAGTTTCAATTGATTCGGATCAAGATCAGGCCCCACAAACTTTGACCTGATCTTGATACAAGCTGTTCGCAAAATTATCAGTAATTTTGAAAATTCCCTCATCAAGATCCAAATTGTTTGTTTTGAAAATAAAATTTAGAACGTTTTGATTTTAGAAAAGTTGCAGACAACAATTGTTGCAGAAGCCAGTATTACTTAGCATTTAACGAGTTTAACCCCTTACTGGGCTTTTAATCACAACCAGGCTAACATTTGCAAACAGTTTAGATCCAGATCAGATGCCATGTAATGTCGTCTGATCTAGATCAAACTGTTTGTCACTCATATTAAACTTTTCTTTGGTTTAAAAAAGCATAAGAAATCATTTTGATTTTTTTTCGCAGATGATATATTTCAAGCAGACGACAATTTAGCATGATAAGAGTTTTGCATGCTAGCAGCTGATAACATACATGCCACAGTGATTAACTTTGTAAACAGTTTGGATCCTGATGAGACGCCGCGTTAAGCGGCGTCTCATCAGGATCCTAACTGCTTGACACTCTGACCCTGTTTTGGAAAGAAATTTTTAATTTTTTTTAGAACAGTAGCAGACGACAGTTATTGCAAAAGATAAAATTACCCAGCATGCAAAGGGTTAATGCATGACCTTAAATAGACAAGAAATACTAAGTGTTTAAGGTAATTGGATGACAATCCATCACTGATGAGCCTTTCATCTTTAAATTGAAGGTTTTCTCAAGGGGGCTGCCCTGGGTACGAAAAAGGTACAGGTGAAATCTTGCATGATTAATTTAATTTGCCTAGATCAAACCATTGATAGATACAGGTTTATTTGTGTTTTTGATGGCCTGCATTGGGCGCTCTACCATTATTTATATCAGTCGGCAATACTTAGCCGGTCGGTTCATTGCTGATTGATGGGGGTAATGTGATCGCCGTTTTGGGGGACTGTCTTTTATATGTTTATTCATGTTTTATTTCAGATCTAATTGTAGTTATTTTGTCTTTTCTCGATTTATAGGTACATATGTGTTATTTCATGTAAAGCGCTTTGAATGCACAATCCCTGTGTGAAAAGAGCGCTGTATAAATCTGGTATAATAATAATACAGGTAGTCAATGGAGAGTCACATGTGAGCATTCAGACAGTTACAGTCTTTTGTGGAGTCAACGTTAACACTTCCACTGCTAGTAGTAGTGTATGCTGATGCTGTTTGAAAAATAATTTAAAGCTTAAGAGTTTTTTAGCAGAAGCTTAGGAGCAAAGAAGTTATTCTTAATTTCCAATCAAGAGTTTAAAGCAAGAGTTTCTTAGGCAGAAGCTAGGAGCCAAGAGGTTATTCTAGAGTTTCAAGTATTGGTTTCTAGCAGAAACTCTAAGGAGCCAAGAGGTTATTCTAGAGTTTCAAGTATTGGTTTCTGGAAGAAACTCTAAGGAGCCAAGAGGTTATTCTTGAGTTTCTAGTAAGAGTTTCTAGCAGAAGCTATGAGTCATGAGGTTATTTTTGAGTTTCAAGCAAGAGCTTCTAGTAGAATCTAGGAATCATGAGGTTATTTTTAGCAGAAGCTAGGAACAATGAGGTTATTCTTGAGTTATGTTTCAAGCAAGATTTTCTAGCAGAAGCTATAAGCAAAGTGATTATTCTTATGTTTTCAAGCAAGAATTTTCTAGCAGAAGCTAGGAGCCAAGAGGTTATTCTTATGTTTCAAGCAAGAGTTAAAATTTCTAGCAGAAGCGTTCAAGTAAGAATTTTTAGCAGAAGCTAGGAGCCAAGAGGTTATTCTTTAGTTTCAATCAAGAGTTTAAAGCAAGAGTTTCTTAGGCAGAAGCTAGGAGCCAAGAGGTTATTCTAGAGTTTCAAGTATTGGTTTCTGGAAGAAACTCTAAGGAGCCAAGAGGTTATTCTTGAGTTTCTAGTAAGAGTTTCTAGCAGAAGCTATGAGTCATGAGGTTATTTTTGAGTTTCAAGCAAGAGCTTCTAGTAGAATCTAGGAATCATGAGGTTATTTTTAGCAGAAGCTAGGAACAATGAGGTTATTCTTGAGTTATGTTTCAAGCAAGATTTTCTAGCAGAAGCTATAAGCAAAGTGATTATTCTTATGTTTTCAAGCAAGAATTTCTAGCAGAAGCTAGGAGCCAAGAGGTTATTCTTATGTTTCAAGCAAGAGTTAAAATTTCTAGCAGAAGCGTTCAAGTAAGAATTTTTAGCAGAAGCTAGGAGCCAAGAGGTTATTCTTTAGTTTCAATCAAGAGTTTAAAGCAAGGGTTTCTTAGGCAGAAGCTAGGAGCCAAGAGGTTATTCTAGAGTTTCAAGTATTGGTTTCTAGCAGAAACTCTAAGGAGCCAAGAGGTTATTCTAGAGTTTCAAGTATTGGTTTCTAGAAGAAACTCTAAGGAGCCAAGAGGTTATTCTTGAGTTTCTAGTAAGAGTTTCTAGCAGAAGCTATGAGTCATGAGGTTATTCTTGAGTTTCAAGCAAGAGTTTCTAGCAGAATCTAGGAATCATGAGGTTATTTTTAGCAGAAGCTAGGAACAATGAGGTTATTCTTGAGTTCAAAGTAAGAGTTTCTAGCAGAAGCTAGGAACAAGGTGATTATTCTTGAGTTTCATGTAAGAGTTTCTAGCTGAAGCTAAGAGTCATGAGGTTATTCTTAAGTTTCATGTAAGAGTTTCTATCAGAAGCTAGGAGCCAATATGTTATTCCTAAGTTTCAAGTAACAGTTTCTAGAAGAAGCAAGGAGCCATGAGGTTATTCTTAAGTTCCAATCAAAAGTTTCAAGTGGAAGCAAGGAGCCATGAGGTTATTCTTAAGTTTCAATCAAGAGTTTCAAGCAGAAGCAAGGAGCAATGAGGTTATTCTTAAGTTCCAATCAAGAGTTTCAAGCAGAAGCAAGGAGCCATGAGGTTATTCTTAAGTTCCAATCAAGAGTTTCAAGCAGAAGCAAGGAGCCATGAGGTTATTCTTAAGTTCCAATCAAGAGTTTCAAGCAGAATCTAGGAGCCATGAGGGTTATTATTGAGTTTCAAGTAACAGTTTCTAGCAGAAGTAGGAGCCATGAGGTTATTCAAGAGTTTCTAGCAGAAGCTAGGAACCATGAGGTTATTATTGAGTTTCAAGTAACAGTTTCTAGCAGACGCTAGGAGCCATGAGGTTATTCTTAAATTCCAAGCATTAGTTTCTAGCCGAAGCTAGGAGCTTGAGTTTCAAGCAAGAGTTTATAGAAGAAGCTTCGAGTAAAGAGATTGTTCTTGAGTTAGAAGTGAGGAGCAAAGAGGCTATTTTCAAGTTTCATTTTTACCCTAAACTATGAAATTCATGCCAACTGTACACAACCTTGAATGTAATGTATTGTTTAGTGATCTATGACCATTAAGTGATACCCATACATTAACATGGTGAGGCACTCATTTATCACTGTGTTTTAAATGGCTTTAAGAAGAAAAATTAAGTGACAGATCTATCTATTATATCTTTACCCTACATTTATAACATTTTACAGTGTCTAGAAGCAGGTGGTTGCATAGAGCAGACTGAAAGAAAAGCAGAATTTCCTTAACCCTTTCCTCCCTGAAACTTCAAGTGGGCAATTCTAATTTTTCAATTTAATCTAGTCCATTTTGACTTTTTAGGGTGTTGAATTTTACAATATATGTCAAAATAACAAACAGTGTTGACCCTGATCAGAGGGCCCTCTGATCAGGGTCATCACTTTTGCATAGGACAAGTGTACTCCTCACAGGTACGCTGTTTGTAAATGACGAAAATATGCGTGATTAGGGTTCAAAGAGTTAAGGGGCATTTTTGCTTAAGTATGTTTTAAAATTTAAACTGTCATTTCTCAGAATATCGGAAACTTTTCTTAATTACATGGCTCTTTGTCAGGACTTGATAGAATAAGGAATAAGTAGTGTGTAGGTGTCACTTTGAAGAAACATGGAGACCTCTTAAAATGAGTGACTGATTTAAGGGGGTAGGTGCACCTTTGGAAAGTAATTACCAAATTCTTCAAACTTTGCATAAAGACAGTAAAATTAGTTTCTATGACAAAACTGGTGTACAAAAGGGGGGTACCGGACCTTTCTTTTTCACAATTTGAGATTTTTCAAGGCTACCCCTCTAAAATTGAAGCTTCATAAAAACTCCTACTTTTTTGTACTACGGTTTTTCAATCTTTATTTAAACAATCTATTTGTACAAACAGTATCCTAATTTACATTACCATAGTAAGAATAAACTCTGAAAATAATGTTTTATCAAGATCCAAAATAAAAATGTTTGATTTCACCGGAAAGGAGTAAAATTTACCCCACCCACTTTTTTATAATGGGAGAATAAGGCACAGTGAAAATTGCCTTACAAATTGTAGCAAACTAATTACCAAATTTTTTATTTGTTGTTTTAAGCCTTGCAAACAAAAAGTTTTAGTGAAATAGCAAATAAAAACACAGGGTCCCGGATCTTTTAAAAAAGATATAGATCATTTTATCTAAAAAAATCATTTTTCTCATTTTTTTCAATTTTTCGTGTATTTTTACTAAAAATATTTTTTTTCAAAAAAAATTAATTTTATCTATTGAGTTATCTATAATTTATACTAAAACTGTACTACCATGAAAATTTCATGCTTATATTCTGAGAAATTGAAATGAAATCGGATGTAACAAAATAGGCCATTCAATCTAGCCCAAAATAGGGCTTGACCTAGACAAAATTGCAAAAGATTTTATTCTATCATAATATGATCCCCTTATACCTGTACTACAACATACTAAAATTTGCATTTCCAAATATGGGGGGAAAGTTCAAAATTCAAGATGGCCGACAAAATGGCCGCCAATTATGTAAATAAACACATATGGATCAGTTATTACCGAAATTATCATCATTTTCAATCATCTAATATACTTTGTGGTATTTTTACTTCATCAGTACTAAATTTCAATGCATATTATACCATTTTTATATGAATTAACATGCATTTCAGAAGAAAATGCTCCTCATTTGTGGAACAGAATGGACAAAAAGACAAACTTTTATGACATATTCATATTTTATTTGTGTTTTAAGTATATATAAATATTTTTGTTCGTGAATTGCATGTCAAATTTCATTTAAATACATTAATACTTCATCATATTTATTATTAACATATTTATAAACAATTACATTTGAAGCTTTAAAGTCTCTTTAGTGGGTGGGGTAATTTAACCCCAGATATATTGGATTATACACATTTATGAAACATACTTATTTTATGTGGGTTTTTTTATAAACTATTTTTTCTTGTATAACAAGTCAACTTAATTCAACATGGTTAATTGGTTATGGTTAACATTTTTATAAGCAATTACATTTCAATTATGGTGGGTGGGATATTTGACCCAAGACATAGTGGTTGATTGAGCGGCTGAGTTGTGTTTTAACGGCACCGAAACACATAAAATAGTAATATTTAGAATAGATACATATAGCTGTCATTTAGACAAAGATATGCAAATCATCATAATTGAAAACTAGTCACGTTATTGAATGGCATATTAATCTTCCTTTTATACCGCCATCACCTGTTGTTGGGGCTATATAGGAATCCACATCGTTCGTCCGTCTGTCACGTTTTCCGGGTCATTTGCCTTTTTCTTAAAAAACTATATATGATACCATCTTCAAACTTCGTACACATTATCAGTGTTATGAGGTTACACTATGTTACAAGTTTCACAACTCTTGCATACAATTTCCCAGAATTATACCCCTTTTTAATTTGAAATTGTGTCCCCTAATGGGACATGTTGCTTGGAACATGCCATTTTCTAGAAACTTATTTAATGATATTGTCTTCAGGCTTGGAACACATTATCAGCGTGATGTTTGGAGACATTTTTGTTAAGTATCATAACTCTTGCAAAATGTTTGACAGAATTATGCCCCTTTTAATTTATAGATTTTGTTCCTTAGTGTGGACATATTTCTTGGTACACAAATATACTCTTTAAAATGTAAACTTGGAGAATATTCTTCCAACACAACACTGAATTGATTTTTAAAAAATATACGTTTACAAGAGAACTGAAAACAAGATGCTTACCCATAACAAGTACACGTGCACATATGCTTCCGGGACTAAATGAGTTTAAGAATATACAGTTCTAAAGAAAATGGTCAAATGTCCAGCACCATTCAATTTGATTAAGTTTTTGTGTTTAACCCTTTAACCAATAGCCTATTTCTTTGTTTTGAAGACAGGTGACCATGGTTAGTTTTTTTTGTTAAGGTATGTTATTTGTATTCTGTTGCACATATACTAAGAAATGCCAAGCTTTTACTTGGTATTTATGACATTATGTGGGGTTTGTGACAAGGAAGTTTGGGGTGGGGGTATATATCACCTTTAGTGATAGTTGTCTACGTGTATGCAGGCTAAGTAATAAATGTTGTCGGTATTGCATTCCAATGATAAGCAATTTTTGGACTAGCGTGTTTGTTTAACTTTGATAAACATTGTAACTTAAAACATTAAATGTCATTGCTGATGTTGTTCTTGACAGCCTCAACTTTATTATGGACGGGTTCGAAGACCCATCCCTCAGAGCAAACTACACTACAACACAGAGTAAATAAACACTGAGAAGAAAACAGCATGCCTGTGATTTATCTTGTCTTTCAGACGACCATTCAGCGAACCGGTCGCGATTGATAAACTGTTCACACGCAAAAAAAAACATGCCTTCCGTTACAAAAACTTGAATACATTTCTAATTTTCCTTCCGATTCTGTAAATAATGGTAATGGCCTTGATAGAAAACCAAGGCACTTATCTTTCGGTTATAGAAATACCAGAGTTTGTTCTTGCAGTAAACAAGTAGTTATGGTGACCTAATTAGGGCTGTTGGGAATTAAGTATGTAAAGCACACAAAGAACCACTGTCTGTAAATTGGTCATTTTAAATTCATGATTGTGAGAGTATATTCCAAAACAAATATTTAAGAAAAACGTATGAAGCGAAAGAACAACAACATGGTATTACGATAGAACAAATTTTGAGTGAATCGAAAACGAATCTGCATTTCTCTGTCTTTGTCCCTAAAAATGAAAGTATTGTCGAGAAATCACCATTTTCACGGCTCCACTCAACTGGAAATTACTTAACTAATCGCCTTAAATATGGCTTAGCGCAAAATTCATGATCTCATTAAGTATCTATGTTATATTTAGAAGGAATACATCACAGAAAATGCCCTCCTATAAACCCACAATACCATATAGGTTTAAGATTTTTCAATATTGTGTTAAACATCGTATTTCGTCATAAATCTCGTTTATCGGCTAATACATTTGGCAACACCTCTTACTCGCCATAAAATCTTTTTAGTTAAAAGAATAGACTCTCGTAGCTTTAAAGCCGTTTTAAGACTATTATTATGCGAAAAATGAGGATTTTATGTAAATTTAGCTAACAGTAGGTACTAATAACACATGGATATCTTCGGCATACTGAATTATCGATCGATTGAGCTATGTCGCGTTTTACAGGTATCGGATTACCAACGGACGACACAGGTTTTAGGAAAATGCATAGGTTATATAGGTCGTTTCTTCTCCGTGTGTATTTACTCCATGTCCACGACACATGACACGTGTAGCGCAAACACAAGAAGACATCTTATATTATTGTCACTATTTGTGTCAGTATTTCGTTTGCAAATAAAGTCACGGTTACAGCTTGAATGAATACACTGGTCAAGTTCTGTTTCTATGTCGGCATCTTTACGCAAGCTTGCTCTGTTAAGGCTCTTAGTTCCCTTATCCTCCAGGTTTACAACTGGTTGGTTCCAAATTTCAGAAGCTGCTCACACACAATGCACGTGTTGTCCATCTGAAACAAGAACAACAATACAATGAGTCTACATGTGACACATTTTATCCACAAGTACAATGCAACTCAAAGACCTTGGATAGATATAAACTGAACCATTGTCAAAAGTGCCTTTTAAAACAGAATAAATACATGTAAGTACTAAGCTTTCTGAAAAAGTAATAAAACTGTATCAAACATACTATTGTGACTTATGCAATAGTATAACATACATGTATACAAATTAAACGTAACTGTTATATATGTTAGATGGGTTGATATTTTGTGTATTTTTTTCATATACAAATTAACGTAACTGTTTAATGCATATTATATCTCAAAGCATAGATTAAGTAGATTGGCGGATGATTTGCATATTTTTTTTATCCTATACCTTCATATCTGAACTCATCTAGAATATAGTTAATAAAGAAGCAGTCAATGACTAGAAAATATTGGACAGAACATTTTGTTTGTACTGTTGCGCAATTGTACATGTATAGAGAAAATTGTATTTTAACCTAATAAAACAAGAAAATCGGTTAAAACATAAATACATTAGATTTGCTATAAACGAAATATCACCACAGTGTGTGATCAGGGGTCTTGTATCAGTTTGAGTTGGTTGTGTATTCCAGACCTGGAATACACAAACCAATGAGGACTGATACAAGACCCCGAATCACAAACTGTGACAATATTCCTTTTATTATAAACCTTATCTTTATATAATGTTCTTATCTTACTTTATTTTATTAAATAAACGTTAATTTAAACCTAGCTTAAATTCGGGACTATATCTTCTTGCTAAATCGAATGACTAAATATATGCATATGTTAAACTTATGTCATTCAAAACGTCAACACCTATATTGATGACGAGTATTGATTTGTTCTCGACTTGGTCCGCTCATTTTCATCGGCTCGATTGAGAATAGTGTTTGTTTGCAAAAAAAATGTCATTTATTAAAAAGCGTTTTAGAGCATGCATTAAACTGTTTAAGCTTTATCCCTTGGAGGAAAACATAAGTGAAAGTGAGTGCTGTGGATTATGCACGCTTCAAACGGAAATGAAATGTTCAAAAGTCATCAACGCTTGGTTTCAACTTAAAAAAAAAATAGCATCAAAACCGAGAATACCGAACGTCATGCACAAAGCTTCTTTATATAAATCAGAATTATGTGAGATAAGCATAATGCATTTACCTTCTACATAATGGTGTTTTCTGTTTGTGAGAGTTTAACTTTCACGTGCTGACTTTGTGTTGGGCTATAAGTTTCTGCTAAATCTGAAAATAATAAATAATAAGACATAATAGGTATAAATGACTTGAAATTCGTGCAAGTCAATTTTGTTGAAAACAATATATATCGCGAAATCCAGTGAATTATGACAGAAATGTGCTTCCGTAGTTTTAAAAATCGAACAAGACACAGTTTTAGTTTCATCATAATTTCGCTTTTATCGCCCTTTTCCTAATAATTCTTATACCGATGTTCATATCTTTAATACTTTTATGCAAAACCCCAGTTATTTCATAAAAAATGAAGCAAAACCTGCAATATTGAAAATCAACCAATGTGCGGTGAAACTCGCCATTTTATTAAATTACGTGTAATAATAGATACACAGACGAAATCCTCCGTCTTTAGTGTTGCAATTGTGATACCAATGTATTAATTTTGACTTACCAGTATCGTTTTATCAGCTTTTTTCAAAATAATTTACACCCGGAAGTAAATTTAAAACCTTGCGATCGCCATTTTCTTAGACATAATGATGTCATATTGATGACGTCATTAGCTTTTACGTCAGGAAATACTTCTACGGTGTAATGTACAGGCCATCGGATTTTGCGTAAAGTAGAGCGGTTTAAAATTGATTTTATTTAACTTTCCCCACCTACTACAACTTCCAACTTTTTGCAGTGAGCTAATATACATATCTAGTTTCGCCGACAACAATCAGAAATTCTTTTGCAATTTTGTCTAGGTCGACTTTTATATTGAATGGCCTAAAATGCAACCTACCTATGAAAACAGTGTATGCTGTAAACTACGAATAGGACATAAAACTTAAAAAGTCCCTTCCGGAACGAAAATCCAATTTTTTCCCGGGAAAATAGTATTTTATTACTGTATGCATTCACCAAAAATGAGTTCTTAACATTTTTTTGAAAATGAGTTCGTAAAATTTTTCGGAAATTTCATAATGCTCAAAAAGACAGGCCGACATCCTTAAATGAGGGATGTAAATAATGCAGAAATCTCTTGTATCCTTACATTAACCCTTAGCCTGCCAGTCACGACTATAGCTCCATATGCAAACAGCTTGGATCCTGATGAGACGCCGAGTAACTCGGCGTCTCATCCGGATCCAAGCTGTTTGACACTCGGACAACATTTTCAGCAATTTTGAGCAACTTTGAAGCACTTTGAAACTTGAAGCAGACGAGAAATATAGCAGACGACAATTTATTTGGCGGGCTAAGGGTTAAGCAGCCTTATTTAGGCCTAAAAAAAAAATATGTGTGTTTCTGGTTTCACCCTCTCAAAATTTTAGGGTAGGTCGGTAGGAAAAAGTTTTTATTTTTTAAAAAGTTTTTATATAGGGCATATATGCGGATTTTTTTTACAATCAAAGGATGGGTTTATATGACAAATAATGACCTTGCTCTTGTTGTATTCAACATTGAAAGTGTCTGAAATGATTAATCTTGATTTGCAAGTTTAAATTGCAAAGGTATTTCATAATATAATTATGTGAAATAGTTCTTCTTTCAATCTGAAAACAAATATTATATTTAAAAAAAATGTGGTGTTTGCTTTTAATACAAGGCTTTTTTCTTTCTGTAACGGGCGCCGAATAACGGCCCCTTCCCCTCCCGTATCTTTTTCCCCTCACCAAAAAAACTTTTCCCTTTTTTTTTATTTTTTTTAATTTTTCTTTAAAAAACTTTAGGGTCGGGGTAAAAAATAGGGTCGGTCGGGAAACCGGAAACACACATCTTTTTTTTTTAGGCCTTATTAAATGCTGCATATGGGTGATTAATGGAATGGTCACTGTACATATGATTAACTACAAAGAATGTTAACCATTCTTCTGCTATTAGCATATATTGATTTTGTTGAAACAATGTAGACCCAGGCTAGACAGCTCCTCACAGTTTTCTTAAAGGATTTCACTGGAAAGAGTACATTGTTTTCGGTTTTCTTTATTAGCCAGTGTTATAGTTCAAATAATAGAAGTTCATGGTGGGTGGAGCTAGATTTACATGTGAATACTCAGCAAGGAAGGGGTAAATGATGACAATCAGTCAGACTCTCACATAATGAATTATCAAGATCTTTTTAGTGAAATGCATGTGTTTCTGATACAGGACATTATCTACTTACAGCTAGCTAGTAAAACCTCTCTATTACGACCACTAAATTGTGTTCATTATCAGGTGTTTACAACAGGTGACAGCTTAAAGCTAGATGACAGTAAAACAGAAAGCTCCTATGGAGCTTTCTGTTTTACTGTCTGCTTGCTTTAAGCTGTCACCTGTAATTTTATACAATAAATAATTAGCCTACATTTTAGTGGTCATAATAGAGAGGTTTTACTGTACATAAATAACAGGACCATCAGACCTGCCTGAAGTGTGCACTACTCTAAAAGTTAACAATTGTGGTGTCTAGATAATATATGAATGACTGCTGAATGCAGGACCAATAATGCAGATAGGTCCAATTTGAGCTTTCTGCATTACTTTTGCCCTGCAGGAAACAGTTTTCTGTCGCTGTAGCTAGATCACCATTGTCTCTACTGAGTGGACATTGTATACATATTTTATTATTATACTTCAATTTCATTGACATTTCGCGTTTTCGACTGGCTAATTTTCGTGGAGCAACCAAATCTCGTGGAGCACATATTATGTTCGACTTGTAGTGTGACGTCATGGTCCAACACGCCGTGGAGTACGAAAGATATCGGTTGTAAACCCTTGTTGAGTTCGTTGAGCAATAGACGCCAAACACAATCCATAAACAATTTTTGATTGGTCAGATCGGTTTCGTGGTGTAATCTCAATTGATGGAATAGCTAACGTTTTGCCGGTCGAATATCATCATCATCATCGGTATTTATATTAACGTGCAGGAGTGGGAGTGTCGTCCACATCGGTGGGCCCCCTTCCAGGCAGCTGGCTAACTGCACGCATAGCAGATCTCACATTGGATCTCCACGTATCCCTGTCACAAGGGTCGACTTCAGTCTTAATTGCGCCACTGGAGCGTTCCACGTGTCCGAACCAGCGGAGTCTTTTCTCTCTCAGAATGATGTCCAGGTCATCAAGGCCAAGTTGTGTTAACAGCTGATCTGACGTTACAGTAGCCACATCCTCTGGCTTCACATTGCAGATCTGTCTGATCATGGCTCTGTCGTTGCGACGTAAACGCTGGAGATTTGGACTTGTCAAGGGCCATGTCTCACTTGCATGTAACATTGCGTTCCTCACACATGAGCTATAAACACGACCGCGGGTCTTGTAGGAGAGATGGCGGGTTGACAGAACTGGTAGCAGCTCCTTAAACTTCTTCCAGGCGGTTTTCTATGCTAAATGTTAATCTCCCATAGGCCACCGTGACACAAAAATACTCTCAGACAAAAAATTAACTGTCTTAAAAATACTGTCTCCCACAAAGTAACCATTGGTAATCGAATGTCGTAAATGACGCCAAACCAAAAATGACGTCAAATCAACGTTATCGTGCCAAAGCGTCATTTAATTTAGATAACGTTAAAACTTGGATCTATAATTTGAAGCAGTTTGAAGTTTTAAGTTGGCTAAATGATGCAAATAAACAGTCAGATGCATGACGGGTAAATATATAATCTATGCACGTTTATTTAAAAAGATCCGTTTGTAAAATTCCCTCAAATTCCAATATTTTTATAAACAGTGAATTTCATAATATTTACATTCAACATGTAAAGTCTCTATGTAATCGTATTAAAAATATGCAGGTCAATTTTCGATGAACCTACGAATCGAATCCGGTCCCAGCCAGTTAGAAAGAGGGCGGAGTCTCCGCCGCGAAGAAAATCTTCCATACGGCGGAGAGATACCGACCAAGTTAGGATCTACTTTTAGATTATCTGTTTGGGTATTTCGAAACCCCTATTTAAAGTCGCAGACAGTTCAATTAAAATCAAATTGCGATAAAAAAATAAATTAAATGCTGTTTTTAAGGGAGGTTATCATATTACACTCCCTCATTAAAGCTGTACGCATTCTCTCCCTTCTCCGAGTGAGCAGGGATCTATTTATAGATTAGACAAGTTGTCTTCCAATTACGGTTTGAAATTGACAATTTCAAACAATTTGTTCACCAGAATACATAGGAAAGTCGCTCAAACATAAAGCAAAATAATGCATTCACACTTACTAAATTGGTAACGTAATGTTCCGTTATGACATATTTAAACTAGTCTATGTGTATCGGATATGCCACGGATAGCCGCGGGTGTGTGTACACGCTGACTGTGTACATGTAGTCGCATTTCAGCGTTGCTAAGTGTAAAGCGTGTATAAAAACTTGCGCCACCTAATTGTTTAAAATATGCTTTGATAATGGATATTCAGATTGAAATTTTTGTTTTAATTTCTTACTAGCATTCTTAAAGCACAGCGAGAAAGTTTACTGCGTAAAACCCTGAAATTATCATGCAAATACAGTACATGTAGTAAGGACTACTTTTGACACCATATTTAAAAACTGGAATGGCTATTAATTACATCGATATTACATCTATCAAACCCATTTGGCCGGTATATGGTATATTCATATACATGAAAACAAATCTGGTCAAACTACACATTAAATGGATGACAGAAAATAAAAATATAAATATAAGGAATAAACAACATCTTTTTGCCGCTCATGAGGGTATGACTACATTAGCTTCGGGGTGTAAATTGAATGAAAACGCCCTTTGGGCGTTTACAAAATTTACCCCCTGCGAAGCTAATGTAGTCATACCGTCATATGAACGTCAAAAAGATGTTGTTTATTCCTATAATGAATCGTATGCGGATCTAGATCTAGTTACATTCATAACTCCAGCCAGCTTTAGGAAAGTTCTAGATTTCCTAAAAGAATGAGCCCAGGATTTCGGTATAATAAAATAAATATCACATGTCTGACAGGGTAACAGTAAAATTGTCAACTTTCGGAAAAATACTGTCAACCTCGGCTTCGCCTCGGTTGACAGATTTTTCAAAAAGTTGACAATTTTACTGTTACCCTGTCAGACATGTGATATTTATATACTGTATCTTCAAATATAAATCACACAATTTATTTACTTGTACTAGATCTACATGTATTTTAACTCATTCAAACCTAGCCATCAGCTGTTAGACCTTTCTCATTAACCCCTCAAACTATAAATGGACAAATTCAATTCCAATTAAGTCTATTCTATTCTATACTTATTCCGGATGTTTAACAATACACTGCAAAGTGTTAAAAAGTGCATATACTGATCAGATGGTTCCTACAGGAGACCCTGTTTTCACAGGACAAGTGTACTCCTTATAGGTACACTATTTGTAAGGATAAGCATACACATCACTAGAGTTCAATGGGTTATTACTGCAATATAAAATGTTTTTCAAGTAGCTTCTTCAAGTACGATTTATGATTAGATATTACATCAGTCTTTCTTTAAAGTAAGGGTGACAGTGAGTTACAAGCCTCGTTTCTTGAATGTTGGCATGCTGGGCAAGCATTTGATAAAACCAATACTTTATCTGTGATTAAATTCAAATGGACGATATATTGCACAATGACAAACAGTGCAGACCCAGATCAAAGAGTTTCCTTAAGAACCCCATTATCTTGGTCTACACTGTTACAGGACAAGTATACGCTCCACAGGTACAATGTTTGTAAACTGAGTATATTATGTGTCACTAGGGTTCAATAAAATAATGTAGGTCAGAAGCAATACAGAAAGCTTCTGTTGAAGCATTATGCATTTTTACACCATTCTGTGAATTGCTAAAATAATTCAAGCAAGTTTCAGCTTTTAGACCTTTCTTTGTGCCATAATTGTGATGATTCTGTCCTTAAAAATGCATTCAAATCATAATTCATTGAAAGTTTTAAAATTTTAAATGCAAGTGGCTGAGTGAGCTTAAAGCAAAAAAAGAAATCAACAACAAAACACAGCTTAAGTAAGCAAGCAGTTTAAAGCAACATGAAAGAAAAGCAGAAAACTCCAATAATAGCTTTCTGCTTTACTTTCAGTTTGCTTTAAGCAGTCACATGCTTATATGTAGAGGAGAAGGTAAAGGTACCCTATGGTGATTATGTAGAGAAAAACTTTTAAGGGTTAAGCATCATCTCAATTTTAAAGCAGATTACAAACAAATACAGTAATACAGGGCTCAAGATAAGGAGAGTATTTCAAAAACTAAAATCTTTATTTCTGCATTAAACTCTATGGTGTCACTACTCATTAAAATCTTCTCTTCGAGACGATTCTAATGAGTAGTTACACCATAGGATTTGGTGCTGAAAAAAGTGAGAAAATGTTGGATTTGTTCAGTTTACTCCCTCTTATCTGGAGCCCTGTGTAATAGCTAGTATATTAAAAGTGTGTTACATTGACAAGCACTTACCGTATCATTTCTGTACAGGCCTAGGTCTGAGCCTCCTGCAGACTCCCAGCATGGACGTAGGGCAAACACCATTTAAGTACTGAGTTACAACGTCCTGGGAACCGACATGGATGTAATAACAGGAAAACAACATCCAATATAGTTACAATGTTCTGGGTACCAGCATGGATGTAACAGCCAAACACCATCCGATACAGTTACAGTGTTCTGGGAACCAGTGATCTACATTATCTCATGGTTATTAATTGTTCAATAATCCTTTCTATTATATCCCCTCATTGATTACTTAACGGCCAGATTCCACAGGTTACAGTTGCTATATCCGGATATTAAAACCTTTTAACACTTTTCCCCTAATCAATATTCATAAATCATTTGCATCATGACTCATGAGTATTTAACTGATTTTAAATGTTTCTTCTTTGCAGGAGCTTTAAAGATTAGATATGTATACATGTAACACAAGTAAATTATCAGCTAAGAATTTGTCATAAATCTTTTTGAACTTTTTAAAATCTCTGCGCTGCTAGTGGTGAATTAGTGATTACCTTTGCAAACAGTTTAGATCCTGATGAGACGCCGAGTAACTCGGCGTCTCACCAGGATCCAAACTGTTTGCAAATCCGACCCAGTTTTGAAATTTTTAAGAAAACTCTAATAATAAAACATCAGCAGATGACAAAAAGTAGCAGACGACAATGTTACTTAGCATTCAAAGAGTTAAAACTGTCAAATTGTTTGTCGCTGTTTTGATTCTATGTAAACTTTCAAACCTGTCTACTGTTACAATAAGTCCTTTCAGTGGCTACCGACAGACGCATGATAAGCAAGCATTGTCACAGCGTAATGGTTCAAAAATTCATTTACTGCTACTCAAATATACTATAATAGAAAATCAGGGCTGCCATTTCTCTGGATTTTTCCTAAATCTCCGGATTTTTTTCCAGTACATGGTAGCTTAAAGCTGGCTGAAAGTAAAGCAGAATGCGCCCAAAGGCGCATTCTGCTTTACTTACAGCCTGCTTTAAGTAGTTGCATGTCAACAAAACAAGAAAAAGGCTATGGGGTAATGGTACGATTCGTAAAATCGCACTTGAAAAATGCAAGTTTGGAAATCTTAGGACTTTTCATGTCAACTTATGGCAGCCCTGGAAAATAATAACCATTGTATATTGCCACACATTGTAACACTATACTCCAACTAGGAATGTATCCAACTTTGCACATGTAGTCCGATAAGTTTACACTACTCCAATAATTGTTTTGTAACTTCTTTAAACTCTTTGAATGCCAATTTAGTTTTTCGTCTGCAATATCTGTCGTCTGTTACTGTTTTAATACTATGATTTTTTCTAAAATTTATTTTCATAATAGTATCAGATTGTCATACAGATTGGATCCAGATGAGATGCCAAGTTTATTGGCGTCTCATCAGGATACAAACTATCTGTTAAGGTAATCATGGTTTCACCATTCGTGTTTAAAGAGTCAGGCCCTTTAAATAATAAATAATTATCAACTGTTCAACATGTCTTAATCCTCAAACTCTGAATTTCAACTCTTTTCTTTTTAATATATACAGAAAATACAATCAGAGTGACAAACAGTTTGGATCCAAATCAGGCCCCACATTTTGTGGGGCCTGATCTGGATCTAAACTGTTCGCAAAAGTTTTCAATATTTGTCTCACCTGAGTTAGAACAAGGTTAATTGTCACAGACACTACTAATAAGGTGGCCGATTATCCATTAGCGTGACATAAATATCTGACGTGTTGCTTCCGTCGCCAAACATAGTATCCTAACTTGTATAAATCTCCTTCGCCAACAGGAAATTTAGTATTGCAAGTCTTCGCCAAACAGTCTGGATCCTGATCAGATGCCAAGTAACTTGGCATCTGATCAGGATCCATACAGTTTGGTGTTTGAATCAATTTTCTTGAAATATGGAGAAGAGCGATTTAATTTTAGACTTTAAGCAAACATCAATTTGTAACTAAATTTTTTTTAAGCAGTCACTGGGTTAATTTCATGACGTTTTTCTATTTTAATTCTCCTCTTGAATTCTGAACATTTTGTTTGCAATTATTTTTCATTTTATACAGTTTTAAAATTGTTTTTTGATGACTATTTAGTAGTTTTACTAGATAATTATTAACTTTAAAGTAAGAACAGATTTAGGTCATCCTACAAGTATATCATATAATCTAAAATTTGTTTCAGGACAATTTGAATGTATCTTCAATGTATTGGTCTTTAATTGTTTCTCAAGCTAAAGATTTTTTAATAGCATGTACAGTGTATTGCAATTTAATCCATTATATTTGGGGAAACATGACTTAATCCACTGTTAATCACTGTCTGAAAGCTTAACCCCTTCATTTCAAAATCTGACTTCAGTTCTGGCATTAAATGCAAGCATGCAGTTAACCTGTTACCCCATAAATACGGTATGCATTTTTACGCCTTTTTTATACGCCTGTCATCGACGGAGGTATTATGGTATACCCAGCGCTGTCCGGCCGTGCTTACGAGAGGGTACTTACGTGGCTAAAATTCTTAGCCCCATAATTGAAAAACATTAACCTGGCCGTCTCTTGTGACATTAACCTGGCCATTTCTTGTGACATTAACCTGGCCAGTTGTGGGACATAGGGTTAGGGGTATGGTTAGCCTCCAGATCATTACTTTTCAAGTTAGAGCAAAAAGAAAATGTCAGTTGTGTGGCTAGCCAAGCAAAAGAAAACAATAGAAAATAGCCACATAAGTATCCTCCCGTAAGAACTTCTGTACGTCCGTCCGTCCGTCCATCCGTCCATCGGTTAACTTTTCTTGTTACTGCCACTTCCGGTAGTAGCAAAGGGAAGAAACACCCGTCGACTACAGTTCAGTCGCCAGTGATCAAGTGAACAGTCCATTTCACGAAACTGTCTGGGTAAATATACCTCTGTTAGCAGTGTCTCAAGAACATTCAGTAAGAGTCTGAGTCACTGTTATACTAGAGCTCTATGCAGCCTGATTTGTAGCATGAGTTTGCGGGATTGCTCGGAATAATGTTTCTAGAACACTTGGGAATGTTTCAATACCTAGTGGTGATCTAAGTTTGTCTAGATTCTCTAAACTGATTTACAGTCGGCGTAGTATAGTACAGTATTTTGGTGATTCGAAAATTAGTATAAAATATATGCCCAGTGGGCCGTACGATTTTTACGGACCTCTATATTTTGCACGTTTATGTGATAAAAGAAATTATTTCTATACCCTAGTAGATATTAGCTTAAAGCAGACTGAAAGTAAAGCAGAATGTGCACTTTCAACCTGCTTTAGAAGTGGTCACCTATCTTCAAAACTAGAAACAGGCTATGGAGTAATGGGTTAAGATCCTGATCAGGCTCTGAAAATGTTTGTTTAAAATTGAAATTTGTGAAATATTGAACAATTTAAATGATTAAACAATTACCATATAAATATGCCTTTTTATACACCCGTCTTCAGACGGGACGTATTATGTCGTGGCGCTGTCCGTCTGTCTGTCAGTCAGTCCGTTAACTTTTTCATGTCCGCTCTCTAACTCAAACGAATTTAGTCCAATCCATTTGAAACTTAATCAGACCATAATATCTCGGTCAAGTTCGATAACCAGCAAGATTGCCTCAGACATTCAAGAGTTATCCCCTTTTTCGTCAAAAACGGGCATTTTAGTTTGTCCGCTCTCTAACTCAAACAAATTTATTTTTAATCCTTTTGAAACTTTGTCAGCATGTGTATGACCATAATAGCTCGGTCAAGTTTGATTGCCCCTGACATTCAAGAGTTATGCCCCTTTCTTCGTGAAAAACGGGCATATTTTAGTTTGTCCGCTCTCTAACTCAAACAAATTTATTTTAATCCTTTTGAATCTTTGTCAGCATATGTATGACCATAATATCTCGGTCAAGTTCGATAACCAGCAGGATTGCCCCAGACAATCAAGAGTTATGCCCCTTTTTCCGTGAAAAACGGGCATATTTTAGTTTGTCCGCTCTCTAACTCAAACAAATTTATTCTAATCCTTTTGAAACTTAGTCAGCATGTATATAACCATAACATCTCGGTCAAGTTCGATAACCAGCAGGATTGATCTAGACATTCAAGAGTTATGCCCCTTTTATCGTCAAAAACGGGCATATTTTAGTTTGTCCGCGCCCTACTCAAACAAATTTATTCCAATCCTTTTGAAACTTGGTCAGCATGTGTATGACCATAATGTCTTGGTTATGATTGATAACCAGCAAGATTGCCACAGACAGTCAAGAGTTATGCCCTTTTATTCATCTAAAACGGGCATTTTTTAGTTTGTCCACTCTCTAACTCAAACAAATTTATTCCAATCCTTTTGAAACTTGGTCAGCATGTGTATTGCCATAATGTCTCGGTCATGTTCCATAACCAGCAAGATTGCCCAAGACATTCAAGAGTTATGCCCCTTATTTTGTCAAAAACAGGCATTTTTTAGTTTGTCCGCTCTCTAACTCAAACAAATTTATTCCAATCCTTTTGAAACTTTGGCAGCATGTGTATGACTATAATGTCTCCGTCAAGTTTGATAAACAGCAATATTGCCCCTGACTTTCAAGAATTATGTCCCTTATCGTAAAAAACGGGCATTTTTTGTTTGTCCGCTCTCTTTCTCAAACAATTTTATTCCAATTCTTTTGAAACTTGGTCAGCATATGACCCCTAAATTTCAGGGTTCTTCGGGTCAGCATATGACCGCTAAATTTCAGGGTTCTTCCCCTTTTGTTCACTTTACCTTGATAGGGTTTTAGTATGACTACATTCTAAGATCGATTTGACGGGCGTATAATGTGCCCGGCTTGGGGTGCTCTTAGTTACGCAATGAATTTATTCCTCAACTAAAGAAAAGAATTCCAAATTATAAATTCAAGAATATGGATCATAAGAAATATTTTCTACATTTTAGCAGATGATAGCTTAAAGCAGGCTGAAAGTAAAGCAGAATGCTCCTTAAGGCACAATCTGCTTTACATTCAGCCTGCTTTAACTGAAGTGGTCACTGTTTTAAAAACTAGAAACTGGCTATGGGGTAATGGGTTAAGAGGATGATTTTATGGCAGTGAAACCTTTGATTTTAACCATTTTTATGATGCTTAACCCTTTGAACCCTAATCACGCATATTGGTGTCCTTTTCAAACAGAGTACATGTGAATATAACACTTGTCCTATGCAAACAGTGAGGACCCAGATCAGAGGGCTCCTAGGAGCCCTCTGATCAGGGTCTTCACTGTTTGTCATAAGGCCAAACATTGACAAAAACAACCCTTAAAAGTCAGAAATGGACTAGACTTAGATGGAAACTGGAATTGTCCATTTAAAGTTTCAGGGAGGAAAGAGTTATATTAAAAGTAGACTTAAAGTAAAGCAAAAATCACCTAAAGGAGCTTTCTGCTTTATTTAAAATTGCTTTAAACAACCACATATCTTAAACATTGAAAACAAGGTAAATGGGGGAAAGGGTTAAGCATATCTGGAAATCAATAAAATTAGCGCACTAATTGTATAAAGACCTTTCAAAATGGATCACTCAATGTGCACACTGCAGTTATCTGCATAATAGTTCTCATTTCCTTATCCGGTTGAGTATAAGGTTGTCTGGCATAAATCTATAACAGACTAGTAAGATGATCTCTTATCTGGATTGAACCACATGTTTTAACAACCATAGAAAATAATAACATTAAAAATAAACTCAAATTCATTTATTCGAAACCTTAACTTTGGCCATAATTATTAAACTATAACCAATACAAAGTTAAAACATGGTATATATGTTGCCCATATATAGAGATTTACAAATATGTAGGTTTTGGGCATGTCTGATCAAAGGTCAAGGTCACAGAGGTGAAAGGTCAATATTTGAATTTCAATAACTTTTAAATTTCAAGTAATAAATACATCATATTTGGTATACATATTGCTCTTATTATGGGAAATTCTAATATATATGTTTAAGATATGTTGAGTCAAAGGTCAAGGTCACAGAGGTAAAAAAGTAAAAAAAATCTTTGCAAACTTAACCTAGGCGATAACTTTTAAATTAGGGTCTTCCTCCACCTGTTATTAGCTGGACATTGCGATATGACTGAAATACTGTTGAAGGGGACATAAAATCATAACAAATCAACTTTTAAATTATAACAATACAAAGTTAAAACATGATATGTATGTTGCCAAAAAGAAGAGGTATATTGATATTTAAGTTTTGAGAATGTTAGGTCAAGTGTCAAGGTCACAGAGGTCAAAAGGTAAAGTACTTGAATAATAACAATTGACTCTTAAGTGATAGGAACTTCATATTTGATATACCTACTGCTCTACTTAAGAAGAATTTGAATATGTATATTTCAGATATGTTGAGTCAAAGATCGAGGTCACAGAGGTCAAAAGGTCAATTTTATTTGCAACTTTAACTTAGGCTATAATTTTTAAACTCTTACCAATTCAAAGTTAATACATGGTATATAATTGTTACCAATAGGAGAGGTATATGAATATATAAGTTTGGGGCATGTTAGGTCAAAGGCCAAGGTTGCAGATATCAAAAGTTTTTTTTTGTTTTTAAATAACCACAACCTGTGACCCTCATCAGCTTGTGACTTCATTTTTAGTAGACATATTGCTCTAATTGAGAGGATTCGGCTCTAACCTTTTTGTGTCAATGGGCCATAAAACACCATTCATTCATTCTAATTGAGAGGATTATAAATATATATATTTCAGACATATTTGGTCAAATGTCAAGGTCACAGAAGTCAAAAGGTCAATTATTTGAAATGGCCTTAAATTTGACCCTCAGCAGGTTAGGTCTTCATACTTTGTATACATGTTGCTCTTATTCAGAAGAGCATGCATATGAAGAGTAAATTAATTTTCAGACATCTTGTCAAAGGTCAAGGTCACAGAGGTTGAAATCATTATTTTAAAATAAGCATAAACTTTCCAAACATGCCAGGTCAAAGGTCAAATGGGGTTGGGGATAATGTTTCACTTGTTATTCAAGCAGCACACAGTTAATCTTGTATTAATCAACGACTAGTTGATGTAGTATTGTAATCTTTTGAGACAGATGACTGCCTAATACAATGCAGCAGGTATCAGTTACCCAGTGTTGAAAGAGTCAATAACCTTAACATTGACATTCAAATATACTTTTCCATTTTCAAGTGTCTATAATGACTCTCAAGGGATGTTTCTCCAAAATATTTTAATGTATGACAAAAAGTGTAAAACTTGATCAGAAGACTCCTTCAGGATCTACAATGTGAGGCTGAAAATTCCGTATACCCCTATTTAAACGTTCAAAGATTAATAAGTAAAAATGTGTCCCTCTCTCCTTTATTTCCCCGTATGTAAAAAACTGTTGTACTTTAAACCTTTTCTCTATAACTTGTCAGTATTAAAACAGATGACTGCTTAATTAAAGCATCTACTGAAAGTAAAGCATTCTGCTTTTTTTGGACTCGGCCTGCTTCAAACTTTTGGGATTTTGCATTGCCTCCATAGGTGTTTAAATGGGGGTACATGTATACGGTAGGTTAATTAAACTTCAGGTGAATTAAGTTTAATCCCAGACAAAATAAACCCTGTCTAACTTACAAGGAGAGATTAGTTGAATAGGGGTGACAAAAGTTTTCACCTTTTGATATCTGGTCACATTGGTGTCAGGTCAAACATTGGTTTATATTAAACATGTATAATTCACAAAAGTTTCGAAGTATCAAATATCTTGCCTGTCCCCATTAACTGCCCATCGCAGTAAACATATTTATACTTCAAACATCTGTCTCAATTTCTCTTCTTTGTGGTGAGGCATGTATATGTTCATGGTAAGGTCCCACCAAACATTTTCAGATACGTCATCCCATCATCAATTGAGTTTGACAATGGGTAGCATTATGCTTATTTAGGACTAGATGTTAGTATGGTTGTTGTTGTTGGTTGTGGAGAAGGAGGAAAGGTTGGTCTCGGAGGTGTTGTAGATGCCACTGCCCTGGTTGGTTGTAGTTTTTTATCGCATGTGCTACTCAACAATCAATAAGATGCACCTCAGGACACTTCTTATATATACATGACCGTCTGAGGATAACCTCTACTCTCCTCATTGTGCATTATCATGACATTTTCCGTTTATTCTGACCTGGCAGTTTTATTTTTAGATTAGAACTTTCTAAAACTTAAAATGAAATGATTATTGGGCTTTATAATTGTAACCTTGCACAAGGGTCATAACTCTTTCTTCAATATTTTGAGAGTTATAAATTCCCCTTTTCAACATTTTCTTTTCCTGCAGATTTCTTCTGTTAAACTAAAGATTTTGAAATTAAATTTCATTTATGGAATGAGATTGATGAGAGAAAGTGTCTTGCACAAGGTTGATAACTATTGCAGCAATACTGTGAGTTATTTCCCTTTCACATATTTTCTATTTTCAGCATATAACTTCTGTTCTACTGATACTTTTCAGATGAAATTTCAATTGTTTAAAGAATTTGATGAGTGGAAGTGACTTGCACATGATTTATCTCTCTTGCATCAATACCTTGAGAATTATTCCCCTTTTCTCCACTTTCTTCTGCGGCAGATAATTTCTGCTATAATGAAGTTTGTCATTTTAACTTTAACTCTTGTTCGACTGATGCATCGGCAGGTGTCACATGTGTTCCAAGGAACACCCGTCTATTTCACCCATTACCCCATAAACTGTTTCCAGTTTTGAAGAGATGTGACCAATTAAAGCATGTTGAAAGTAAAGCAGAATGTGCCTTAAGGCACATTTTGCTTTACTTTCAGCCTGCTTTAATCTACCATCTGCTACAATTTAGAAAATATTTCTTATGTTACATATTCATGACTGTATAATGTGGAACTATTCAGTGGAAAAATAAATTAAAGGCGTAAAAAGGTGTATTCATGGGGTAATGGGTTAATATGGATATTGACAAGGGGAGGGTTAAGTTTATCTTTCAAGCCTTGACCTTTTCATTATGGAAATGCCTTTAACTCCTGTACCTGTATACAGGTATAGGGCCACCAAATAGACTGGAAGTGCTTCATGGTGTAGCCGAAAGAAGTCTGGCAAAGAAATAGTGCCAAACTTTTTGCCTCAGAATAGCTTTTTGTCAAGAAATATGTACTGTTTTGAGCCTTTTATGTAATACATGGGTGCTAGAGAATAGATACAAAGACTTTCTGTCATGATAGATGGGTTTTTGGAGAAATTATGTGAGCTGAAGTGACATGTCCCTGTTTTAGCCGGTGCCTATTTCAAAATGTAGCAAAACACCAGTCATGTCACTGAAGCCAAGAGAATTTTCTTATATGCCTCATGACCCCCTGTTTTCTCTGCATTTTTCACTTGTGCAAGGGTGTATCTTTGTGGGAAATATAGGGTGGCACCTGTGGTTGGAATAAAAATTGTATTTTTTGGACCTTGGAAATGACGCATTTTATATAAGATATATAGGAGAGCCGTTTTGGTGGCCCAAGCCCTGTAATGCTATTGCTTAACACATTCAACCCTAGCGACGAGTATACGCGTCATTTACAAACAGTGTACCTGTGAGGATTACGCTTGTCCTATGCAAACAGTGTAGACCCTGATCAGAGGGCTCCTTAAGGAGCCCTCTGATCAGGGTCTACACTGTTTGTCATTTTGAAATATATTGTTAAAATCAACCCTAAATTGTCAAAAATAACCTAGACTTATTTTGAAATTGGAATTTTCCATTAAAAGTTTCAGGGGTGAATGAGTTAAGAAGCACCTTTTCATGCCTCAAATTTACACTTACCTCTTACTCTGAAATGCTTCTGGCCAAGTCTGGGTATAGAATCTCATAGGAAATGGTTTATACACACTGAAAAGGTGTTTGGTTAAGCAGAAATCTCCCTATGGAAAATATCTGCTCTCCCTGGAGTAAAATTCAGTGCTAAAGACAGAAGAAAAAGAGACTACAAGTCTCTTTTTCTTCTGTCTTTAGCGCTGAATTTTACTCCAGATAAGGGGATTATTTCAAAAATTTAAAGCTTTATTTCACCACCAAATCCTATGGTGCAATTACTCATTAGAATCGTATCTTTGAGACATTTCTAATGCGAGGAAACATCACAGGATTTTGTAGTGAAATGAGTGAGAACATGTTGGATTCTGTCAGAAGGTTAGATAATGCTAACTCTAAAGGGAGACAACTCTGTATGGCTTTGCATTATTTATTGTCTTGCATTATCCCAACATGGTTTATCATTTTTTTTACACACGTTTAGCGATTTCTTTTATGAACAGTTTGGATCCTGAGAATGTGCCAAGTAACGTGGCATCTCATCAAGTTATAATTTTAGAATAGTAGAAAAGGACAATTTTTGCAGATGAAAAAAATTACCCAGCATGCAAATAGTTTATTGAAATTCTAATCCTCAGAATAAAACCTTAACAGGCAGGGGCCCGTTTCATAAAACTTTGTACGACAAAAACGGTCGTAAGTCAAAACTTTATAATACGTTTAATTTCTGATATCTCAATATAATCCTGTCTTGTGACATCTCTTTGGAATCGTCTTTTCAAGACAATTCCAAAGAGATGTAACAAGACAGGATTAGATGGAGAAATAACGAACAATTGAGACTTTTATAATCTGACTTACGACAAAACGAAGCTTTATGAAATGGGCCCCTAGTTGGTAAAGATTGTGATTATTATAGTATAATCTCATTGATTCACCCAGGAGGAGCGATGAATTGTCCCAATATTGAAACATCATTTCAGTGTTTGACTCTTTGCATGCTAAACAGCCAAAAAGTATTACAGTAAAACCTACATAATTAGGACCACTAAAATAATGCAAATTGATTATACAAAAGACAGGTGGCAGCTTAAAGCAAGTTAAAGTGAAACAGAAAGCTCCTTAAGGAGATTTAGTTTTACTTTCACCTTACTTTGAGCAACCATTTGCCTTAAACTCTAAATAATTTGTGTAATTTAGTGGTTGTAATAGAGAGGTTTTACTGTACTTTTGTAAACAGTTTTTATCCCCATGAGATGCTTGGTAAGCCGTGTCTCATCAAGATCCAAACTGTTTGCCACTCTGACCCAACTTTAAGAAATGTTTTGAAAATTCTCAATAATTATAGTACATGTATAAATAGACGAGACTGTAGCGTGAACATGAAACAGTTTTTGCACTAATTTTGGCAGATATTTGGAGGAGCATTTATTAGAGGGGGTGTTTTTAACCCATTACTCCATAAATATGCCTTTTTACGCCTGTAATTTATTCCTCCACTGAAGAAAATAGTTTCACTTTATACAGTCATGAATATGTATCATAAGAAATATTGTCTCTATTCTAGCAGATGTTAGGTAATTAATAAAGCAGGCTGAAAGTATAGCAGAATGCGCCTTATTAAGGCGCATTCTGCTTTACTTTCAACCTGCTTTAAGTGGTTACCTATCTTCAAAACTAGAAATTGGCTATTATGGGGTAATGGGTTGAAAAAGCTTTAGGGTTAAATTTTCACCTTGCCCATGTACTATTGGATTACAAGGGAGATAACTACAGTCAAACCTGTCTGAACGGTCACCTCCGAACAACGGTCACCTGTCAACAACGGCCAGTCTGAATTCCGCCAGGCCAATTTCCTTCTTAATTGACCTCTGAATAACGGTCTCCTGCCGACCGCGGCCAACGGTCACTTAAACTGGCTCTTTTTGACACCTTTTACCCCAAACAGCGGCCAGGCTGAGACACAGAGGTGTCACCTGCCGATTGTGGCCGGCGGTCACTAATTCGGCTGTTTTTAACACCTCTTACAGCAGCCAAATAACACGATTGAATGGGTGCAATTTCGCCAATGTCGGCCGCCATCTTTGTTATGGATGCGCTTGGTTATATAATTGGAAGCAAATTCTAAGGTGCTAATGACAGTTTGCAACCGACTTTTGGGTTTAAAATAAGCCACATTATGATGAAAGAATTTCAAAAAAAATGTTTGTTTTTATATGTTGGCTAATTAATATTGAAGATGTCCGTTGCTGCTTATGTTTGTATGATTGTTTATAATCACGTTAATTGTCCAGATTAACCAAATGATTGGGCGATTTCTAAAATGGCCTTATCCAGATTAGTCATTGGTGATTAATTGTTTTGTTTTGATGTAAGAAACCTTGGCAGATACGAAATTGTGAAATAAAAAAGTCATTTCTAGTTTAATCATTACGCTTTAAAAAGTTGTCTCAGTTGCGAAGTTAAGCAACATTCTGCGCGGTTAATAACTGGATGGGTGACCGGCCCGGTACGAAGTTAAGCAACGTTCTGCGCGGTTATTAACTGGATGGGTGACCGGCCCGGTACACGTTACAAAGTCAAAGATAAATTGGAAAATTAACAATGCCTTCTACTCTAGTCGATGAAGTTTCCGAGTTACTGTCGCTGAGCGGGTAAAGGTGCTAAAACCAGCAGACTATGCTATAGATTCTAATATTCAACAACTGCCGTCATATCACGTCAACATTTATGTTCGGCAATGTCCGTGTTTTAGTCATAACCTCATTATCATAAATGGCGTCCTTTCCAAATAAACTTTACACCAGCAATAAATCCACGGTGTATTGTGAGTGTTTCCATTGAAATGAAGAAAACCCCAGTACATTTAAGAATCAGAGCAACAAATTAATCATTCAGACAAGCAAATAATGAAAATATCGGCTTTTGAAAAGTCCTTCGTTCTTATTAAACGAGATGATTTCGAAGCGATTCGTCCTTTGAGTTACCCGCCCTTTTCCGTATTTTCTCGAAAGCGGCGATGGAACATTATTCAAATATCCATATCTACATGTACCAATCAAAATGAGAAAATGCGATCACGTGACCAAAACCCTTCAGAGTTTGCTATCTACCGAGACATTTACTTTTAACATGGATATCCGTTCAAAAGAAATATGATAGTCGTGATATTTATTGAAACTTCAAAGAATCTGAATTCTTAAGCAAATAAATATTTTTAATATTTAAATAGATAAATAACTTAGAGTTTAAAGGTATCAAAGGTTTCTCTTTCATTACTTGCGTACTTGTACTATCCCTTGTAGATATAAAATTCAGTACATGTAGTTGATGAAAACTTAGCCATTTTGCACACCTGCGAACAACAGCCACCTGTGAACAACGGCCAGTTTTGCTAGTTCCCATAGGTGGCTGTTGTTCACAGGTTTGACTGTATATCATTGAGTTGTCCTTTGGATTGCAACATGATTGCCCAACCCCAGAGTATTGTCCCTTTATCTTGCCATGTAGTTTGATATATAGCCCCCCGGGATAGGTATGGAACTAAATGTACTTGTGTTTTTGCTTCATCCTGACACCATTTGTACTGTATCCCTTTTAACCCCACAGCCTGTTTCTAGTTTTGAAGACAGGTGACCACTGAAAGCAGGTTGAAAGTTAAGCAGAATGTGCCTTAACCCTTTACTCCATAGCCTGTTTCTTGTTTTGAAGACCTGTTACCGCTTAAAGCAGGTTGAAAGAAAAGCAGCTTGCTTTAAGCTACCATCTCATTCTGCTAGAATATAGAAAATATTTCTTATGATACATGTTCATGACTGCATAAACTGGAACTTTTTTCTTCAGGGTATGAATAAATTAAATGCATAAATATGCATATTGATGGAGTAAAGAGTTAAAGTGCATCCTGCTTTACTTTCAGCCAGCTTTAAGTTACCATCTGCTAGGATAAAGAAAAGATTTCTTATGGTGCACATTCATTAATGTTTTAAAATGTCTATCTATGGAGTTTAGCAGTCTAAAACTTCAAAGATGTTACCTACTGCGGTCTGATCAGGGTATACACTGTTTTCATTTGTCAAATTAAGCCTTTATTCCATAGCCTATTTCTAGTTTTGGAGATAGATGACTACTTAAAGCAGGTTGAAAGTAAAACAAAGTATGCCCTAAGGCACATTCTATTTTACTGCCTGCTTTATAAAGCAGGCAGTAAAATAGAATGTGCCTTAGGGCATACTTAAAGCTTATAATCATCTGCTAGAATATAGAAAATATTTTGTATGTTACAATCATGTTCATGACTACATAAATTGGAACTATTTTCTTCATTTGAGGAACTACATGCACTAAAAGGCTATGAAGGAAAGGGTAAACATAAAGAAGGTGAAGGGTTAAACTTTGTAGAAAAAAAATCAAGCAAGTCTTTGATATTGATATTGAACCAATTTCCCAGTTCAACTTCAGAACTACTTCTATCTAATTGTATGTACTTATTGCTGTCAGCCAAATCTTGTCAAAAATTAATGATTTAGTACAGATTTATACACTGGGTCGTCTTTATGCTCATTAAGTATTTTCAATATTTATTTATCAAAGATTCTCCACTTCTTTTTTATTTACAGTAAACTCTGCAATTATGAAAACTCTACAGATCATGTCTGGGATGTTTATGGTAGATTGCTGCTTTAGGCAGGGTTGAAAGTAAAGCAAGAAAGCTCATACAGGAGCTTTAATTCTGCTTTACTTTCATCCTGCTTTAAGCTGTTGCCTGTTTCTAACATACCATCAATGATTCTGTTGTAAAGTAATCACAATTTATAGTGAGGTTTTACAGTTTGTCTCCTTAACAGGCCCTGCCTTTTAAGATCCATCTTATTCAAATAGCAATTAATGATCAATGTGAAACTAATTTACCTTTCAATTCAGTGACTTTCAGATTGCTAATATATATAACCATTATCATGCTTATTTTGCTATAATTTGCAAACAGTTTGGATCCAGATCAGATGCCGCATAACGCGGCATCTGATCTGGATCCAAACTGTTTGCCACTCATATCCAACTTTTCTTAAGTTTAAGTAGCATAAAATCTGATATCTAATTTTTTTGGCAGACAATATTTTTGAAGCAGACAAAAATTTCAGAATGATAAGGGTTAATGGTATATTCCCTATAATTACATAAGTACAATTATTACACTGTTAGCATAGGTCTTTTATTCAAATTATAACCCTTAAAAAAGTGCCCAGGAAACTAGACTTGGTTCAATATCAGATGTTGAGTAATTTGGTATCTGATCAGAATCCAAACTGCTTCTTTATCAGTTTGTATATTATTAGCAACTTTGTGTTAGAAACAGTCATTTTCAGAAATATTTAGCAGACAATATTTTTAGAAGATGTGACATTTATGCAGTATTTAAAGGACACTTTTTGCTATCCACTTGAAATCTTCAATTTATTGATCTCTGGTGTTATATAAAGGATACACAATTTGTGGATAGAGCAGTACTATACGCCTTTACCTTTCTGCTGCTAAAAACTTATAATGACACCTTTTGAAACAGTGTAGACCTAGATCAGACAGCTCCTAAAGGATCTGTCTGATCTGGGTCTACACTGTTTTCTAATAGGATCAGTCTGACATGTGTCTACACTATATCAAGGGAGAAATATTTGCTTGTTTTAAAATTACTATTATTCAATGTAATAATTCCGATGATGTTCATAGTAGGCGTTTTACAAAGGAACATGGGTTAATGTTGAGGTTTTATTCCTCTTTTAGTGTCAAGTCATTTATGAACAGACTATTGGTTAATCCATCCATTTTCTAAATTATCACCAGTTAGCGTTGCCTCTTCACCCATTACCCCATAGCCTGTTTATATTTTTTGAGACAGGTGACAATTTAAAGTGGTTTGAAAGAAAGGCAGAATGCGCCATAAAGCAAAAATGTGTTTTTAGGGCCTTTTCCATTTAGTCACATTCTGCTGTACTTCAGCCTGCTTTAAGTTACCATCTGCTGGGATATAGAAAATGTTTCTTATGGTACAGATTCTATTTTCTTCAGTGGAGGGATAAATTTAAGGCCTTAAATGGCATATTTATGGGGTAATGGGTACAAGGTTGAAAGTACTTGACAGGTCTCCATATAAGAGGGAATAAACAGAACAAATACAACATTTTCTGACTAATTTCAGCACCAAATCCTGTGGTGTTACCAGTCCTACTCATTAGAATCGTCTCAAAGAGACGATTCTAATGAGTAATGAAACCATAGGGTTTAATGCAGAAACAATGATTTTAGTTTTTGAAATACTCCTTACCTGGAGCCATGTACTTGACAAGTTTTGTTGTGAAAAGGAATCTTCTCTTACCAGGTATATCATACTTCAGACAAAATCTTCAAGGTACTTTGATAGACGGCAGCTTGAAAATTGAAACCTCCATGTGATATACCACTGTTTAACTCTTTGCATAGTGGGTAATTTATGTTCTACAACAATTTGTCCTCTGCTATCGTTCTAAAATTAGAATTTTTAAAATTTCTTTTAAATTCAGTGTCAGAATGACCAATGGTTTGGATCCTGATTAGATGCCGCGTTACGCGGCGTCTCATCTGGATACACTCTGTTTGCAGAGTTAATCACTGTGGCAGGCATACGTATCCCCAGCTAGCATACAAAGAGTTAAGTTTGTCAATTGATTTATGAAGTGGTGGTATATCCATAGGTAAATATTTGATAACGGTTTTGGAAGGTCTCGTTAAGACAGAGATTTGTAATCGGGGATTCTCTGCGATGTCATGCACATTGCATGGGCTTCTTTACAACTACAGTACAACCTTTCTCAGCCCAGTTCTCCGTTAATATGTCTTTTTACGTCTTTAATTTATTCCTTCACTAAAGAAAATAGTTCCAATTTGTACAGTCATGAATATGTACAATAAGAAATATTTTCTATATTCTAGAAGATAGTAGCTTAAAGCAGGCTGAAAGTAAAGCAGAATGTGCCTTTAAAGGCACATTCTGCTTTACTTCCAACCTGCTTTAACTGGATACAATGTTAATTGTCTTCCAAAACTAGAAACAGGTTATTGAGTAAAGGGTTAAGAAACCACCTGTCTTCAGTAGTAACTGACAACAAGCTACATGTATGAGGGAAAGGAATAAGGCATCAAGAGGTGCTCAAAGATCTCGCTCGATCCCTCTCTACAATGACACCCAATAGGAGACACAGATTGTGTTTGTTGTTTGGAGGGAGTCGTTATAGAGAGAGAAAATTAAGACTTTGCTTCAATTTGCAAACAGCTTGAACCAAGATCAGACAACGCATAACGCGGCGTCTGATCTGGATTCAAGCTGTTTGTCACTGGGTATTATGTTTTTGCTGTTAAAATGTAAATTATGTGACTTTGAGAAAAACAGCCGACGACAATTTTAAGCAGACGATATTGCAGCAGACGTGAAAGTAGTTGACATAATTGTCCTGTTTAGGGAACTGCAATAAGGGTCATTGTAAGGAGGGAATCGTTGTTGGGAGGGCCGTTGTAGGGAGGGAGCACTGTAAATACTAGATTGCCACCCTTTTGAAATATATATCAGGAAAATACATATTGATAACACCAGTACCAAAGGCTGTATACAATCTGTATGATTTATTGAAACACTCAATAACTGAATACTGAAAATGGCACTTTAAACATATGGAAACTTAACTGAATCATTGGGTTAAATTCTTTGGGACAATAAATTATATAATACAAACCATAATAACAGGTAAATCATACACATGCAATACACATGCAATACACTAGGGAAGATGTCATTCTTTCACAGTTAACCCATTACCCCATAGCCTGTTTCTAGTTTTGAAGATAAGTGACCACTTAAATCAGGTTGGAAGTAAAGCAGAAAATTGTGCCTTAACCCTTTCCCTTATAGAAGCGACTTTCAGCACATTCATTTTATTCATCCGCTGAAGAAAATAGTTCCAAATTATACCGTTATGAATATGTGTCATATTTAATACTTTCCTTATTCTAGCAGTTAAAAGCTTAAAGCAGGCTGAAAGTAAAGCAGAATGCGCCTTAGGGCGCATTCTGCTTTACTTTCAACCTGATTTAAGTAGTCACATATCTTCAATACTAAAACAATGCTATCAGGTAAAGGGTTAAGGCGCATTCTGCTTTACTTTCAGCCTGCTTTAAGCTACCATCTGCTAGAATACACTGAAGGAATAAATTAAAGGCATAAAAGGGTGTATTTATGGGATAATGGGTTAACATGCTTATGCTGAAAATCCTATTTCCATTGCAAATAGCAATTGTGCATCTGATCATGCACGCTCCAAACTTATTATACAGAGGTTAAAATGAGTTATAGTCATTTCGTAACCGAGTCATTTCGTAACCGGTAAAATAAGTCATTTCGTAGCCGAATTTTTGGTCATTTCGTAACCGCGCAAAACCTAAAAGTCATTTCGTAACCGATTTTTTGGTCATTTCGTAGCCGACAAAAAAGTTGAATTAGTCATTTCGTAACCACCAAAAATTAAAAAATGAATGGCCCCAAAGAAGGCATAAGTCATTTCGTAGCCTCGGAAAATTGTTAAAGTCATTTCGTAGCCGAATATTTTTTTCTTTGTTTTTTTTTTATTAATTTTTTGTGCAGTTTCCTGAACTTATTTCAACAAAAATGTGCAAACATGCAAAGTTCAGAAATTATGTAAAGAGTGTAATGGGGGCCGAATTGATAAAAAACCTTGATTAATAGAATTATAATCAAGTTGTTGAATATTGTTTTAAATAGAAATAATATTACGTGTCTCTATGCAATTAAATTCATATGAGTGTTCTATTCTTTAAAATTGGAACCGACATCCGACGTAAATAGATATATAAAAGGTGTATAATTGATCATTAATCGCTCATTATATGTTACGCGTGTTTTAAGATGAAACCCAACACCGACACAAATTGGTTTACAGTTGGATGTTTAATTTATCGTTAATCGATCATTATATCAGGAAGAGGTATATTGTCCACACCTTTAATTTTTCAATAGAAGTTTTGTCTCACCTTTTGGGATTGCTTTACAGTTGGATGTTTAATTTATCGTTAATCGATCATTATATCACGTGCAGAAAATTCCATCTTGAGCAGCCAATTGTACATAACGTTACATTGATACAGTGGAGAAAACGTTATTCTTTCCCGTTAAAATGCAAACGAAACGCAAACACAAATCACTAAAATGGAGAACGGACAGCTTTTTGAAAGTTCTGACTTTTCATTTGTTTCAGAGTGGCAAACAGTTTGGAGTCTGGTCAGACGCCTGAGTACCCAGCGTCTTATCTGGCTCCAAACTGTTTGAAATGGAAAAAATAGTTTAAGCGTAAACACGTTTATTGGGAAAGAATAACGTTTTCTCCGCTGTACGCACCTTAGTTGAAATACAGGTCCAAAAGTATATATGAATAAGAGTTGAGTTTAAAGTAAATAAATGATTGCTGATTTACATTTATTTTGCTTTAAGCAGTGATCTTCCTAATTGAACTGGCTATTTAGAATACGTAGGAATAAAAGATTGAACTAGTTGTGCATTAAATTCATTCTTGAGCAGCCGCTTGTACATAACGTTGCATTCATATGCACTTTAGCTGAAAAACAGGTCAAACATTTTTTATTGGTATTTAAGACAGATGGCAGCTTAAAGCAAGGTGATTGCTTAATTGAATTACAGGTACATGGGTAAATATGAATAAGATGCTTTAGTCTAATTTAGCGAGATAAGTGAAATGGACCGTGACAAATCCAATCGCTGTAGGAGTAGGTATTGGGTGTGGCTTATGAAGAAGATTTATTTGATTGGTTGAAAGGTGTGAGATATCAACTTGTAGACTTCGAACATTTAAAAATTGGTAGTGGGTGTGGCTTATGAAGAAGATTTATTATATTGGTTGAATGTTTTGAGAACAATAACCTGTAGACTTCCAACAATAAAAATTAGATATTGGGTGTGGTTTATGATATAGGTGTATTTGATTGGTTTGAAAGAATAACCTGATGCAAACGAATTAATACGATTGTTTTTAATTTTTTATAAAATAAGTGAACTTTGTAGTTTCTTTGAAATATAAATAAGTTTACTTAGATTCAGTAAATCTTCATTTTTTGATGTAGACATTCGTTTCTAAGATTTATTTGATGCAGGCCATCTGTAATAAAATGCTTTTATGTATTAATATTAAATAGCTATAATTTGGTGTGTAATGCCTAAAATAGAAAACCGTTCACTCTTATCAGATACAGATCTTTATTCGGCATCAAATAGCATAAGCATAAGCATATTCATAAAAAGTTTACATTTATTATTTACAGCTAGGTCTAGCTTGTTAAAAATTATGAATATATTATGCATAGCAAATAGTGAACGTTCTGCTATTTTTTGCTGTGTTCGGAACCAATTCCCGTTTTTGAAAATGTTTATCCCAAGATATTTATCAATACATAGTTTCTTTTCTACCAGCTACAGTAAAACCTCTCTAAAACGGCCACCTGTCATTATTTCAATCAAATATTAACTCTTTGAACCCTAGTCACGCATATATGCGTCATTTGTAAACAGTGTATCCGTGATAAGTGCACTTGTCCTGTGCACCTAAAGGAGCCACCTGATCAGGGTCTACATTGTTTGTTCTTTTGACATATACTGTGAAAGTCATGCAACCCTAAAATGTCAAAAATGGACTAGACTGAATTGAAAATTGCACCACTGTATTTAACCGTCATTTTGTATTTATGCTGTGAACAGTTGAACTTATATGTGCTTATTGATTGAAATAACAAATAAACAGTGATAATTGATTACAAAGTCATTTTTCTTGTCATTTGTGAAATTAAAAGTGATTTTTTTTCCCACATTTCCGGCACGTGCGGGAGGCGATAATTGCCTTGGTATGAGTGTTTATCCGATGTGTAAACTGTTAAAACAACATACAGTTAATGTTTGACACGCTTCACATTCATTGAGCGATTAACGACCAATTATACAAGCTCATTGTTAACAAATGGACCATTTAATTGAATTAAAGACAAGTAATAATATTCCTGTTTTAAAAAACATTCAACAACTTGATTACAATTCTATTAATCAAGGTTATAATTATTTCGGACCCCAAACTCTCTTAACATACATTTTTTAACTTTGCATATTTGCACATTTTCGTTGAAATAATGTCAGAAAACTGCACAAAAACATTATAAAAAAAATAAAGAAAAAAATATTCGGCTACGAAATGACTTTAACAATTTTCCGAGGCTACGAAATGACTTATGCCTTCTTTGAGGCCATTCATTTTTTAATTTTTGGTGGTTACGAAATGACTAATTCAACTTTTTTGTCGGCTACGAAATGACCAAAAAATCGGTTACGAAATGACTTTTAGGTTTTGCGCGGTTACGAAATGACCAAAAATTCGGCTACGAAACGACTTATTTTACCGGTTACGAAATGACTCGGTTACGAAATGACTAGCTCCCGTTAAAATGAGTCGAGAACATTTTGAAATGTTTCAATGTTTGCGTTTGATTGTGCATTTAGTTTTGTTTAAATGGGAAATAATTATTTAACATCTTCCCAAATGTATATTGAGTTATGGTACAAACAAGATATTAAAAACAAATTTAACATAACCAGCATTTACTACATGATTTCTCTTCAAATCTTTGAATGTGGATAAACTAAAGTTACTGTTAAACTTGTGCTCATTAGAATCTCAAAAAATGATTTACTATCAGTGTTTCAGTTTTATGCAGGATAAAAGTGCAGTATAAAGCTCCTATACATGTATAGGAGTTATTTACTCTACTTTTGTTCTGCAATAAGCTGTCATGTCTTAACCCATTACCCCATAAATACACCTTTAATTTATTCCTCTACTGAAGAAAACAGTTCCAATTTATACTGTTATAAATAAGAATCATAAGAAATATTTTCTCTATTCTAGCAGATAATAGTTTAAAGCAGGCTGAAAGTAAAGCAGAATGTGCCTGAAGGCACATTCTGCTTTACTTTCAACCTGCTTTAAATGATCACCTGTCTTCAAAACTAGAAACAGGCTATGGGGTAATGGGTTAAGAGATATCTAGGTTTTTTCAAAGAATGGTCAATTAACTAGTTCATCCCTACAACTTAATGAGCAATTCCATTTTCTTATTTAGTCTAGTCAATTTTAGACTATTTAAGGTAGATTTTAAAAACATATTGCAAAATAACAAACAGTACAGACCCTGATCATAGGAGTCACAGGGTCTATGGACTCCAGCAGGAGTCCTATGATCAGGGTCTATTGACTCCAGCAGGAGTCCTCTGATCAGGGTCTACACTGTTGACACAGGTATAATATTTTTGGTATGTATCAGGTTTGATGTCACATTGCCAGTAAATCAACTCATGGTGACAAAGACTTTGTTTAACCCTTCTGCTGCTAGTAGCAATTATATATTGACACTTCTGGAATACAAGGGCGTTTACTTACAGCAGGTTGAAAGTAAAGCAGAATGCACCTTAAGGCGCATTCTGCTTTACTTTCAGCCTGCTTTAAGCTACCATCGACTGCTAGGATAAAAATCCGAAGATATCGGACAAATCTGAAGAAATGGCCAGCCCTGAAAATCAGCAGGAGAATGGTTAATGATAAAACATTATGATCTCCTATATATCTTGATCTCAGAAGTTTTGTAGGCACTGAACAGGTGAATTAAGTCTTGAAACGTGTTGTACATATACACTTATAGGTACATGTACCACGAACAAGTACTGAGTGTGACTATTTAACCCATAACCCCATAGCCTCATTATTGTCTTTTAAAGAAATATGATCACTTAAAGCAGGTTGAAAGTAAAGCAGAATGCACCTTAAGGTGCATTCTGCCTTACTTTCAGCCTGCTTTTAGCTATTATCTGCTAGGATATAGAAAATATTTCTTATGATACGTATTCATGACTGTATAAAAGGGAACTATTTTCTTCAATGGAGGATTAGATTATAGGCGTAAAAAAGCGTATCTATGGGGTAATGGGTTAAAAGAAGTCAAATTGACAGTCTGTAACTATTGCCCAAATACAAACACGTTTTCTTGTCTGATTTCTCATAATTATGCTTCTATTTTGTTCTGGTAAAAAAGGCCAAAGGAAACTCTTACAAATGAACAAGTGGCTGCATAAAGCAGAGTGAAAGTAAAGCAGAAAACTCTCTTGAAGATTTCTGGTTTAATTTCAATCTTCTTCAATCAGCCGCTTGTCTTAAATACTAAAACAGGATATAAGAAAAAAGAGTTGAAGCAGAAATATTGTATTTTTGTGCATCAAAGAAATTGTTTGTAATGTTTAACATTAAAATTAAGGAATCCTATTGTAATATACAAAGAAAGTAATTAACACAAGACATTAAAAAAATGAGACGTTTTGCACAACCTCTTAACAAACAAGTTCTTGAAGTGTTCTAGCTTTCTCTGAAAGTATTCTCTACATGCATGTGTATGTTTCAAATGGGCTGAATCACTATAAAAAAAAAGACATTGGAACATCACAGTGTAGACCAAGATCAGACCTACATTTCAAATGTAGCATCTGACCAGGGTTTTATGGTATGTCAATCTTCAAAGACAGCATTACAATTTTGCAAACAATCATGCAGATCTTGAACATTGCAACCATAATTCAGATCTAAATGGCATGAAGTGTTTTAATGCTACACTTTTTGCCTCAGTTGAAAGTTTTGGCTCTTCTTGCACAGTATTCAAAGATAAGTTACATACCCAAGCATTTAACCCATTACTCCATATACGCCTTTTTATGCCTTTAACTTATTCTTAACTGATAAAATAGTTTTAATATATACAGTCACGAATATGTTTCATAAGAAACAATTTGTATATTCTAGAAGATTGCAGCTTTAAGCAGGCTGAAAGTAAAGCAGAATGTGCCTTAAGGCACATTCTGCTTTGCTTTCAACCTACTTTAAGAGGACATAATCATCAATACTAGAAACAGGCCATTGAATAATGAGTTCAACAATGCCCACTGATAAATTAAATGCTCATGCAGGCAATGCTTAACTCTGAAACAGATTTGTCAATTCAATATTGATTGAGACAAATAATTCTTCAGTCTATCTGGGTAATATCTTGTACAGTTGGACAAACAGTGGTTGATATTGAAAATATATATTGACCTCCTACAAGTGAGTGATTGAAATCTCAGACCCTGATACCTGTTATAAAGTTTTGTTTTTTTGTCAACCCTGAGTCGGAGCCCCTAAGGCAGCTCGTTGCTGATCTCAGCCTGGTTCTGGCAGCTCCTGCAACGGCGCTGGTCCCCATACTGTAATAGCCCTGCTGTTCCTGTGGATCTATCAGCGACGTATCAATCTGCCCAGGCTTGATTCCTACCTATCGCCTTACACTGGATTTTTTTTTGTAATTTAACCCATTTCCAAACACAATCCCATAACTGGGAATTAGTTGAAATTAACCCAGATCGAATGGCTCCTTGAGGAGTGATCTGATCTTGATCTACACTTTTTACATTACCAATTAACAGGTTTTGGAAAATACAGTTTAAACTTGACTATTTGAACTCGCTTTAGTTAGAACATATCCACTTTTAACTTTGAAATACAGGTATGTTCTACTCAAGTGAGATCGACTCGTCAAAATTCAACTTATGAAACACTAGTAGAATTGGTTTAAGAGAGCTCAAAGTATCGAGTTTTGACTGTAGATACATTGTCTAACAATGAATCTTAAAATATCGTCTTTTTACCACTCTAATTATTTTGAAGTATATTCCACTTAAAGTCCTTGATGTAAAACACAAAGGGTATGTCAAGTATCTTTTCAGCTGGTAACGTAAAGCAGGTTGAAAGTAAAGCAGACCGCTCTTTAAGCGCATTCTGTTTTACTTTCAACCTGCTTTAACCCTTTACCTGATAGTCTATTTCTAGTACTTAAGATAGGTGACTACTTAAAGCAGGTTGAAAGTAAAGCAGAATGCGCCTTAGGGCGCATTCTGCTTTACTTTCAGCCTGCTTTAAGCTATCATGTGCTATGATATAGAAAAAATTCCCTATAATACATATTCATTGCCGATTAAATTGGAACTATTTTCTTCAGCGGATGAATAAATTATATCCGCTAAAAGGCGCTTCTATTGGGGAAAGGGTTAAGTGGTGACCTCTTTTCAAAACTGGGATATTGGATTAACTCTTACCATGCTAGCGGCAGATGTATGTGCCACAGTGATTACCTTTGCAAACAGTTTTGATCCTGATGAGATGCTGCGTAACGCAACGTCTCATCAGGATAAAAACTATTAGACACTGACTGACCCTGTTTTGAAAAGAAATTTTTAGAAATTCTAGTTTTTAGAACAATAGCAGATGACAATTATTGTTGCAGACGAAAAAAATACCCAGCATGCAAAGAGTTCATGTTAAAAAAGTGGAGAATCTGTTATTCTTTCCTGTTTAAACGCAAACGTACGCAAACGCAAAGCACTAAAACGTAGAAAAGAACAACTTTTGGACAATTCTGATAATTCTTGTTTATCTTGGTGGCAAACAGTTTGGAGCCTGATCAGACGCCGGGTTACCCGGCGTCTGATCTGGCTCCAAACTGTTTGCACTGCAAATAATAGTTTTAGCGTAAACGCGTTTATTGGGAAAGAATAACAGATTCTCCACTGTACATGTACTTGTTTAGTTATCTGATGAGGAGCAATTCTATTTGAAACTTATATGGAGGAAAAGATTAATGTTAAAAAGAACTACTTGTTAAACAAGGTTTCGGGTTAGACATGTTGGCCGTAGGTACAGCCTGCGTTATCTGGTCCCATCATACAACACTTCCACACATAAGACACCTTAACCAACTTCCCTTTATCAGAATACTGTTCAATCCTTTCCTTGCCCTTGGGGTGATAGTTACACGCTTTCTTATGATTATCATTGAGCGTAAACAGCTTATTACACCTCAAACACTTAGTCACCTGACCCACAGGCTTATAACTCTTCCCCTTTGTCTTCTTTACATCATCCAAAGATTTCATAAGTGAGCGAAAAGTTGGAGCGTCCTGAGAACCAACTATTTTTTCCTGACTTTTCATTAGTGCCTCCTTTCGTCTGTCTTTGGCTCGCTGTTTTTTCTCGTGTTTTTCTTGTTCCTGTCGTTTCAGTTGATCCAGCTCCGAGTCTCTGACATTTGGCCCGCTTATTTCAAATTTAGTCGACCACATATGAAGGGGAGATGGAAGGAGCTTCATTTCTTTCTTCAGGTGAGAAGGCAGGTCACTAATTAGTCCAAACGGTTTTATTCCATGCAGAGCTGATGTATTAACTTTGGTAGATTTAGTACCACCTTTGTGGTATGTGTCCATTTGAGTCAGTGCTTCATTGAGTGAATTCTGTAACTTCTTTGCACTACGCCTCAATTTGGAAAGTTTCTCCTCTGATATTTGTATGTTTTGTTTGTCTATGGTTGGTACAGGGGTCGGGGCACTGTACAGGGATGAGGGCGTGGAATTTCTCCCCGTGCCGCTGCCGGACCCCTTCAACGCTACAGGTAGATCAGCTTGGGAACCTTTGTCATCAAGATCTTTCTCCACGGGCTGCATTCTACTGGTACTCTGCTTCATGTCCTTGAAACTCTTCAGTGTGACATCCTTGATCTCCTTCAACTTGGCATGCAGATGCTCCACCTCTTCTTGTTTCTTCTGTATGGCTTTCCTCATCCTCTGCATCTCACCCACACTATGCTTGTTAGCCACTTCCAGAGAGTCTAGTCTACTGCGGGCTTCTCTGTGAGCCCTCTCTGTATTGTGTTTAAGAGATTCAATATAAGACTTGAGCAGCATAGGTAATGATGCACCTTGATTTTTCCCATCAGCACGTAGAATCTGTAAACACATAATTCTATCCTCCATTAGACTGTTGAGTGTCTCTGTGATATACTCTATATACATTGGCAGTGCCTCTCTAGGATCCTTGGACTCGATCACAGTCAGAGCTTCCTCTGACAGATTACAGCACTCAGCTAACAGCTTTGCTTGTTCTGAGCACTCATGAACCAAAGCTTGATATTTCAGCGTCTCTTTCCTATGATTCTCTATCTCTTGCATGGCTGCCCTTGTCTTCTGTCGCCATCCTTCCCGTTCCTGCTGGATCTGAGTGCCCAGCCATTTTGTAACCTCCGCTGTTGTCTCCTGCCACGTTTTACCATGAAGTTTTGAGCCTTCGCTGGTCAGGAACTGTGTGACGGCGGCAGAGATGTCGTCATCTGTCCTCATGGAGGTGAAGTGTTGGGAGGTGGGTAAAGGATGCATGTTTCTCTTCCTTATATCCATCCTATGTGTGTACACATTGCAGGAATAGTCACCTGGCTCTCAGTCACACGACAGCCTGAAAAATATACAGGAGGTTACAAAGTCATGATAGCCTGAAAAATACACAATGTCACATGACAGACTGAAAAACACACAAAGTCACATGACAGGCTGAAAAATACACAAAGTCACATGACAAGCTGAAAAATACACAGTCACATGACAGACTGAAAAATACACAAAGTCACATGACAGGCTGAAAAAATACACAAAGTCACATGACTGGCTGAAAAATACACAAAGTCACATGACAGGCTGAAAAAAAAGTCACATGACAGGCTGAAAAATACACAAAGTCACATGACAGGCTGAAAAATACACACAGAGTCACATGACAGCCTGAAAAAGACACAAAGTCACATGACAGGCTGTAAAATACATACACAGTTGCATTTATGTCTTTGAATATAGTAATGCCCCTTGATGATGACCACTTAATGAGGTACTAATTTTAGTATTTCCTATGCAGGCGGATACTTAAAGCAGGATTAAAGTAAAGCAGACAGCTCCTGTAGGCATTCTGCTTTGCTTTCATCTTGCTTTAAGCTGTCACATGTCTCTTAAACCATAAATGGTAAAATACTCTTCTTTTCGGTGGTTGTAATAAAGGGTGTCTACTGCAATGATAGTCTGAAATGCAAATCTTATCATGCATATTTGTCATGCATTATGCATTTCAAAGAAGAAATAGTCTTGAATTGTGGGATTGAAATATCAAGATTAATGTAATTCAGTGCAGTTTATTTTGGTATTTGATTTGTCAGTAATCACTATAAACCCTACTTATAATTGGGATATATTGATGGTGTTTGAAAACTCCTACTGGAAGCTGTCTGACCAGTGTCTGAACTGTTTTCTAATGCAAACTATACTGAACAAAAAATATTTAGTCATACATTAAGGATGCAAACAACATCTGCATGGTAACTTTGTCACTCATATTGCATAATGATATAACCAACAAAATGCCACAGAATTGAAAGAGATATTGACTGTGCTTTAAACATTTGTACAAAGGGAGGTAATTAACTCCCCTTTTATTGTAAATTGCTTTATGAGTCATAAGGAAAATGTCAGTCAATTTTTTCTCATGAACAGGTAGCAATAATGTTTAAAAAGTAGCCAGCAACAATAAGCCCGAAGTTTGGAGAATCATTTTTTAGAAGTTTGTGTACAGTCATCTGTAGAAAAGTTAATTTCTCAAATTACCTCCCTTTGCATAAAAAGATTGATGTCCTTTTATGCAGTGGGTCACATTGGGATACATCAGTTACATTAACCCTTTCCTCCCTGAAACCTCAAATGGACAATTCTAGTTTTCAATTTAGTCTAGTCCATTTTTTGACTTTTCAGGGTTGATTTTTACATTAATTGTCAAAATGACAAACAGTGTAGACCCTGATCAGAGGGCTCCTTAAGGAGCCCTCTGATCAGGGTCAACACTGTTTGCATAGGACAAGTGTACTCCTCACAGGTACACTGTTTACAAAGGAAATTAATATGCGTGACTAGGGTTAAAAGAGTTAATGATTGATTTTCTGGTATTATTTGTTCAAATTTACTCTTTTTATGCAAAAGGAGGTAATAACAGGACATCAGATGCTTCATAATGCGACATCTTCTCAGGATCAAACTCAGCTTGGCCCTTTCAGTTAAATAACTCCTACTTTAACCCTAATATCATACTGAATTATTGTCTGCTTCAAATATATTGTCTTAAAAAAGGATCAAAATAGCTTTTCATGGATTTTGGTCTGAAGAAATGTTGAATATGAGTAACAAACAGTTTGGATCCAGATCAGAGGCCATGCTATGCCGCATCTGATCTGGATCCTAACTGTATGTGAGCCAAGTCATGCTTTAAACATGATAAGGGTCGAAAAATTTGAAATGATTGTCACATCTATATATAACAGATAATATTTTGCAGATAAAAAGGTTCAAACAGATGGTAAAATTTGGCAGTGTAAGAATTAACCCATTACTCCATATAGCCTAGTTTTGAAAATAGGTGACCACTTAACCCATTACCCCATAAATACGCCTTTTTACGCCTTTAATTAATTTCCCTTCTGAAGAAAATAGTTCCAATTTATACTGTCAAAAATAAAAAGCAGAAGAAATATTTTCTATATTCTAGCAGATAATAGCTAAAAGCAGGCTGAAAGTAAAGCAGAATGCGCTTAAGGCACATTCTGCTTTACTTTCAACCTGCTTTAAGTGGTCACATATTTTCAAAACTAGAAACAGGCTATGGGGTAAAGGGTTAAACCAGGTTGAAAGTAAAGCAGAATGCGCCTTAAGGCACATTCTGCTTTACTTTCAGCCTGCTTTAAGATAGAATAAAGAAAATATTTTTAATAATACAGAATCATGGCTGTATAAATTGGAACTATTTTCTTCAGTGGAGAAATAAATTAAAGGTGTAAAAATGCGTATTTAAATTATGGGGTAGATAGATAGATTTATTTCGGTAAAAAGTGTACATAACATGGCAAAGCATAATTAAAGCAAAACATATAAGAGTAATGGGTTAAACCTGAATGTATGGGTTGAGTATATGAACAATATAATACAGTTTTCAAAATTATGTATAGAAATTATTAATGACCTTTTACTAAGGACGTACACAATTCAACATGCAATTCATAGAAGGTAAGTATTAGCTTAAGTTTCATTTTGCCAAGGTTGCTTACAATATATTTCCATGTTCTTCATGGATAAGCTGAATGTTTTTCTGTACGAGTCACCTTCACCTATTGCTCCACCAGGGCTGCCATGAGTTGACATGAAATATCCTAAGTTTTCCAAATTTGCATTTTTCAAGTGTGATTTTATGAATCGTACCTTTACCCCATAACCTGTTTCTAGTTATGTTGACATGCGACTACTTAAAGTAGGCTGTAAGGAAAGCAGAATGCGCCTAAAGGCGCATTCTGTGCTACTTTCAGCCTGCTTTAAGCTACTATAAACTGGAAAAAAATCTGAAGATTTAGGAAAAATCCGGAGAAATGGCAGCCCTGCTTCACTTCCTGGTTGAGTTGCACTGACATGTGACACAATCATCCATAGCAATGGTTATGTTCAAAGTGTTTTCAATGTAAGCCATGTCGTTCTCAGCACTCTAAGGGTATTACTGTTTCCTCCCTAATAATACCAACTCCCTCTGAACAACACACACAATCTTTGTCTCCCTTGGGGTGTTGTGGAGAGGGATCGAGACTCAGGGAGTACTGTATTGTAATCAGTAGAGACTGCCCTCAAAACTTTCATGCATTTTAACCCATTATCCCTTAAATATGCCTTTTTACTCCTTTGATTTATATATCTTCTGAAGAAAATATTTCCAATTTATAAAGTTATGAATATGTATGATAAGAACTATTTTCTCTGTTCTAGCAGATGGTAGCTTAAAGCAGACTGAAAGTAAAGCAGAATGCGCCTTCAGGCGCATTCTGCTTTACTTTCAGCCTGCTTTAAGTGGTCACCCATTTTCAAAACTAGAATAAGGCTATGGGGTAATGGGCTAAATGTGAAGGCTAGCCTGATAGGTCAAGGCCGTACATTGGTTATACAAGACTGCACGTTCCTACAAGGATGCTGAAAAGACATTGGTTTAATGGCATTTCCATGTTTCTTTTCAGATATTGTAATTGTGTTCAATATACCCTTTGCTTAAAATCCATTAATGATATTTTTACGACCTTGTCTGTCTTCAGTGCAAAGAAAATACATAGACAATCTTAACGTGGAGGTTTCTACATTTGGCAGTAACCTTGCATTAGCAACCTCTTCGTTTCTTTGTTGAATGGCCATAGAACTCTGGAATTTGCTCCTGTTATCCATATGCTGAATTTGTTCTCCATTCTGCACCTTTCTTTTATATAGACAACCCATGCTTCCTAATGAATTGTCGCTCATATAAATTGTGATTGAACGTTATAAACTTTTTGAATACAGTAAAACCTCTCTAGTCTAAAAGAGCGGCTAATTGACTGTATAAAAGACAGGCGACAGCTTAAAGCATTAGGTGACAGTAAAACAGAAAGCTCCTTGAGGAGCTTTCTGTTTTACTGTCACCTTGCTTTAAGCAGTCCTCTGTAGTAATAATTAAACATCTAATGATTTACACAATTTAGTGGTTGTAAAATAAGAGGTTTTAATGTACAGTCGAACTTCGATATCTCGAACTCGGTTAAATCGTACATACCCGTATTTCAAAGTTAAAACGTGGTTAAGCCACGTTTTAACTTTGAAATATGAGTATGTTCGACTTAACCGAGCATGAAATAATGCATTTCATGTGTCGAATTATCAGATAGTTCGAGTTAAGCGAGTTCGAGATATCGAAGTTCGACTGTACTTGTTCATTAAATGTATTTGACTGGTATTATAGATTTCATATGCAACTTTTGAATAGATTGCAATAGGGTGATTGGAGATCAATGGTTTTGATCAAACGTAGAATGACACTTGAACAGTTAACTGTTAAAGGCTTAAAATACACTGACAGTAAATCAGTACACAAAAAATCTTCCAAGAGATACCTATGTACCCTAACCATCCTCTTGCACAACTGCTGTATTTATCCTAAAATTTGATCAAATTGCTTTTATCACACAGTAATTTAATATTGTTTGTTTTCATTACTTTTGGTGAGCTCTGATTTGCTGTAATTTTTGTTTCATAACCCCATGAAAAGAACACAAATTCAAGCCACGCCATGTCAGGACTACTTTCTCTTAGTCCAACAGTTACTGTTCTCTACAAGCGCTGCATGAAGCAGGGCGCCAAATGAAGTCATTGACAACCACGTTACTACAAAATAACGTCACGTTTTGGCAGAAAATACATACCTACGTTTTTAAAGTGTTAGATTATAAATGAACACTTGTGTCAGATTCTCTTTTTAACTACTTTCTTAAATTCAGTAGTGATATTAAATTATAAGGAATAATTCGGAATATTTATTGTATTCATGGAGGAAATAAAAAAAAAAACTGTTTTTTTTTTCTTACCTCCATGAATACAATTAATATTCGAATTAATCCTTAAGTAATTTTGTCCAAAAGGTGCAAACTGAATGGCTAATGGTGTAGACCCTCAGAGGCAGCAGTTTGATCAGGGTCTACACTGTTTGATCAGGCCTATCTGTCCCAATACTTAAGGATCATAACAGTATATATATAAATGATTGCGTGCCTGCTCCGACGAACCCTCTGATTAGGTCTGCACTTTTGGCATAAGACAAGTGTACTCTTCACAGGTACATTATTTGTATAGAGCTTGTATACACATCACTTGTGTTTGATAGATTACCACATTCAACCCAAGCGACAAGTATACTGGTCATTAAGAAACAGTGTACTTTTGAAGAGTACACTTGTCCTATGCAAACAGTGTTGACCCTGATCAGAGTGCTCCTTCTGAAGCCTTCTGATCAGGGTCTGCACTGTTTGTCATTTTGCAATAAATTGCAGAAAGCACCCCTTAATAGTCATAAATGCACTAGATTTAATCTGAAACGGGAATCATCCATTAAAGGTTTCAGGGATGAAATGAGTTAAGTACTTATTTACTTAGTGCCAGCGACTAGTGTTCTTGATATGCCTTGGATAAAATATTAATTAGGGAACACACGAGTTGTTAGAAATGATTTTGATCACGATAACATGGTCTTGTCCTAACTTCAACACACAGTGATCATCTATTCATGCAATCTGGTAATGAGTAGATCCGTATTTGTAGAATCATGTATCCTGGCATGTTTAATGCATAGATAGTAGACTAACCTAATTACCCTACGTGACCTTTTCAAACGGACTGTTCCATTTTCTAAATAAAAAACAGTTTACGTTAAACTTTAATAGACTTGTCCCAAAATTATTTCAAATTATGGCAAACAGTGCAGACCCAGATCAGAGGGCTCCTTCAGGAGCCCTCTGATCAGGGTCTACACTGTTTGCAAATTTTGTGTTATCTTATTTTCCACATTATTAAGTAAGGGTTAGGTACTTCTATTAACAAAATATCACGTCATGAATAGATAGTTTCATTACACATAAATTTGTTGACCCATTACTCTATAAATACAACTTTTATGCATTTAATTTATCCTCCACTGAAGAAGATATTTCCACTTTGTACAGTCATGAATCCGTATCATAAAAATCTTATCTATATCCTAGTAGCTTAAAACAAGCTTAAAGTAAAGCAGAATGCACCTTAAGGCGCATTCTGCTTTACTTTCAACCTGCTTTAAGTTGTCAACTATCTTCAAATCCAGAAACATGAGCTATAGGGTAATGGGTTAAATGGGCATAGCCACTTAAATAATTTAACTTTGACATAAAGGTGTGTCCAATGTTTGAATCATTGAATACAGCCGAGAATATAAGATTACCTTGTTTGTGTATTTATGTCGTTTTAACTGTCAAATTTATCACTGAAATTTCAAACAAATATGACTTATTATAGTGTCACAAACACGTACTGGTCTGGTTCTATTCCACCAGTTATGGTTTTATTCTCTGTGTGTGCGTTTTAAACTATTACCCCATAGATATGTGTTCTTACATCTTTAAATAATTCATCAACTGAAGAAAATAGTTCAACTTTAGACAGTAATGAATATGTAACATAAAGAAATATTTTCTATATTCTAGCAGATGGTAGCTTAAAGCTGGCTGAAAGTATGTGGAATTATAAGTAAAGATTTTAAAGGAAATGTTTAATCATTTGGCAATTGAACTGGATGATTAAAATATCCAGAGCTCCAGATAAGGGGGGTATTTCAAAACCTAAAATCTTCATTTCTGCATTAAACCCTATGGTGTCACTACTCATTAGAATCGTCTCGAAGAGACGATTCTAATGAGTAGTAACACCATAGGTTTTTGTGCTAAAATGATTGAAAAAACGTTGGATTTCTTAAGTACTCACTCTTATCTGGAGCCCTGAATGTCTACATATTAATGGAAACTGTCTGTCAAGACTGTTTTTGTAAAATATTATCTGAATTGGGCCATACAACCATTATCTGGTCGGAATATTGTTTAAGTTTGGGTTGTTTTGGGTTTAGTGTCCGGTCATAGGGGTGGAACCTTAAATAAACTTCTTTCCCAAATAGACACTACTTCATGTCATTATAATCTGTTCCTAATAGAGATACCATTTTATGCTTCTACAATTATCCTTAACCCATTACCCCATAAATACGCCTTTTTACGCCTGTAATTTATTCCTCCCCCGAAGAAAAAAAAAGTTTCAATTTATATAGCCATGAATATATATCATAAGAAATATTTTCTCTTTCCTTGCAGGTTTTAGCTTAAAGCAGGCTGAAAGTAAAGCATAATGCGCTTTAAGTGGTCAACTATTTTCAGAACTAGAAACAGGCTATGGGGTAATGGGTTAACTCCTAAAAAAGCCATGGAAAAATTTCGAGACAGTCTTTGATAAGTGGATTACCTAATGCAAGTTATATGACAGTAATGCAGTAGAAAGCTTGACTAATTATAAAGATATGTAACCAGGATTCAAGATAAGAGGGAGTTAACTGAACAAAACCATCATTTTCTCACTTATTTTAGCACCAAATCCTATGGTGTTACTCGAGACAATTCTAATGAGTAGTGACACCATAGGGTTTAATGCAGAAATGAAGATTTTAGTTTTTGAAATACTCCCCTTATCTGGAGCTACTAAATTAGGCGGTCACCTAACATAAGTTTATACAGACTAGATCAAGACTAACCGCTCAGAGTTTATTTAGCTGATATCTGTTTGTGTTTAAGATTATATTTTTGGCACACTTAAAATAAACATGCATTATGAGCAGAAACCCATTACACCATAAATATGCCCTTTTACACCATTAATTTATTCCTCCATTGAAGAAAGTAGTTCCGCTTTATACAGTCATGAATATGTGCCATATGAAATATCTTCTATATCCTAGCAGATGTTATTTTATAGCAGGCAGAAAGTGAAGCAGAATGTACCTTAAGGCATGTACATTCTTCCTTACTTTCAACCTTCTTTAACCCTTTACCCAATAAACATGTTTATAACATTTAAGACATGTGATCACTTAAAGCAGGTTGAAAGTAAAGCAAAATGCGCCCTAGGGCGCATTCTGCTTTACTTTCAGCCTGCTTTAAGTTACTATCTGCTAGAATATAGAAAATATTTCTTATGGTATATATTCATTACTGTATAAAATGGAACTATTTTCTTTGGCGGATGAATAAAATGAATGCGCTAAAAGTCGCTTCTATAAGGGAAAGGGTTAAGTGGTCAGTTTTCTTCAAAACTAGAAACAGGCTATGGGGTAATGGGTTAAAACCTTCTCCTGCTATTATTAGCATGTATTGATTTTTTTGATTTTTTTTTAAAAACAAATAGTGCAGACCCAGATCAGATAGCTCCTAAAACAGTAATGTCTGATATCAGCCGGTATTCACTCGCCATGAAGTTTCTTATGGAATCATAACCTTTAGTCTTTTCCCTTTTCCTGGAGAAAATTGTCCCTATACTATTAGCCAATGTACTAGTAGAGATAATAGATTTTCATTATAAGTGGGCAAGAGAAGTATTATAATGCATGCAGTTCTTTGTTTTTATTTTTCTAGCTTATCCTGAAAAAGTCGGCCATAGAAAATCCTAACAGTTGGCTGCTAAAGTAGACTAAAATTAAAGCAAAAGTCTCACAATATACCCTAATTGAAGCAGACACCAGTGTCTTAAATATAAACATGCTATGAAGGGAAATGGTTTAGAACAGTCTAATGCAGAGCAAAATGAAGCTTTCTGCATTATGGAACACCTGAGAGAGTTTTCAGCATTAATGTGTTCGACATTTGGCTTGAATACTAGTACTAATATCTTTCATAGTATTACATCAATTAGTTACTGAGTGATATTTAACTGTGTTTTAGTTTTCAATATCTCATTTATCATATTTTATTACATGTATTTCAAAGTTACAAAGTAAAACCTAACTAAAAAGACGGCTAATTGATTGTTTGAAAGACAGGTGACAGCTTAAAGCATGGTGACAGTTAAAAACTGAAGGTTCCTAAAGGAGCTTTCTTAATGTCACCTTGCTTTAAGCAGTCACCTGTCCTAAACACCTAACAATTAAAACAGTTTTGTTGTCATAATCGAGAGGATTTACTGTATATCAAATTGCATGTGTAAATTTTCTTGAGAAAAATCTGTCTAATTCGAAACTTTAGAAGAGTCTCTTGACTCCTATCCACCCTGAATACAACTTCAAAACACTTAGAGCACAAATTCATAATCTATTTTGATTAATTTCTATTCGATAAAATACTCGCTGATTATTACATAAAATGCCAAAATAAATACCAATCCTACAGACACCAATTCTTACCTGGGAATGGTATAAGATCCTCCATTACTACATTTAATTAAATCTCTGACCTCTGCACAATATGTCCACATTGTCATAACACACTATTACAACAACAGAAGCATTTACAACCCTCCTACAGTCACCTACAATATCTCATAGTATACCCCCGCCTGTCATTGAAGACAAAAATTACACTTCATTATACCCCATGTAATATGAATGATTATACCCCATCCATTGTAACAGGGACGGTATCTCGTAGCATTAACATTGTACCAGATTTTAAAGTTCTAACGGACTTCTAAAAAAAGTCAAGCCCGGAGATCATGTTGAAAGATAAGTTACTGTTAAACAGTTGGAGCTTCCTTTAGATAAGTCCATGACTGAACTTGTACTAAACAGCCACTTGAAAGAAGGTGTAGTGGTAGTCTATAAGAACAAGTGGCAACGAAAGGAAGGGAGCATTCTGCATTACTTTTGTCCTGCACTAAGCAGCCACCTGTTTATAAAAAGACCATGCTTTTGACTTCTAATAAAAGTCTGGCTGTATATAGATAGAGCATTTTAAACCCCTTAACCTCAGAATTTAATGTTCTCTACACAAACCGTCCGTTTGCTGTGAATGTCTGCGATTTTAAAACATTGTTTTATATGTGTAGACGTACAGTCTGTGCAACAAACAATTTTGATTCAGATTATTTACCTCAAATGTATCTGGTCTGGATTCAAACTGTCAAGGTATCCAAGACCTGCTTCAAATGTTCAAAAGGCTAAACATAGAAGCAATAAAAATGACATTTAAATCCATAGATAGTTGTCATAAAATTCCTATAATGTTAGATATAAAATTGGCCAAACAAATCAATATTTGCATGATAAACATGTGTGACTTGTTGCAATAGTTAGAACACTGTTTTTAGTATGGCAAATTATCCTGAATGAAACAAAAGTTCCCTAGTTTGACTTGCTTACAGCAAGTTAAAAGGCAACCCTTATTTTGAATTAAAATGATGTACAGTTGAAACTCGATAAGTTGAACTCTCGTTAGATCAAACATACCCATATTTCAAAGTTAAAACGTGGCTTAATAGCCACGTTTTAACTGTGAAATATGGGTATGTTCGATTAAAGCGAGATCAAGTTATCGAAATTAAACTAATGAAATACTGGTAAGGTCGATTTAAGCGATTTCGAAGGATCAAGTTTTAACTGTACTTCAAAATTGTCATTAGTAAATATTTTTAAACGTACGTACAGTAAAACTTCAATAACTTGCTGAACTAGAATTTTTCCATATTTCTACTGTTGGACTTCATTATTTCTACTTCGCTTATGTATCACATTGCCTTATTTCAAAGTTAAAAACATGGCTTAATTAACCACCTTTTAACTTTGAAATACAGATAGGTTTGACTTTAGTGAGTTTGCGATATAGAAATTTGACTGTAGATCTTGTACAATATTCTTATATAAGAAACATTTGGATATTTGGTACAAACACTAATTTGAGTCCTGTTTAGACCCACAGCTAACCCTGGCATCTGGTCTATATCCAAACAGTTTGGAAAGGGAAGTGATGCTGTGATTAGCAGGCAAAGGGTTATTGGAGATCTTCAAGTTTAGATTTATTGTATTTCTTCTTATAGTACCTCCCTACCTTACCTATACTTACCTGTACTACACACAGCTGATAATACATTGATCTGTACTGTACGATCTTTAACTCTTGTCTTGTTATTTCATTGTGATAAACGAATAGCTGTTCATTTACCATTTATCCAATAGCCTGTTTCTAGTTTTGAAGACAGTCAGGTGACCACTTTAATTGGGTTGAAAGTAAAGCACAATGAACCTTAAGACACATTCTGCTTTACTTTCAACATGCTTTAAGCTATCATCTGCTAGGATATAGAATATATTTCTTATGGTGCATATTCATTATGTATAAAGTGGAACCATTTTCTTCAGTGGAGGAATAAATTAAAGGCATGAAAAGGTGTATTTATCTAAAGAAATTAGTGTATAGGATTTAAAGTTTCTCAAATAAAAATACTCTTTATGCCTTTAATTTATTCCTCTACTGAAGAGAACACTTCTACTTTATACATCTACTTTATATACAATGTATACTTTATGCACCTGAAGAAATGTCTATATCCTAGCAAACAGTAATTTAAAAAGTAATTTAACCTGCTTTAGTGGTCACTTGTCTTTAAGACTACAAACAGGCCATTGGGTAATGGCCTGGTTGAGAATATAATTATGCATGTTAGTTTTTAATTAATTCTAGTTTAAATCATGTTTTAAAGTATAAGAAATTTGATCACTAGAGTATTGTGGAATTTACCGATCATTTTCTGTTGTTTATTTCTCTTAAACGCCAAAAAATTTCAGTTCCTTTATTAAATAATTTGTCCAAGAGGTGCAAACTGAATAGCAAACTGTGTAGACCCTGATCAGGCTGCTCCTAAAGGAGCTCGTCAGCCTGATCAGGGTCTACATTGTTTGCTCAGGCCTGGCTGTCTCAATACTTAAGAGTAGTTACTATGGGCGTGTTCACCTGAAACTCGCGAGTCCAGTAGAGTTCATCAAATGACGTAAAATGGCGCTAAATTCTGAATGCGCACGCATCTTTCAGCAGAACGACAAACCCTTCAGACGAGTAAGTAATGGGTCAAATGACGGCCTAAAGCAAAATGGGAACCACGCAAACCCGGACCAAAAATGGCAATTTTATGATTATAATGTCGAACAATGAAACCCTAGGCTAACTATTTGTTACCTTATAGCACGGTTACAGGACTGTTCATTAAAACACTCTTATACATGTGTACATTATACGGTATTTAGCTTTTTACTATTGGGATTTTGTGTTAACATTTTCGGACGCCATTTTGAAACTCGACTAACCCTGCGCAGCAACTGGGTTAGCCTAGAGTTCGGTTCAGAGGTCATATGACGTCATTCGAGTACGAACACGGTCTGTTCACCTGTAACCCGGGGAACTTGGGTGGACTCGAGGATCTCAGGTGAACACGCTCTAATTATTAGCTGCTTTTATAGTTCAGTTGATAGATGATCACAGTGGGTAGAGTGCATATGAATATTCAGTTCAGTAAAATTAATAAGGGTCATGTTTGACCTATGTCATGGTTGTTAACTTGTTTAGCGGTCAAATAGGCTAAATTTCCCTTTGGCAATAACTTTTGAACTATATAGAGACTTCATGTTTACTCAAGTCAAGAAAATTTTAAGCTCAGCACAAGTTGGGTTTTATAAGACAAAGGTCAAGGTCATTTAGAGGTAATGGTCACATCACGTAGCATAGTGCTTCACAAATACTGAATAGAAGTGATCACTTAAAGAGATCTCCTGACGACCTTTTGGTCATAACGCCTTGCCAGATGATTTACTGTCAATTTCCTTGCAAAAAGCATGGGTCTTGTGCATATTGAACCATTGAATCGTCTTATGTGAGACTCTACCTTTATATTTGATAGTTTTGTTAGAAATAATCATTGAAAATCACTAGAGCATGAGTATAATCTGACCCTCGCCAGATAAACTGAGATTGTGATGCATGTGATTTGCAGTTACATTGACACCTCCAGAACAATGGGGGGCGACTCTCTCTATGGACTGAGGAAAAGTCTTTAAGCAAGTTAAATATAAAGCAGAATGCGCCTTAAGGCACTTTCTGCTTTACTTTTAGAACATCTAGGAAAAAGAAAATATTTAGTGCGTATTCTTGACTGTTTAAAGCTTTACTTTCTTATTCGCGGATAATCAAATTAAAGGTGTAAAAAGGTGTATTTATGGAGTAATGGGTTATAGCAGAGTAAGAGTTGGAATTCAATAAAATAATAACCCAGCTATCCCAACATAAACTATTTGTTAACCCTTAGCCCGCCAAATAAATTGTCGTCTGCTATATTTCTCGCCTGCTTCAAGTTTCAAAGTTGCTCAAAATTGCTGAAAATGTTGTCCGAGTGTCAAACAGCTTGGATCCGGATGAGACGCTGTTTGCATATGGAGCTATAGTCGTGAGTGGCAGGCTAAGGGTTAATTGTCCTGACAATAAAACTACCTGTACGAAAAAGTACGCCTGGAACTTAGCAGGAATACGCCCGGAATCTTAAGCGTTTTCCGTCTATGACTTGCAATAGAGAAAGAACAACTCTTAGGGAGAATAGGGCTCGAAATATGCAAATTTTTTCCACCTAGTAAGGCGGAATCCTGGTAACTAGCAGGAAAATTGTCCACATAATTTTCCGCCTAAAAAAATCCCACTAAGCATATATGGAGAAAAATCCGCCTAATATTCACGGAAAATATTCCGCCTTAGAGCTCTTAGGGAGAATAGGGCTCGAAATATGCAAATTTTTTCCGCCTAGCTAGGCGGAATCCTGGTAACTAGCAGGAAAACAAAAAAACACCCAATTTTCCTCCTAAAAAATCCCACTAAGCTTACATGGAAAAAAGTCCGCCTAATATTCACGGAAAAAACCCCGCCTTAGAGCTCTTAGGGAGATTAGAGCTCGAAATATGCAAATTTTTTCCACCTAGTAAAGCGGAATCCTGGTAAATAACAGGAAAATTTTCCGCCTTAGACAATCCATCTAATGTACACATTTCCTGCCTAGCAAAGCGGAAACCTGCTAAATAACAGGAAAATTTTCCACCTTAGAAAAAATTCACCTAATGTACAAAAATATCTGTATAGTATAATTATCCATTTAAGGAATCAAGTTAATTGTGTGAAAAATTGGTGACAATTTGCATTTTTTTTTTTATAGACAGAAGTGGTCATTTGCAGCAGTATTAGACAAGTTCTTCTCATATACATGAACTGGGTGCCTACATGTAAATGTTCCAGTTTACTATTGTATACTTTCCAAGATATAGTTTACATTAAATGTCAAAGCCAGGAATATTTGGCTCGAAAACCTGGGACATTTATGGCCTAAGTAAAACAAGTCTAATTATTAGACCATATGCAGCCAGGTTGGGAAAAAATTACCTTTAAAATTAATAATAACATCACTCTGTACTTACTTGTTCTAATTTATTTGAAACAAGTTCAATCAATCTTAAACATGATGTCATAATACAACTGAATAATTTGAAATCATCTTAAGTTCAAACTTGACCTTCCTATAATTATGAAATTTTGTCAACATTTTTGGAATTAACACTTTCCCTATCATTATCAAACAAACAGAGTTCCAGATAAGGAGAGTATTTCAAAAACTATAATCTTTGTTTCTGCATTAAACCCTACGGTGCTACTTCTCGTTAGAAACGTCTCTTCCAGACAATTCTAATGAGAAAATGTTGGATTTGTTAAGTTTACTCTCTAATATCTGTAGCCCTGATAAAGTCGACTTTGCAAACAGTTTGGATCCGTAATTGTGGTGTCTGATCAGGATCCAAACTGCTTGGCACTAGTAGCAATATGTATTTGGTCAGAGTTCCTGAAATCTGACTTTGAAATGAATTTGCAAGTTATGATAATTTTTATAAGGTGTGGGTGTAATGTCCAATAAGCTTAATCAGTTCAATTTAAGGGTAACTGTCTTTGAGAACGTAAACACATAGTGAGGCTGCTGGCACCAAACCCATGGAGCTGTTGACTTGTTCATGATGGTTTCAGCATCTCCCTAGCCATGTCCAATTCATCATGTGCCTGCAAAATAAGTGTGTGTAGATAAGACATCTTGCAATGTTAACCCATTACCCAATAGCCTATTTCTAGTTCTGAAGACAGGTACCAACTTAAAGCAGGTTGAAAGTAAAGCAGAATGTGCATTAAGCCTTAAAGATCATTCTGCTTTACTTTCAGCCTGTTTTAACTTACCATCTGTTAGAATATAGAAAATATTTCTTATGATATATATTCATGGCTGTATAATTTAATATTGTTTGTTTTCATTACATTTGGTTAGCTGTGATTGGCTGTAATTTTTGTTTCATAACTCCATGAAAAAAATAAAATTCAGGCCACGCCTTGACAGGACTACTTTCCCGTAGTCCAACTGCTCTTCACAAGCGCTGCATGAAGCAGGATGCCAAATGACGTCATTGACGTCGGCGTTACTACATAACAACGTCGCGTTTTGGCGGAAAATATATATGGCGGAGGGACTACAACGTACGTTTTAAAAGCGTTAAAAAAGAACATTCGCGTCAGATTCTCTATTTAACTACTTTCTTAAATTCAGAAGTGATATTAAATTATAAGGAATAATTCAGGATATTTATTGTGAAGCGGTTTCATACAAAAGTGTGACCAGGTTTTTTTTTCATACCTCCATGAATACAATAAATATTCGAATTATTCCTTAAATAAATTGGAACTATTTCCTTCATTGGAGGAATATATTTAATTGATAACCCCATTATATATATAAATGTAACCCTGTTTCTAGATTGTAAGATAAGTGACTACTTAAAGCCAATTGAAAGTAAAGCAGAATTGGCCTTAAGGCACATTCTGCTTTACTTTCAGCCTGCTTTAAGCTGTCATCTGCTAGGATATAGAAAATATTTATAACTGCATTAATAAGAACTATTTTATCCATGGGAGGCTCTAATTAATGGCGTAAAAAGGTGTTTTATGGGGAATGGGTTAACCCTTTCCCCCATGCATAGAAGCGTCTTATAGTGCATCAAATTTATTCCAACCCTGAAGAAAATAGTTCCAATTTATACAGTCATGAAACTGTACAATAAGAAATATTTTCTATATGCTAGCAAATGGTAGCTTAAAGCAGGCTGAAAGTAAAGCAGAATGTTCCTTAAGGCACATTTTGCTTTACTGCTTTAAGTGCATGGTCATTTTAGGCTGTCTTCAAAACTAAAAACAGGCTATTTGGGGCAAAGGTTAAGGTGTAAAAAGGCGTTTTTACACATGTGATATTTGGTATAAAGTTGCATCCTCATGCTTTACTTTCCACTTTTTGAAAGTAAAGCAGAGTGTGCCTTAAAGGCTTAACCCATTACCCCATAGCCTGTTTCTAGATTTGAAGACAGGTGGCTACTTAAAGCTGCTTGAAAGTAGAGTAGAATGCACCTTAAGCCACATTTTGCTTTATATGTAACTGCCAGCTTGCTTTAAGCTAACAAATTCTGTTAGCATATTGAAAATATGTTTCTTATTGTTTATATTCATGGCTGTATAAATCGGAGCTTTTTTCTTCACTGAGGAATATTTTTAACATATTCAACCCTAGTGATGAGTTATAATAATAATCATTTAAAATCAGTGTACCTGTGAGGATAACACTTGTCCTATGCAAACAGTGTAGACCCTGATCAGAGTCTTCACTGTTTGTCATTTTGAAATACATGTATATTGTTAAAAGCAACCCTTAATAGTCAAAAATGGGCTAGACTTAAATTGAAATTGGAATTGCCCATTAGACCAGGGGTTAATGAGTTAAGAATGTGTGTTACTGTGGAAAAAATGTGTGTTTATGAGGGAATTGGTTTAAAAGTACATCCTGGTTTACTTGATATAGGTCAGGAAATATTTCTTGTATCACACATTCATTATTATTGAACTGTATAAATAGTTTCTTTATTGGAGGAATGAATTAAATGTGTAAAAAGTACATCAATGGTGTAATTAAAAGAGTTAAACATGCATTTACTTCATTTTGACTTAGAGGAGTCAAATTAATTTTCTTTGACCTCATAATCATGTCAAACTTTTAGCAAATCTGCTTACACTTTTGTACATTGATACATAATCAATGTGCAAAATTCGAAACTTAGAAACTGCCACCTAGAGACAGTCTGACTCTAAAACTAACTAAGTAGACTAAAGTATCTGCTAGATCTATATGCTTCTAGATCTATGAGTATTTTGATGTACCCATTACTTAAAACTATCAGAAGTTTGCTCTAATAAATACAAATGTAGCAAATGTAATTGCTTGTTGCATGTACAATTAGATCTTCTGATCTAGGCTGTGTGTTTACTCTCCATTATTGAACAAATAAACTTACCATTACATGTTTGGCCCGACAAATCTCTCTGTCATTATGTAATTTCCAGTATCTCTTGGTGGTTGCTGGTATCTGAAAGGTTAAAAGGTTGTTTCCTAAACATGTTGAGTTCAAAGTGAATAATAATCTTAAAATTTACCAATTATGACAGAAATTGTGCCAGACAAAGGAAAATTACTTAAGTCTTTAATTAAAATAAAAACACATAACTATATCATTTAATGTTTGCACAATAGCAAGAAAAACACTTCTCAAACATTTTCCAACCCCCATAATAATCAAACAATGAAAACTTACCATGGTTTAAACCTTTTTCTTTCAGATGTTTCAAATGTGTTGCTAGTTCGGCCATTTTGTTGTTGTTGTAGTTTTCAAAAAGGGCTTGGACTAAAACAAGAGCAGATGAGCTGAGTTGTGGGACCAGGCTGAAATTCCTCCTAACAAAATTATCAAAGATAAAAAGTCCGTCTAGTACAAGAGGCTAAGTTGAAATTCCGTCTAGGAAAATCTCCAGAAATTTTCAAAGACATTTTTTCCTGCTAACATTTAAAGTAAAGTTCTTTTTTCCGCCTTACCTACACGGAAAAAAAATCTGGGTAACATTTTCCGTCTAATATGTTATCGTTTCCTGCTAAGATTAAGACGAAAATTCAAATTCCTTAGGCGTATTCTCAAGAAATTCCATGTCCGCCTTATGGTAGCAGGAAAATCTGATATTTTGCCATTTTCCGGGCGTATTCCGTCTAAGTTCCAGGCGTATTCCGCTTAATATTTTCGTACGGGTAGACAATAAAACTTACACTCACCAATCATTGTGTTATAACTATATAGTGAAACAGTTATTAACTTTTAGCATGCTTTTTACCAAATTTGTGATAACCTTTGCAAACAGTTTGGATCCAGATGAGATGCCGAGTTGAAACCCAGATGATATTTCCTTAAGCATTTGGCATAATGGATATTTTCATAGAATAGCTATAGATGCCAAATTCTGCAGGTAATAACTACCGAGAATGATGAAGGTTAAATAGTTTAAAAGTGTAGAAATAGGCAGGACCTAATTATCATAACAACACTGTTGAAATCAATAGAGTTAAATGTTTCAGAATGACTGACTGGGCTAGAGTTTCAGTTCAGGCCTTCAGTTTTTCCCAATTCGCATACTAAATAACTCTTTAAACACCGAGTAACTGTCATACGCTGAAAATGACATGTGAAAGGCCTAAATTGGTTTCGTCTTTGTCCTCTGAGAGACAAACAGTTTGGATTTAGGAGTCTGATCTGGATCAAGACTGTTTGCAATTTAAGGTTGTTAACCACTTACTCCATATCTGCACCTTTTTATGCATCTAATAATGTCTACACTTAAGAAAGATGCATTCCCATCTTTGAAGTCCTAGCTGAACATAATACACAGAAGGCCTTTCAGTTTCTTTCCAGATAGAAGCTTTAAATTAAGGCTGTTGAAAGTAAAGCAGAATGTTTTCTAAGGAACATCCAGCTTTACTTTTTACCTGCTTTATGTGATCACCTGTATTCAAATATACAAACAAGCTATGGGATAATGGGTTCATTATAAAGGTTTTTGAGTGTTGACAAAGTTAAATCTAATTTTTCATTGTAATCTATAGTATTGAGTTAGAACTTAGCTGTGACAAAAGTAGAACATACTGATGACATTGTCACTTATGAGATTATGAACCTTGCCTGTCAATCATGGAAGAAATTGACAAACCCATAATTACACCATTATCAGCACACCTATACAAAGTACAGGAAGAAGTTGTGGCTCTTGAGGAGTTTGGTTTTCAATGTTCCACTGTATACTGTGGGCTGTCTGTCTGTAAGACTTTAAAGTCTATATCCCACCACAATAGTCCTCAAAACTTCCTAGCCCATACAGAACAAATGGGCTGTGGCACTGGGAAGAACATATATTTACAGTCGAACTTCGATATCTCGAACTTGATTAACTTGAACTATCCGATATATCGACGCATGAATGGCATTAAATCATGCTCGGTTATGTCAAACATACCCGTATTTGAAAGTTAAAACGTGGCTAAGCCACGTTTTAACTTTGAAATACGGTTATGTTAATTTTAACCGAGTTGGAGATATCGATGCTCGACTGTACATTGTATATTGATAAAAAACATATTTAGTGTATTATAAACAATGTTTTGAGGGAAAAACAAAACAAAACCAAATCAACATACATGTAGATATTTTAATCTATTGTGGATTAAAATGAATGTCTTATATTTCGTTTTAGTGCGCGAAAGGTGAGATCATTAGAAACATCATCAACCTCAAATGAAAATGTAAAACTATTTCGGATTGATAAATGATTTCGAATCATAAAATCTGCTTTAAAACTAAATAAACATGTAGTATATGGAACTACTTTGTATATTTACAGTGGTACAAGTGAAGGAGTTGAACAATAAACTGCTCTACCAGAACAACCATCAGAAGTCGGTACTGCAGATGAAGAGTGAACAGATCTCACAGCTGAAGGAAGAATTACTGACAGCTAACATCAGGAATAAACTCGATCCCAGTACAGTAGAGACAGAAAGGAAACAGCTACTAGGGGAGATAACCTGTCTTAAAACTACAGTAAAACAGGTATCAGCTGCTAGGGGAAATAACCTGTCTTAAAACTGCAGTAAAACAGATAACAGTTGCTAGGGGAGATAACCTGTCTTAAAACTGCAGTAAAACAGGTAACAGTTGCTAGGGGAGATAACCTGTCTTAAAACTGCAGTAAAACAGGTAACAGTTGCTAGGGGAGATAACTTGTCTTAAAACTACAGTAAAACAGGTAACAGTTGCTAGGGGAGATAACCTGTCTAAAAACTGCAGTAAAACAGGTAACAGTTGCTAGGGGAGATAACCTGTCTTAAAACTGCAGTAAAACAGGTAACAGTTGCTAGGGGAGATAACCTATCTTAAAACTGCAGTGAAACAGGTAACAAATGCTAGGGGAGATAACCTGTCTTAAAACTGCAGTAAAACAGGTAACAGTTGCTAGGGGAGATAACTTGTCTTAAAACTACAGTAAAAAGGGTAACAGTTGCTAGGGGAGATAACCTGTCTTAAAACTGCAGTAAAACAGGTAACAGTTGCTAGGGGAGATAACCTGTCTTAAAACTGCAGTTAAACAGGTAACAGTTGCTAGGGGAGATAACCTATCTTAAAACTGCAGTGAAACAGGTAACAAATGCTAGGGGAGATAAACTGTCTTAAAACTGCAGTAAAACAGGTAACAGTTGCTAGGGGAGATAACTTGTCTTAAAACTACAGTAAAAAGGGTAACAGTTGCTAGGGGAGATAACCTGTCTTAAAACTGCAGTAAAACAGGTAACAGTTGCTAGGGGAGATAACCTATCTTAAAACTGCAGTAAAACAGGTAACAGTTGCTAGGGGAGATAACCTATCTTAAAACTGCAGTGAAACACAGGTAACAAATGCTAGGGGAGATAACCTGTCTTAAAACTACAGTAAAAAGGGTAGCAGTTGCTAGGGGAGATAACCTGTCTTAAAACTGCAGTAAAACAGGTAACAGTTGCTAGGGGAGATAACCTGTCTTAAAACTGCAGTAAAACAGGTAACAGCTGCTAGGGGAGATAACCTGTCTTAAAACTACAGTAAAACGGGTAACAGTTGCTAGGGGAGATAACCTGTCCCGAAACTGCAGTAAAACAGGTAACAGTTGCTAGGGGAGATAACCCATCTTAAAACTACAGTTAAACAGGTAACAGTTGCTAGGGGAGATAACCTGTCTTAAAACTGCAGTAAAACAGGTAACAGTTGCTAGGGGAGATAACCTGTCTTAAAACTGCAGTAAAACAGGTAACAGTTGCTAGGGGAGATAACCTGTCTTAAAACTACAGTAAAAAGGGTAGCAGTTGCTAGGGGAGATAACCTGTCTTAAAACTGCAGTAAAACAGGTAACAGTTGCTAGGGGAGATTACCTGTCTTAAAACTGCAGTAAAACAGGTAACAGTTGCTAGGGGAGATTACCTGTCTTAAAACTGCAGTAAAACAGGTAACAGTTGCTAGGGGAGATAACCTGTCTTAAAACAACAGTAAAACAGGTAACAGTTGCTAGGGGAGATAACCTGTCTTAAAACTGCAGTAAATTAGGTTAAAGCTGCTAGGGGAGGTAACCTGTCTTTAACCCATTACCCAATAAATACCCTTTTTACGCCTTTAATTTATTCATCCACCTAAGAAAATATTTCCAATTTATAAAGTCATGAATATGTATCATAAGAAAATTTATTTTATTTTAAAATGGTAGCTTAATGTAGATTGAAAGAATGCCTTTTAAGGCGCATTCTGCTTTACTTTCAGCATGCTTTAAGTGGTCACCTATCTTCAAAACTAAAAACAGGCTATGGGGTAACAGGTTAACGGCATACGCTACCAATTCGTGAGACACCTAGCGGCTTTTAACGAAGGACAATAAATCAAGCATTCTTTACTCAACGAAATCGTGCATATCAGTTTCCTCCCGTAGATACTTTCGGTTTCAAACAATCTCTATTTATCACGTTATATAGATGTTAAATGCATGAAATTGTACTTGATAAATGAAAGTACGTGAAACTTGACAAATACTTTATCTAATAAGGCTAAGTTAATAACTCAGAACTTCAATCAAATTGAATATGAGCGTGAACCTGAGTTCACATAGAAAAAGCCGTCTGCTTATTTAGGCCGTTGGTATATGTATGAAAGTGCATATAGTTTCAAAAGAAGCATTATAACTAATGCGTTTTTTACCATTGTCTTATTATTCACACCTATAGCTTTTATTGTGAGAAGTTCAATTTATTTCGCGCAGATTTTGATTAAGTCAGTGTTTTCATTGAATTGGAGCCGAAAATAATTAAGAAAAATGCATAAATATCAGGCAACAAACTATACTCTTTGCATTAATGTTTAGTGAGCATCACTTTTTAACTGTTTTAATGTTTGTTTGTGCCAATTATTACTCTACTACATCATTTTAGAGAGGCAAAATAATGCATGCCGACTCTTTGCCGAGGATGGCTACATCATACATTTCAAATACCCATAGACAAAAAAATACCATTATGTATAACCTATGTTTTCCTTTTTGCCATGGTACTTAGATATGTTTGAATAACCTATACTGAAAATTTCATAAAGATATTTCGGGCATTTTATTCGGTCGCGAATGTCTTTAAGGCTACAAACAAAAAAGGTAACAGTTCCTAAGGGAAATAACCTGTCTTAAGACTACAGTATTGCTAGAGGAGTTAATTAACCTGTCTTAAAACAGCCCCATGTTCAAGATCATCAAGCGGACACCTAGCACTTGCCAGAATGTACTGTAAAACAATATGCAACTTTTTACGTCATATTCCTTCTGCTTGCCTAGCACTCTCCGAGCAACTTCGTTCAAGAGCAAGCGACCGTCTGCTCAGTAAGTGGAAGCTATGTTGAACAGGCCTCTGGTAACAGTCGCTAGGGGAGATAACCTTTCTTATGGCAGGCAACAGCTGCTAAGGGAGATAACCTGTCTTAAGACTACAGTAAAACAGCCCCATGTTCAAGATCATTGAGCGGTCACCTAGCGCTCGCTGTGCTTGTTGAACGATGGCGAGCGGACACTTTGCGCCCCCCAGATTGTACTGTAGCACAACTAGCATCTGTCTACGTCATATACCTTCCGCTCGCCAAGCAAGTTCGTTCAAGAGCGAGCGACTGTCTGCTTGGTAAGCGGAAGCTAGGTTGAAAAGGCCTCAGGTAACAGCTGCTAGGGGAGATTACCTGCCCTAAGACTACAGTAAAACAGGTAACAGTTGCTAGGGGAGATAACCTGTCTCAAGACTATGAGCAATAGGGTTTATAGAAAATATAAGAAATATAAAACAGAACAATCAAACCTGTGCTACTAGGCAGGCACTCAAACAAGGACAAAGATTAATCTTTTCCATTGGATCCTGAAACTCATTACACCATGATATAACTTAAATAGTTCAAATTTATACAGTCATAAATATGCACCACAAGATATATCTTCTATTTCATAGCAAATGGTAGCTTAAAGCAGGTTGAAAGTAAAGCAGAATGTGTCTTAAGGCACATTCTGCTTTACTTTCAACCTGCTTAAAGTGATCACATGTTTTCAAAACTAGAAATAAGCTATGTGGTAATGGACCAGTTAGCCGAATTAAATATAGTCCATATATGACAAGGATTATTTTCTGCATCATATTGCAAAATGACCAAATCTGATTTTGGTCTACACTGTTATTTAGAATATGTGTACTCTTTGTACAGTGTTTGTAAAAATGTACAGCGTTTGTAAAAGGCATAAAACATGGTACTAGGATCAATGCAGCTTAATCCAGGGCCAAAGTAAAGCAGAAAGTTCCTATAGGAGCCTTCCGCTTTACTTTCATCCGTCATTTACCCCATTACCCCATAGCCTGTTTCTAGTTTTGAAGATATGTGACCACAAAAAGCAGGTAGAAAGTAAAGCAGAATGCCCCTTAAGTCGCATTCTTCTTTTCTTTCAGCCTGCTTTAAGCTATTATCTGCTAGAATATAGTAAATATTTCATGATTTTAATTTGTGACAGTATAAATTGGAACTATTTTTTTCATATTAATATATATACTGCTCTTTTCAATATTTCGACCACTAAGGGCCTTTTTCAAAGAAAATCACGTCAAAACACACGTCACATTTTTGTTACATGCATTCAGCCATAAAATCAAAGAGAATAATGTTTACAACTTTGTTTGTTATTGCCGTTGTCATGACGTCATCAAAGTTGTAAACATTATTCTCTTTGATTTTATGGCTGAATGCATGTAACAAAAATGTCTTAGTGGTCGAAATATTGAAAAGAGCAGTATATATATTAATATTAATTTAAATCCCTATCTGGAATATTGAAAAAAATATTTTTTTCAGTAGAGGAATAAATTAAAGGCGTAAAAAGGCATATTTATGAGGTAATGGGTTAAAGATTTTACCAATCTTTAGAGACTCCCTAAAATGTCTTCTTCATAGAGTCGCTGCTTTATCCATCACTCCATGAATATGCCTTTTTACACATTTAATTTATTCCTTCACTGAAGAAATCAGGTCCACTATAATAATACAGTCATGAATATGCACCATAAGAAATATTTTCTATATTCTATCAGATGGTAGCTTACTAAGTAGGCTGAAAGTAAAGCAGAATGCATTTTTAGGCGCATTAATTCTGCTAAACTTTCAGCATGCTGTCAGCCACCTGTTGTCACAAGTTAGACAGTATTAACCCATTACTCTATAGCCTGTTTCTTGTTTTGAAGATAGGTTACCACTTAAAGCAGGTTGAAAGTAAAGCAGAATGTGCCTTAAGGCACATTCTGCTTTACTTTTAATCTGCTTTAAGCTACCATCTGCTAGGACATAGAAAATATTTCTTATGATACATATTCTTGACTGTATAAATTGAAACTTTTAATTCAGTGGAGGAATAAATAAAAGGCGTATTTATGGGGTAATGGGTTAAAGAAATTAATTAATGTGTGTAATATTTCAGGGAGAGGAGGAGAATAAGAAGCTGTGTGAGGAGAAAGATGACTGGAAGGAGAAATACTGGGTAACAACACCTTTTATTTACCCTTCTCATGTGATTAGCATATATTTATGCTTTTTTACCCTTTCATTCTCAATGACGCCTTAAGCGCTTTTGCAAACAGTTTGGGTAGACAGGTGACCACTTACAGCAAGTTGTAAGTCAAGCAGAATGCGCCTTAAGGTGTATTCTGCTTTACATTACACCTGCTTTAAGCTACTACTCTGTAAGCATATTTCTTAAAATGCATATTCATGACTATATACATTGGAACTAATTTAATCCACAAAGGAATAAATTGAAGGCAAAAAAAAGGCGTATTTATGGGGTAATATGGATGAACAGTGAAGACCATTTATAATAAAAGTTGCGTTAGAATTAAAATAACTAATCCTTAGGTGTTCATTTATATATCATGCATTAGATCACAGTTGGGAGTTGAGATGAGGGTAATTAGATCACTGCCTAAAGGCCTCATGATCTAATGACTCCACATCTCAACTCCTACCTGTGATCTAATTCACAATAATGAACACCTACCAATTTGTTATAAATTTCTTAAATATTCAGCAGTAGAAGGGTTAACCCTTTACTCCATGGATTGTGTTAAAAGCTAAGATGGTTGCTTAAAGCAGGCTGAAAGTAAAGCAAAAATCTTCTGAAGCAGGCTGAAGGAGCTTTTTGCTTTACTTTCAGCTTGCTTTATGCAGCCACCAGCTGTCAGCCAGATGTCCTATACAAGAAATGTTTCCTATGGCGTTTTAGAAGTCATGAAATGAAAAAGCATCTCTATCAAGAAAAAATGAATGCTCCAAAAGGCTCTTCTAGGAGAGAAAGTCATGACTGCATGTGCACCATAAGAAATACTTTCTGTATCCTAGCAGGTCGTTCAGCTTAAAGCAGGCTGGAAGTAAAGCAAAATGCACCTTAAGGCACATTCTGCTTTACTTTAACCTGCTTTAAGGGGCACCTATCTTCGATACTAGAAACAGATTATGGGGTAATATATTAACCCTTTACCCCATAGCCTTTCCTAAGGCGCATTCTGCTTTACGTTCAGCCTGCTTTAAGATACCACCTGCTAGAATTAAGAAAATATTCCTTCTGATACATGTTCATGACTGTATAGATTTGAATTATTTTCTTCGGCGTAGGATTAAACGGAATGCGCTAAAAGGTGCTTCTATAAGGTGAGGTGGGTTAAGACAGGAGGAGGTGTTGGTGAGGATCAGCGTGAGGCTTATACATGTAGCAGGCTGAAAGGGAAATTAAGGGCTATACGTACAGTATAGAAGACGTTATTCCTCCCAATAAATATGTTTATGCTAAAACATTTGCTTCTGTCTACAGTTCCACCTCGCTAATAAGGCCATGGATGGTACTTGGAGAAAATGGCCTTAATAGTGGGGTGGCCTTATTAGTGGATTTGAAAACTTATCATATGCCCAACATATGAGTATGATCAAGGGTTATAAATAAAGCAAAACAATGAAATTAGGTTATTGAAATAACAACAATATTTTTGTGAACATATAAGCTTTAATAATATTAAAAACAGAAATTTAAATACATTTGTAAAATAGTCTAGTAACTGATTTTAGCTTTTGTATTCAATAATAGTAAACCGTGTAGTCCCATACCAGAACCCTCTTATCTGGGTCTACATGGTTTGCATAGGACAAGCATACTCTTCGCAATTCCCGTAGCTCAGTGGGTTAAAATTAGTTTACTTTATTAAGTTATTTGAACAACAGCATATCATGTATATACAGACATCTATTTGTCTCTTAACCCATTGTATGCTGGGTAATATTTGTAGGCCATTTTAAAATGTCGTCTGCAGCGGGTATACCTTGCACAAGATTTTAGCAGTTTCTGATAGAATATTGACTTAGCAGCAAACAAAGTTCAATTCTTAATGTGCTTTACTTTTCTCCATACTTTCTGTTTCATTCTGGTAGATTTATTTGATGTAATTGAGAGAACATTCTGTATAAGAATGGCACCTTTTTAAGTTGTGAGAGAAAATTGAATTAATAAGATTAACCAATTATTAGTTCTTAAGTTTGATTGCAGTTAACAATCATTTAATGACAAATAAAATAACTTGTATTAAGATAACGCTTTTGTAATCCAGATCAACCCTCAATTAAAGTTGATAGTTTGCATTTTTAATGGCTTCCGGAAGGTCAATGCTCTTCCCGCCATCACGCTGACAAATTGTAAATATAAAATGATAAGCACCTAAAACAAAGGGAAACATACTGAATATCATGTATGTTTGGTGCATTATGACATTTACAGTAGCAATCAACAAACAGCAGTGGTATATTGTATAAACTTTGTCGAAACACCAAACCTGACAATCAATTTGAATTGTTTCATGTGTTTTACACATCTTAACCCATTGCATGCTGGGAAATATTTGGCGGCCATTTTAAAATGTTGATTGCAGCGGGTATACCTCAAATATTTGCAAAAGAATTTAGCTGTTTTTGATAGAATATTGACTTAGCAGTCTGAGATCAAAACTGTTTGCCTAGAGGTTCACCTAGCTAAAAGTGTATCCCGCATAAAATGGGTTAAAAAACACTTATTCATCTGATGCTGTCTTGACAGTCATGGTGTCCAGGTAAATTTCACCTTGTGACAAACAATTGATCAAGTTCATATTTTAAGGATTAAATTGTGTATAATTGGATACTTTGGTCATAAATAAATGTCCGTAATAGCGGGGTTGTCTATGATAGGCGTTTCAGATACAACAGAAAGGTAGAGAATTGCATGGTTCTTTTAAAAACAAGTCTTAATAGTAGAACGGTCATTATTATTGGAGTGCCCGCATCCCTGGATTGAACTGTATTTAAATTTACTGCTTGAATTTTGGGTTGGAAGGTTAACATGATTATTAAGAAAAGTGGATATAAGCAGTCCTTATGAGAATATTAAAATATTTGGTCCCATCCCCAGGCCTTCAACCGTTCCTACTCTTTCCTATTTTTCCTACCTTTTTCCTACTTTTTAATCACCTTCCTACTCTTTCCTATTTTTCCTACTTTTTAATCACCTTCCTACTTTTTCCTATTTTTCTACCAAAACTTCCTACTATTCCTACTTTTTGCCTAATAAGTCTTCAAGCACCCTCAGAATGGCCCAGAATGCAGGAAATGAAGCGCACGATTTCAAAATTTTCACAGGGGAGTGCCCCCAGACACACAGGATCACTTCTGGGGCCTGTTGAACCGAATTGTACCCAAAAAATAAAGATGTCTTGGGGTGAGAATATCTTCCATTCAAGATTGCAGTTGACTTCAATTTCTATGAGCACGTTGAATTCATAGGCTATTTTGTACACATTTGTATCAACACAGTTCCTACTATTCCTACTATTTTATTGAAAATCTTCCTACTTTATCCCACTTTTCTACTTGAAAACCTCCAACGTTTTTCCTACTTTTTGCATTGAGACCAGTTGAAGGGCTACATCCCTCACTATTTAATGATATCAAAGGCAGGTGGCAGCTTTAAAGTGACAACTTGTACGAAAGAAGTGGTCTTAATAGAGGGACTTTACAGTATATTCTGCACTAAATTTAATGCTTATAATATTGATGTGCAAATTCTCATGATCTCATTAAGGAGTACCGCAAATACCTTTGTACACTTTTACCCTATTAATTTGATACATTCCTACAAAGAGTTTATTCTCTGTTTCATTAAAGCTGATAGAAGTAGGCAAACTGTCCAATCCATTCAGTATTTTAATCTGTCTACAGTCAGGAGTGAGCTGATGGATGTTGTAAGGCTTTTGACAACTTATAACATAAACATGGCCACTTTTGTCAGTAATAATAGTGTTGGATCCTTTAAACATGCTGTCTGCATATGTGGCTAACACTGTGCCGTCCACTTTCACACATACGACCATGTTGTAGTTGTTTGAAATATACAACGTGGAGCTGTCCTGTCCAAATGTCACACAGTGAGGTGAATAAAACAGATTTTGTCTTGATTTGTTTTCAATGGTGTGAAGCAGAGATCCTTGCAAGGTGAGGACTTGAATTGTATCAAAACCAGGGAAAGCCACGGCCAGTTTGCCTTCCTTGTAGTCTAAGCCACTGCATCCTTCCTTAGTGAGACTGACAGTTCTTTGTACTGTCATGATGGTTGATTTCGTTTCTACAAACGCTATTTTGTTCTCAACAGGTAGAGTGATTGCTGCTTGACTGTTGGTAGTCAGTGCAATATCGTATGGACGGGATGGCAGTCTCAGGTCTTTTATCACTTTCTTACTGTGTGTGTCTACATATTTTATAGAATAAGTGTGAAATTCGACTAACAGCAAGTTGTTATCTGGAAGCACCACTGATCCTGATATATAACAGCCCATTGTGTCATTAATCTCAATAGGTATGTCATACATATGCTCAACTTGAACAAGAGTGCTGGTTTCAATCTCTGTCTCAGCATTTTCTGTTTCTGTCTCAATCAGTCTTCCAAATATTTCTGGGTCCATCAAGCTTTTGAAGATCTCTCTGTTAGATAAAAACCGAACTCCTTTAATTTTTCTTGTTTGGTCAATCTCGATTTGTTTCAGTCTATCATTCAGTGTTTTAAGTTTGTCCTTTGATTTCATAAGAAATGAAAACAAGTCACAGTTCTGCCCTTTGTGTTGCAATGAGTTTGTTATTGTTGTTATCTGCTGAAGCTCATTCTGTACATAAATGATCCTGCCTGTAACCATTGACAACCTGTTGGACATCTGTAATTTCTTTGTCCCAATTTTGGTAACAATGTCAGCTTCAATCTTATCCAGTGCATCATTTATGTCTTTTCGGAATATTTGAAATGTTTCCTCTACCTGAGAACAGTCCTTATAGTAAGCATCAGCTGTTTGTTTTTCCTTTTCCAGCATACACTCGGCCTTCTCTACAGTTGAATTTATTTGACCCTCAGCTTGTTTGAAGTCTTCATTGTTTTCCAGGTCTATGGCCATATATGGTATGTATGTAACTCCATCACATGTTCGATGTTGCAAGTTAACACAGACACTGCATAGGGGTTGGCAATGGTTCTTGCAGTAATATTTGATAGTTTTCTCTTCATGTTGACTACATTTCTCCGTGCACTTGTCCTTCCTTGCTATAGGAACTTGACTCTTCAACATCTGCTCCTTGTTAATGAGTTCATGGTTCCTCATTGGTTTTGGTGTTTTATGGACGTCATAACAATTCTGACACAGATAATCCTGACAATCTATGCACAATCCTACAGCCTCTTGAATCTTCCCATCTTCATGACAAGGCTGACATATAAGTTCATACAACTCCTCAGAACCTACCTCCCCAGCTATGTGCCCTTCTACTTCTACTTCTACTTCTCGGGCAGTTGCCATTGCATCAGGAACTTTGATGCCGCCTATTGTTCACCATAATCAACCAAGACCCTTGCCTACAAACACATTGTTTACTTCCTCTTTCACACCTTTAACCTAAATAATATGTGATCATCGACACAAGTGTCCAGCATTTTCCTGCAAGCAAATTCAAAGAACAATATGAACATGGTTAGTATCAAACATGAAATGAAATGTTGACATAATCCTTGTTAAATTGACTTTTATCTGTAAACTAAACTCCTATCAATATATGTTTCAGGTCAACGTGATTTGAATAAGGGCAAGTAAAGATTGACATTTTCAAGGACACAGAACTCCAATAGTGCAAGAGCTTAGTAATGTCCCAGTTGTTTCCCTTTCCTGGATAAATTATTAACTCTTTGCATGCTGGGTATTTTTTTGTATTGTCGTCTGCTACTGTTCTAAAAATAGAATGTTCAAAATTTCTTTTCAAAACAGGGTCATAGTGTCAAATAGTTTGGATCCTGATGAGCTGCAATGTGATGCAGTGTCTCATCAGGATCCAAACTGTTTGCAAAGGTAAATCACTGTGGCACATGTATCCGCCACTAGCATGCAAAGAATTAACCTATTCATTGCCAAACCAGTGGTCTGTTGCAAAACTGTCAGATTCAAAGTTTTGAAATTTTGACTGAAGAAATACTGACATGAATTTGGATCCTGATCAGATGCCATCGATGTTATGCAGCGTCTGCTTAGAATCCAAGCTGTTTGCAAATAGTCATATGACATTTGCACCATTGTCAGTGAAATATTTAACCCATTACCCCATAGCCTGCTCCTAGTTTTGAAGATATGTGACCACTTAAAGCAGGTTGAAAGTAAAGCAGAATGTGCCTTAAGGCACATTCTGCTTTACTTTCAGCCTGCTTTAAGCTATTATCTGCTAGAATATAGAAAATATTTCTTATGATTCTTATTTGTAACAGTATAAATTGGAATTATTTTCTTCAGTAGAGGAATAAATTAAAGGCGTAAAAATGCGTATTTATGGGGTAATGGGTTAATTAGTGCAACATAAAGAGATGTCTGATCAGTGTCTGCACTTTTTTCATATCTTTTGTTAACCAGGGCTCCCTTAAGCAGCTGGAGGAGGCTCACAGACTGACCAATGCTCACCTGGCCAATGTTTCCTCCTATATGGACCAGTGTCGGGCAGCTGAAGAAGACAGGGATCAGACCAAAGACCTACTGGAGATAACAGACAAGGCCCTCAAACACACACAGGAGCTGCTTCAGGAACAACTGGGCAAACATGAGACTAGTGAGGCCAGTTGGATTATAGAGGTTGGCACAGCCAAAACGTTTCAAATGCAATGTCACATACACATGAATAAATGTAACAGTATACCATTGACAACCATGGCATTTTCAGCCAGATTTTTTACAATTTATTATTTTTAGCTTGTCTGTTTCGAAGATGGCCGTAACTTTAGAACGAACTACATGTGGTACAGCCTTTATTTTTGGTATGTGTACTCACCTCAAACAGATATTGAGCCCAGTAAAATTTAGGTCATTTCCAACAAAGGTCAAGGTCATTTAGAGGTCATCCAAAGGTAAAATAGGGTGGATTTAATATTGGCCATAACTTTAGAACTGCATGTGATAGAGACTTTATTTTTGGCATGTGTATTCAACTCAAAAAGTTCTTGAGCTCAACACAACTTTGGTTAGACAAAGGTCAAGGTCATTTAGAGGTCAAAAGGGTAGATTTAACATTTCCCATAACCCTGAAACAACATGTGATACAGACTTCATATTTGGCATGTCTGCTCAACACAAGAAGCTCTTGAGCCCAGTACAACTTTGGAAATGGCAGACAAAGGTCAAGGTCATTTAGAGGTGAAATAGGTTGAATTTTACATTGGCTATAATTTTGGAATTACATGTGATAGGTACAGACTTTACATTTGGAATGTGTAATCAACTCAAGAAGCTTTTGAGCTCAGTACAACTTGGGTCATGTCAGACAAAGGTTAAGGTCATTTACAGGTCAAATTTGACATTTCCTATAACTCTGAAACAACATGTGATTCAGACTTCATATGTGGCATGTCTACTCAACCTAGCAAGCCTTTGAGCTCAGTACAACTTTGGTCAAGGCAGGCAAAGGTCAAGGTCATTTATGACTTTGGCCTACAGGTGCATTCTGCTTTACTTTCAGCCTGCTTTAAGCTACTATCTGCTAGGATAAAAAACTGTTTCTTCTGATTCATATTCATAACTGTTTAAATCTGAACTATTTTCTTCCATGGTTAATTAAATAAAAGGCCTAAACAGGCATATTTATGGGTAAATGGGTTAACAAGGGTTTGACTGTACCATTATTTGTTTTGTTTAGAAAGAAAACTTGACCAGTGAAATAAGCTGTAAGGCTGAAGAGCTGGTAGAGGTGTTGGCCACGGTGATGGCAGGCGAGGAAACTGTTGCTGCCAAGACTACAGAGATACAACAACTACAAACACAGCTACAGGATGCCATGGTAAAGTCTGTTACCGTAATGCAGGGCTCCAGATAAGAGGTAGTTTTTTCAACAAATCCAACATTTTCTCACTCTTTTTAGCACCAAATCCTATGGTGTTACTACTCATTAGAATCGTCTCGAAGAGACGATTCTAATGAGTAGTGACACCATAGGGTTTAATTCAGAAATAAAGATTTTAGTTTTTGAAAAACTACCCTTATCTGGTGCTCTGGTAATGATCCTGAGTATTGGAACAGACTGGTCTGGGCAAACATTGTAGCCCCTGATCAGACTGATTGAAAATAAGGCAGAATTTGCTGCATTACGTTTAGCCTTCTTTAAGCTACCATCTGCTTGGATATAGAAAATAATCTTTGGTACATGTTAATTATTGCTTGTATGAATTGAAACTACACTGTATTTTCTTCAGTGGAGGAATAAAAAGTTTTTTGTATGGGGGAATGGGTTTAACACAGGCGTATACGGTAGACACTACCATCTATAGACTCACCAGGGGCCCGTTTCATAAAACTTCGTACGATAAATGTTGTCGTAGGTCAGATTATAAAAGTCACAATTATCATTTATTTCTCCATCTAATCCTGACTTGTGACATCTCTTTGGAATCGTCTTGAAAAGACGATTCCAAAGAGATATCACAAGACAGGATTAGATAGAAAAATCAGAAATTAAATACATTTTAAAGTTTTGACTTACGATCGTTTTTGTCGTACAGTTTTATGAAACGGCCCCTGTTTCTATATTTGCTATTCAGCTGATATTGAATGTTCCCAAATCAGAGATGGAGACCCAGACAGACCTGTGTTTACTGGAGATGACAGACAAAGGTATACAGGTGCAGCCAGATACCATTAATGCTGTAAGTCTTAGCCAGGAAAGAGTGCAGAATAAGAAGCTGAATATTCACTTGAACCAACAAGTTCATACCAAAACAGATTATCATAAATACTCCTTCTTCCCCAAATCCATTGTCCACTGGAATGCTTTACCCCCTGACATTGTAACCCGAGTTCAGTCTGACTGTTAGCCAGATTGAACATATCTCCCCATAAATCCAACCTGATCTGTTTTTATACGCCCGTCATCGACGGTCGTATTATGGTATACCCAGCGCTGTCCGTCCGTACGTCCGTCTGTCCGTTAACTTTTCTTGTTAGCGCTCTCTCACCTTCATTTATTTACCGATTTTGATTAAACTTCCTACAAATATTCCATACCACAATAGCTCGGACGAGTTCGCGTTTCAGACGTTGGCGGCTATTTTTAGCAGAGTTATGCCCCTTTATTGTCAAAAATGGGCATTTTAAAAAAAAAACCAGAACTTTTTTTTTAATTATTCAATTTATTTCAAATTTGATATGGTGATACAATGAATGAAGTTACTTAACATATATTACGGGTTTTTGGTTTGACTTCGTATTTTTAGAGTTATGCCCCTTTACACAATTTTTTAACAATATATTGATTCCTGATAATAATTTTACTTACATTTTGTCTATTGTAACCAAATTTCAAATTTATCTTTCTCATCATGCAGGGAAGGCACCTGTGAATTTTGGTTCCTGTTAAATTATTTTTCTATGAGTTATGCCCCTTTACATCCTTAAAATTTAAAATAAGCCACACTTCGTCCGTTAACTTTTCTTCTTAGCGCTCTCTCACCTTCATTTATTGACCGATTTTGATTAAACTTCCTACAAATATTCCATACCACAATAGTTCGGACGAGTTCGCGTTTCAGACGTTGGCGACTATTTTTAGCAGAGTTATGCCCCTTTATTGTCAAAAATGGGCATTTTTAAAAAAAAAACCAGAACTTTTTTATTTTTCATTCAATTGATTTCAAATTTGATATGGTGATACAATGAATGAAGTGACTTAATATATATTACGGGTTTTTGGTTTGACTCTGTATTTTCAGAGTTATGCCCCTTCACACAATTTTTTTAACAATATATTGTTTCCTGATAATAATTTTACTTACATTTTGTCTATTGTAACCAAATTTCATATTTAGCTTTCTCATCATACAGGGAAGGCACCTGTGAATTTTGGTTCCTGTTAAATTTCAGACGTTGGCGACTATTTTTAGCAGAGTTATGCCCCCTTTATTGTCAAAAATGGGCATTTTTAAAAAAAAACAGAACTTTTTTCTTGACTATCGCAATACTATCGGGATAGTACTTGAGCTATCGCAATACTACAGCATAGTCTTTTTGAGATCGATAGTCGGGCCTACACTCCGGGCGACTTTTTCCAGTCGGCCTGAGTCTGGACGACTTTGACACCCGCCGGCCGTGACGGGCGTATTTTGCCGCACTGCGGTGCTCTTGTTAAACCTGTTTTAAATATTCTTTTCTCTATCTTTTAGCTCTTACTTTTATTCATTTAACATTCTTGACAGTTGACACGCGACAAGTCTAAGTCCTCAACAGGGGTTTGACTCATTGAAAGATAGATAGATAGATTTACACCTAATTGAACAGCAGCTTACAGGGAGTCATAGGCTTTTGTAGCAAACGTCTGAAACTGGTTTAATTTATTATTTTCAGAATATAAGATTGTTTAACCAATAAATTTATATAATAAATATAATTATTCTGCTGACCTGCTCAGGTCTGAATTGAATCTACTTCCCTGTTTTAGTACATAGTGGGTCTAAAAAGTTTAGATCATGATGCAGACAAGTTAAAACTTACTTCCAAATATCTGTGGAAAATAGTACAGAAACACTGCATGAATTTAATTAAAAATGTTAAACTTGTAACTCTTTAAACGTTAAGTAATTTTTTCGTTTGGGACATGGGTGTCTATTTGTCCTAGAATTTTAAAATATGGTCAGCGTGTCAAACAGATTGGATCCTGATGATATGCCTCATTATGCAGTAATTCATCTTGATCCAAACTGTTTTGTCATTACCATGCAAAGAGTTGAATACTGAAATATATTTTTTTACTTTGCACCCCACTGCCCCTTGTGAATTAAACAGGGTTATACGTGTTTAACCCATTACCCCATAGCCTGTTTCAAGTATAGAAGATAGTTGACCACTTAAAGCAGGTTGAAAGAAAAGCCAAACGCGCCTTATGGCGCATTTGGCTTTACTTTCAGCCTGCTTTAAGCTACCATCTGCCAGAATATAGAAAATATTTCTTATGATGCATATTTATGATCATATAAATTTGAACTATTTTCTTCAATGGAGGAATAAATCAGAGGTGTTAAAAGGCGTATTTATGGGGTAATGGGTTAAATTATATATTTTTTGAACCTACAGGGTATTGAGTGTTGTGTGGAGATTGACTCGAGAACCACCCAGACAATTGACCCCGCCCTGTGTAGCCTCCAGGTACAGACTGAGCCAGTGGAACAGCATGACAAACAGTCAGGGGAGACTACTCTGATGTGCACAACACAAACTCAAACTACATGGGTAAAATACTAGCTTAAGTCCCTTTCTTCACAGAAGCGCTTTAGAGCACCTCTACCTAGTCCTCCCTAACCCATCACCCCATAATTTGTTTATTGTTTTGAAGATAGATGACCACTTAAAGCAGGTTGAAAGTAAAGCAGAATGCGCCTAAAGGTGCATTCTGCTTTACTTTCAGCCTGCTTTAAGCTATGATTTGCTAGGATATAGAAAATATTTCTTATGATTCTTACTTGTAGTAATATAAATTGGAACTACATGTATTTCCTTTGTAAGAGGAATAAATTAAAGGCGTAAAAAGGGTAATTATGGGGGTATGGGTTTAGCTACTATTTGCCAGCATGTAGAATATATATTGTATGCTGTTCATTATCAAATAAAATGGAGCCATTTGCTTCAGTGGCGGCATAAATCAAAGACGTAAAAAGATGTATTGATTGGGTAATGTGTTAAGTAGCTTTCTGCTTTACTTTCACCTTGATCTATCATGTATCTTGCCTTAAACATATTTATATGATTTGGACTTATAGCTATGGAGGAAAGGGTTAGTACATGATAAAAGACATGAGATCCTAGTTAACACATTCAACCCTAGTGACGAGTATACTCGTCATCAACAAACGTGTACCTGTGAAGAGTAGAAGTTTCCTATGCAAACAGTGCAGACCCTGATCAGAGGGCTCCTGCAGGAGCCCTCTGATTAGGGTCTTCACTGTTTGTCATTTTGCAATATATTTTTTAAATCAGCCCTAAATACATGTAGTCAAAAATGGACTAGACGTAATTGGAAATTTTAGTTGTCCCTTAAAAGTTTTATGGATGAATGTGTTAACCCTTTGAACCCTAGTCCCGCATATAGGCGTCATTTTCAAACAGAGATCATGTGAATAGTACACTTGTCCTATGCAAACAGTGAAGACCCAGATCAGAGGGCTCTGAAAGGAGCCCTCTGATCAGGGTCTTCACTGTTTGTCATAATGCCAAACATTGATAAAAACAACCCTTAAAAGTCAGAAATGGACTAGACTAAAATGGAAACTGGAATTGTCCATTTAAAGTTTCAGGGAGGAAAGAGTTAAGCCTTCTTCTGCTATTTGCGTTGTAACACTGTGAAAAAGTTGTAGACTCGGAGTCCGATATGAATGTAAACTATTTTTAATAAGAATAACAGTTGTGGAACAAACACATTCATTTGAAGGAATAATGACTACTGTACCCCATTATAACTGTTCATAAAGTAAATGCACTTTCAACGGATCCACAGAAATTAACTGACATCCTACCTTAGTTTACCTTGATTTACACTGTTTGAAAGTATTATTTTATCCCTTTACCTTATATCTTGTTTCTAGTTTTGAAAACAGGAGACCACATAAAGCAAGTTAAAAGTAAAGCAGGTTGCACCTTAAGACACAATTTAATTTACTTTCAGCCTGCTTTAACTTACTTTCTGATAGGGAGAAAAAATCTTATTGTGCATATTCATGATTGTACATGTATATCTAAGTGGAACTATTTTCGTCAGCGGATGAATAAATTAAACACATAAAATGATATATCTATGTAGTAACAGGCATGAGTATAATGCAGAACTTTTTGTTTTTTATTAACCCATTAACCCTTAGCCTGCCACTCACGACTATAGCTCCATATGTAAACAGCTTGGATCCGGATGAGACGCCGAGTAACTCGGCGTCTCATCCGGATCCAAGCTGTTTGCAACTCGGACAACATTTTCAGCAATTTTGAGCAACTTTGAAGCACTTTGAAACTTGAAGCAGACGAGAAATATAGCAGACGACAATTTATTTGGCGGGCTAAGGGTTAACTTCCAATGGACAATTCCTGTTTGCAATAAAGTCTGGCCTATTTTAGACTATTTAGGGTTGTTTATTTTATAATATATTGAACAATGACAAACAGTGAAGTCCCTGATCAGAGGGCTCCTGAAGGAACCCTCTTATCAGGGACTTCGCTGTTTGCATAGGACAAGTGTACTCTTCACAGGTACATTGTTGGTAAAGAATGCATATATGCATCACTAAGGGCTCAATGAGCTAATGGTTTATTCCTCTTCTCTGTAGTGTTCCAAAGACAGAGAAAGTCAGACTGATGCACTGCCTGAAGTTCAGCAAGATAGCAGTGATGAAAACAATAGCTACACTATAAAGAGTACTAATAACAGCCAGGTTAAACAGTCACCTGCAGTACAAGATAGCCATGAAAACAATAGCAAGTTATCCACTGTAGATAAAACAGTGAGCACTTACAACAACAGTCAGGCTAAACAGTCACCTGTAGTACAAGCCAGCCATCAGATTGAACATAGAGAAAAGACAGCTAACAATGATGTACAGAATGTAATGCCTAGCCACAGAGAAAATGACAATGTTAAACACCAAACACACTATCAGTTAGGCTACCAGGATGTCTTAAACACAAAGAGACAGGATGTCTTAACCACACAGAGACAGGATATCTTAACCACACAGAGACAAGAAATGGAAACCAAAGGGAATGTAAACATACAGAGACAAGAAATGGAAAGAGAAACAAATAACTTTCAGCATCAAATACAATATAATTTTGGTAATGAGGATGTCGTAAACACACAGAGACAAGAAGTGGACATCAAAGGGAAAGCTAGTAGTGCTGTAAACAACAATATGACATTGATTACTGAACCTACCATGAAGACCAATGGTGGAGAGGATCAACAAGGGAGTCCTGATCAGTGTGTCGGAATTCCTGCACCGAGTCTGGACTTGCAGAGAATATCAGCAGAGGGTGTAGGTATTCTAGTGGATCCTGAGGAGTTTGGTGTGGAGCTAACACAGGATGGTACCAGTGATCAGGCAAGCAGGGAACAACGACATGGAGAAGAGGGTACCAGTAGTGAAGAAGAAATTATACTTATAGACGAGAGTGCTGATGAGTTAGAGAATGATGGAAATGAAAGAAATCAGTTTGTTCTTGATGATGGTAAAGATATAGTGACACACTCCAAAGAAAAGGCTGATAAGAGGAAATTGTCAACAAGAGTTGTACTTGAGCAGTTTACAAACTTTGACCAGGCTCGAGAAAAGTTTGAAGGCCCTATTAAAACAACAGATGAATGCACACATTCAAAACTTATGAAACTGGATGAAAACCTTAAACACCCTGATGACGAGCAAACACAAATTCAACCAAAAATGACTTCAAGAATTGAACCAAGTAAAGAAGATGCAGCTAGAAAATCTGATGAAGCAGAAAACTACATGACTACAGTGGACCAGGGAAATAGCAACACTACAGAGACATCAAACACCAGTCATGAACCAGTAGGTGCACAGTACAGGCAAAATGATACAGTACAAATAAGTAAATATCAAGTCACATCAGAATCAAAGAACTTGTCAGGAAGTTCAGGATCTGGTCAGACAACTGCAAGTCCTGTTCCAAGAGCTGACACTGTCAAGAGAGAAATTACCAAACCTCATTTTCCTCGCGACATGGATTTTACAAAATCAGTGCCCCGTAGGTGTGTTGTTCCCATGGTTACAACAGGTGGTATGAGTGCACCGACCTGTCCAAATATTCCCAATTCTGAGATTGCATTCAAGACAGGGCAAGTTGTAACTTTGGCAACAGAGAAAACCAATTCATCAGTTTCTATGGCGATGAATGCTGGAGCTAGCATCAAAACTCCTGTCATGGCAGCAACCTCAATAGGTAAGTAAAAAAGATAATCTAACCTTTGGTATTAAAACCACTTTCAAGAAGACATTGGTCTGTTGGTGAAAAAAGAAGTTGGCAGCACCTTTTTATTAGCTCACCTTAGCCAAAAGCTTAAGGTGAACTATTGTGATGGCCCACAGTGTCCGTCATCATTAACAATTGCTTTAATTGACATCTCCTCCTATACCGCTTGACAGTTTTCAACCAAACTATTCAGGAATGTATCTTTAGTCAAGTTATTTCAAATTTGTTCAAAGAATTAAAAACAATTCAGAAATCTGGTTGCCATGGCAACCAAAGGGAAAAAATAAGGAAATCTTAAAAAATCTTCTTATCAAAAACTACATGGGTCAGAGCTTAGATAATTGGCACATTTCATCATATACAGGTCCTCTATAAAGATCAAATTATGCCACTGGGATCGAAATTGACCTTGCTCATGGGCCTCTTGTACCTCTATCTCTTCCTCCATTGAAGAAAACCATTATTTTTATTTCTCAGACAGAGTCAGAAATTTTTGACATATTGCCGTGTAAAATTTATAACTGATACCAACATTCATCTGGCAACCCTTAGCCTAATTTTTTTATGTTTCCTAAGTAAACAATTTTATAATAAATGGATCTAAACTGTTTGTAAAAGTATACAAGTGTTCGCCCCTAATGTATTAAAAGTTATAGCAGTAGCATATGTAACCAGCATATTAATGTCCAAGACAGATATTAATTTGTAACCTAATTTTTTTAGCACGGTGCTACCATCTCATGTTATTCTACAAATTGCTAGTCTGCCATCCTTTAGAAGACACGTTTGACTCTTATTAGCTCACTGTAGCAATCAGCAACATCTTGAAGATGAAGTGTAATGTAAATGTTTATATATGTTCTTAAAGAAATAACAATATCTTTGTTTAAAGTGCATTATGCATTTATTGAGAAAGTCTTTGACATGATGAAAGAAGAGCCTTAAGCCAGCTGCAGACACTTTTATAATTCCAATTACTTAACCCATTAACCCTTAAAAATGCCTTTTTACGCCTCTATTTATTCCTCCACTGAAGAAAATAGTTCCAATTTATACAGCCAAGAATATGTACCAGAAGAAATATTTTCTATACACTTGCAGATGGTAGCTTAAAGCAGGCTGAAAGTAAAGCAGACTGTGCCTTAGTGCACATTCTGCTTTACTTTCAACCTGCTTTAAGTGGTCACCTGTTTTCAAACTAGAAATAGGCTAAGAGGTAATGGGTTAAGAAATAATAAATTAATACCAGTGTTTTATCGTGCAATCAAACACTGGTAGGAGTTGAGATGCATAGTAATTTAATCACGAGGCCTTTAGGCCGAGTGGTTTAATTACAAGCATCTCAATGACCTACCCGTGTTCGAGTGTTAGATAAAACACTGGAATTAATTTATTATTTTGATTCTAACACATAATTTAACCTTGATTTGCACCGAAGCAATGACGATACATTTCTTGGCGTACGCATTTTGGAAGCCATATGAAGTCATGTTAGAACGTTTTAGAGCGTGAGTGGTCTATTGAAAATTCAAACACTGAAACGTTTGTTCTTTGTATATAAGGGGCATGCGCGAAGTGTGTTAGAATTTCCTTTAAACATTGTTATTTTGAGTTAATTTAGAATACATGTACAAATACAAAACTGCAGTATTAATATCTCTACCAGTTAACTCTTTCAACACTAAGTAACTCTTGTTGGTTATTAGGTTCCCTTGTGGATCATTTTAGTTACCAAAACATCAACCGGTCTACTTGGAATGCTGGGTAGATAAATAAATACTGCTCTACACTGTATATGAGTATATATTTTTAAACAGGTCCATGGTGTTGAAAGAGTAAAATAAACCCAAGGAATGGCAAAGGTATTTAAGTTCAGCTGGCTGAAAGTTTACAAATTGCTCTGATTGAATACAGGTACTCCTGATTACAATGCACATAAACCTTACAAACAATAAAATCTTGTTATAATGTTGGTCTACTTTTTTTTCAGTGGAGAAATAAATAAGAGGGGTAAAAAGGTGTTTTTTAAGGGGTAATGCACTGTTCAAATAAAGGTTTATACTTCTGATTACAATGTACATAAACCTTACAAACAATAAAATCTAAACCACATGGTGATACAAGATGCACTTGTAGACCAACATTATAACAACGTCAACCGTTGCATGCATCTCATCTTCATTTTTGTTTTGAAGAAACAGGGCTACAGATAAGGGAAGTATTTGAAAAACTAAAATCTTGATTTCTGCTTTAAACCCTATGGTGTCACTACTCATTAGAATCGTCTCAAAGAGACGATTTTAATGAGTAGTAACACCATAGGATTTAGTACTGAAATGAGAGAAAATGTTGGATTTTTTCAGTTTACTCTCTCTTATCTGGAGCTCTGAGAAATATCATCTGAGTGGCACACGGTCTGGATCCTGATCAGACCCCATATTTGTGAAGCCTGACCTAGATCCAGACTGTTTGCAAAGTTTTTCAAAACTTATTATCCTTCTTTAATTGCCAAAAAACAGTGTACAGTCTCACGTAGTATCTTCAAGGTTTTAGTAAGGGCGCCCAGGCCAGTGGAAATTTTTTTTTGCAAGTGGTGATGCAGAAAATTTTCAGTTATATTGCCAAATTCGTAATGCATTTTTATGAATATTTTATGCGGATGCCAATTTCAGAAATGGTCAGAATTTTTTCTACAGTCAATTTACTTACCCCACCCACCAACGTTCAATGGTAATTCTTATAAACGGAAAGCATGCCAACTAGTTTCAGGGCTGACTGGACCCTAGGTCCCCAAATAGCCGGAATTTATGAGACCTATATCATTTTAAAGGTGCAAGTATTCTCTACAGAATGATACTTGTTTGAATTTAAACGGCCGCCGGATGACTCGGAAAATTAGTATTGATTATCTGCCCCTGAATACTGAATTCAAGCTTCTTATTTCCCAGTATATAAACTTATTAGCAGACATGATACGTGGATTTCTCTTCAACTCATGATGCTAATTTTTCCTTTTGTGTATGGGAATTGCATAAAACCATCGGAAAATGAAAATCATAACATCTAAAAATCCAAGATATCTACCGTCGGCCATTTTGTCGGCCATTTTGAAAATACCCGGAATTATTTTTGTCTTGGAACTAGGAGTGACACATGATTTATAGCTATTTTATGATCAATAAATTCATTGCTGACATTAAAATTGCCTTTAGACGGTGTTGGATAGGTCAAATTATCAAATTCTAATCAATTGCCACTATATGGTATTTGATAAAATGAAAAGCAGTGTCGACATATATTATTGTCTCATAACTTCATGTTAAAATAACATATTGTACCAACAGATTTGTCATTAAAGCATCTTTATTGTAATATGGCTGTTCATGGTCATGCCTTGAGGGTATACAGCCAGCATAATCTTTCATGCGGCAATTATCCAGATAAGCGAACGGCACATGCTGTTGAAACATGTACACATCTTGGTGTTGAAATGGGTCCTTTATGGGCTGTTTACTTTGCCAGTATCGCATAAAATACTCCAGTTCATTGAGTCATCTAACCGTTCTTCAATAGTTTGGCAAGGAATTGAAGTCCTCCGTACAGCCATATAACAACATAAATCAAGGCCTACCAGTCACAAAGTATGGTAGTCGATCAGCCCGTCTTCATGTTTGAAAAGAAACTTCAATAGCAATATCCGCAGACAGAACACGGTAAGGCCCTTGCTCATCCCTTCATTGGCAGCCATTACATTTGCAAACTAAAATGCGTGCATCAGAAACAAGCAAGAAACACATTATTTCTATTATGCCAAAAATGCTACTGCATATTGTCATCTGACAGGTGGATTAAACATGTAACACCAGCCACATGTAGATTACTGCTTAAAACTGAATCTTCTGATTCTTCAATTTGTAAAGTCTTGTCGCACAGCTGAGTTTAGTCTTTATATAGAAGCGGATTGATTCACAAATACCATGAGTATTCATATGATACTATTTCTAGTATTTTATAAACCTGTCAATCCACCTCAGCCATGTGGAAATACGCGCGAAAAGAAACATATCGTTGTACCAAAAGGTTGATTTCATGAGTTTAAAAATCAATAGGGGCATTTTTAAACGCCAAACGTGCCAGCTTCGTGATTGATTGATTGGATTTGGTTTCATGGCATCGAAAGACATCAAATGACCACATGGCGCAGAGAAACGATTACGTATTAAAATATGTCGATCAGTGTGTACCTCAGAAAATAACCCAACGCATGTATAAGGATAAAGGCGTTTGAAAAACAATGCTAGACATATATGTACAATAAATAGCGTCCTGGGTTACAAAAACATTATACTTTCATTCATTTGAATGTGATAACTCTAATAGATGCCTTTGAAGATCTTAGAAATATCTTTAATGGAAAGCAATGGTACACTGCTGCACTTAGATACGTCAACACATACCCTTATGTGATGGAGTAGGTTAAATTATTTGGAATGCAACTAAATATAAATTTTCTAAACAAACATACATATGGTTACACTATCAACAGTTAAAGTGACGTTGTTCAAGAATGTTTGTCTGAACCATGTTACTTGGCGTTCACCGTCTACAACGCCAGTCCAGATTCTGCCATTAACGATGTGATCCTCCTAGATTCCTCCATCCGTCCATATAGCTTGGTCTGTACAGGTATCGACTCTGGCCACATATGCTTCCTTTTCTCGTCCAGATGTGGGCACCTCTGCAGTATATGCCAAGTCGTTTGCTGTTCAAGGCCACAAGTACACAAGGGGATGGGGCTATCTTCATCTTGGTAAACATATGTGAGTTAAGCCTGTTGTGTCCAGTGCGGGGCCTTATTATAGCCACTTGTTCCCTTCTGTGTCTGAGCCACGTTGAAACGTAATTGGAAGTGACCAACCCAATATTACTTTCAAGCAATTCTGGATGCAGGTCCAATGAGTATATCCTAACCAAATAAAGATCTACCTATACACTTACCCTAACGGAGAAAGAGCTTATGAATCACTGGGGCCAGAATAAATGAATTGACTGTCCCGTAGATCTGGACACTTGCAGACCGCTGAGGTGTTCGACGAAACTTTTCGTATTGATTGCATGGCTCCAATGCCAAACCAAACAACAAGACATTCTCTTAAATGAACAAACCAATGAAGATCAAGACAATATAGAAGATTGAATTCGTTAGCATAAAAAAAAGTCAGTGAGCTGACTGTAGCCGGGAAAAAATCGGGAAATCGACGTTAGAAACTTGTAGTTTCATATGAGCTCACCCCGTTCCTTTGGCACCATTCAATCTAGATGGTAACATGAAGAAAACTACAAAATCCACAACATTGGAAAGGTAGAAATAAAGCAGCTTGACAAAAAAGAACACCCAGGGCTTTTAGTCATTGACTTGATGTTGCTTAGGATGATATACACCAAAAGGTATGATCGTAAAACATTTGGTGATGTTTCTAAGAAAGTTGCATCAGTAGTTTGAGGCGTGGCACTCAAATACACAGCTCTGGTTGGGGATAACTACCAGTATGTAAAATCTATCAAGTCCGGAGAAAGGACGAGGCACGGGCATGTAGAGATGCAGGAAATAAGAAATCAGACAACGAAAACGCCCATATCAAAGCAAATAGCAAAGTTACTTTTAAATCTTGTCAACAAAGTCGACAATATCAAGGCAGATTTCGTTTTTAGAGAATTGACTGATCAATTTGAAAATGAATTGCCAGATGATATGACTGTATTTATCGGTGGCGGTTTCAAAGACACAGATAAGGCAGTAAAAGTACTGAGAAACACTTGTGAAAGTGTAGAAGAACTACGGTCTGACCATGAGGAGGCAAACTCTAGAATGTTTCCGCATATAGATTTCGTCGTGAGAGAGCTCCACGTTACAAATATTGTTCTGTGGATTCCGAAGTGGCAGAAATTTGTCAAAGAATAGCATTATCAAATATTCAGACGCCAAATAAAACGTTTTATTCACATGCACGACAAAAGCATCAGACCTTGGAGAAACATTTTCAAATGTTTGCTGGTCATACATGCGCTGAGCGTTGTGCCTCTAATAGTGCATTTTATGGAATGTGGAAGAAACGTTGGAGCACCATTGTCACGAAAAGTGTAATTGCTTGAAGGACATGGAGAAGTTGGAGAGGACCCAGTAGACACATCAATACGTGCAACATAAGCTGCGAAACAGGCAGTGTTTGTTTATACAGCGACATGCTAGAAGAAAATATTGGTAGTGTCGAACATTTACGAAGAGAAATCACTACAAACGTACCAGTCTTTTATCTTGAAATCAGCCACAAAGCAATACCTCAAACTAACATCCCCAGTTACCGCTAGTTGGGGCACCGTTGGAAATAACCACCTGGTTCTGATTAAAATGACAAAATACATTCTGCATTAATTGGTTTCAAAAGATGCGTATGCAAAAGCTATTGCTCATCGAGGCGATGCAAATGCCAAAAAGAAAATTTGCAGCCAACTGACGTATGTGCTGGCGATGACGATATATGTGACAACCGGGTTGGTTGTGATCATGTAGATAGTGAAGGAGACGACCAGTAGGCTACGAAATATGTGACAAAACACTCAAGCCATTATGATGGAATCGGGAGCATAGAAATTACCCAATGCCCGACCGACAGAGTGGCACATTTCCAGCATCGCAAACCGGACACTTACACATTGTAATTCACACCATACACACTAATGAACTACAGTAAAATAAAAATAAACACCACATAATATTCATTAACGTACGTCAGTTTGCGTCAGTTTGCGTCAGTCAGACGAAAATGAAATGTCATTCGATTCAGATGAACACAATATAGTAAAAAAAAAGGTACACTAGCCTACATGACACATGTGAGCGACATGGCTATAAGATACATGTATGAATGATATTAACAATAATTATGTAGCTAGATATCAATTGTGATAACTTTTAGCAGACGTCAAATTTTGAAAAAAAATAACTAACTAATACTCAACTACTCTGATACATATGCTGCTGATTTGCCTTCTAACCAACTCGCTAAATACACAATGTCTATCTGCGTGACCATATTTTGAAAATAATACGAAAACGGTAAAAAAATCCTAACGTAATGCAGTTGAATTTAATCATACAAACTCGGAATAGTTAATGTGAGGAATGATTCAACTGGCGTTACGATACACTAAAATTATATATGACGGTTCTGTGTAGATCTATTAAAATGTTTAAATGATATTTGGCAATTTATATATTCAACTTAAACAAAGGGGGCCTGCTCAAACAAACGAGACATCGCAGACGATGCGAATATCCTCGCTCAGTTTATCTATACTTACGATGGCATTTTAAAAGGGGTGTTTTCTGTGAATATGTGTGTGAAGTTTCGTGGTAAAGGTTATATACTCCGGAAAAAAATGAGATACATACATATGCACATACACATTTTGGAATTGAGGTCAAAGGTCAAGGTCAAAGTCACAGTGACCTGAAAGTAGTACTCAACACCCCGCCATCTCATTATGTATTAACACACAAAATTTGCTTTTCCTTGCTGATACGGTACAAAAGATATACTCCAGACAAAGTTTTTAAAAAGAATTGAGGTCAAAGGTCAAGGTCAAGGTCACAGTAAACTAAAAGTAGTACACGACACTCCGCAATCCCAAAGTGTACTCACACAACAAATTTGCTACTCCTAGCTAATGTTGTAATGGAAATATACTCAGGACAAAATGAGTTACATATATACACATTTTACAATTGAGGTCAAGGTTAAAGTCAATGTCACAGTGACCTTAAAGTAGTACGCGACACTCCGCCTTCGCATGATGTTCTTACACATTAAATTAACTATTCCTAGCTAATACGTTACAGAAGATATGCTCCGGACAAGCTTTTTTAAAAAAGTGAGGTCAAAGGTCAAGGTCAAGGTCGAAGTGACCTCAATCTAGTACGTGACACTCCGCCATCCCAAGATGTACTCACACAACAAATTTGGTGTCCCTAGCTAAAGTGGTAACGGAAATATACAAGTAGTGTTAAAATGCAATATAATTGTGGCGAAAATTGAATAATTGAAGGTCAGAGTTATCGCCCTTGTGAAAATGTCCCTGACCACTTTCAGCCTTGGCATCCGCCCTTTCCAAACTCGGGAAGGTCTATACTATTCAAATATACCATTAGAAATTTTCTGCATCTCCGCTTGCAAATCATTGATATTTAAGGGTCTTTTGAGAGTTGGCGCCCTCACTATTTGTTGTTAGCCTATAAAAGCTGATACACCAATATTGTGTTATTCACTTGTCCAACATACAGACAGTTAGTGTTGCCATCGTAACACAGTGACTTAGGAGACCCCAGTCCATCCTTTGTCGTAAGAAGAATACTGGTCTTCTTGCAGTCGGGAGTAACTTGATGGATGTTGTTAGAATTACTCCCACAGACATATACTACTCCTCCTTGATCAACAGTCACACAACGTGCATATTTCAAATCACTGTCTCCATAGATCCCAAGGACTTGACCAGCCAATGACAGCTTAGTGACTGTGTTTTTATCACAATCTGGTACATAAATAGTATGGTTATCCTGACTTACAGCTATTGACGAAATCTCACGGAATAGCTGCCGTCCATTCCCATCCTTTTCAATAGTTTGCAGCACATTTCCCTGCGTATCTATGACATTCAGTCTCCCCGGATTTGCCTGGCTGACCACAAACTTGTCCTTGATGTAGGCTATACCATAACATATACCCTTTGTCTTGATCTTCTTGTGTTCATAGAGCATGTCAACTCTGACCCTGAGGAAGACAATCTCACAGTTATACGGTAGTGTGACAGCAATCTCACCACTCTCCTCTGTAGTTGTTATATCGTAAGGGCCACATGATGACTTGTACTCTGATGTAACTTTAGACTGTTTTATGTCAATTAGCTTCACTTTGTCGTTATTATAGTCAGCTGCTACCAGTCTCCCACTAGTGATCAAGGCCATTCCTACCATATTACATGTTCTAGAATCACTGTCCATTTTCACTTTTATCTGCCCCTCTGTCATGAAGAGTTTCCCAAGACTACCACAATGTTTTAGAAAGTTGTCTAGTTGTTCACTCGGTTGAAACAGGTAATTGTTGATGGCATTGTCATTCAAAATATCTTCAAGAGTTTTCACAATGGATATCATCTCAGTTTTGGTTGTTTTCATGGCAACAAACAAATTACAGTACTGTCCCTTTTTCTGCATTGCTTTCATATTAATTGATAGATTTTGAGCTTTTGTTTGTATGTTGCCGCAAGATTTAATGTTTTCTTCCATTTTCAATGTGTCTTTTTTCTTAATCTTTTCAGCCTCTGTCTCTATTTCCTTCTCCAATTTGTTAAAAACATCATTTACTCTGTTTTTCACTTGTTTAACATGTTGTAGTGCCTTGCGAAAGACACCTTGAGACTTTTGTTTGTTGCCTAGCGACGTGTCAGCAACATGTTTTGTCTGTAACAATAGCTTGTCAAGCTCTCTTATTAATGTTGAAAACTCTTCTCCATTTCCCATATCCTTTGCAAACTTAGGAATGTACTGGACACCTTGGCAATTCCTGTGGTCAAGATTAACGCAGACCCCACATCCAAGACAGTCATGGTCAGAGCAGAAGTACTTTATAACCTCCCCTCTATGCTGAGAACAGTTCTCTGTACAAATATCCAGACAGCCGGAGAGATTTGTGTCTTTCTTAGCCTCCTCGATATCCAGGAGTTTGTGGTGGCGCGAAGTCTTGGGCTTCAGGTGACATCTGAAGCATTCATCACAGAGAAACTCTGAACAGTCCACACAAAATCCGACAGCTTCGAGTTGTTTTCCATCTTCATTACACGACTGGCAAATATAGTCATAAACCACATCAGAAAAAGCTATAAGAGATGCACTTAATACTTCTTGTTGCTCAAACTTTTTAGCCATGACTCCCAAGTATATGTCAAATATAAAATGTCCTCTAATATTTACACATTAATCTTTAAATAAGGCTGTGACACTTAAAAAGCCATGTTACTTCCACAGGCACTCGATGACAGGATCGATATAAATTTCCGTGTCCCTTCTCATATATAAATAATACAAGGTATCTCTCTCGCCATCTTTTTAAGCAACGGAAGTTCTAGATATTATACCCTGACCCGGCTAGCTCGCGGTTTTGTAAGGTCCTTTCGGGAACCAGCGTATTGTTACTCTCCGTTCATTCTCCGTTTGGTTCCCGAGATGTCCGTACAGAACCGCACGCTAGCCGGGTCAAGGATACAATAACAGCACTTCCGTTCTTTATAAAGATGGCGTAAGGGAAACCTTGTATTATTTATATATGAGAAGGGACACGGAAATTTATATCGATCCTGTCATCGAGTGCCTGTGGTTACTTCCTGGTTAAGGAGATTTACAACAAACATACCCAGGTACAAAGCAAACTCAAGTTAACTGTGACTACATGTAAAACCACATGCTTGTGTTACCCTTTCAATCATACAGCCCCCTATAGAGATTACTGATTACATACGCAAACAGTATAGACCCTGGTCAGAGGGCTGCTATAGGAGCCCTCTGATCAGGATCTGCACTGTTTGATATTTCATTGGTTTTTAGACTGATTCAAAATACCTGTACTAGAAGAGTCCAAAATTTTAAGGATTATAAATACCCACAAGAAAAATATAGGGTTAAAAGGGATTTATCACATTCCCCTATAGCCAGTTTCTAGTTTTGAAGATATGTCACCACTTTAAGTAGGCTGAAAGTAAAGCAAAATACGCCTTAAGGCGCATTCTGCTTTACTTTCAACCTTCTTTAAGCTATAATTTAGTAAGATATAGCACATATTCCTTATGATACATCATCATCCATAACTGCATAAATTCGAACTAATTTCTTCAAAGGAGGAATAAATTAAAGGCATATTTATGGGGTAATGGGTTAAAAACGGATATTTGGTAAGACAGGTAATTCCTATATTAATATATAGTTATTATAAGTATAGGTAAACACCGAGTAGTGAACCGTGAATTTACTTTGCATCTTGGTACTTTCCACGATTTAGGGGTGTTTGCATTGCTGCATTCAATCTAACTTATCTTAACCTTATATACCAGGTACTGGCATACATTAACCCTTATTGAAACTTGATCCACCAATCATAAATTACTGTATGTATTATATCATTATTATATACTATTAGCCATATATTAGCCCCGTATTTTGGAAATGGTGCAGGGGTTAACCTATTGTACCAGGAATAAGGATTTTCACACCTTTAATTTATTCCTGCACTGAAAAAATAGTTTCGCTTTATACAGTGAGTCATGTTTATGCACCATACGATAAAGTTCCTATATCCTAACAGATTGTTGCTTAAGGCAGGTGCACTCTGCTTAAAATACTTTCAATCTGTTTTAACCAATTTCCCCATAGCTCGTTTCTAGTTTTGAAAACAAGTGACGACTTAAAGCAGCAGAATGGGCCTTAAGGCACATTCTGCTTTACTTTTAGATCAGCCTGCTTTAAGCTATGATATATAAAATATTTCCTATGGTGCATATATATACTTAAGTGTACAAATTGGAAGTATTTTCTTCATTGGACAAATGAATTAGAGGTGTAAAAAGGTGTTTATCCCTTTCCCACATAGCATATCTCTAGTATTGAATATAGGTGTCCACTTAAAGCAGGTTGAAAGTAAAGCGGAATGCGCTTTAAGCGCATTCTGCTTTACTTTCAGCCTGCTTTAAGCTATCATCTGCTAGAATATAGAAAATATTTCGTATAATACATATTTATGAATGTATAAATTTGAACTACATATAATTTTCTTCAGAGCAAGAATAAACTGAATGCGCTAAAAGGCGCTTCTATGGGGGAAAGGGATATTGGGTAATGTGTTAAATGCTAACCTGTCTCTAAAACTAGAAACACTGGTTATTTTGTAAAGGGTTAAATTTGCCTGTTTTCCAGGATCAGTGAAGAGCCAACAAGGGAGAGCTGCTGGTAAAACATCGGGTAAAGACTTACTACAGAGATATCAGGACATTGTGGCCATGCTGAAACCAGGGCAGTCTCTCACGGCACAGGTGAGCCACATTTCTACATCTAATGAGCTTTGGTACTGTTATAATCTATTACTCTATCGATACTCATTTTTACTCCTTTAATTCATTCCTCCAATGAGGAAACATCCAAATTTATACATTCATGAATATGTATGATCATAAGAAATAGTTTCTATATCCTAATAGATGATTACTTGAAACAGGCTGAAAGTAAAGCAGAATCCATATGTGCCTAAAGGCACATTCTGCTTTACTTTCAACCTGCTTTAAGTTACCAATTGTATTCAAAACTAGAAATTGTTTCAAAATATGTATACATGTATTCAATAAAACGGTTTTGTATTCTGTAAAATGAACAATTATAAATGCCATAATTTGCACATGTTAAACTCATCAACATGGAGAAGAATTTATATAAGTTTGGTGAAGACAAACCTGCAGTGATAAATTTACCTGTGCATCCCGAGACTAGTCCTATACTCATTAAATTTGCCAGGGACTCATTATTTAAAAAGTTGCGAGTCCCATGGACCCATAGCTTTTCTGGCCTTTATTAACCTATTACTCATAATTAAGCAAATAGTAGCTTAAAGCAGGTTGAAAGTAAAGCAGAATGTGCCTTAAGGCACATTCTGCTTTACTTTCAACCTGCTTTAAATGGTCACCTGTCATCAAAACTAGAAATAAGTTATGGGATAGTGGTTTAATTTTTCACTGCAAGGACTCAATGTTTGTATCAAGGACTCATTGTTTTACAGAATGTGCATCCCGCGGACTCATTCATCTGATTTCTAAAATTATCACTGAATTCCTGTACTGAATTTGTTGTAGAAGCCTGATATGACTGTGGGGTCAACATTCCAGAGACATGGAAGAAAGGACAAACAGAGGCAGTCTTCTATAGCAGAGCGAGAGAGTAGAGGTAGGAATTTCACTGTCTGAGAATAAATATATGCCTCCTTTGCAAACAGTGTACATGTGAAGATTACACTTGCCCTATCAGGCTAAATGCAAGCACTGTAGACACAGATCAGAAGGTTCCTAAAAGCACCCTCTGATCAAACTTTACATTGTGCATTATTTTAAATATCTTGTTAAAATTGGCCTTATATACAATGTTACCGTGGAGAATCTGTTATTCTTTCCTGATAAACGCGTTTACGCTAAAACTAGTTTTTCATTTACAAACAGTTTGGAGCCAGATCAGACGCCGGGTAACCCGGCATCTGATCTGGCTCCAAACGGTTTGCCACCAATATAAACATGAATTATCAGAATTATCAAAAAGTTGTACTTTTCTGCGTTTTAGTGCTTTGCGTTTGCGTATGTTTGCGTTTAAATGGGAAAGAATAACAGATTCTCCACTGTATTATGTTAAAAAGATGTTATAACTGGAAACTGGAATTGTTAACCCTTTCACTCTCAATGACGCCGTTTGCAAACAGTTTGGGTGCTGATCAGACGCCGCGTAACACTGCACCTGATCAGGACCCAAACAGTTTGACATTGACTTATCAATATTTATTAAGTCGTACAACCTTAAATTTAAAAAATTGAAACATATCTTGCAGATGTAACACAATGGCCTGCTGCCATGCAGTGATCATGATGTTACTTCATGATCACAGGTAGTCCGGCTGACAGGGGCGTGCTTGATCACCACATGACTGTTGGCTCGGACGTTAAGTAGCAGGAGCGGGAGCTAGACGGGCAGACCGTTTCAGAGCTGGCTACCATGCACACCTGAGTAGCCAGCGTATAATATACAATCGTTGAGCCTGATTTAGCCCCATAGAGCTACACAGACAACTAAACTGAAACAGACAACAACAGGCGGCGAAGGGTTAAAAATCTCCCAAATAATTTGACCATGAAAGGGTAATGCAGGGTTCCAGATAATGGAGGGTAAACTGAATGTTTCTAAAATGTTTGCCTTTATGTCTCCTCTAAACCCTATGTTGTCTCCAATAGACAATTCCAATAAAATGTAAGTGGTCACAACATAGGGTTTGGTGGAGAAATAAGAATGTTGCTATGGTAGTATTACATTGTATACATGTGCAGGGCTCAATATAATAGGGAGAGAACTGAACAAATCCAACATGTTCTCACTTATTTTAGCACAAAATCTTATGATGTTACTACTCATTAGAATCATCTCTTTGAGACGATTCTAATGAGTAATGACACCATAGGTTTTAATGCAAAAATAAAGATTTTAGTTTTTTAAATACTCCCCTTATCTGGAGTCCTGGTAGATATGCAATACTTTTTATTATACCTACCTCTTTAACACTGAAGCCAAGTTTTAAAAACCTTTTCAAACATTTTATTTATAGTTACTACAATAAGGCAAAACAATAAGGGTTATTTTCTCCAAAAATTATTTCAAACAATATTTTAGCACCAGATTTAGGAGCAAGTTCAAGGGAGGCAAATCTGAGAGGAACAAGTTCAAGGGAGACAACTCCAAGTGGAATTTTAAGAGGTAAACTAGTGTGTATAATCTCTCTAAAGAAGACTTCTTTTCAGTGTTTAAACCAGGAAGTTGCTTAAAGAAAGATGAAAGTAAAGAAAGAGCATGCAAAGGGGCTACAATTGAAATCAGGGGCCATGTATATACAGTATCCCTGATGAAATATAGTACAAGTTTACTCTCAAAATGTACTACATTATTTTAGTGGGCAGTAGACATTTTTGCAATGGGTCCCCACTCACGAGTAGTGAATATTGATTGATTCAGCAATAGCCCTCATCTTTAACTCTTTCAACACTCAGTAACTCTTGCTGGTTATTATGACTCCTTGTGGATTTTTTAAGTTACCAAAACATGAACCAGTCTACTTGGAATTCTGGGTAGTTTATCAAATACTGGTCTAAATGATCAATCAGTGTATACCCAGATCAGAGGGCTCCTATAGGTCTACACTGTTTGCAAATGTAATGAGTATATTTTATACAGGTCCATGGCAGTGAAAGAGTTGATCTCATTTTCAGAGAAAAAAATTGCTTATTAACTCATTGCATGCTGGGTAATTTTTTTGTGTCTGCAACATGTGTCGTCTGCTATTGTTCTAGAATTGAATTTTCTAAATTTCTTTTCAAAACATGGTCAGAGTGTCAAACAGTTTGGATCCTGATGAGACGCCGCCACATTTTGCGGCGTCTCATCTTGATCCAAACTTTGCAAAGGCGAATCACTGTGGCAGATATACCCGCCGCTTGCGTGCAAAGAGTTAAAATCTGAAACATGATCTTTCAAGATAGTAAAGATGGACCTACATGTACAAGCATCATACAAATGAGCAGTATCCTTTTGTTATCTTTTCTTCAAAATAATTTAGTACTTCAAAGTTTTTCAACTTGCAGGAACCACTGAGAGTCGAAGATCAAAGACAGTTTCTTGGAATGAAATGATACAGCTTCAGGAATTCAACCAGTGATACCCAAAGACACACCTAGACAGTCAGAAAGACTTTATTCTTCCTATTTAACCTTTTACTCCATAGCTTATTTATTGTACTGAATATAGATGACCACTTAAAACAGATTGAAAGTAAAGCTGAATGCACCTGTTTTAAGCTACCATCTACTTGGATGTAGCAAATATTTTATATGATACATATTCTTGATTGTTTAACCCTTTACCCATAAATACAACTTTTTACGCCTCAAATTATTTCCTCCATTGAAGAAAGTAGTTCCATTTTATACAGTCATGAATATTAATTATAAGAAATATTTTCTGTATTTTAGCAGATTGAAAGTAAAGCAGAATGTGCCTTAAGGCACATTCTGCTTTACTTTCAACCTTCTTTAAGTGGTTAAATATTTTCAAAATGAGAAACAGGCTATGGAGTAATGGGTTAATCGGAACTATTTTCTTCAGTGGAGGAATAAATTAAAGACTTTAAAAGGTGTATTTATGGGGAAATTGGTTAAAGGTTTTAGTCTGATTTGAATTGGAAATGTTAAGATGAGAAAAACAGAAAGATGATATGAAATAAAACTTTGATCCTCCAATCTGTTTTTCAGCTTTAATTGACAATAAATTGAGATATTTGAACTATGAAATAAAACCCATGTTTCTCATTCAGAATCATGCCTAAAGTGAACTTTCTAGTTTTGTTAGAACATTAAATTTCTGAACAGTTTTTGTCACAGAGTTGTTAATTTCTTTAATATTGTTACTATTTGACATGAACCCATTACCCAATATCCTGTTTCTAGTTTTGAAAACAGGTGATCACTTAAACAGGTTGAAAGTAAAGCAGTATATTAACAGAAACTACCATAATTAGTAAAAATTGACTAGACTCAAATGGAACTGGAATTGATCATTTAAAGTTTTAGGGAGGAAATGGTTAAACACCGAAGAAAGCTCTCCTTGAATGACAGTAATAGGTACAGTGGAGAAAACGTTATTCTTTCCCAATAAACGCGTTTATGCTAAAACTATTATTTTCACTGCAAACAGTTTGGAGCCAGATCAGACGCCGGGTAACCCGGCGTCTGATCAGGCTCCAAACTGTTTGCCACCAAGATAAAGATGAATTATCAGAATTGTCAAAAAGTTGTACTTTTCTACGTTTTAGTGTTTTGCGTTTGCGTTTAAACGGGAAAGAATAACAGATTCTCCACTGTAATTTACTGAAGACTTACTTTGCACAATTAAGTTAAAAAGTTGTTACAAGATTAACAAACATAAAATAATTTGTTTTCCGGCAGTTTGTATTTATTTCCCTAAGTTAGATAACTCTTTACCCCCCTTTACGTCATCTGCTGAAACAATTTAACATTAACCCATTTGCATCTTGCATCCCATAAATAGGAAATAGGCAAACTGTACATCTACTCATAATGTACCGGTACAGTGGAGAAAACGTTATTCTTTCCCGTTTAAATGCAAAGCACTAAAACGTAGAAAAGTACAAATTTTGGTCAATTCTGACGAATTATGTTTATCCTAATGGCAAACAGTTTGGAGCCTGATCAGACACCGGGTTACCTGGCGTCTGATCTGGTTCCAAACTGTTTGTTATGCAAATAATAGTTTTAAGCTAAACGCGTTTATTGGCAAAGAATAACATTTTCCCCACTTAACTGTAGCACATCATCAATGATAGATACAAGATGGGTATGATCTAGTACAGTGGAGAAAACGTTTTTCCTCCCCCTTTAACCCTTTTGCACCCAGTGGATTCTTCCATCCTTATTATACATATATGCACTGGATTAGTCCATTTTTGACTTGTTTAAAATTTCGTTTTAGTTTTGTTTTATATTGAAATTGCTATCAGCAAACAGTGTAGACTCTGCTCAGACGCCACCTTATGCAGTGTATGATCAGAGTTTACTCTTTGTCTATGTCCTACAGTGGAGAATCTGTTATTCTTTCCCGATTAAACGCAAACGTACGCAAACGCAAAGCACTAAAACGTAGAAAAGAACAACTTTTGGACAATTCTGATATTTCATGTTTATCATGGTGGCAAACAGTTTGGAGCCTGATCAGATGCCGGGTTACCCGGCGTCTGATCTGGCTCCAAACTGTTTGCACTGCAAATAATAGTTTTAGCGTAATCGCATTTATTGGGAAAGAATAACACATTCTCCACTGTATTTACGGGACGCTAGTCACAAATGGGTTAAAAGAAAAGAAAAGCAAACACAATGTGATAAAAATCATGAAATATATGAAAATACAGATATTTGAAAATATTGATCATTTATTAAAATCTGAATGGCAAACAGTTTTGAGACTGATTTACTTGGCATCTGATCTAGCTGCAAATGCTTGAAATGTTTAATCACACATTTACTCCTATATTAGGAAACAATAACGTACGTCTTCTCTCCTTTATAACATGGAAAAGTATTTCACAATTGACAAATTCCTTGGAATTTTTTAAATACAGTCGAAACTCGATGCTTCGAACTCGCTTTAATCGATCGTACTAATATTTCATAAGTTTAATTTAAATAATTCCATCTCGATTAAGTCGAACATACCCGGCATATTTCAAAGTTAAAACGTGGCTAAGCCACGTTTTAACTTTGAAATATGGGTATGATCGAACTAACGCGAGTTCGAATTATCGAGTTTCGAGAACTTTCGACTGCATTTTACCTTGTTAATTTTGAATACTGTTTTAACACAAGCTAGGTCGTTCATTTCACTGACTTGCAAAATACCGTAAAACCTCTCTATTATGACCACTAAATTATGTTAATTATTAGGGTGTTTACGGTAGGTGACCGCTTAATGCAAGGTGACAATGAAACAGAAAGCTCCTTTAGGAGCTTTCTGTTTCACTGTCACTTTGCTTTAAGCTGTCACCTCTCTATTATACAATCAATAAGCCTTCGTTTAATGGTCGTAATGGCGAGGGTTTACTGTATTGTAAAGCTCTACAAAATCTTTCTGAATTAACTTCTTCTAGTGCACATGTTTTTCGTACAATATTAGTTATTGAGTTAACGCATGGGGTCCTAGCAACGAGTATACTGGTCATTTACAAACAGTATACATGTATGTACCTGCAAAGAGTACACTTAACCTGGGCAAACAATGTAGACCCAGATCTAATGGCTCAAGTAACCCTCTGATCAGGGTCTGCAATGTTTGACATTTTGCAATATGTAGTAAAATTCAACCTTAAATAGTCAATAGTGGACTATACTTAATTAGGAACTGGAATTTTCCATTTGAAATTCCAGGGATGACCGAGTTAACTCAGAATGGGAGACCATCGATATGGCCATTGTCCCTAATATCGTGAGGTAGCCTCCCTTGTCAACGGGACCCTGCAGTTTTACAGTTTTTCTATTCATTTCAGCGCCACAATAATAATAATAATAATAATAACGACTTTATTTCATGTGGATTACATATTTGGTATCGAACAAACAAACCAATTTTCAATATGGTCCACACAAAAAATTAACATATATACAACACGAAGGAACACAATTACAAATCAGTATTTTTTTTAAAACTTTTTCAAACAGAGTGGACCCTGAAAAGACAGTTCCTATAGGAGCTCTCCACAGGAAATAATCGCGATTTTAACCCCTTCACATTCATGCTGCCGCCTGCTTCTGAATGTTTGATATTTTATCAATTATTGGTGCAATCTAACATGTCCACCACTATCACAGTTGCATTGTACAGTGTTCCCTCTCTACAACGAGACCCAATGGGAGGCACATATTGCGTGCGTTGTTCGGAGGGTGTCATAGGGAGGAAAAATTAAGACTTGGCTTACATTTGCAAACAGCTTGAATCCAGATCAGACGCCGCGTAACGCGGCGTCTGATCTGGATTCAATCTGTTTGTCACTCGTCATTAGATTTATTCTACCAAAATACAATGTACATGTATCCACTTATATGTAACTTTGAGAAAAACAGCAGACGACAATTTTAAGCAGACGATATTGCAGCAGTAAAAACGCTAGACATTATTGGCTTGTTTAGGGAACTGTGGCAAGGGTCGTTGTAATGAGGGAGTCGTTGTTGGGAGGGCCGTTCTAGGGAGGGAAGACTATACATCGTTACACGTTAGGGCTAGGGCTCGTTTTATGAAACGTCGTTCGACAAAAACGGTCGTAAGTCAAAACTTTAAAATACAACTAATTTCTTACTTCTCAATCTAATCCTGTCTTGTGACATCTCTTTGGAATCGTCTTGAGAAATAAATAATAATTGATAATTTTAGAATCTGACTTAAGACCATTTTTGTCGTACGACATTTCATAAAACGGGCCCCAGAGTCACCATTGGAGACTGCAGACTTCAAGTCGTTATGTCTAATAAGGATCTAGAATTAAAATGCAAGAACATGAGGCGTGTCTCTGTGAAAGTAAATGCGTTAACACATTGAACCCTAGCCACGAATATACTCGTTATTAACAAATAGTCTACATGTGAAGAGTACATTTGTCCTACGCAAACAGTGTACACCATGATCAGAGAGATTCTGAAAGAGCCCTCGGACCAGGGTATGTACTGTTTGTAAATTTACAGTACACCATGTTTTGTTAAGATAAAAAATGACCCGGGATTAAACTTAATTGAGAATTGGAAATTTCTATGAAAACTTTCAGGGAAGAATGAGTTCAAAGGTGCTTTTGTGAAAAACGGAATGGATTCTGAACAAAAGGCAGAGATTTTAGGATAGTTCACAACCAAACTTGCTTTGAGCGTACATTCAGCATGTAGCTACAATGTAGCTACATGTACTTAATTTCAGGTGACTACTTAATAAAGAATAACGATAATAAAAAACCCTGTTCAACTGCACCAACTCCTATGGTGCGACCACTCACCAGAATCGACTCAACGAGTGGTGTAGACATAAAGATTTTAGTTTTTGAAATGTCTTCCCCCCCCCCCCCCCCCCCCCACCACCACCCCTCTCCCCCATTTTATTTTCACATGACAAACTGAATAGGCGTTAACCCCTTCACTGCTAGGGTTCCATCTGCTTATAGTGTGTGTCTGCTTGTCCTTCTAAAATGTGGATGGTATACTATACTACAGTGGAGAGTCTGTTATTCTTTCCCAATAAACGCGTTTACGCTAAAACTATATTTGCAGTGCAAACAGTTTGGAGCCCGATCAGACGCCGGGTTACCCCGGCGTCTGATCAGGCTCTAAACTGTTTGCCACCAAGATAAACAAGAATTATCAGAATTTTCCAAAAGTTGTTCTTTTCTACGTTTTAGTGCTTTGCGTTTGCGTACGTTTGCGTTTAAACGGGAAAGATTAACAGATTCTCCACTGTATTACACACTTGATTTTCGCAAATGTACAGTAAAAACTCTTTATTACGACCAATAAAATGTATTGAGTATTAGGTGTACAAACCAGTTGACTGCTTAAAGCAAGGTGACAGTAAAACAGAATGCTCATTAAAGGTCTTTCTGTTTACCGTCGCCTTGCTTTAAGCTGTCCCCTGTATTTCATACAATTAGCCTTCTTTTTGTGGTCGTTTTATATTGTTTTGCTGTCAAAAGTGTTCCGCGTAAGAAACATGTACTATTTTGAAACAGGGTTACAGGTACCGTAAGGTATGGGATTATTAAAGTGGAGAATCTGTTATTCTTTCCCGTTTAAACGCAAACGTACGCAAACGCAAAGCACTAAAACGCAGAAAAGTACAACTTTTGGACAATTCTGATAATTCATGCCAGTTTATATTGGTGGCAAACCGTTTGGAGCCAGATCAGACGCCGGGTTACCCGGCGTCTGATCTGGCTCCAAACTGTTTGTAAATGAAAAACTAGTTTTAGCGTAAACGCGTTTATCGGGAAAGAATAACAGATTCTCCACTGTAGTATTACAATGGAGAAAACGTCATTGTTTCCCGTTTAAACGCGAACGCATCGCAGTAAATGTATAAAACGACACCCTGTTGACAATTCTGACTAGGTATTTATTTCACTCTGAGTCGCAAACATTTTGAAACCTGATCAGACGCCGGGTTTCCCGGTGTCTTATCTGGTTCCAAACTGTTTGCAATGGAAATGATAGATTGAGCGTGAACGCGTTTATTGGGAAAGAATAAATAACGTCTTAAGATAAGTATCTACTGTAACGTTGTTATTTCAATTTTGAATGACATTTGCACAATAATATCACAATTGTCCATTATCGCCATTCGTTTCTCTAACAATACCAATTTGCCATCTAGTTTTCAGTGTCTTGATAAATACATGTAGCACACGCCTCTTGACAAGTCACAAGAGTCGAACTCGCTCAACTCATTGAACCCTAGTCACGCATATATGCGTCATTTGCAAACGGCGTACCTGTGAGGAATAAACTTGTCCTATGCAAACAGTGTAGACCCTGATCAGAGTGTACACTGTTTGCCATTTTGACATATATTGTAAAAATCATACCTAAAATATAAAAAATGGACTAGACTAAATTCAAAACTAGATTTGTCATTTTGAGGTTTCAGGGAGGACAAGGATTGTTAATTGAATTTACCCGTATTTCTACTGTTTAATTTCGATAAGTTGAGCTCGCTTAACCCTTTGAACCCTAGTCCCGCATATAGGCGTCCTTTTCAAACAGTGTACTTGTGAATAGTACACTTGTCCTGTGCAAACAGTGAAGACCCAGATCAGAGGGCTCCGAAAGGAGCCCTCTGATCAGGGTCTTCACTGTTTGTCATAATGCCAAACATTGAAAAAATTAACCCTTAAAAGGTCAGAAATGGACTAGACTAAATTGGAAACTGGAATTGTCCATTTAAAGTTTCAGGGAGGAAAGAGTTAAGTCAAACATATCCGTATGTCAAATTTAAAACTTTACGAATTCAAGTTTTAAACCAGTTTCTCCACAAAAACATGTACCCATTTTTTACACCAATGCTTTATTCGTTCCTTGCTTAAAATAGTTCCACTTCATATAAACATGAAATATGCACCATAATATCTTATATCCTATAGCAGTGGGGTAGTTTAAAGCAGGCTTGAAGAAAAGCATAATGCTAATAAGGAATATTTGGTTTTGCTTTCAGTCCGCTTTAAGCAATTATCTGTCTTTGATACTGAAAAGAATCTAATATGGGGGAGGATTAAGCGAATTCGAGTCATGGAATGTCGACTATAATTTAAAATAAGTGTCTGCCTCGTTAAAACTACAGTGCTCCCTCTCTGCAACGACACCCAATTGGAGACACAGATATGTGTTCGGAGGGAGTCGTTATAGGGAGGGAAAATTAAGACTTGGCTTAAATTTGCAAACAACTTGAAAGGCGTAACGCGGCGTCTGATCTGGATTCAAGCTGTTTGTCACTCATCATTATATTTTTTCTATCAAAATGTCCACTTATATGTACCTTTGAGAGAAAAAAAAGCTTTAGACATAATTGTCCTGTTTAGGGAACTGCGGCTAGAGTCGTTGTAGGGAGGGAACATTGTACTCTGTATTACAATAGCACAATTGTTTTACAATGTTTGACTTCAATATTGTCTGTATAAAACACTGTTTGTCTACTTACAGTGGAGAATCTGTTATTCTTTCCCGTTTAAACGCAAACGTACGCAAAGCGCTAAAACGTAGAAAAAAACAACTTTTGGACAATTCTGATATTTCATGTTTATCTTGGTTGTAAACAGTTTGGAGCCTGATCAGACGCCGGGTAACCCGGCGTCTGATCTGGCTCCAAACTGTTTGCACAGCAAATAAACATTTTAGCGTAAACGCGTTTATTGGGAAATAATAACAGATTCTCCACTGTAACTGTCGTCTTTTATTTCACTGTATTTCGGATATTTGCCTCGATGTAACATTTCTATCGTAAGGTGAATGGAAATTGAAACAACTCATTCGCCACTGAGACTTTTATTGGAAAATTCCAGTTACAGGGGAGAAAACGTTATTCTTTCCCGTTTAAACGCAAACAAAACGCAAACGCCAAACACTAAAATGTAGAAAATGTCAATTTTTAGATATTTCTTACAATTCATTTTTATCTGAGTGGCAAACAGTTTGGAGCCTTATCAGACGCCGGGTTACCCGGCGTCTGATCTGGCTCCAAACTGTTTGCAGTGGAAATAAACGTTTTAGCGTAAACGCGTTTATTGGGAAAGAATAACACATTCTCCACTGTGACAATTAAGTCTAGTCTATTTTTTTACTATGTAAGAATGAAATGACAGGCCGTGCTGACCCTGATCAGAAGGCTCTACTAGAAGACATTTGATCTGGGTATACACTGTTTGAAAAGTGCAAGTGCACTCTTTATAGGTACATTGTTTGTTAATGACAGAGTATACTCGTCTCTATGATTTGATTTGTTAGCCCTTGCACCACAGTAGTTGAGTACAGCATCATTTTATTTACAGTTACTCGGCATCTGATCAGGATTCAAACTGTTTGACACACATCGTTGTCTGTTTAAGAATATACAAGGAATCGTACCAAGGCATACCGTATACCGGTACCTTTACATACATGTAAGATGAACTAATGCATTAATTCCTGTATTTGTTTGTCCTTAAAGTATTGTTAATTAAAGTTTGAACAGCAAAATATGCAAAGTACGTTTAAACTATTTAATCTGCAAAAAGGCTTAGAGTAACAGTTACTGTATCTGTCGTTTTGTTTATTATTGCAATCAGCATATCAAACAATTTGAATCCAGGTGAGACGCCGAGTAACTTGGCGTGTCATCTGGATTCAAACTGTTTGCAACAATTGTCACTTGTAAATTTGTTCGTAACTTGCTAAAGTTTTACTGTTCGGAAATACATTCGTTAAGTGCGTTTGTGTGACGTAAGTAACTACTGACGTATATGCCCAGGCAGCGAGTCACATGGAGTCGGGCCAGTGTTTAATTTGCTCAGCATTCGTATAGTACTGTTCTCATGTTATAAAACATTTGTGACAAAATATTTAAAAGATGCTAGGACAAAGTCAGTACATATTATTAGCGCATATGTATTTATACTTTTGTCTTTGTTTCTACAAGACGTATGCTGGGAGCATTGCCCAGATCAAAGTGACTGATTGGAAACGATGTGACGTCATTGCTTTTGTAACTATATGGAATATTTCCATCAGACCGTGCTTACTGGAATGCAGAGTACGGAAAAGTTGCAAAGCGTTTACATTCATGCGAATTCGTAGAATATGTGAGCTACTCAAGACTGACTTGTATGATGAAACAGGCGACGGCAATATGTCGTGCATATATGTCAGGATGAATGACAACGCTGTGGAGCACCGGGTAAGGTACCCGAATACTTGTTTTTTAGCCCATTGCTCCATACAGTCACCTTTTAACGCCTTTAATTAATTCATCCACTGAAGAAAATATCCCCACTTTAAACAGTCATGAATGCGCACTATAAGAAATATTATCTATATCCTAGCAAATATACTGTTATAGAAAGCCTAAAAGGTTGACTGGGAGAAAACTCCAATTATATATGTTTGTACAATACAGTGAAGCTTGTGTTGGGCGGCCACTCGGTAGAGTTTATTTAAGACCTATATCTGAATGGGTGAATGTTAGGCGCAGCACCGAATAATGGCGGAAAACATTGTTTTTGTTTTGCGTTATGCGGCCGCCTGTATTTGCAGATACATGAAGTTAGGCTTACTCATACAGTGGTCGTTCAACACAAGCTTTTACACACTTCGTTAATATTTCAATGCTTTATGTATATTTATCACATATAACTTAATTATTCTATTTAGTCACATATGAAAATATGTAATGTTTAGTTGCAAAATCTGTATATATGTGATACTTGCTTATCTTCATGAATGGTGGAAAACAATAAATACATGATATGCAACCAAGAAGCATAGCTGTAAGACGAGAATTTAGTCATTTCATTTAATATATTTTGGGTAAATATGTAAAAGACAATATCATGCGAAATGGCCACGGGTCTTCACATGGGAAAAATTACTATGTGTGATGGCATAACATTGATGCTATTGCATTTTCTACGAAGGTTTTACATTGTCTGACATGGTGAAAGGTAGATTGCTGAAGACGAACAAAACGCAAACGTAGTACAATATGATGGAATCGGCAACATAAAAAATGTTTAGTACAGTGGAGAATCTGTTATTCTTTCCCGTTTAAACGCAAACGTACGCAAACGCAAAACACTAAAACGTAGAAAAGAACAACTTTTGGACAATTCTGATATTTCATGTTTATCTTGGTGGCAAACAGTTTGGAGCCTGATCAGACGCCGGGTTACCCGGCGTCTGATCTTGCTCCAAACTGTTTGTATTGGAAATAATAATTTTAGCGTAAACGCGTTTATTGGGAAAGAATAACACATTCTCCACTGTACCTAATCTGAATGACAAACATTTTTGAAGCCTAACCATGCACGGATAATCTCGACGTCTGATTGGTTGAAAACTGTTTGCTATTGACATACAGGTTTTAACATAAACACACATACTAAAAATGAAAAACATATTCTCCATTCTATAAGATTTATCTGCATTCTTTCTAACATGCATTTGCCGACATTATTTACTTGTCGAATAAGCTGTTTTGGACCGTCTCAGTAAAATACAAATGGTGAGGGTCATTGAAGACGTAGTATTGTTGTCCCTTCCCCATATATATTTTCTGTTAAACGAGATGTTGTTTATACCTGTAGTAGTGCCATTACAAATGACGTCATTTGGTACCCAGCTTTATGCAGCGCTTGTGGACGACCAGCACTGGCTAGGAACCAAAATATATTGTACAATAGCCTAGTAGGGTATCATCAAAATGATGCTTACTTTTACTATGAGGGGGTTTAAGTATAAACGACAATAAGATATGTTCAAACTTAACTACGCTGTTTTGCATGATAAAATAAGTGTTATGTTGTATACTGAAACAAGCATCTCTATTACGACAACTAAAACGAAGGCTAATTGATTGTATAAAAGACAGGTGGCATCTTAAAAAGGAGCTTTCTGTTTACTGCCATAATGCTTTAAGCGGTCACCTGTCATAAACACCTAATAAATAACACAATTGTGTGGTCGTAATAGAGGTGTGTGTTTTTTTTTTTTTACTGAATATTGAATTGCCATTTGAAGGTCCAAAGCCAATGCACAAATTGTCTCGCCAAGTTTGTGTGTGAACTGTCGTCTGGACATTGTGTGTATCAAGGTATGTTTTCAGCCCTCAGCATTTGTAACAGTATCATCCCTATAGCATGTATTACCATCTTCTGTTACCGACCATTTAAAGTACCGCCTTAACGTGTGTTTCAAAGCAGAATTAACTCATAAACCCCCAGTGCCACGTTGTCTTTTTTTACGGCTTTAGCCGGAAAACATTTATACCACATCTCCAAAAATTTGAACAAACCTAGCGACCATAATAAGCAAGCTCTCTTGTCAGTGTTTGCAAACTTTGCATTGTTTGTTATATTGCAATTTGTTGTAGAAAACACATCTAAATAGTCATAAATGGACTACACTCAAATGAAAACTGGAATTGTCCAGTTTCAGGGGCCAATGCGATAAGGTAATATGACAGAATGCAAATGAAATGCAATTAATAATGGAAAATGCGGTTTGTTTTTGGAAGTTGTGGCGGTTTATTTCTATGTGAGTGGCAAATATTTAGGGACCTCATCGGACGCCGCGTTATCGGGTATCTAATATGAACTGTTTGCAATGTAAATAATTGTTTTAGCGTAAATGCGTTCATTGGGAAAGAGTAATGTCTTCTGCAGTACAGGCCTATCACCTCGAAGAGTTAAAGATAATGAAAACCAAATTTGGCCAAAAACTTTTGTTTTGTAAATCTGTCGTTTATTAGTTTAAGAACAGTTTTGTTAAAAACACAGACATTTCCATGGACAGAATAGAAAAAGCGATGGAAAATATATGAATAACTAAGATTCTGTGATTTTTCTTTTCTTTGCAAATACAATGTACACCATTCTGTTTTCAGTCTCTTTCATATTGTTCAGTCGAACTTCGATATCTCGAACTCGGTTATGTCGAACATACCAGTATTTCAAAGTTATAACGTGGCTAAGCCACGTTTTAACTTTGAAATACGGGTTTGTTCGACTAAACCGAGCATGAAGTAATGTAATTCATGTATCGAAATACCGGGTAGTTCGAAGTAAGCGAGATCGAGATATCGAAGTTCGACTGTATCTTATTGTTAACAATTGACTTATTGGGTATTTTCTAGATAGCTATTTATTATTTTTTATTTTTTTGTGACAGTTTCGGTTCTCCGTTGGAGAACTTTCAGTAGACTGTGGATTTCGCATTAACAGAAAAAGCGGAGAACCGAAACTGCCACCAAGCAAAACAAAATGGATAAGTAACTAGAACTATCAATCTTGATGAACTTCTTTTGAATGCTTCATATTACAATAAAATGTCACTATTACAAAGGGAGGTTTAAGATAAAACACTCCTAGTTAGTTCGAGTCAATGTCAAGGATAGATCAGTACGAAATGTCAGTTGACGAGAATGGCCAGTCAAACTGCGAAGAGTACCGATATTGACCAACATTGGTCTGATCTCATAAGGGATGCGCTACCTCAAATATTTCGGTTGTGTCAGTCAGATGGATGTTAAACGCAAGTTACAAGCAAGCATAAAGTTCTTATAAATAAGCATTGTTATATTCAGTAAATCGAACTCGCTTGTTCGAACAAACCCATATTTAAAAGTAAAAATGTGGATAAGCCAAATTTAAATTTGAAATAGGGGTATGTTGGACTCAAGCGAGATCGACTTATCGAAATTAAACTTATGAAGTACTGGTAAGATCAATTTAAGCGAGTTCGAAGTATCGAGTTTCGACTCTCTTTATGTTGTGCATATTTATAATATTTTGTAGAATGTGAGATATTCTCTGTATTACACGGTACCGTGGTTGGGAACATGAACAGTGTTGGATCAACTGTGATAACAGTACCAGAAACTGGCTACACCTTGGGTGAACAGAGTCCCCGATCCGTGTGCATGTCAAATGGTACCTGGGATAATATACCCGTGCCTGAAATAGTAGGTAGGTGGAACATGGGACAACTGATATATCAGTGCTTGAAATACATGTACAGTGGAGAATCCGTTATTCTTTCCCGTTTAAACGCAAACGTACGCAAACGCAAAGCACTAAAACGTAGAAAAGAACAATTTTTGGACAATTCTGATAATTCATGTTTATCTTGGTGGCAAACAGTTTGGAGCCTGGTCAGACGCCGGGTTACCCGGCGTCTGATCTGGCTCTTTAGTTTTAGCGTAAACGCGTTTATCGGGAAAGAAAAACAGATTCTCCACTGTAGTCGGTAGGTTGCACCTGGGACATTTAATATATCAGTGTTTGAAATACATGTAGTCGGTAGGTTAAACCTGGGACATTTAATATATCAGTGCTTGAAATACATGTAGTCGGTAGGTTAAACCTGGGACATTTAATATATCAGTGCTTGAAATACATGTAGTCGGTAGGTTAAACCTGGGACATTTATAAACCCGTGCCTGAAATAGATGGTATATTGAATATGGGATGTAGTGGGTAGGTTGCTGTGCCTGAAATGGTCGTTAGGTGATCAGTGTTTGAAATAGTCGGTAGGGGTGGCACCTTGGACAATATATCAGTGTTTGAAATAGTCGGAAGATGGCACCTTGGACAATATACCAATGTCTGAAGTAATAGGTATCAACAGATATTATACTCGTCTCTAGGTATGAATGGTGCTTGTATCAATATGCATTGAACTGCTGCTAGGTGGCACCAGGGACAATTTGCCGCTGCCTAAAAAAGTCGGTAGGTGGCTTCTGCAGCATAATGCTCTATATAATGTCAAGCGTTATCTAGTATAACCAAGGGTTCAGTACAGAGGCTGGCTTTCAGTTTGCAAAATAGCTATAAACACCGTTTTAATTTCAACAGACAAATATTGCATAAAATGAAGCTTTTTGTAATGCAATGATCAACAAATAAACTTCATTGATAGACAGTCTTAACTACTTCACACCTAAAACTTCAAACGGACGATTGCAGTTTGCAATTAAGTATTGTCCATTAAATAAATATTATTGTTTTTTATATATTTTCAAAATGGCAAATACAGTGGAGAAAACGTTATTCTTTCCCAATAAACGCGTTTACGCTAAAACTATTATTTGCACTGCAAACAGTTTGGAGCCAGATCAGACGCCGGGTAACCCGGCGTCTGATCAGGCTCCAAACTGTTTGCCACCAAGATAAACATGAAATATCAGAATTGTCCAAAAGTTGTTCTTTTCTACGTTTTAATGTTTTGCGTTTGCGTACGTTTGCGTTTAAACGGGAAAGAATAACAGATTCTCCACTGTATTGTCCATTAAATAAATATTAAGGGTATTGTTTTTTATATATTTTCAATATGGCAAATAGTTAAGACCCTGATTTGATGTCTGTTCTAGGAGCCCTTTGATATTGGTCTACACCGTATGCCTATGATACTTGTATTATTGATAGGTAAACTGTTTGTACATGACGAGTATACTCGTCTCTAGGATTGGATGGGTTAACTGACTGAGCTGTTTTCCTTTTCGTCTGTTTTCAGTGCAATGTGAAAGCGGTTGGTACCTCCTAGCTGAGACAATGTCGTGCTATTTGAAATACACTAACAGTCGACGTTATGAAGATGCCAAAGTAATAGCCTTTTCTTGTTCACGTGGGACGGGTCACTGTACTCGTATTCATTTAAGTTAAAAACATTTCTATTACGAATATGTTTGAAGCAATGTGAGAGTAAAACAGAAATATTTCTGTTTTACTGGTACAGTGGAGAATCTGTTATTCTTTCCCGTTTAAACGCAAACGTACGCAAACGCAAAGCACTAAAACGTAGAAAAGAACAACTTTTAGACAATTCTGATAATTCTTGTTTATCTTGGTGGCAAACAGTTTGGAGCCTGATCAGACGCCGGGTTACCCGGCGTCTGATCTGGCTCCAAACTGTTTGCACTGCACTGCAAATAATAGTTTTAGCGTAAACGCGTTTATTGGGAAAGAATAACAGATTATCCACTGTACCTTGCTTTAAGCTGTCACATGACTTATACAATCAATTATCCTTCTTTTTAGTGGTCGTAATAGAGAGGTAAAAGTAATAGTTCTTACTTGTTCACATGAGGCGGGTCACTTTTTTGTTTTAGTATTATCATTATTATTAATCATTTTCAGCGGAGAAGGTGTTGTTCTTCCTTGTTTAGGGGCCTCCGTGGCCTAGTGGTATAGCCACTGTGACTTACATCACTAAGCTCCTCACCGCTGTGAGTTCGAATCCCAGTAGGGTCGTTCGGATTTTTCATGTGGGGAAGCCTTCCAGCTGGCTTGCGGAAGGTCGGTGGTTCTACCCAGTTTCCGATTTGTGCCTGAAACAGTGCATAAAGGACGTCTGGGGTCTTCCTCCACCTGTAATTAGCTGCACGTCGCGATATGACTGAAATACTGTTGAAAGCGACGTTAAATCAAATCAAATTAAATCTTCCTTGTTTAAACGAAACGCAAATGCATTGCAGTAAGATAAGGAAAATTTCAATTTTCAGAAAATTTTAACTATTCATTTTGACTCGAATTGCAAACAATTAGAGCCTGGTCAGACGCGGGTTACCCGGTGTCTGATCTGGCTCGAAACTGTTTGCAATGAGCGTGATGTTTTAAGCATAAACGCTTTTATTGGGAAAAAATAACGTCTTCTCCACTGTAGTGCAGGACTAAGCCTCTAGACCCGTTTGCAAAATGCTGTTGAGAGAGTTTCTCACTTGATGTGAGTTGACGAGACCCTAGACATTACAAATCACCGAGGTGCTTGTCTGCCACACTGTCACGTTTCCCATAATATCCAAATCCAATATGGCCGCCGCCAGCCATTTTGGAAAAGCTAACTTTTTTGTTTTTTGGAGAATAAATAAGTGTAATACCTCTAAATTGATTGTTTTTTGGTGTGGAACTCATTTCTGCTGCCCTTTGTGCAATCTGGGGTGTCTTTGATTTGAAAAAAGTCAAATTTCACATTAGTCAAATCCAATATGGCCGCCGCCAACCATGTTGGAAAAGCTTTTTTCGTTGTTTTTTTAATAAAAATCAAATATAATACTTCTAAATTGATATTTTTTTAGAGTATAACTCATTTCTGATTCCCTTTGTGCAATATGGGATGTCTTTGATTTGGAATGATCAAGTTCCACGATAGCAAAATCCAATATGGCCGCCGCAAGCCATGTTAAAAAAGCTAACTTTTTTCCTTTTTTGGAGAATAAACCAATGTTATACCTCTCAATTGATAATTTTTGGGTGTTGAACTCATTTCTGATGCCTTTTTTGCGATCTGGGATGTATTTGATTCGGAAAACCTGTGAAAACCCGGCACGAAATGACTTTGGAACTACATGTGTATCTAATCAATTGTTGATGCTTTATTGATGTATCTTTCCATGCATGTGTAACAAGGTGTTATATATTCTGCCCCGGCCCTACCGCCTGTCCATGGGCCTGTGGTAGTCTTAGTGGTTAGGATAAAAGCCTCTTACCTCAGGACGTAGGATTGAGTCCCGCTCACTGTCGTGTTTTCTCTGTCTAATGTCAGAGAGTTGCCATTTACTTACATCTTGTTTACATACTGACTACTGCTGTTCAAGCTAAGCCAAAGGTCGTTAATGTATCAAAAAGACATTGAACTTGACCTTTTCAAACCAATGACTCTCCATATTGAACAAAGGACCTCAGAGAGGAAATGGGTTAAACACAAGCAATAACCAATTAAGATATACATGTATTACATGTATATTTGATCTTTCTTAATTATTATTTTTTTAAATTAGCTTTTCCATCGTGGTTTGCGGCTGCCATATTAGATTTTGCTATTGTGGAACTTGACCTTTCTGAATAAAAAACACCTAAGATTGCACAAAGGGCATCAGAAATAAGTTCCACACCAAAATATTATTAATTTAGAGGTATTACATTTGATAATTCTCCAAAAAAGAAAAAAAATAGCTTTTTCAACATGGTTGCGGCGGCCATATTGGATTTTGCTTCTTTTGGAACTTGATCTTTCCAAAGCAAAGACATCCTAGATTGCACAAAGGGCATCAGAAATGAGTTCTACTCTAAAATATAATCAATTTAGAAGTATAGCATTTGATTTTTGTCCAAAAAACAACAAAATTAGCTTTTTCAACATGGTTTGCGGCGGCAATTTTGGATTTGGCTATTGTGAAACTTGACCTTTCCGAATCAAATACATCCCAGATTGCACAAAAGGCCTCAGAAATGAGTTCAACACCCAAACATTATCAATTGAGAGGTATTACATTGGTTTATTCTCAAAAAAAGAAACAAAATTAGCTTTTTTAACATGGCTTGCGGCGGCCATATTGGATTTGGTTTTTGTATCACTTGATCTTTCCAAATCAAAGACATCCCAGATTGCACAAAAGGCATCAGAAATGAGTTCAACACCCCAAAATTATCAATTGAGAGGTATTACATTGGTTTATTCTCCAAAAAAGGAAAAAAGTTAGCTTTTTTAACATGGCTTGCGGCGGCCATATTGGATTTTGCTATCGTGGAACTTGATCTTTCCAAATCAAAGACATCCCAGATTGCACAAAGGGCATTAGAAGTGAATTATACTCTAAAAAATAATCAATTTAGAAGTATTATATTTGATTTTTCTTAAAAAAAAACAACGAAAAAAGCTTTTCCAACATGGTTGGCGGCGGCCATTTTGGATTTGGCTAATGTGAAATTTGACCTTTCCAAATCAAAGACACCCCAGATTGCACAAAGGGCAGCAGAAATGAGTTCCACACCAAAAAACAATCAATTTAGAGGTATTACACTTATTTATTCTCCAAAAAACAAAAAAGTTAGCTTTTCCAAAATGGCTGGCGGCGGCCATATTGGATTTGGATATTGTGGGAAACGTGACAGTGTGGCAGACAAGCACCTCGGTGATTTGTGATGTCTATGGTCTCGTTAACTCACATCAAGTGAGAAACTCTCTCAACAGCATTTTGCAAACGGGTCTTCAGGTCAGGTACAGGACTACTGTATATATATGCTTCTTAACCCTTTACCCAATAACCCGTTTATAACATTAAATACAGGTGGTCACTTAAAGCAGGTTGAAAGTAAAGCAGAATGTGCCTTAAGGCACATTCTACTTTACTTTCAGCCTGCTTTGAACTACCATCTGCTTTGTTATATAAAACATTTGTTTTGGTAATTGTTCATAAGGGTATAAACTGGAACTATTTTCTTCAGCGGAGGAATAAATTAAATACGCTAAAAGTCGCTTCTATAGGGGAAAGGGTTAACCCAAAATACCAAAATATAATGGAGAAATAAAAGCAAACAGCAATCGTTTAATTGGGCCAAAATGCAGGCGAAATGATATAGATGATATTGAATGAATGTGTTTTCAGTAGTGAATTTATTGAACGAATTGGATAGAGTTATATGTTGCGATCCTTGAAGAGCAACATATTACTCTTACCCAGCGAGTTTAATATTATATTTATCACATGAACAACAAAAGACACAAAACTCTGAATGTTCTTACTTTCACTTTTGCCTCAGCTGTTAGGAAAACGATTCTTTATATTCAATATTTAAATTTAGATTAAATCTTAAAAGTGTTACCTATTGAATAAAATTATTATTTGACGCTTGGTTTTGTTTTTGGAATTACGTCATTATATGATGAGATGACGTCATTATGATCTAAAATAACCATTTGTTCTTGCTACAAGATGTATTATTCTTCCTTTTCTCCTTTTTTGAGTCACTTTTAAAACTACGAAAGGTTTTTCCTGGCTTGCTCGGGAGGAAGAACACACATATATAAACCCGTTGGACGCTTGGAAATGTTTCGTTGACTCGTGGCATTACCCGTTTGTGTTACTGTCTCGTAGTAATACAATATTTTGGTTTCTTGAAAATTAGTATAAAATATATGCACAGTGTGCCATACGATGTATATTGCACTCTATATTTTGCAGGTTTATGTGATAAAAGGATATAAATGTATTGAGCTGCCGAAGTACATCTATTGTCTGAGCGGAGTTATTATTGACATAACAATGGCTGACATACGAGGGTAGTTTGAAAAGTTTTGATACTGGATCAATAACTTCATTATAATAAGTGCAAAATGCATGAGTTATATATCATTTTAAAGAACAATTCTTTGCCGACACGATGGTATAATGCACGATAAGATCGCATTACTCGATCAGCCCAAACATGAACCTAAATTACCCCTTCTCGAGGATACTGGACCTTTTTGTGTATTGTATAGTTAATTTTCAGAACACAATTTGATACTATAATTATAGTTACGGCTTTAGTATTTTGAATGAGTTTATGGAATTTTCTGTCAGATAAAATCAGACAATTATGCAAACACTAGACAGTTTTAAATGTTATTATAATATAAAATATCAAATAAGAGCTAATACTAATCACGTACTGAAAATATAATAATAAAATTAATCTACTGCTATGTATAAAAGTATACTCAATTCCAAAAGAAACTGTGCACTTTGTTTTCTGTAATTATTCATTGACCATAAGCTTGAAAGTCTACGTATTTGGTACCAAAGTTTAGATCAGATCACGAACACTATGGCAGTTATTTCAGACTTTGGAATGCGGTCGTTTAAAGTCAATTATTTTAACAAGAAAAAACGAAGTGTTAATATCAAAGTTGCAAAGTAACTCTGAGATTCAGACTGTGTTCATTAGGGAATTTTATGTAGGTTAAGTTGTAATCTGATGATAATTTTTGTCAGTATCGTATGAGTCCATCTTTGCTCATGATGCAAGTGGAAATTGGAAATCGTGTAGACCTTACGAGACGTCTAATATCGACGTCGGGAATGAAACGTTGTCCTATCCCTAAGTTAGAGCATTTTCAAATTCCATAAGATCTTTTCTCCTAAAACCCCGCGTGCGAGCCTGATGGTGCCTAAGAATATTATAAGATCTATCAGAAGTGAAATACAAGTCCACTTCCGTCACCCCAAGCGGAAATGACGTCATACACCCTGCAAACAAGCGAACAATGACGTCCTGTCAAGAGCCGTCCCACAAAGGGTCCCCTATCCCGGATGGGTGTCCGAGCTTGCCGTAGTCAACACAATACGGTCTGCTTGCTGATACCGTACTGTTTTGCAGAACTAGACGCTTTTTGAAAACGACGCCGAAGTAAAGTCAACGTTACACATTCGTTTGTTGACATGCTGTTCTAGGTGTCTGTGTACTATCTGCGTCGATCTGCAGCTCCACTTGTTTGTTGAAAACGTTTGCGCAACCGAATGATTGTGTTTCTTTAGTATCCTAACGTCCTACTCCCGTTAGTGACGTCGTTATGAACAAGCTCCGTAAAGACCCCAATTTGCTAATTTTCATTCAATTTCAGCAAGTTCGTTGTGAACCGATGTGAAGTTAAATGTGTTTTTAGCTCGCCTGAACGAAGTACATGACGAGCTATTGCAATACCCCGGTGTAGTCGTCGTCGTTGTCGTCGGCGTCGTCGTGAACGGCGTAAACAATTTTAAGAAAATGTCTATAACTTCTATGTCCCTTGAGGTATTGCTTTCATAGTTGGTATGTGTGTGTATATGGACAAGACCTTTCCATGCACAGAAAAATTTGGACACCTGTGACATTGACCTTGAACTTAGGGCCCGCGTTTAGGTTTCGAAATCTGTGTTTAGATTTCGAAAAATGCCTATAACTTCTATGTCCCTTCAGGTATTGCTTTCATAGTTGGTATGTGTGTGTATATGGACAAGACCTTTCCATGCACAGAAAAAATTTGGACCCCTGTGACCTTGACCTTGAACTTAGGGCCCTGTTTAGGTTTCGAAATCTGTGTTTAGGTTTCGAAAAGTATTGCTTTCATAGTTGGTATGTGTGTGTATATGGACAAGACCTTTCCATGCACAGAAAATTTTGAACCCCTGTGACATTGACCTTGAACTTAGGGCCCGTGTTTAGGTTTCGAAATCTGTGTTTAGGTTTCATAAAATGCCTATAACTTCTATGTCCCTTGAGGTATTGCTTTCATAGTTGGTATGTGTGTGTATATGGACAAGACCTTTCCATGCACAGAAAAATTTGGACCCCTGTGACCTCGACCTTGAACTTAGGGCCCGCGTTTAGGTTTCGAAATCTGTGTTTAGGTTTCGAAAAATGCCTATAACTTCTATGTCCCTTGAGGTATTGCTTTCATAGTTGGTATGTGTGTGTATATGGACAAGACCTTTCCATGCACATAAAAATTTGGACCCCTGTGACCTTGACCTTGAACTAAGGGCCCGCGTTTAGGTTTCGAAATCTGTGTTTAGGTTTCGAAAAATGCCTATAACTTCTATGTCCCTTGAGGGTTGCTTTCATAGTTGGTATGTGTGTGTATGTGTATATGGACAAGACCTTTCCATGCACAGAAAAATGTGGACCCCTGTGACATTGACCTTGAACTTAGGTCCAGGGTTAAGGTTTCGAAATCTGTGTTTAGGTTTCAAAAAATGCTTATATTTCCTATGTCCCCTGAGGTGTAACTTCATACATGTATTTGGTTTTCATGTGTATATGGACAAGACCTTTCCATGCAGGCAAAAAGGTTGAACTCGGTGACCTTGAGTGTGCTTTTAAGTTTCTAAATGTGCCGATGGCGAGCTTTGTTGTCTCTCTGACAACTCTTGTTATCTTTGTATTAGGCATATAAATTACACTCATGCATGTTTTCGGTGGCAAGTGCATTTTTCTTCAGCTGCACGTGCAAAGCATGCAAAATAACACCTTACCAGATAAACTTAAAACCTCTACATATCAAGTTATTTATTTTGTTATCGATGGATAGCAATTATACTTGAGATACAGTGTGTGAAAATTCAAATCAATACGTCTTCTGCATATTAAAATATTTGAAATAAAAAAGTGCAGTTTCTTTTGGAATTGAGTATAGTAAGTGAAACACAAACTCATTTTTTAAATTAAACCTGGCTATAATTGAAGCCATTTAAGTAGATTTATATGTTTTAAAATCAAAATGTGGATTTTTTTATCTAGAACATTCTCATAGCGTTCGAAAAAACATGTCCACGTACGTCATTAGCAAAATAAGAAATGTTATTTTTTAGAAAAAAAATGGGATTTTAGACAGCTAACCCTTTCAATAGAAATAGAAAATTATTTACATTAGAATTTAGACATAAACTGATATATTTCAAACACATGTTTTGAAGTTGTACTCTTTAAGAAGTTATTACGTCAAAAACTAATTTCTGAAAAGTGCTATGTTCCAGTGTCCTCGAGTAGGGGTCATTTAGGTCCATGCACAGGTACTTGACACATACTTTATTATCTATAACACCCCCCCCCCCCCCCTTTTTAAAATTTTTTTTTATTTTTTTATTTTTTTTACTATACTTCTATTATAGATACAAGGTAAACAGCGCAATTCGACACCTAGTCTTTACTATCCACTTAAACTGATGCTAAAATAGACTCGATCGCCGATATTCTCTTGTGGTATCCTCGGGAAAGGATTAATTTATCAATATCTACTTTTTATTTCATCAAATTCCGTCAAATAACGCCACAGTATGTGAATTATAACGAAAATAAGCATCAAAAAGTTTTCTGTCGTTTTCATGGTACATAGCAACGAATGTACATGTAGGGGTGATCTGTTATTTGTCCACAATAAACGGCCTATGCCACTGGAACTTTCACCAAATATTATAAATCATCTTTAAATGAAATATTATCAGTTTTATATAATTTACATAGAATACAAAATTAAAAGAAACTTTACCTGTTTAATTTTGACCAATGAGATCGCTCCGTTCATTCAATTCATTCCGGTATTCAAAATGGCATTCACAATGAAATGAGTCTTTCACTTGTCAATTTCATGCCAAATTACATGTATATTTCATATAGCTGATAGTGAAGAGGGTCATGTTCCGACACAAACGCGTTTGCTCTAATGAAATTAGGTGAAAGTTCCAGCCGTAAAGGCCGTTAAATGTGCAAACCGACTAGATTACCCCTTATTTTGGGCAATAAATTCTGTACCAAGAGAACGACATAAAACTTTTTGATACAAATTTTCGTTATAATTCACGTACTGTGGCGTTATTTGACGGAATTTGATGAAATAAAAAGTAGATATTGATAAATTAATCCTTTCCCGAGGATACCACAAGAGAATATCGGCGATCGAGTCTATTTTAGCATCAGTTTAAGTGGATAGTAAAGACTGGGTGTCGAATTGCGCTGTTTACCTTGTATCTATAATAGAAGTATAGTAAAAAAAAAAAAAAAAAAAAAATTTAAAAAGGGGGGTGGGGGGGGTGTTAATAGATAATAAAGTATGTGTCAAGTACCTGTGGGTCCATGTTGTGACTTATCGAGTCATGTGTTCTTATCAGGCATTATACCATCGTGTATGGTATCATTACTTTTTTAACAACCCTCGTATAAATGTAATGTTTCAATCGATTATATTTATACTGACATAAGTAATGCTTTTAAGATTGTAAACACTTCAAACAGTAAAATACATTGCCTTTGTTTAACTATGATCGCGACTGAATGTGTAAACAGTTTGAATCCTGATCAGACGCCGCGTGATGCGGCGTCTGATCAGGATCTAAACTGTTTGATAATTCGATCGATATTTGTTTCGGTTAAAATGGCTAAAATCTAAATCTAAAATTTAAGAAAAAAAGTTGACCACACTGTTCAAATATAGGAAATCTAAGCAGTCAAAGGCTTTGCTTTAGACTATTGATTTTCTGGTTGGGGCGTTAAATTCAATATTATGTTGAAAGGTTCCATTTCTAACTAAAAGAGTTTCTTCTTCACAATTAAGATATGACAACAACCTAAATGATAATGTTTGGTGTTGTACCCATTAACCCCTAGTGGCACGTATATACAGTGGAGAATGTGTTATTCTTTACCAATAAACGCGTTTACCCTAAAACCTTTATTTCCACTGCAAACAGTTTGGATTCAGATCAGACGCCGGGTAACCCGGCATCTGATCAGGCTCCAAACTGTTTGCCACTCAGATAAAACTGAATTGTAAGAAATATCTAAAATTTAACATTTTCTACGTTTTAGTGTTTTGCGTTTGCGTTTCGTTTGCGTTTAAACGGGAAAGAATATCGTTTTCTTCACTGTATATACGTCATTTCCAAACATTGTTCCTGTGAAGAGAACATTTGTCCTTTGTAAACTGGATTTACAGTGCTGCTTCTCTACAACGACACTTAACTCTTTCCTCCCTGAAACTTTAAATTGACAATTCCAGTTTCCATTTTAGTCTAGTCCATTTCTGACTTTTAAGGGTTGTTTTTGTCAATGTTTGGCATTATGACAAACAGTGAAGACCCTGATCAGAGGGCTCCTTTCGGAGCCCTCTGATCTAGGTCTTCACTGTTTGCACAGGACAATTTGATATTCACATGTACATTATTTGAAAATGACGCCTATATGCGGGACATGGGTTCAAAGGATTAATGGGAGACACAGATTATGTGTGTGTTGTTCGGAGGGAGTCGGTATAGGAATGGAAAATTAGTGTAGACTCTCCTCTAGGAGCCCTCTGATCAGGATCTTCACTATCTGCATAGGACAAGTGTACTCTTCACAGGTACAATGTGTGTTAATGTCAAGTAGATCTTTACTTGATTATTGTTGCTAAGGTTGAATGTGTTATTTAAAGCGATTATAAAGACTAACTAATATGTGTTGCTAGGTGTGAAAATTTGAGCCAAATATATGTTATACGTGCTCAGAAAGTGCATGCTGTCTGTGAAAAATGTAAAATTATTCACTTTTTTCAGGTCAGGAAAAATTGAAAGAAAAATGTCAGGGAAATCAGGGATAATCAGGGAATTTAGGTCTGCATTTTTGTGGGAACCTTAGTCCTAATACTCGTTTTGAAATTACGTCAGCCATACCGCCTTAAATCTAAATGTGAAACGATATTGCAGACAACAATATTGGAGCAGACGACAAAGTGGCGGAGAAGGGTTAAAAACCTCAGGATAAATTTAGCAATGAAAGGGTAAAATAGATAAAAAAAAAAAACCAAAGAAAAACCAAAACTTGCAGTGAGCGTGGTTTAGCAGATGGTAGAAACTGGCGTACAAACGGGATTAATTCGCCAATGCTAGAGAAGAGTTCACTTTCTTGTTTTTGTCTTGTAGAGCTCTTGCGAGTCCCTTGGCGCACACCTTTGGTACATTGATACAGAGATGGAATATAACCTAGTGAAACAGAATCTTTTACAAAGTGAGTCGACTCATACTTACAGTATAGAAAGGTTGATGGGCTTCATTATATGGACTGATACATGTAGCTGATTTGATAAGACCGTTTCCATACAGTGGAGAAAACGTTATTCTTTCCCGTTTAAACGTAAACGAAACGCAAACGCATTGCAATAAAATGTAGAAAATGACAACTTTTTGACAAGTCTGACTACTACATTTTTTTACATTGTAGTTTTAATCTGAGTGGCAAACAGTTTGGAGCATGATCAGACGCCGGATTACCCGGCGTCTGATCTGGCTCCAAACTGTTTGCAATTGAAATATTAGTTTTAGCGTAAACGCGTTTATTTGGTAAGAATAACGTTTTCTCCACTGTAGCTGATTTGGTAAGAGCGTTTGCATATATAGCGTAGCCAAAGGCACTGGGTTTGAGTCCCAGTTGAGTCAAAACTTTTTGTAACAGCGAATAGTCAGATTTTTATTAATTGTCAGTGATTAATAACGAAGAGATCAGGGGACAAAGTAATTTTAATCTTTTTTCGGTTAGAATATATACAGTGGAGAATCTGTTATTTTTTCCCGTTTAAACGCAAACGTACGCAAACGCAAAGCACTAAAACGTAGAAAAAAACAACTTTTGGACAATTCTGATATTTCATGTTTATCTTGGTGGCAAACAGTTTGGAGCTTGATCAGACGCCGGGTTACATTGTAGTTTTAATCTGAGTGGCAAACAGTTTGGAGCATGATCAGACGCCGGGTTACCCGGCGTCTGATCTGGCTCCAAACTGTTTGCAATTGAAATAATAGTTTTAGCGTAAACGCGTTTATTTTGCGACCTTGACCGACTCACAATCCAGTGACCCAGAGAGACAGTAATTTACATACATGTAGCGGTTCAGCCGCTAGCCGATCTAAACTAGATTATAACCAAAAATAGATCTATAGAGAGATGCCAAGGAATTTATATCACATTTCACAAAAACTCCCTTTGAAACTTGAACTAGATCACTTTGGTCGGCAGTTTAAACGCACGCCGTATAACATCTCCTACAGCAACACCCAATTAAAATAAATCGGAATGCACGTGCGTCCTTAGAAATAAATCGAGATCGCCAGACACACACCCACTGACCCAGTGGCAGTCTACACTGGCCACGCTTAACTCATTCACCCCTGAAACTTTAATGAACAATCCAATTTCGAAATAAGTCTGGTCCATTTTTGCCTTTTAGGGTTGATTTTAACAATACATTTGAGAATGACAAATAATGTTGATCCTGATCAGGGGGCTCCTTAAGGAGCCCTCTAATCAGGATCCACACTGTTTGCATTGGACAAGTGTAATCCTAACAGGTACACTGTTTATAAACGACGACTATACTCGTTGCTAGGGCTGAAAGTGTCAACTAGGTAATAACCGAAAATATATCCCTAAAAAATTGTCAATATTTGATGTTAGAGGGAGATTTCATATAACTGCTTTTGAATAAAAGTTGTCCTCTGTGCTCACGTGGCTCTGATATAGTATTAAAGAATGTATTCTCTTGTATATGTAATTGTACATACTGAGAAAATGAAGAATAAAACTTGGAAACTTGGAAACTTGGATAAGAATAACGTTTTCTCCACTGTAGCTGATTTGGTAAGAGCGTTTGCATAGCGTAGCCAAAGGCACTGGGTTTGAGTCCCAGTTGAGTCAAAACTTTTTGTAACAGCGAATAGTCAGATTTTTATTAATTGTCAGTGATTAATAACGAAGAGATCAGGGGACAAAGTAATTTTAATCTTTTTTCGGTTAGAATATATACAGTGGAGAATCTGTTATTTTTTCCCGTTTAAACGCAAACGTACGCAAACGCAAAGCACTAAAACGAAGAGAAAAGAACAACTTTTGGACAATTCTGATATTTTATGTTTATCTTGGTTGACTTTTTAATCATTTAAAACATTACGTAATAGCGAGAGCTACAGTGGAGAATGTGTTATTCTTTCCCAATAAACGCGTTTACGCTAAAACTATTATTTGCAGTGCAAACAGTTTGGAGCCAGATCAGACGCCGGGTAACCCCGGCGTCTGATCAGGCTCCAAACTGTTTGCCACCAAGATAAACATGAATTATCAGAATTGTCCAAAAGTTGTACTTTTCTATGTTTTAGTGCTTTGCGTTTGCGTACGTTTGCGTTTAAACGGGAAAGAATAACAGATTCTCCACTGTTTGACGTCACCAATGACGTCAGAATAACAGATTCTCCACTGTATCTTGAGAACACTGATGATGGTTTCAAACTGAAATACAGGGTTATAAAATGAAAAGAAAATCAGGAGATGAATAGTGAATACTCTGAAAACAATGTTTCTTTTTAAATGTATTTGATTGTAGGATTTTATATTAATGTTTAAATAATTACACATGTACTGTACAGAGAACTTGTAACATTGAATAATACTGTAAAGATACTGTACTGATCGTCAGGAAGAAACAAGTTGAAGTTGAAGAGTCCGAAACTGGCCCCCGAATTCGGCTACACCTCTTTTTGTAAATTATTTCAGGCATATTTCGAGATTATCTATACACATGGTCTTTGAATTTCATTTAACAATCTCAAGGAAGCTTTTTTCAAAAGCCGCGGAACCGACAACCTTCGAAGCCACCGAATTTCAAAGCAACATGCTACTTTTATTCATACATAAAAGATAGTGAAAGTAGTTTCCACTAATCTTGTGAATATTGTGTTTACCTCAGAATTTAGTATTTATTTACAAGAACTTAAACATTATCAATTCATTCTCATTGTTTCGTTCAATACATTTCGCAAAATTAACCGATTTTTGATTGATTGATAATACCCGATATTGAGTGTTGTTTTGTTGAGCGGATGAGGAGTGAGTCAAAATCCTGAACTCGACTCTGACTAGATCTACAGAGATTTCAAAAGTTAGAAGAAACCATCAATAAATCGGCCTATAAAATTGACCGTCAAAAAAATACAAATTCCCGCATTTTTGTGGGGGGTTTTCTTTTTCTTTTTTGTGTTTGGTTTGTTTTTGGATTTTTTCAATGCGATTGCGTTTAAACGGGAATAAATAACGTGTTTTCCATCGTAAACGATCTTTTCACAAATGTACATGTACACTGGCGAAGACGTTATTCGTTTTACGCTATAACTATTATTTCCTGTGCAAACAGTTTGGAGCCAGATCAGACACCGGATGACCCGTCGTCAGATCAGGCTCTAAACTTTTTGCCACTCAGATTAAAATGAATGCTCAGGATTATCAAAAAGTTGTCATTTTCTACTATTTATATGTTCTATTGCTATGCGTTTCGTTTCGTTTGCGTTTATCATCCACGATTTTACTGTCTGTTTCAGCTGAACCTGAAAGCTCAAAGTGGTGGATAGGTGTGACTTTCATGAATAATGTCTGGGTGTACACAGGAACCACTGACCCCATCACGTTCTCAGACTGGGCTCCAGGAGAACCCAATAATATATTTGGAATTCACGTGTGTGGCATACTCTCATTGTCGAGAGGAATGAATGACGGGTTCTGTTCTGGGAAGCAACTTTCTATTTGTGAAAAAAGGTAAATTGAAATGTGGCTTAACCCTTTCACTGCCAAATTTTATGTGAGATTTTTACCCCTTCACCGTTTCATTGTCATCTGCTTCAATTTTGTTTTCCGCAAATGTCGTTTCAAAGTTTAAAAATAAGGCAGTATGACTGAAAAAAATTCAAAACGAGTGTCAAACAGTTTGGGTCCTGATCAGACGCCGCGTTACGCGGCGTCTGATCAGGATCCAAACTGTTTGCAAACTCGCGTTGAAGCGTCATTGAGAGCGGAAGGGTTAACTCTTTGTTCTGTTGAATATTCATACAGTGGAGAATGTGTTATTTTTTCCCAATAAACGCGTTTACGCTAAAACTATTATTTGCAGTGCAAACAGTTTGGAGCTAGATCAGACGCCGGGTAATCCGGCGTCTGATCAGGCTCCAAACTGTTTGCCACCAAGATAAACATGAAATATCAGAATTTTCCAAAAGTTGTTCTTTTCTACGTTTTAGCGCTTTGCGTTTGCGTACGTTTGCGTTTAAACGGGAAAGAATAACAGATTCTCCACTGTATATAAAACTCCACCAACTTTGTCTTTCTATCATCTATATTATTACACTCGTTAAAAAAAACAAAAAATAATTTCCAATGAAACTGTGCAGGCTCATACCAGAAAACTTGCTACATGTATTTGCAAAAGAAGACAAATTCGGATACATGGCTGAACTTACTGATCTCTTGAACTTCAATGGACAATTCGAGTTTACAATTAATCACATCACTGCCTTGCTCCGAGTACAGTGGTTATTTGCAAACAGTTTGGATCCTGATCAGACGCCGCATAATGTGTAGAAACCTGAGATATCGAAGTTTTATTTATGTTAATAAAATAAAGAAATTATCTTTTACGCACGACAATTTACCACAAACAAAATTCATATAATATGGATAAGGTTCATCAACAAAATATATTTGTTTCAAAATGCTGTAGTTTTCTAGTTACAGTACAACCTCTCTATATATATTACGACCAAAATTATTAGTCGTTAACGACAGGCTACAGTGGAGAATATGTTATTCTTTCCCAATAAACGCGTTTACGCTAAAACTATTATTCGCAGTGCAAACAGTTTGGAGCCAGATCAGACGCCGGGTAACCCGGCGTCTGATCAGGCTCCAAACTGTTTGTCACCAAGATAAACATGAATTATCAGAATTGTCCAAAAGTTGTACTTTTCTACGTTTTAGCGGTTTGCGTACGTTTGCGTTTAAACGGGAAAGAATAACAGATTCTCCACTGTACTACCTAAAGCAATGTGACAATAAAGCAGAAACGGACTTTCTGTTTAACTGCCACATTCCTTGAAGCTGCCACATGTCCTTTATACAGCCAATAAGCCTGCACAGTTTTAGTGGTCGTTACACAGAGGTTAAAATGTACAATGTACTGGATTACATATACAGTGGAGAATCTGTTATTCTTTCCCGTTTAAACGCAAACGTACGCAAACGCAAAGCACTAAAACGTAGAAAAGTACAACGTTTGGACAATTCTGATAATTCATGTTTATCTTGGTGGCAAACAGTTTGGAGCCTGATCAGACGCCGGGTTACCCGGCGTCTGATCTGGCTCCAAACTGTTTGCACTACAAATAATAGTTTTAGCGTAAACGTGTTTATTAGGAAAGAATAACGTTTTCTCCACTGTACGTATGCGTTTTGTTTAGTTGAAATTGGGAAATGATAATGTATTCACATTGTACATGGTTCTCAACACGAGCACATGGTTGAACTCCAGTATTGTCTTTCCAGTGCATATACCACCTGGGAAATAGATGATATAAACCTTCAAATAGAGAGTGGACAGAACATTTGGGTCGAACAGCATTGGGGCGGATAGAGATGAGGATCGTCAATTTTGACATGAAATAAAATATTCAACCCATTGACACTATTTATTACTTGTAATTAGGTACACTTTTGTATTACCCATTAGCCTGTTTCTAGTTTTGAAGACATGTAACCAATTAAAGCAGGTTGAAGGTAAAGCAGAATGCGCCTTAAGGCGCATTATGCTTTACTTTCAGCCTGCTTTAAGCTACCTTCTGCTAGGAATTGTACACTATTTCTTATCGTACATGTTCATGACTGAACAAATTGGAACTATTTTTTTCAGCGGAGGAATAAATAAAATGCTCTAAAAGTCGCTCCAATTGGGGAAAGGGTTAAGTGAGGACTCAATAGAATCACCATGTGCAGTATTTAATGCACGTGGGTACATGTGCTTAACACATTCAACCCTAGCGACGAGTATACTCGTCATTTACAAACAGTCTACCTGTTAGGCTTACCCGGTACACTTGTCCTATGCAAACAGTTTAAACCCTGATCAGAGGGCTCCTTAAGGACCCCTCTGATCAGGGTCTACACTGTTTGTCATTTTGAAATGTGATGTTAAAATCAACCATAAATAGTCAAAATGGACTTGACTTATTTTCAAATTGGAAATGTCCATTAAAAGTTTCAGGGGTGATGCGTTTATGTAAGATAGAAATGTAGGAGCTTTCTGCATTATTTATATACAGCATTAAGCAGGCATTTGTCTTGAAAGGTACTTGTATCCATGCTTATTCACTGAGTGGTCGTTTGATACAAACTTGACTGTATTACATGTACCCCCATTCATTGCCCTACTCCGAGTACAATAGTTATTTGCAAACATTTAATTTAGATCAGACGCCGCGTTACGTTGCCTCTAATCAGGTTCCAAACTGTTTAACACTCATAAGAATCCTTGCTTCGGATACCCCGTTTTCAAACTCAACTGTGGTGCAGATTAGGAAGGTAACTCTTGTCCACCTAGCTAAAAAAGTACAATTGTATTACCGCCCTTTTACACAGGTAATGGCGAAAAAAGACCCTGTTTACCAGTAAAAAGAGACCCACCCCTCCAAAATATTATATGAATAAAAGAAAAAAGATTAAAAAAAACCCTAAACTGATCAGAGCCGCGGGGTCGGGTTGAAGCATCGTCACGTGGGTTTTAAGAGATTACTGATTACATATGCAAACAGTGTAGGAGCCATAGGGGGCCAGAGCGTAGGGAGTGTTTGTGGGTGCGTGTTTGTGGCCTAAAATGACCCCCCCCCCCCAAAACAAAACAAAACAACCCAGTATACATACTCATATACTGGGTTTTATATTTTTTGGCCATTTTAGGCCACAAACAAGCACCCACAAACACCCCCTACGTTCTGCTACCCTGTTGTAGGAGCCCTCTGATCAGGGTCTGCACTGTTTGATATTTTCATTGCTTTGTCTTGTCATATCAAAAATGCAACAGTAGACTGGTTCAAAATGCCTGTATTAGAAGAGTCCGAAAGGATAAATACAGTGGAGAATCTGTTATTCTTTCCCGTTTAAACGCAAACGTACGCAAACGCAAAGCAATAAAACGTAGAAAAGTACAACTTTTGGACAGTTCTGATATTTCATGTTTATCTTGTAGGCAAACAGTTTGGAGCCTGATCAGACGCCGGGTTACCCGGCGTCTGATCTGGCTCCAAACTGTTTGCACTGCAAATAATAGTTTTAGCGTAAACGCGTTTATTGGGAAAGAATAACAGATTCTCCACTGTACGCACAAGCGATATTTAGGATAGAAAGGGTAAAGGAACAACAGCACCGCTGTACAGTCTGGCATATTCTTTCTCGATCATGTGTTAGTGCAACGTTAGTAAAACGATAACTTCCATTGCAAACAGTTTGAAGAAAAGAATCAGACGCCGGGTAACCCAGCGTCTGATCAGTATTTTGAATAGTGTGTATGTTTTATCTGATAACCACAGTGGAGCACATGTGCCAGACGCATCTTTTGCACCAATATAACACTTCCAAACACAAATAAAGAGAATCAAACCATAAAAACATCCCTTTTTTATGAGCAAACACCATATTCTGACTTGCAGCTAATTTTTTGATTTTTTTTATATAATAAACCTTCATGGTTTATACTATATAATTTTTTTTTCCAAAAGATGAGCTGCAAGTAAGAATATGGTGTTTGATCATAGAAAATGATGTTTTTGAGGTTTTATTTCTCTTTATTTGTGTTTGGAGGTGTTACACTGTATATTGGGACAAAGCATGCGTCTGGCACAAGAGCAATGGAGTAGAGAAAATGTTATTCTTTCCTGTTTAAACGTAAACAAAACGCAAACGCATAGCAATAAAATGGAGAAAAATACAGGCGTCTGATCTGGCTCCAAACTGTTTGCAATGGAAATAATAGGTTGACAGTAAACGCTTTTATCGAGAAAGGATAATATCTTCTTCACAGTATGTTTACAAATAACTGAACAACAATGATGTCTTCACAGTATATACATGTACATGTAAAATGAGGTGTGTGAAGTTTGCACGACATTCGACAATTCGACATTCGACCTTTCACAAATGAAAGGTCGAACAGCTGTCGAATTTCGACTTTCGACAATTAAGCTTTTACATAATGTAACAAATTTTGCCAATCGTCAAATCAGCTTTGCCATAATGTCGAAATATTGTCGAAATTCGACGTTCGACATTCAACATTTTTAAAACACATTTCTTTGTCGAACTGATGTCGAATTTCGACGTTCGACAATTATACAAAGTCGGGAAATTGTCGAACTAGGGTCGAATTTCGACGTTCGACAAACTGCAAGTAAGGAAAAAAGTCGAAATATTGTCTAAATTCGCCGTTCGACATTCAACATTTGTTAAACACATTACTTTGTCGAACTGATGTCGAATTTCGACGTTCGACACTTATACAAAGTCGGAAAATTGTCGAACTAGGGTCGAATTTCGACGTTCGACAAACTGCAAGTAAGGGAAAAAGTCGAAATATTGTCGAAATTCGCCGTTCGACATTCAACATTTCTTAATCACATCACTTTGTCGATCTGATGTCGAATTTCGACGTTCGACACTTATACAAAGTCGGAAAATTGTCGAACTAGGGTCGAATTTCGACGTTCGACAAACTGCAAGTAAGGGAAAAAGTCGAAATATTGTCGAAATTCGACGTTCGACATTCAACATTTCTTAAACACATTACTTTGTCGAGCTGATGTCGAATTTCGACGGTCGACACTTATACAAAGTCGGAAAATTGTCGAACTAGGGTCGAATTTCGACGTTCGACAAACTGCAAGTAAGGAAAAAGTCGAAATATTTTCGAAATTCGCCGTTCGACATTCAACATTTCTTAATCACATCACTTTGTCGAACTGATGTCGAATTTCGACGTTCGACACTTATACAAAGTCGGAAAATTGTCGAACTAGGGTCGAATTTCGACGTTCGACAAACTGCAAGTAAGGGGAAATGTCGAAATATTTTCGAAATTCGACGTTCGACATTCAACATTTCTTAAACACATTACTTTGTTGAACTGATGTCGAATTTCGACGTTCGACACTTATACAAAGTCGAGAAAATGTCGAACTAGGGTCGAATTTCGACGTTCGACAAACTGCAAGTAAGGGCAAAAGTCGAAATATTGTCGAAATTCGACGTTCGACATTCAAAATTTCTTAAACACATTACTTTGTGGAACTCATGTTGAATTTTGACGTTCGACACTTATACAAAGTCGGGAAATTGTCGAACTAGGGTCGAATTTCGACGTTCGACAAATTGCAAGTAAGAGAAAAGTCGTAATATTGTCGAAACTCGACGTTCGACATTCAAAATTTCTAAAACACATTACTTTGTCGAACTCATGTCGAATTTCGACGTTCGACACTTATACAAAGTCGGGAAAATGTCGAACTAGGGTCGAATTTCGACGTTCGACAAACTGCAAGTAAGGGAAAAAGTCGAAAATTTGTCGAATTTTGACGTTCGACAATTTGCCGGGCCAGGAAAAAAGCAAAATATTGTTGAATTTCGACATTCGACATGTAAACAAAGCAGGTAAAGTGTCGAATTTATGTCAAAATTCGACATTCGACAAAATGCCAGACAGGGAAATAGTCGAAATATTGTCGAATTTTGACGTTCGACATTGTCCTTTTACCAAAATGTCGAAAATTTGTCGAAATTCGACGTTTGACTTTCAACATATCTGAAACACATTTACTATGTCGAATTAATGTCGAATTTCTACATTCGACAATTTTCCGCGCCTGTCAAAATTGTCGAATTTCGACATTCGACATTTCAACAAAGCCGTTAAAGTGTCGAATTCATGTCGAATTTCGACATTCGACTAATTGCCAGACAGGAAATTGGTCGAATATTGTCGAATTTCGACGTTCGACTTTGTCCTTTTACCAAAATGTAAAAAAATTGTCGAAATTCAATGTTCGACAATTTGCCGGGCTGCAAAAGACGACATATTGTCGTAATTCGACGTGCGACTTTCAACATTTCTGAAACACATTCACTATGTAGAACTTATGTCGAATTTCGACGTTCGACAATTTGCCGGGCCGGGAAAAGTTCGAAATATTGTCGAAATTCAACGTTCGACATTCAACATTTCTTTAACATATTCACTAAGTCGAACTTATGTCAAATTTCGACCTTCGGCAATTGGCCGGGAAAAGTCGAACTATTGTAGAAATTCGACATTCGAAATTTCTCAAACATAACATTCCGAAATATTATCGAAATCAGAAGTCAACTCTCTTAAAACACCACAGTCATGTGCGGATTAGATAGTTAAACATCTATGAACATCCTACAGTCAAACATGTGTCCATCGGTACTAAAAAAGAAGTGCATAATGGACATGTGTGTATTTTGGTGCAGGACAAAAGAAATGCAGAACGCTGCCATAAGGTCTATCTGCATCACTTTTGCTCTGCATTAAACAGTCACGTGTTTAATAAAGTGGATGTTTTGTGTCAGTCCCACTTACAAAGTTATAACTGTATGAAGTGTGTATTGATAAATGAAGTTATTAGGTTTGCATGCAGTTTCAACCCCGTGACCACTTAAAGCAGGTTGAAAGTAAAGCAGAATGTGCTCAATATAGTCTGCTTCTAGTTTTGAACTCACTTGACCACTTAAAGCAAGTAGGAAGTAAAGCAGAATGTGCATAAAGGCGCATTCTGCTTTTCTTTCAATCTGCTTTAAGCTACCATCTGCTAGGATAAAACATTTTACGTTGCATATTCATGAAAACGGATTTAACCCATTACCCCATAAACACGCACTCGTTCAAATTTATACAGTGATGAATATGATTATATGTATTGTAAGAACTATTTTCTATATTCTAGCAGATGGTAGCTTAAAGCAGACTGCTTTATTGTCAACCTACTTTAAGTGGCTCTATTTTCAAAACTAGAATCAGGCTATGGGGTTATGGGTTAAAACCCGTTATTCACGTGCGTTTGTGTTCAAAGACATCTTTGAAAAACAATATACCACACCATTTACAGTCATGACCTTGATATAAAAACGTAGATGGTCAATAAAAGCCGATCATTTCAAAAACATTTCGCAGCTCCGTAGCACTTAGAAATTAAGAAAAATGCGGAAATCCTGACAGATGATAATTTCAAGAAGCACAGCTCCAAACTCGCACAATGTCGATGTGCTGCTGTAAATGACATTTGACCAAAGTCTTCACTGATTTTTGATTGTATGAATAGTGTAGGACTTTCTTAACAAACGTTGTGTAATGGGAAATTAAACCGAACAGTCGTTGTGTAGCAAATACATCATCTGGACATGGTATGTTGCTATTTGTAGTGGGAATTGACTGAAATGCTTAATTCTTACAACTGACACATTCCTACAACAGACAAAAGAGGAAGACACTTAACATAATCGTAAACTAAATTTCTACAAGGGACATTTTCAGAGTTATCTTGGTGACTAGTTATGCAGGGTTGCTATAACGTGATCATGAAAATTCCTAAGATTTCCCAATTTTTCTATTTTTCAAACGCGAATTTAACGCTATAGTCATTATCTAAACACAAGGAAACTTAAAACAGATATTGAAAGTAAAGCAGAATACTCATTTAGGCGCATTTTGCTAAGTTACTTCCAGTCTGTTTAAAACTACCATATGCTAGGATACAATTCAGAAGATTTCGGAAGAAATCCGGAGAAATGGCAGCCCTGATTTATAGGATGGGGTTTAGGTGAACAGCGACTAAGATCGTTCAGGAATGTTAGAAATGTACAATTATATGTATTACATCCTTCTCATACAAAACTGTATAATTATGGCATCAATGAAACAATATCGACAAGTTCAGCGGCCTCAGCCTAATTTAACTTTTAAAAAGATATTACATGTACATTCTGATCAAATCTACGAAGGATTCATTATTTTTTCTCCCCTTATAAATTGGCCTCTTCTACTTTGCATATTCGAATTATTATGCAGAAACACTTTCTGTGGGTCACTTTGCCATGTGGTCATCTAAATTCTGAATAACAGATTAGAATCAATACATGAAGTTGACCTTTCATTAAACTCCTATTTTACAAAATACTTATAGGGTGGTCTTTGATTTTTACTTTATCCCTTTGCCTGCGAACAGACTTTGCCCATGTTACATGTCCACTTTCTAGGCATTGCTGATTATAATGTCAAGGAGGTCCTGACTTATACATGTATGTCTTTGAATTACAAGTATTGCTTATGTGTAACTTATTGTAAGCTGGATACTGATGGACCAGTACTATGCAAACAATGTAGACCCAGCTCAGATAGCTCATATAAGAGCATTCTGATCAGTGGCTGCACTGTTTGTCATAGCAATCCTAAGCTTTAATAAGAACTGAAATTTCTACGATGTTCAAAGGTAGATGGTGTTTCATAATATAATTGAAATACAATGGATGAACGTCATTTAAAAGTTTTATCTCCTGTGCCTTTAAAGACAGATATAGCAATATTCAAAATGGCGAATTAAATTAGTTTAAAATTATAACAATGCTCTTTTCTGATAGTTCGACCTCTAAATGCATTTTTCAAAGAAAACCATGTCGGTCATAATTTTCTTTGCAAAATTTCCTTGGAGGTCGAAATATTGGAATAGAGCAATGCTATGATTTTGCAGTGCCTTTTATGTTAACCATTTACTCCCTAGATATGCCGTTTAACTCTGTTAACTAATTCCTCCTAATGAAGAAAATTGGTACAATTCACACAGTCATGAATATGTATCATAAGAAATAGTTCTATGTTCTAGCAGATGATAGCTTAAAGCAAGCTTAAAGTAAAGCAGCATGTACCATAAGGGACATTCTGCTTTACTTTCAACCTTCTTTCCGTAGTCACTAGTCTTCACAAATAGAAATTGGCTATGGAGTAAATAGTAAATGGCTCTTCTTTCACTGGTCCTTTCTTTATTAAGGTTTTAGAGTCATAATAGAAAACATCGAACATCGGTATGTACATGTAGCTTCAATATTCGTGTAGTAAGATTGTGCCGGGCATATTACAGAATATGCGGAAACGGTGTTCAGATTTTCGCATTATGAATCTATAACCTTAAAACATTGTTTGCTCGGTTTGTCGAAATAATAAAAAAGTTAACATTATCAAATTTTTCTTATTTTATAATGCCAATTTTAAACAAGAGCCGTACACGGCCCTAAATCGCTCACCTGGAACCGTTGACGTAAGTGTAAATATCTTGAAAAGCTGAGAATTTTTGACAATATGACAGTGCCTATTGTTGAGTAGATGATGCTGTGTGCCAAATACCTAAGCTCAGGGTACTGTGGTGACTATTATGACAAGAAGAGTTTTTGAAGGTTTCATTGAAAAAAATATTTTTAGCTCCTGTGACATAGATATGCAATGGGCCGCTTGAATATATTGGTAAAGTGCTTCTAGAACTTTCACCATGCCAAGTATCAAAGCTCTGGTCATATTAGTTTCAGAGAAGGTGTTTGAAGTTTCACTATATAACTATAGTATACCGTACCTACGTACGCTCCTTCTTTATCTTGTACAAGCTAGTGGTCACTATTATACGACTAAGCGAGGTTGCGTCATATGATGACTGCGTTATGAAATTTGAAATAACTGATTTAGGAAGTGTTAACGTGACTTTAAAGACTTTTCCTCATTCCATAGAGAGAGTCCCCCCCCATTGTTCGGGAGGTGTCAATGTAACTGTCAAATCACGTGCATCACAATCTCAGTTTACCTGTTGAGATCCAGATTATACTCATGCTCTAGTGATTTTCAATGGTTATTTCTAACCAAACTATCAAATATATAGGAAGAGTCTCACATAAGACGATTCAATGGTTCAATATACACAGGACCCATGCTTTTTGCAAGGAAATTGACAGTAAATAATCTGGCAAGGCGTTATGACCAAAAGGTCGTCAGGAGATGTCTTTAAACAAATATTAGCCTTTTTGATATTATGTCCGAGTACTTGTAGCTTAAATGTGAAAGGTAGATCTATTTTGAAATTTATCTATGATAAATCTAAGACTCATAGAGATTAGTTGTTGCTATAAGACTTGATCTGTTTTGGTCTTATAAACGTTTACATTTACAAAATGTTAGCTTTGATTGTTTGCGATTTAATCAAAGATCATACACTAGATTTTAAAAATCAATTTTACATTATTAGTTTCATAATATGGAAAGTGTAGATTTAAGTATACACAAGGAAGCTTACTAGTTACTACCGATGCAAAAGTTTATTAAAGGGAGGTAATCAATGAACATAACGTAACTCGAAAATCCACAAATCTTTAGATTTACTATTGAGTTCCAATTGCAGATTCGCGGGTCTGTCGAACACGAAAACTCAAGAAATCATAGATATAAAAGGGTTCAATGAAGACGAAAGAAATATAAAAATTCCAGTGCTTAGATCTTAATAATTTCAAGAAGTAGAATCTAGAATCAATAAATTTGCTGAAAAACTGCGTAACATTCAGCAAATCGTCTCTTTAACTTTTACTCAGAAGTTAGAAAACGAAATGGAGAAACCTACGAATTGAGCTGGGTGTTATGCGTCAAAACAGGTTTTACTAGATTCATATAAACACGTTGCGAGGTTGATAGATCTAGTTTACTGTAGATAAATACTTTTATTAAAGTTCAAACAAAGCTTAGTATAGATGTTAGATCTATATAGATTCTATATTTGGTTTGGAAAGATGAAATAGAGGTAGAGCTCTAATTTTATTATTGATTTTGATAAAATTTCCACTATAAAAATTGTTCCCGATACTTTTGTAAGTACGATCACCGATATTAAGTAATTCAAAGGGAGATACTCTCGAGACGACCATTAGAATTTTACGTTCGAGAACTGCTTTGATCAAAATTAGAAGTGCGGTATACTATATAAAATAGTACAGCCCACTTCGGGCGTCCTTGCATTATATAGTGACCTCACAGTCAGCCCTAAAATAGGTTACGGCCCTCAGCCTTCGGCTTCGGGCCGTAACCTATTTTAGGGCTGACTGTGAGGTCACTATAATGCAAGAAGGCCCTCAGCGGGCTGTACTATTTCTTATCTATGTAATTTTGTGACTCCCGGGTGGGCTCATTTTTTACCCATGGGAAATCATTTGAACATTCTTGACAGATCAGTAGATGATGCTTTGCGCCAAATATCTAAGCTCAGAGTATTTTAGTTTAAGAAAAGAAGTCACACAGCAGGTTAGACAAGTATAAGATTAACAGTGTAGACCTAGATAAATATAGTTCGGTAGAAGACCTTTAATCTGGATTCAAACCATTTTTCGTATAAATGTACATGTTATACATCTACATACAAGTACAAAATAATAGTGCGTGGTACAGTAATTCATACTTGTCAAATACATGTAGTAAACAGTGTATAACTAGATCAAAGGGCTCTTCTAGGCACATTCGGTCCAGTCCGCAATATACAGAATAAATCGCACGACTCTCGAAGAATTATCCGCACTATCTGCCGTTAAATTGTCGAAATTTGAAATTTGATACTTTTTCCACATTTCCCCGACTTTATAGAAATGTTGAATGTTTGACACTTTGGTGAAAAGACAATGTCGAACGTCGAAATTCGACAATATTTCGAACTTATGTCGACTTTTGATAACTGTCGAATGTCGAAATTCGACAATATTTCGACTATTTCCCGCGCCAGCCTCATGTCAAACGTCGAAATTCGACATGAGTTCGCCATAGTAATGTGTTTAAGAAATTTTGAATGTCGAACGTCGAATTTCGACAATATTTCGACTTTGCCGGGTCCGGCAAGTTGTCGAACGTCGCAATTCGACATAAGTTCAACAGAGGAAATGTGTTTAAGAAATTTTGAATGTCGAACGTCGAATTTCGACAATATTTCGACTTTTGCCGGGTCCGGCAAGTTGTCGAACGTCGAAATTCGACATAAGTTCAACAGAGGGAATGTGTTTAAGAAATTTTGAATGTCGAACGTCGAATTTCGACAATATTTCGACTTTTGCCGGGTCCGGCAAGTTGTCGAACGTCGAAATTCGACATAAGTTCAACAGAGAGAATGTGTTTAAGAAATTTTGAATGTCGAACGTCGAATTTCGACAATATTTCGTCTTTTGCCGGGTCCGGCAAGTTGTCGAACGTCGAAATTCGACATAAGTTCAACAGAGGGAATGTGTTTAAGAAATTTTGAATGTCGAACGTCGAATTTCGACAATATTTCGACTTTTGCCGGGTCCGGCAAGTTGTCGAACGTCGAAATTCGACATAAGTTCAACAGAGAGAATGTGTTTAAATAAAATTTTGAATGTCGAACGTCGAATTTCGACATTATTTCGTCTTTTGCCGGGTCCGGCAAGTTGTCGAACGTCGAAATTCGACATAATTTCAACAGAGGGAATGTGTTTAAGAAATTTTGAATGTCGAACGTCGAATTTCGACAATATTTCGACTTTTGCCCGTACTTGCAGTTTGTCGAACGTCGAAATTCGACCCTAGTTCGACATTTTCCAGACCCTGTATAAGTGTCGAACGTCGAAATTCGACATCAGTTCCACAAAGTAATGTGTTTAAGAAATTTTGAATATCGAACGTCGAATTTAGACAATATTTCGACTTTTCCCTTATTTGCAGTTTGTCGAACGTCGAAATTCGACCCTAGTTCGACAATTTCCCGACTTTGTATAAGTGTCGAACGTTGAAATTCGACATCAGTTCGACAAAGTAATGTGTTTTAAAAATGTTGAATGTCGAAGGTCGAATTTCGACAATATGACAATATTTCGACATTATGGCAAAGCTGACTGGTCGATCGGCAAAATTTGTTACATTATGTGAAAGCTTAAATGTCGAAAGTCGAAATTCGACAGCTGTTCGACCTTTCATTTGTGAAAGGTCGAATGTCGAAATGTCGATTGTCGTGCAAACTTCACACACCTTGTAAAATGCCCTTGTTGCAGCTGAAGATTCCGGTCTTCATTGTTGATCATGTGATCTGGTGATGTGACATAAAAGTGGCAGTCCAATATGTCGACGAGGAGTTGTTTAACACTGTCAATGCCTGACCCTGAGTACACTAGTCATTTGCAAACAATTTTGATCATAATCAGAAGCCGCGTAACGGGGCGTCTGATCACGATCAAAACTGTTAGACACTTACTCATTTCAATTTCTTAGATAGTCCAAATACCTAAATCTTAAATTTGAGGATAGCAAAACAGAGATAACTGGTTAAAGTTCATGACGTCATGACTGTTACATTGCCATCATGATGTAATGACCCGTCTAACACAGTCGTCGCCGTAGTATCGTCTGCTTATTTATAACATTTTAAATTATATGCGTTTTCACATAACCTTTTCACTCTCAATGACGTTTTACAGCGCGGTTGCAAACAGTTTGGATCCTGATCAGACGCCGCGCAACGCGGCGTCTGATAAGGACCCAAACTGTTTGACACTCTTATAGTTATAAAGCCATACAACCTTCAGGTTTTCTTATGGCATGGCTTATATATGTGCAACGAAATACGTATATTGATTGACAAGAATTTTAAAAATTAACGATTATTTTATCTGAGTGGCAGACAATTTGGGACTTGGTCAGATATCGGGTTACATGGTATGTGATATGTCTTCAAACTGTTTGCAATTGGTGTGCCATATATATGCAGTATATGTTTTAACACAAACGTGTTTATTCGGAAAGAATAACATATTCTCTGTACTGTATAGACGATAAATCCAGTACTTTATACACTCTTGGTGCACAGTCTAGAAAAAACATGATTTTTTTTCCGGATGAGCGATTTTGTTTGCTAAAATTCCCAACATATGTCCATTTCAAACAGTTTAGAGGCAGAGCTGACGTCGGGTAAACCGGCGTCAGACCAGGCTCCAAATTGTTTGCAATTCACATCAAAATCAAACTTACTAATTTTCAAATAGCTGTCATGTGCGACAAATTATTGTGTTGCATTTGTAGTTTGTTTCTTTCAAACGGTAAAGAATAAGGATTTAGGATTTGTTATGATTTTACGTCGCTTTTAACATTATTTCAGTCATATCGCGATGTCAGTTTACAGATGGAGGAATACTCCATGCAGAAGCCCTTTATGCACTGTTTCAGGCAGAGCCACCGGCGGTAAAGAATGGCACATTACATGTATCTACTGTCACAGTGGATAAGACGTTATTCTTTCCCGTTTACATGTAAATTCAAACGAAATTTACACGCATTGCAATACAATTGAGTAAAGGGCAACTTATTGACAATCTTGACTTATTATTTTAATATAAGTGGCAAAAAGTTTGGAACCTGATCAGACGCCGGGTAATCCGGCGTCTGATCTGTCTCCAAACTGTTTGCAATGGAAATACCAGTTTTAAGGTAACAGCATTTATGGGGAAAGAAAATCGTTTTCTCCACTGTTATACACGTATGTCGATACCGCTTCATATTGCATTTGATATGATCGGCAAAACTGTTCACAAATTACACTTAGCTATAAAAGTTGACGTGGCGCCATCTGCCGGTTATTTAACTCTTTCAGAGGCCAATTTATTGTCTGCATAGAAATTATCTGCTGCCTTTCCCCCCTACATTTAGATTTTTAAGGTATTTTGACTGAAGAAACGAAAAGGCAACTGGCGTACAGTTTTGACCCTTCACGAGACGTTGAGTTTCTCGGCGTCTGAACAGGATACTGTAGAATATGTTTGCAACTACAGTGGAGAAACGTTATTCTTTCCCGTTTAAACGCAAACGAAACGCAAACGCAAAACACTAAAACGTAGAAAATGTCAATTTTTAGATATTTTTTACAATTCATTTTTATCTGAGTGGCAAACAGTTTGGAGCCTGATCAGACGCCGGGTTACCCGGCGTCTGATCTGGCTCCAAACTGTTTGCAGTGCAAATAATAGTTTTAGCGTAAACGCGTTTATTGGGAAAGAATAGCACATTCTCCACTGTAAGTATTTGCGACACTAACAGTGAAAAAGCTACATGTACAATAACGCGAACGGAATGTAACGATAGGTTTTTAAGAAAGATGACGAATTTTGCATTTACGGAAAAGAATAACGTCTTTGTACTCTGAGTGGGAAACAGATTGGATCTTGATCAGACGCCGGGTTACCTAGTGTCTGGTCTGACTCCGAAGCTTTTGCAATGGATTAAAATAGTTTAGTACATGTAAAAACGTGTTTATTAGGAAAGAATAACGGATTCTCCACTGTAATGCCGAGCAAATAGAATGCTGATACAGCATATTCTGACACAATGCTTTTTGTTCATACTCGGACGATTATTTTGTCACAGACTTGGCCAGGGTTATTGACTGAACAATTCGTATCTCGTCGCCTTTATTTGCAATAAACAGCAATTTACGTGTTGCACATAATGGTATAGTCGACAATCTATAACTGGAACTAGCTTTACCCTTTCGGTGCCAAACTAATCGTGAAATTTTACCTCTTCACCGCTATATTGTCGTCTGCTTCAATATTGTTGTCTGCAAGGTCGTTTTTAAAAATAGATTTAAGGTTGTATGACTAAAATAAGTTCGATACGAGTGTAAAACAGTTTGGATCCTGATCAGACGCCGCGTTACGCGGCGTCTGATCGGGATCAAAACTGTTTGCAAAGTCGCACTTATGCGACTCCTAAGCCGAAAGTGTTTACCCATTTATGCCTGGATATTGCAATCGAACAATCGGAATTTCCCCGTACGCTTGGTGGAAGAGTTCATTATACAGTGGAGAATCTGTTATTCTTTCCCGTTTAAACGCAGACGTACGCAAACGCAAAGCGCTAAAACGTAGAAAAGAACAACTTTTGGACAATTTTGATATTTCATGTTTACCTTGGTGGCAAACAGTTTGGAGCCTGATCAGACGCCGGGTTACCCGGCGTTTGATCTGGCTCCAAACTGTTTGTATTGTAAATAATGGTTTTAGCGTAAACGCGTTTATTGGGAAAGAATAACACATTCTCCACTGTACAAGGGTGATTTAAAGTCACTGCAGTGTTTACCTATACTTTACAGCTGAACAATTAATATGAAATAACAAACAGTGCAGCCCTGGTGAGACACAGCGTGACCAGGGTCTACACTGTTTGCCAATGTCCTCTTTAGTAGACAAAAGGTTGAAATTGGTTAACGCATCAAAAGGAAACTTAAAATTTAAAATAAAGTCTATAGTCCAGTTTTAACTACGAAATGGTTGTTTTATTTATTCATTTTTGTTTGTTTTGATTTTTACAATTTATTGCAAAATGACAAATGGTGCAGACTCAGATCAGAGGGCTCTTAAAGCAGCCCTGTGATCTAGGGCTACGCTATTTACACAGGACATGTGTACTCTTCCTTCAAAGGTACACTGTTTTGAATGACGAGTATACATGTACTAATTGCTAGGGTTGACTGTGTTAAAAGACACTGAAAGCAAGACAAGCATTCTACCTTACTTTCAGTTTGCTTAAAGCGTAGATATAGCAAACATTTCTCAAGATTGCATATTCAGCGGAGCAATAAATTGAAGGCATACAAAGGCATTTCTTTGTAGTAATAACATAACTGTATAGTGTGTACATTATATGTTTTATTCGTTGGTAAACTACAATGGTGACAATGTGGGGAATGTAAAACAATTCTTCATCAGAACCCAAAACTATCCTAAACAATGGCATGAGAAAAACATGTAACGGTCAACGAAGTAATACAGTGGAGAAAAGACGTTATTCTTTCTCAATTAACGCGTTTAACCTGAACTTTTATTTTCAGTGCAAACAGTTTGGAGCCAGATCAGACGCCGGGTAACCCGGCGTCTGATCAGGCTCCAAACTGCTTGCCGCTCATATTTAAAACAAATGGTCAAGGTTACAAAACAATTGTCATTTTCTACGTTTCATTGCAATGTGTTTGCGTTTCGTTTGCGTTTAAACGGGAAAGAATAACGTCGTCTCCACTGAAAGCATTTGCTGGCTAAAGCACACATGTTCCTGCGCTTTGAAGCAAAGTGCTGTAGGTAAACAGGGATTTTTCTGCACAACAAATAATCATTTGCACATGAAAGGATGTCCGATTTAATTCAAATAAATTTGGAGTCTGATCAAGCTAAAAATGGTTGACTTCCAAATCGAAGCACTTTGTGAAGATTTTAAGAAATGCTCACTTGATGTTATTCTTTCACGTTTGAACGAAACGCGAACACAATGCGATAAAATGTAGAAATGAAAACTTTGAAATAATGAAGACTCGTTTAATAGTAGTGGCAAACACATTGGAGCCTTATCAGACGATACATCATGGTCATGTCCAAGAATGCAGGCCATATTTGCAGGGTTGTCGTTCTTGTACTAATCTGATAATGATACGTAAACCATTATGTCCCTTGGTCCACGAGATCAATAATCGATTCGTCAGCCAGACTGTCGGGCATAAAGTTTAGCATAAACGCTGTTATTTGAAAAGCATATCGTATTCTCCACAGTATAGCTCTAGGCCAATGGTAATAAAGCTTTTAAACTAAGTCTGAGGTCGTTCTCAAGCTTTTATATGTTCAGATTTGAGCGGCATGCACAGATCTGACGAATGAAAAGATTGAGAACAATTTGCTCAAATCTGACCAATCAAACGCGTGAGATCAATCTCAGACGCATCTTGAACGCTTTATAGTCCTGGCGCCAATTCTTCAGAATGCGTATTGCTGAAATACAATTTGTCATTGCTTCCCTCAAAACAGGACTCATTGCTTGTATTATTAAATAGGTTGCAGCTAAAAGAAGAATGAAAATTAAACGGAAGATTTCTGTTCACTTTCATTCCGCTTTGATTAGTCATCTATAATTAACATGGAGATGTCTAACATGTGGGGTTTACCTATACATTGTACGTATCTGTAAACTAGATACTAGCCCAGCAATTATAAAGCGTTTGAGTTGAGTCGAATTACGTTCTCAAGCCTAGGCTCAATTCTGACCAATCAAATGCTTGAGGACGATTTCAGACTTATCTGAAACGCTTTATAAGCATGGACCCTGACTAACAGTGAAGATCAGTATCTGTGAGTATAAAGCGCTTGAGATGAACAAATCAGCAATTTGAGAAAGATCTTAGACTCCATCTCAAACATTTTATAACTACGGGGCCAAAAAGAGACGCCACTGTTTGTCAGTTTCAATATAAATAAACATCTGGGTCCAAGGTAATAAAGCGTTTTAGTTGAGTCTGAGATCGTTCTCAAGTATTTGACCGGTCAAACTTACGTTTTTGTTCAAATCTGACCAATCGAATTATTGAAAACGATCTCATACTCAACTCAAATACTTAATAACTTTGGACAATGGAATATACATGTGTATTGTGATTTAACCTTCTGCACGAGGCGAGCGTATTTGTGAAAACTGAAGCAAACGGTTTTGACCTGAGTTACTCGGTGTCTCATATGGGCCGAACTGTTTGACATTCTAGTGATATTTTGTTAAAACAAATGTCTTTGGATAAACTTTGAGAATTGTTTCAGACGACAATTACATGTACATAGCTTCCAAAAGGTTAACCCTTTCAGCGCTGAAGTCGCATAAAGTCGACTTTGCAAACAGTTTGGATCCTAATCAGACGCCGCGTAACGCGGCATCTGATCAGGGTCCAAATTGTTTGACGACAATATAGGGGTGAAGGGGTAAACATCTCATGGTTAATTTGGCGCCGAAAGGGTTTAACAATGTCGGACAATGCCATTTTGTATGAAAACATCAATATCGGTTAAAGGGGAAAATCCAGATGAGACGCCACGTGATCATAGAAGTGGCGTTTCATCTGGGTCTACACTATTAACCAAATGTCAATTAAAATCAATACCTGGGCTCTATATTAATGTAAGCATGCAACAAATAAAATCATTCTTCCATTAAAAGGCGTCCGACTGGAGCGTATACACATGTACCACCGACTCTTGTACAGGTAAAACAAACATTCAAATACCTAAACGCTATGATGTTTTTCACTTTTGGTTTCAAATACAGTAAAACCTCTCTATTACGACCACACATTGGGATCAATTATTAGGTGTTTACGACAGGTGACTGTTTAAATCAAGGTGACAGTAGAACAGAAAGCTCCTTCAGGAGCTTTCTATTTTACTGTCACCTTGTTTTAAGCTGTCATCTATCTTTTATACCCCAATTAGCCCCAGTTTAAGTGGTCGTAATAGATGGGGTTTTCTGTAATATAACAACTTGAGAGGAAATTTAGTTGTTGCATGCTCAAATTCCACAGTTTCAGAACCTCGGACCCTGGATTTGATAAGCTGATTCAAACAAAGCTCCATGTGTTGGCCTTATTTTGTACAGAAAGCGAAGACCTCGCTCTTATTAGTACATGAACAATGGAGAACACGTTATTCTTTCCACATAAACGCATTTATACTAAAATGCATGTTTTCCATTGCAAACAGTTTAAAGCCAGATCAGACGCCTGGTAACCCTGCCTCTGAGTAGGTTCCAAACTCTTTTGCAACTCAGATTCAAGCAGATCTATAGATATTTCAAGAAGCTGTAATTACAGTGGAGAATGTGTTATTCTTTCCCAATAAACGCGTTTACGCTAAAACTATTATTTACAGTGCAAACAGTTTGGAGCCAGATCAGACGCCGGGTAACCCGGTGTCTGATCAGACTCCAAACTATTTGCCACTCAGATAAATATAAATAGTCAAAATTGTCAAAAAGTTGTAATTTTCTCCATTTTATTACAATGCGTTTGCGTTTCTTTTGCGTTTAAACGGGAAAGAATCACGTATTCCCCACTGTATACTTTATTTAAATTGCGTACATGTATCAACGGAAAAGAATAACGGCCTCCCCATTTTGAATGAATTAAAACTTTTTTATATAACAAATTGTATGACTTGTAACAAAACGATGACTTGCAAACATGCAGGTTCTTTCGAAGCTATTACGAGGCGTCTTGAGTCTTCTGCATCCACATTTTGACGAATTCTGCAATTAAAGACAAACACACAAATCAGGAAAAACGTGTTTTTATGATTATTCTTTGAATGAGAGACTTGCCAGGAATTTCTCATTCTTTAAACAAGCTCATTGTCAAAATAGGCAAGCAAAAAATTCTCGGTGTCTAATCTGGATCCACACTTTTTGCATTTCTTTAACCCTTTCACTCTCAATGACGCCTTAAATCGCAGCGTCTGATCGGGACCCAAACTGTTTGACACTCAAATCGATATTTATTAAGTCATAAAACCTTAAGTCGAGCTTTGAAACTGTCTTGTAGACAACAATACGGAAGCAAATGACAATGAAGGGGTAAAACTCTCCCGAATAATTTTATCATGAAAGGGTTAAAATGGTTTACACAAAATGACTATTAAATCAACTCTCAGAATTGCTGCCGACGAAACTACATCACGTGCTGTCGGAACGACGGCTTATACATGTAGACGTTATTGATACCTGATCAGACGCCGGGTTACTGCAGGAGCCCTCTAATCAGGGACTTCACTGTTTGTCATTTTGCAATATATTATATTAAAAAACCCTTAATAGTCTTAAATGTACCAACCCTTATTGTAAAATGGAATTGTCCATTGGTAGTTTCAGGGGATAAAGAGTTAAATGAGAAAGAAGAACGTCCAGTACACAGTAAAACCGGAACGTACCACCGTAATCTATCTTGCCATCCTTGTTCGTGTCGGCGTCAGCCATCATCAGATCAAGCTCAGACTCTGTCAGGGCCTCGCCCAGGGACTTCATGGCCGTCCTGTAACATAACATAACGTAACATATAATATAACGTAACATAAAATAACATGGCCGTCCTATAACATAATGTAACATAACGTATGTACCATAAAATAACATAACACAGAATATAACATAACATACCATAACATACGACTTATATATAAATATACCATAGCATAGTTTATAACATTACATACCATAACATATCGTAACATGATCGTTTTGTGACATAACATATACTATAACAAAACATTTCACATCATAATATGGCCGTCCTGTAACACAATACAACATAACATAATATAACATACATGTAAATCATAACCTAACCTAACCGAACATAATCTATACATGTAATGATAATACAACATTACATTGCATATAATAACATATAACACAACATAAATTGCTGCCCTGTAAAATAACGAAACATACATGTAATTCATAACATAACATAACATCACATAATATCTATAAGGAATTAAATTGCACAATGTCATGTTTACAGCCAATGTAAATAGTGTCCATTCGAAGTTTACATTGTATATGTTTACAATAATAGATTGCCACCGTTAAGTAAAACAGCAGTACTTAAATGGCCAGTATTTTTTCACATCTAATCTTAAACCCATTCCTTCTTCATACGCCTTTTCACCAATTTGATTTATTCCTCCACCAGAGACAATGGTTCAACTTTATACAATCATGAATAGACACATTAAGAATTATTGTCTATATCTAAGGCCATTCTGCTTTACTTTAAACATGGTTTAAGTGGTCACCTGTCTTCCAAACTAGAAACCCACTATAGAATAGGGAAGTAATAAAAACGCATTCCATACTATAATCATTCACAATACCTCAGTTCTTTCTTGTCTATGTAACCGTTTCCGTCCCTGTCAAACAGTCGGAAGGCTTGTCGGATCTCCTTCTCCGGATCTGGGTTATTGCGAGACTGTTTCCATTGCTTCATCATGAACGTCCGGAACTCTCCGAACTCCACTTTGCCATTCTCTGAAATAACACATACAACAATACAATGATCAGGATTATTGCGAGACTGTTTCCATTGCTTCATCATGAACGTCCGGAACTCTCCGAACTCCACTTTGCCATTCTCTGAAATAACACATACAACAATACAATGATCAGGATTATTGCGAGACTGTTTCCATTGCTTCATCATGAACGTCCGGAACTCTCCGAACTCCACTTTGCCATTCTCTGAAATAACACATACAACAATACAATGATCAGGATTATTGCGAGACTGTTTCCATTGCTTCATCATGAACGTCCGGAACTCTCCGAACTCCACTTTGCCATTCTCTGAAATAACACATACAACAATACAATGATCAGGATTATTGCGAGACTGTTTCCATTGCTTCATCATGAACGTCCGGAACTCTCCGAACTCCACTTTGCCATTCTCTGAAATAACACATACAACAATACAATGATCAGGATTATTGCGAGACTGTTTCCATTGCTTCATCATGAACGTCCGGAACTCTCCGAACTCTACCTTGCCATTCTCTGAAATAACACATACAACAATACAATGATCAGGATTATTGCGAGACTGTTTCCATTGCTTCATCATGAACGTCCGGAACTCTCCGAACTCTACCTTGCCATTCTCTGAAATAACACATACAACAATACAATGATCTGGATTATTGCGAGACTGTTTCCATTGCTTCATCATGAACGTCCGGAACTCTCCGAACTCTACCTTGCCATTCTCTGAAATAACACATACAACAATACAATGATCTGGATTATTGCGAGACTGTTTCCATTGCTTCATCATGAACGTCCGGAACTCTCCGAACTCTACCTTGCCATTCTCTGAAATAACACATACAACAATACAATGATCAGGATTATTGCGAGACTGTTTCCATTGCTTCATCATGAACGTCCGGAACTCTCCGAACTCCACCTTGCCATTCTCTGAAATAACACATACAACAATACAATGATCAGGATTATTGCGAGACTGTTTCCATTGCTTCATCATGAACGTCCGGAACTCTCCGAACTCCACTTTGCCATTCTCTGAAATAACACATACAACAATACAATGATCAGGATTATTGCGAGACTGTTTCCATTGCTTCATCATGAACGTCCGGAACTCTCCGAACTCCACTTTGCCATTCTCTGAAATAACACATACAACAATACAATGATCAGGATTATTGCGAGACTGTTTCCATTGCTTCATCATGAACGTCCGGAACTCTCCGAACTCCACTTTGCCATTCTCTGAAATAACACATACAACAATACAATGATCAGGATTATTGCGAGACTGTTTCCATTGCTTCATCATGAACGTCCGGAACTCTCCGAACTCCACTTTGCCATTCTCTGAAATAACACATACAACAATACAATGATCAGGATTATTGCGAGACTGTTTCCATTGCTTCATCATGAACGTCCGGAACTCTCCGAACTCCACTTTGCCATTCTCTGAAATAACACATACAACAATACAATGATCAGGATTATTGCGAGACTGTTTCCATTGCTTCATCATGAACGTCCGGAACTCTCCGAACTCTACCTTGCCATTCTCTGAAATAACACATACAACAATACAATGATCAGGATTATTGCGAGACTGTTTCCATTGCTTCATCATGAACGTCCGGAACTCTCCGAACTCCACTTTGCCATTCTCTGAAATAACACATACAACAATACAATGATCAGGATTATTGCGAGACTGTTTCCATTGCTTCATCATGAACGTCCGGAACTCTCCGAACTCCACCTTGCCATTCTCTGAAATAACACATACAACAATACAATGATCAGGATTATTGCGAGACTGTTTCCATTGCTTCATCATGAACGTCCGGAACTCTCCGAACTCTACCTTGCCATTCTCTGAAATAACACAATACACATACAACACATAAAACAATACAGTGGGGGTAGATGTTGTTCTCTCCGGTTTAACACAAACCTAATATTAGCAATTCCAGTTGCTAATTATGTCTAGTAATTTTTTGGATGATCTATGATTGGGTTTCATGGTTTCAATCATTGAAACCATTTATAGTCAGAGTCGTTTCCAAAACTTTGACTCAGTACTCATCTGCTCAACCAAGCAACACTCAGTAATATCGCTTAAAAACGAAAAGTCTATTTATTTATTTTGAGAAACAGTAATACGATTTAAAATAATAAACTTCTAGTGAAATACATAACACTCTGATGTAAATATGATGATCACAAAATTAATAGAAATTACTTTCATTTTCGTTTGTGCACGAATGGTAACCGTTGGCACTCTCTCTCTCTCTCTCTCTCAATTAAATTAGTGGTAACGGGTCTTTCCGGCCCTGGGTCATCCCGGTCTATGTTGTTTCGCCCTAGGCGTTCGGCCTTTTGTTAGGGATAGGGTGTTTTGTCTGACATTTCCGTAACCTATATTACATGTAATATCTAAAGCATACACCCAGCCCTGAATTTACATGCTGTACAAACTAGTGCTGAAACGGTTACCAGAATTTTGTAACCGGTTAATCGTTGCTCGTAACCGGGGTTAACCGGTTAATCGTAACTTAAATATGCCGACTGACACATCATTAGTCAGTAAGAGTTGGACGTTACACATGTACACGGAAGACCGTTCAACTGTTTTACCTATACACATTTACAAATTTGGAGACCGTTTGCATGCGTGTGTAAACGATAATAAAATAATAATATTGGTGCCAAAGAACTGTTCATGAATCATATGTTATACTTTTTTCGAACTATTTTACCATGCATGCCGACGTAGGTCCTTCATAAATTGCAAAGAGAAGAGAAGTAGATCTATTGATCTTATAAAATGAACTTACATGTATACTGCATGATTATGTTGATCAATAAATCGTTTAAAAAGCGGCCATTTGATGTCTTCTCTAAATAAGTTGCATTTGTAAAATAATAATAACTCCAACACACGGAATAATTATGCTTGGCCGAATATGAAGACTAATCCCGCATTGTGTTATAGATATTAATTGGTCCCGTTCTTGTCTTATTTTAAACCTTTCCAAACCGGTTGAAGTGTAGATTCAGCTAACCGGGTTTTATTATTTTATCGTTTTTGATTGGGTGGTCTAAAAATATATTTGAAATTGACATGCGGATATTCCTGGAAACCCTTACTTACGTTTTCCCTACGCGAACGTCATATATAGCTACTAGGGTAGAAGTCCAAAGCAAACCGAATATTTCGAGGTCAGAAGGTAAGTAAGCGTGTCAAGTTCAACTGTCAAAATAGCGAAGGAAACAATATATCGAAGACAAGTTTGTTGTAAATAAAACTGTTCAATCGTCATTTATTGTAAAGACATGTGAAATAAGGGTTCTTTAACTCATCTTCAAATAAAATGACATGATGCAGCGAGTATTCAGTGTTGAGAACACCTGAAAAGTATATTGAATTCTTTACATAAAATACTTTGTTAACGGCATCGTTTTGTGTATTGAGCTCCGTGTACATGTTAACAAAAATCAGGAAACGCCCTACCCTTATCAATCAACATGCTACTGCATTTTAAAACTTAAATATCATGTATATCATAGAGTAAAATATTTCAACTTCAAGTGAACGGGTAAACATATCTGAAGGTTGTAGCTCCCGTCATATGGGGCTTCATTATTGTTAAACAAAATGGCTTCCGAGTAACCGGTTACCGACTTTGTAACCGGTTAATCGGCAGTTCATAACCGTTAACGGTTACCCGGGTAATCGTTTCAGCACTAGTACAAACAGTGTAAAACATGATCTAATATTTTAAAATCAAATACATATATCAATTAATGATATTATTAATGTATATTAATAAATATTCATTTAAGTAGTAAACGTCTGAGTTTGATCAAAACTGCAGAAATATGGCATTTACAAGAAGTTGCATCTAGACCTGATGCTGAATAACTCAGCATGGAAACTGATGCCTGGCTTGGGTGAAAGAGATCTCAATTATACATGTTTAATAAAGCTTGAAAATTATTCACGTGTTTCATGAATCATTTACAAAAATAGGGTATATGCCAAAACCGGTTTTCAGACTCTTTACAGTATTGTTCAATGTTTCATGAAATATTGTTCTCTCAGAATGTCTACTGTTAGTAAACTGCTGATTTTCTCTTTCCCTCTCACCTAACCCCATACCTCTGTACAGTGGAGAATCTGTTATTCTTTCCCGTTTAAACGCAAACGTACGCAAACGCAAAGCGCTAAAACGTAGAAAAAAACAACTTTTGGACAATTCTGATATGTCATGTTTATCTTGGTTGCAAACAGTTTGGAGCCTTATCAGACGCCGGGTTACCCGGCGTCTGATCTGGCTCCAAACTGTTTGCACTGCATATAATAGTTTTAGCGTAAACGCGTTTATTGAGAAAGAATAACAGATTATCCACTGTAGTTGAGTTTGAAACCATCAGCAGTGTTCTCAAGAACTTTGATTACTATAGACATCTACAATCTACATTGCAAAATGATTCTCAGTACAATGGAATAGAATGGGGTGAATGTAAATATAAAGAAATACAAATGTGCAGCCAATCATAGATTTATGTAACTCAAGTCCGTTTAACCCTTTGAACCCTAGTCCCGCATATAGGCGTCCTTTTCAAACAGTGTACATGTGAATAGAACACTTCTCCTATGCAAATAGTGAAGACCCAGATCAGAGGGCTCCGAAAGGAGCCCTCTGATCAGGGTCTTCACTGTTTATCATAATGCAAAACGTTGACAAAACAACCCTTAAAAGTCAGTAATAGACTAGACTAAAATGGAAACTGGAATTGTCCATTTGTTTTTGTTAATGTTTTGCATAGGACAAATGCACTTTTTACATGTATACTGTTTGAAAAGGAAGCCTTTATGCGGGACTAGGGTTCAAAGGGTTAAGGAGACTGGTCTATACAACAAAATGAGCTTTTAACACGTTTTTAGTTTTTATCATTATGTATGTCCATCCATTTATCCATCCTTTTTATTTTTATTTTTGTGTTTCTTACACACGTGTTGATCGAGATTATTTTGGTGTGTTTTAACATGTAATTGTTTGGGTGGGATGCCGTTTCTCGGTGTCATGTGACAGTTTCATGTGTCGTGGTGTCGTAAAACCCGACTTGAACAATCAAACATGTAATATAAGGGTTGGTCTGTATTGTACCATCGCAAGACTACTTACTGTTGGTATCTATCTGTTTCATGGCGACCTTGACCTCTTTGTTGGTAAGTTGGAAGCCCAGAGCCCGTAGTACCTTGCCCATCTCGTCCGTCGATATACATTTGTCTTTATTTTTGTCGAACAATTTAAACATGTCTTCTACATCTGTAATGATAAACAATCAAACTCAGCCGTAATAGAATTACAGTACTCCCTCCCTACAACGACCCTCCCAACAACGATTCCCTCCCTACAACAACGTTTGTCGCTGTTCCCAAAACAAGACAAGTATGTCCAACCGATTCACGGCTGCAATGTCGTCTGCTTAAAATTGTCGTCTGCTGGTTTTCTCAAAATTACACATTTGACATCTTGACAAAGAAAACCGTAATGCCGAGTGAAAAACAACTTGAATTCAGATCAGACGCCGCGTAACGCGGCGTCTGATCTGGATTCAAGCTGTTTGCAAATGGTAGTCAATCTGATTTTCTTGCTAAAAATTAGAAATTACACACTTTGACTGAAACATCATTTATATGAGTGCAAAACAGTTGGGATCCTGATCAGATGCCGCATTACGTGGCATCTGATCGGGATCCAAACTGTTTGCATATGTACGTGAAAAGAGTTTAGGGGAGGGTCGGATATAATGTTGTTATACATCACTTGTGATTCAACCCCAAATTGCATGTATACATGAGGGAATAAAATATGTTTAAACTAGCGAAAAGTGTTAAATTCAACTGCAGAATGCCATTGTACAGTGGAGAATGTGTTATTCTTTCCCAATAAACGCGTTTACGCTTAAACGTTTATTTCCATTGAAAACAGTTTGGAGAAAGATCAGACACAGGGTAACCCGGCGTATGATCAGGCTCCAAACTGTTTGCCACTCAGATAAAAAAGAAATTGTAAGAAATACTTAAAATTTGGCATTTTCTACGTGTTAGTGTTTTGCGTTTGCGTTTCGTTTGCGTTAAAACGGGAAATAATAACGTTTACTCCACTGAACTATAAAGAAATTTAGGGCCTTTATACAGAAGCGTTTGTCTTCAATTTAAAGTGGAGAAGACGTTATGATTTCTTGTCGAAACGCAATCGAAACACATATGCATTTCAATAAAATGTAGAAAAGGACAACGTTTCGACAATTCTGACAAGTCATGTTAATCTGAGTGGCAATTAGTTTGGGACCTGACCAGACGCCTGATTAGACGGCGTCTGGTCACTTTTTATCATCAACGCGTTTATAAGGAAAGGACAACGTCTTCTCCACTGTACATTTGTTTTCATTGGAAACAGTGGGGGCCAGAGCAGACACCGGTTAACTCATTCACCCCTAAAATTCTAAATGGACAATTCCAATTTCAAAATATGTCTAGTCCATTTTGACTAGATCTATTTAGGGTTGATTTTAACAATATATTTCAAAATGACAAACAGTGTAGACCCTGATCCTTTAGGAGCCCTCTGGTCAGTGTCTACACTGCTGGCACGGGAAAAGTGTTATCCGCAAGTGTACACTGTTTGTAAATGACGAGTACAGTGGAGAATCTGTTACATGTATTCTTTCCCGTTTAAACGCAAACGTACGCAAACGCAAAGCACTAAAACGTAGAAAAGTACAACTTTTGGACAATTCTGATAATTCATGTTTATATTGGTGGCAAACCGTTTGGAGCCAGATCAGACGCCGGGTTACCCGGCGTCTGATCTGGCTCCAAACTGTTTGTAAATGAAAAACTAGTTTTAGCGTAAACGCGTTTATCGGGAAAGAATAACAGATTCTGCACTGTATACTCGTCGCTAGTGTTTACTAAAGTCCGATAAAAATATAAAGATTTTTTTTTTATAAAGATGCCTGTCGTTTTCTACATTTTATTGTGTTGCGTTTGTCATTTGTTTTGTTTAAACGGGCATAGATAACGCCTTCTACATTATTAGTTATACAGTTTCTTCACAGTGTACATGAGGATTTCTTCCCGGCTGAGGTAAATCATGTTGCCCGAGCCGTTATAACGAATTTATTATACTGCAAAGTTTTCACTGTTCAAACGAAATATTTCGGAATGTATCGTGTACAGCGCTCGTACATGTAGTAAACTATAACAAAATCGCGACAAAGCAGATAACGTTGAGCGTTTCTGACGGTTGTTATTCATATGAAAAATGGGCATACTCGTAGACTTCGGCGTCAAAATAATGCAACTATTGAAAGATCCAAACACTGATTGGTTCTTAGCCGAAATGGGCTCAAAACGGAGGATGCACGATTGAATGCACTCAATCCTGTCGAGCAGTCGGCTATCTTATTTTCTGCAAAGCAAGACTCAGGGACCTGTCAGTCAATGAAAAATATATTTCTAAGTACCCTGTCAGCTCACATGATACTTGGTATCACGTCTAGGGCTCGGTACCAAATCAAAAGTAAGTAAATTTACTTTGCAGTATAATAATGACTATTGATAATTTGACACATATTGAAGAAACATCACGAGACTTACATGTACAATGAGTATTGTTGTACGAAAGTTTCACTTAGCAACATTTTGACATTATTGCTGTTGGTTGTAGAGATACGTGTACTTTGTAACTCTTTGAAATTCTAAATTAGCTAATACATGCATACTTTTGTACTTCTCTGTTTCCCCCTATTTATTGCACAAAAACGAAGACTGACAAATGGTATAGCCCCTGATAGTTTAGTTTAACCCTTTCATGATCAAATTATTCGAGAGATGTGTACCCCTTCACCGCTTTATTGTCGTCTGCTTCAGTATTGTTGTCTGCAATACACGTTTCGAAGTTGGAATTAAAGTTGTATGACTAAATAAATATTGATAAGAGTGTCAAACAGTTTGGGTCCTGATCAGGCGGCGTCTGCTCAGGATCCAAACTGTTTGCAAACGCGCTTTATGGCGTCATTGAGAGTGAAAGGGTTAAACATATTTTATTTCATAAATATACAGGGAAATGGAGTTGGGACATTAGTTCTTACAATATTAGATTCGACCCTTACCATTGTCTGTAAAAATTCAGAGTAGATAATATATACAGTGGAGAATCTGTTATTCTTTCCCAATAAACGCGTTTAGCTAAAACTATTATTTACAGTGCAAACAATTTGGAGCCAGATCAGACGCCGGGTAACCCGGCGTCTGATCAGGCTCTGAACTGTTTGCCACCAAGATAAACATGAAATATCAGAATTGTCTAAAAGTTGTTCTTTTCTACGTTTTAGCGCTTTGCGTTTGCGTACGTTTGCGTTTAAACGGGAAAGAATAACAGATTCTCCACTGTAATAGCTCGAAACATTTTGATTATTTAATGGAGTTCCTACAGGAGCTCTTTGACCAGGGTCTACACTGTTTTATACGACATGTCTTTGTTTTTCTTTTTCTTCTTATAATGTTTCCTTAATACTAGACTTGGATCAACTGGTTGATACATTGACATTGCTTAATTGTAACTCATAAAAAATCTTTATAACAACCACCAAATTATGAAATAACCAGACAAGTGGGTGCAATGTGAAAGTAACTGTCTTTCATACAATTTATTGTCCTTCTTTTAGGGGTCGTACTAGACTGGTTTGACTGTACAGTGCTCACTCTCTACAACGACACCCAATGGGAGACACAGATTGTGTGTGTTGTTCGGAGGGAGTCGTTATAGAGAGGGAAATTAAGACTTGATTTACATTAGCAAATAGCTTAAATCCAGATCAGACGCCGCGTCACGCGGCGTCTGATCTGGATTAAAGCCGTTTGTCACTCGTCATTATATTTATTCTATCAAAATGTCCACTTATATGAACTTTAAGAAATAACAACAGACGACAATTTTGGGCAGACGATATTGCAGCAGTAAAAGCGTTAGACATAATAGTACTGCTTATGGAACTGTGGCCAGGGTCGTTGTTAGGAGGAATTCGTTATTGGGAGGGCCGTTGTAGGGAGGGAGCATTGTGCATTCAACTTTAAACAGTCAATTTTTAAGTTATTTGTTGTGGCGGTGCCTCTTATAGTGTTCGTACCTTTTTCAAACTGTTTTCTTTCCTTGTCCTCCTTTTCTGGATCTTTGTCTGAGGTACTCGCCTAAAAAAGAAACCACGTGCGTCAGACATGTTAAATAAGGGTACAGTGGAGAATGTGTTATTCTTTCCCAATAAACGCGTTTACGCTAAAACTATTATTTCCATTGCAAACAGTTTGGAGCCAGATCAGACGCCGGGTAGCCCGGCGTCTGATCAGGCTCCAAACTGTTTGCCTCTCAGATTAAAATGAAAGTCAGAATAATCAAAAAGTTGTTATTTTCAAAATTTTAGTGAAGTGGGTGTGTGCTTCGTTTGCTTTTGTGTTTCGTTTGTGTTCAGACGGGAAATAATAACGTCTTCTCCACTGCACCTTAGACATGTTGAGTTGGGGAAGACGTTATTCGTTCCAGACTAACACGTTTGAACTGACTTCTACTGTAAATCTGTTTGTAACCAGACAAGACACCGAGTAACACAAACGTCATGCAGATCAGGGCATATGCGAATAAAGCGTTTGATATGAATCTGTGCACGTTCTGAAGCTTCTGAGTGGTCAGATTTGAGCAGAATTATAAAGCATTTGATATGATTCTGAGGTCGTTCTCAAGCGTTTTGTTGGTCAGATTTGAGCACTCAAATCTCAGACTCAACCCAAACATTGTATAACCTTGGTACCAGCCCTTCAAACGCGTTGACACTCAGTTCAAATATATATTCTTAACAATTCCAAGAAACTTTTAATCTTCTAAATTGTATTACTTTGCATTTTGTTTTATGTCAACGATGCAGAATATTGATTCCCTCACTGTAAGGACATGGTCTGTACATGGACTGTTACTCCATGATTCCTTATCACATGGAACCCTATACGACGAGTAAAACGGTGTACAGTGGAGGAAGCGTTATTCTTTTCCGTTAAAACGCAAACGCAAAACACAAAAATGTAGAAAGTGGCTTTAAAAAAAATCCAACTATCTATTTTAAATTGAGTAGCAAACAGTTTGCAGACTGATCAGACGCCGGGTTACCTGGCGTCTGATCTGGTTCCAAACTGTTTGCAATGGTGGAACTATTAGTTTTAGCGTAAACGCGTTTATTGGGAAAGAATAACGTTTTATCCACTGTAGACTACTGTATGCTAC